>OW804099.1:74626149-75876149 GCA_942159475.1 Sthenelais limicola
TGAGAGAATGGTTTCTCACCCTCCCATCAGGTAGCGCCACCAGCAGCAACAGCCATAACAAAGCTCTGGACTGGCCTCCATTGCCATCGGCGATGGAGGCCAGATGGATTAAAGGTCAAAAACGAAATTATTTTGATGCGTCGGGAGACGCCAATGAGGGAGAGGGAAGCAGGTAGGGTGTTGACAGTGTTAATCTAACAAAAGAATCCATATTTATGAACGTAACACAGTGTAAATAGCCCAAGACTTCCCCTCAAACTCTGACGATAGGCCTCTACTGGTGCCATCATACTCTCTAGACAGCATTCAACATGCGTTCAGTACACGGGTATTATTTGAGTGAGAGGGAGATAAGTTGGCTAGCTAATTCCTGCATGTAGCTCCTGAGGTTAACCACTATAGATATCAAAAATCTATCCACTTATCTTATGCATGGTTTATGCTCTGGGGGCATACCAACATACCTGAACTCATGACTCATGAAGAATGATTGTACAACTCATTTTTTGTCCCACATTTGTCAATAACCTGTGACGATCAAACCTTCCTCTCTCATCATTTGAACACATTTTCTAATTAAGTAAAAACACTGACAAACTATGAATGAAATAACGCCCATCCATGTTTCTATGAACATCGAGAGACATCGACGTACGTCCTATATTATTGTGCTAACTTTGATAGTAAACTGAATATACATACAAATATCAAAAGGAAAACCAATTATTAATTTACACGTACACGTCTGTCTATATCGATCCGCCAAAATATAATATACAGTCCTGGTTGTGGATAATATCGTTCAATAACTTTCGAGACGAAAAAGATCAAAGAAATATTTGTTGTATCGCTAATGGCATCAGTATTTACGTCGGCATTTCGATAAGATCGACGTTTGAATAGGTTAGTTAACAAATTATCAACTTTGGACTGAATTGTATGCATGTCCATATCAACACATTTTATCGCTTAAATATGGATCACAGCCTAGGCTCAGCTCTCACATCAGATAAGAATTGTATATCAATGATTGGACGCCTACTACGCTAATGGATTTTCCTGTCCTGGAGTTGACGTCCAAATGGAATTAAATGGGATTTTGCGGTTTATGGCGAGAGCTCTCTCAACTCTGAGCCTAGACTGTGTTGATAACCAAGACTTATCAACTGGATCAACTGAAAGTAGAATAGTATAAATATCCTTAATATTTGGTATGGCTATAGTCATAACAGACTAGCTATCCTTTCTATAATATGTATCTGAGGGTCAAGTATATGTCAATTTACTGACATCGCAATGCTTTGATGTTTAGACAGAATCGATACTTGCTCTCAGGTCATTTGAATGAAGTTCAAGATCAATCAAGTCTTCTGTTCTATCCTTTCACACCTTGAGCCTTTTATCTTTTCATCCCATTGTAAATCGTGTGTATTGATCGTCATGAATATTGTGTGCATGCGGTATAGAAAGAAGGTAATGAATCCAGACAGACCAGGGGCAAAAATGCATCTTCTTCCTTGTGAATTAATATGTTTATTTGCACATGATTATTTATACAATACCACTTGCTTGAAGCCAGTTAAATATCACATGGTAGTCTACACCTGTGGTTTAAAGAGGACCACTGATCATTGGTCATTGGCCAAGTTGATCATTGGTCAACTTGTGGGAATGTATTTAAAGATACATTATTGTCTCTTGGGCCAATAAATTGTAACTAATCGTGTGTAACACCCGATGAGAGTGCAACAATCTGTTGTACCTTACTTCTGGTATATCTCGATTTTGCAAAATTGGAAAAAATTAAGAAATCCAAACCAAACCAAACCCCGTTCCTCTTATTCTAACAAACATTTTGCAAAACATTAATTGTCGCGTCTGATCGTGACCTGTATGTGTCATGTATAATGCATTGCGCCCAATGTATGCTGGTCGAATTTGACAGTTGTATGTGTCTTAAGTAATGCACCACTGTAGTAATAATCAATAACATTCTTCGTTGCATACGTTTTAAATGAATAATAATAAAGGCGTTGACCACCATACAATACTTTGCACTGGTACTCTATTGCATGCGTATACCAATAAACAATTAACCCCAAATAATGAAGTCTTACAATAGGGATTCGTATATCATGTTTGTTTAGCGCACTTTTGAGCAATTTTGAGTCTAAATGTACATTGTTAGAAAGAGAACCATTGGTCAAACATACGGCCTGGCCGTCTTTCATTTGGTGCGTGGTATTGGCATTAGAGTCCTACCCAGGAATTCCTATTTGGAATGTACCGGTATACAGGATTGTAAGAGATTTGGTATATCATTTTGAATTATGCCATGTTGCTTGCATCTATACATATCTACATGAATACTCCAGAGTTTGTACCCTCCACATACACGATAAATGTTCCCGAGGCCTTAAATCGACAAATCGACATGGACTTTTCTTAGATGGCTAAATCGTCAAAGGCAGCCACTGACAATCGACAAAAACACTTTCTTAGTTGATGATAGGGACACCAATCCGGCCATATTATTAAAATTAAATGACAATGGACATACGAATTGTCTTAGTAACAAACGATAATTGCTGTTTCTTGGTAGTGACGAGAGGAATTAAGCGCCCCCGCCCCCGCCCCCCCCCCCCCCCCCCCCCCGCCACACACACACACACATACCCTTGTGGTATAAATTCCCGAGCAACAGATACTGAGGTGTGAGAGGGTGGGTGGGGGTTGATGTCGCCACCCCTCGATCCTTTTGTCGACACGGCGTAAAACCACTATTACTCACTCGTTTCGAAATGTATTCAAAACACCTGAATGACAAATCCTGTGCTGAGGCCAACGAAAAGTATTGCTCCGTCTCAACCATATGTATGATAGAGGAATTATTAGGCGAATTATATGTTTGTCTTCTTTAACGAACACCCCATTTTTACAACAAAATGCTAAAATGATCCATCTCAATGTATTTATATTTCAAATAGTTTCACTTCTTCAACCTACACAAGGACATATGTTATGCTACTGAGTGGCTGAAAACCTCCCATAAGCTGGAGAGTCCCCTTAAATGGCAACCTTTTGCAATAGAAGATTTCACATTCAAATTCGAATTCGTATTCGTTTGATTATTAAGTGAAACCACAATTAATGCCCCGTTAACGCCTTGCCTGGAATATGTCGATGGAATATATTGGTGGATGTATTTGGATGTATCCATAAAGATGTACAGTCTAGCGTTAGTGAGAAGCGCACTGAGAACTTTAGTCTAAAATCTATTGGAGGTGACAGAAATGACAAACCATTTCTAATGACACACCTATAGCTCGACTCTAGTCCAAAGATCACTTGATCTCAGGCCTTCCTTTATATATGATCTACAAATATAGCTACGCATACATACTGACAATACTTATCCAAATATAGATCTAGATCTCCATTTTCAATAGCATTTTCGCTACCTCTGCTGATCTGAGGGTGGGAATCTAGGGACGCACACCTGCGTTGCCCAGAATAAACAATCTCTTCCTCAACACTTCACATAAAATATGCTATGCACAAGGCAGGTATATATATCATGCTGCCCGGGTGTGTATTGAATACTAAGTTGAATACTAAGTGAATGAAAACTGTGATGCATGTTCAGACTCAGAGATTCTAGCTATTTGGGAGGAATGTCATGTATTCCTTTGCCTTTTTCACGGATTGCCTATCATCTTAATAATAACTACATGTAATATCATAATGATGACAGAATGTGTTAAGGTGAGTGACTTGCAATTGTAGAAAATGGTTACGACATATTTGATACAACTTTGGAATACAATTTATATAGTCTTCAGAATAAAAGTTGTAGTAAAGGCTTTTCAGAGAGACTTTGGTTATGGTTAAAGGGCAAACATATGATTATATGATTTTACTCAGAAGGCCCGAAACATGAGGAAAATTCATGGTTTCAAAAGTGGTGATCCAGGTGTATTTGGATACGTCTATAGGGACCTTTAAATTCCAAGAATCCGTGTGCGTAAGTCTCCCATGTGGTCCATCAATCTGAGTTGTACATAATGCTGAATGAAAGTTGAAACTCAGGGATCACAAAATATGCTCAGACCGAAGTCTCAAAACTCTCCATAACAGATCAAAACGAAATGAATTAGTCTATCTATAAAGCTTGAGTCGTACAATTTTATAAACAAGGCGTTTTTTTTATTTTCTCATATTTTAATTCCTAACACTTGTATTTCTGTGGGGTTTTTTAACATATCGTCGGTACACTTAATTTTAGCCCTTGCTAAACATAAAAAATCCATACTCATATGTTTTACTCTTGGGCATCGCACTAAAAGTGTAAGCCACCTCCTCTATAATTTACAAATGTATGAGTCGTCGTGGGATTGCCACCCGGTTCCATCATCTGAGAACATAATAAAATATTGACAAACATAATTCACGGCAAATTAGCGGAGGAATTATCTTAGGAATCATGGCTTGAATATATCCGCCCTAATACTCTAGGTATATATGTATACATTGTGGGAATGTATGCCGGGGAAAACCATGGGTCACCTCCAATGAACCCAAGTTGTTGATATTTGTTGTCCTCTCCAAGGGAGAGTGAATCATCCCCAGTCTCACCTATGAGTGGTGGACTGGGGGTCGGGGGGGGGGGGGGAGCTAAGGGTTAAGAGGGTCCTAAATAGCAACAATTTAAGCTCTGAATGACCGAGGGCGATTTGTTGTTTGACTGTTCTGCTAAAACAGACTGCAAAATTGCTCATATCACTCTCTCCTAGGTATCTCAATACGTTTGACCCTGGAGAAATATATTCAATTATCCAAAAGTCAGTTAATCTATTATATGAATAGAATAGGCAAGAAATCCCCCTCTTGGTTATCTTACCCGTTTTGGTGTTTTCTATCAATTAGACATTTTCAAAACTGTTGTATCTAAGTGTGGAAGTAGACGTGTATATTTCTCCCAAATATTTAAGATTAAGCCGATTACTATGGGTGCATATAATACTATTTCTTTTTATTCAAAGATAGACTTAAGATACAGTATAAGCCTCTCTACAGCCAGACCTAAATATATTTAGGGATCCGCCCATGATACCTTCACCTGTCAGAATATTTGTACCATTTAACCAGAGAATCCAAATTTAGTTCTCAGGTTACCAAAGGATCTAAAGTAAAGTGGTATATCTTGGGAAGGCTCTAGGTTACGTCCTACATTCACAATGGTACTCTTTAATAATAATATAGCGGTCTCACATGACAAGATATTTAGTGTACATTACATATAATTAGCTTCATTCATGGGTACCACATTTTTCTTTCTGTTTCTACTCTAGGGGTGAATTTTACCTCTGCTCACAATAAAGATATTGATAGTGCTCAATGCCTCTTTTTTGTTTTGCCTTCCCTACTTTGAAAAAGGTTAACTTCGAAATGAGAAAAAAGAGGAAACTGCTACCTATCTCATACCATTTATTCTCTAACATAAGATGTGTGTCTGTCAGTAGATTTACTGTATATGCTAGATAGACAATAATTATATTGATTTTCCTCCACGTGTAAATTAATTAGTATGTTCTATTTGTATAGAGAATTTGCTCTTCATATCTAGATTAAGACCTATTCGAGAGAATGGACATCAGAAAGTACAAGAAGAATGTACAAGCAGAAACGCATATATAGTACGTATTATATATAATATACATCATAATTTGCATTCGAAAGTGAGAGTTAAATTAATGAGAATATGAGTGAGATATATCATACATATACTTTATTTCCTATTTTGATCAACGAAAATATAGATGTGGCGTGCACCATCTGTATGAAATAAAAAAAAATATAAAAAAAAAATATTGCCTTAATCAACACCTATACATCGTCAGTGGTCCTCCGAGTATCACTGTGTATAATGGTGTGACAGCTTCCCGGGCAACAGACAGCCATTATTGTTTGCCCATCATTTGCCCTGGATATCGACCGTGCATCACTCTATACGCATGTGGATCAATGACAAATATGCCGTGTTTTATGGCTACAAATATGGGTCAAACTATCAAACATATCAAATAGAAATTTACCTTCTTAGGATGGGAATAGGAATAATAGTGCATAACAGAATGCATGGTGACATCAGATTTCAAGTGGTTTCCAATAATTGGACTTCTTGGCATATTATAATAATAATTGTGAAATGTCAATATATTTAGCAAAAGTCAATTGCTTTTATGTATGTTGTGACTTCCTGAAAAATCGATGTTGTGATAGGTCATGTTACTCTTATCCATAAATCCGGGGCTCATATCGACATATTCTGTTCAATGATAAAAAATAAAAAGCTGGAAACTCAGCTCCAATTTCGATATTCTTCGATTCTAATTTCCAGGGCCCGTTAGGCCAGAATGTGTCATTCTCTGGGGCAAAATAAATGGAACTTAACTATACAATGTATACAGCATGTATACTTTGTCATCTAACTAGAAACAATTGAGATACATTGTATGGGGGGGGGGGGGGACAAAGATAATTTATATACGAAATTCGAAATATGGATCTGAGAACTAAACTCATTGTCAAAGCAAACAGGATGTAATTGCCACAGGTCACACGATAATGGCTATAATCAAGCCAACCTACTGACATATCAAGGTAGTTAGAATAATAATTCGTACGCATTTCGAGAAAAACACTTATCATTACACAAGAAACTCCCACGCCCGGTTGTTTTAGATTTGAAGTAGATCTATAGATAATAATATTTGATGATTGAAGATATAAGATTTCCATATGTGTGCTCTACGGGATTCAAAATGAATGAAGTACGTGCGTGGACATAATTGGACATTTCCTTGATGTATTGTTTGATATTTCTAGATTCAAAACGAAATCTTCAAAAGAAATTAAAGTGTATCATATTATTTAGGATCACAATTGCCTCCAGCCTGAAGTACCCGCCACTGGGAGGGACTTGGAGCTAGTCTAGGGGTCAATATCTCTTTCTGCATGTAACCGATTATGTAAACTGCATTGGGGTCGCAACCATGGGAAGCTCTCCAAATATATCCATACCGTTGATCTCACATAAAATCTCCACGCTGAGTAAGAGTTTGATTTAGTAAATGCGTCTATGGGCGGAAAATATTATATATATAGCTAGCTATAGCTATAAAGTGAACTCCCGTGCATATTGTTAATTATGTCTATTGCATTTATATTTTCAGTGAGGTTACTCGTACTAAGTATTCCAATATATTAAAAACATGATTTATCAATACCGCCCCCCCCCCCCACACACACACACAACACACACACTCCACCCCCACCCCCATCCCTTCAAATAGCGGAAACCCATGGAAATTTAATATCAACCGTGAGCCTGCGTCATGTTCACGGCCTACGGATACATGTACTTCATACTTGATTAATATTATTTGACTTGGTATAAACTTCCTGAATAAAAAAAGATAGAAAAAGGCTCATGATGGAGGGGGGGGGGGGGTCCAATTCCTGTGTCACAGCATTTGTCCCTCAATAATAAATATAATTAAACACATTAATTCCAAAGAATAATGACCCCTCCCTCCCTCCCTCCCTCCCTCCCTCCCTGCATCTCTCCCTCCCTCCCTCCCTCCCTGCATCTCTCTCTCTCTCTAGTCTGTCTGGCGGCTGCCTACACTCTGGTTTAGACCTACTTAGAGTAAACATCAAAGCGACCCAATGGTAACCCTACGGCGAACCGCTCCAAGTAGATCTCAAATAGAGTGTAGCAGTCTAATAGAGTGTACTCTCTGTGTCTCTGCTGTCTCTGACTCCCCGGCGGAATGGCTGGTGTGGCTGGTAGCCAAGCGTCTCCCAGGCGTCTCACCGTGGCGGGAAAGTACGCCAGTAGATTCACAGATTGTCACGCTATCTAGCGTCACTTAAGTACAACTGCCACCATTGGTAAACACAAGGCATTCCTGCGCCAAAACCTGTGGTTCAGAAAACAACAAATTCACAACAACACGCAGGTAGGAAACAGTGGCGTTACTCTTTTCCCGACTCAAATATGAACGTGTACTTAAGAGAAATGACATGTTAGACAAGTCCTTTATTAATGTATTAACAGGTCGGCTCCTTCGGCTTTGGCGAAGTATTATTGTCGATCCACCATCCTAGCCTTGGTTGATGGCGTCTTTCTCAGAACCGCGAATAGAAGATGGTGTTGAACCAGCAACTTGTGTGTATTTATTTCTACGGAATATTATATGACCAGCGGCTGGTCTTGCTGGACCAGTGTCAGTGTGGTTACGGTACATGATAAAGTACAAGGGAAGGATCGAAACCTTCCCTTCCGTCCCTACCTCTAGGCTAAATCTAACTTGCATCAAATTGGATCAAATTAGCCTGATAACGATTAGCTACGATTGCTGTACATAATATCGACCACAAACCCAACATTCCTCCCAGATACAAGGAGAGATTTATGGCTGTAGCATCTGACTAGAAACACCTCTAGGTGATAAAAGGATTAACTGATAACTATAGCTGCTATTATACACTTAGCTGTAACAGGTAGGCTACATGCATACCTTAATTATAATCATCAAGTTATATGCTTATGGGATCAAAAATGGAATGGATGGATCACTTTGCTGATTATGTTCGTTAGAGCCTGATTCCTTTGGCACCAAGATCAGAAGCCTTTTCAGAGACCTGTAAGGAATTGCTGAGGCTTATATCCTGGCTAATGTACCTACCAGGAACCTTTAAGAAACTCCTGGGTATAATCTTAGAGTAATATCAGGGAGAGAGATATGCTCCTGATATCAAAGGTTCCATGATCTCCGCCGCCCACCAGGGTGATTGGCTCTTATCTGGTCATTAGCAGTGGGGTGCCACTGCCTATTTCCACCCGATTTAATTACAATTTTAAAAAGTCATTTTAAAGTTTTGAGTTTTTGATACCAATATCAGGATTATTTCAATACGATATCAAGTGCTTAGTTAAGAGCAGAAAAACTATCTTTCCCCGGTTCAAATACATGCAGTACAAGTGGAGATATCAAATACCAACTACACAAAATTAATCATTTTTACCTGCATTTTTTCCCCATGCGACATTGTGCGACACCTTAACCACATATACCACAGGAAAGCTACATTTCTCAAGAATCACATACTCAAATCCCAATAATTAGGACGGATTAGGAAATATAAAAATCTTGAAAAGAAAAAGTTCTTTCAAATAAGTGTTCCAAAGAAATTTAACTGTAACTTGATTTGTAAGTATAGTAGAGAGATAAATCGAATACCAAAATCATGCTTGCAATATGGGGAATATAATTCTGGAAGAGTGCAATGTGTATGAATGATAGTTTGTATTAATCATGTACCAATAATTAATATCCAGCAATTAGGTCATGAGGTTCTGGAGAGGGGTGGGCATCGGCGGTGGCATCGGCGGTGACCATCATGGTGCACAAAGCCCTCCTGCACCACAGGTGTTCTGGCTCATCTTTGGGCCAGGACTCAGCAGGGAGTAAGCCATAAAACTCGAAGAATGAACTCTGTTTCCTTCTACTCTGAGGTATAATGGTCCCTAGATATAGGTATAGATCCAGTTTTAAAGCAGGTCTCCTTTATGGATCAAAGCAGTGAAGATATGCCGTTAGTTTTTTTCTTTAGTCTTAATCTCATAACAAATGAGGAACTATCCTTAGTTATCTAATGTTATAGTATTGTCCTAATGTTGAGTATTGGGGATGACCAAGTATAAGTTACTTTGATAAACTATATTGTTAGTACAATATATTATTTTCTTTGCCCTTTGATCTATTTACCAGGGTGGTTGAATTTGAAAGCCCAAGTATTTGCCTTTAGGGTATGGGTAATCAATATTCTGTACTAATTGAGTGTTGTCTATGTTATACAATTCATTAATATTTATTCATCTGTTATCTTTGAATTAATCGAAGCTGGCTATGTGCAATAACTTATTATCATGGATTACATGGATGAGTAGGGACCAAGGCAAGATAATTCCCAATGTTTTAAACACTCTTGAAGTAGGCTAGCAGCACCAATCAATATCCATTCATATCTGAGGTCATATAGTTACATGTCCATAAATGAAATATATTCTACCATTAAGATTTTATACATTGTAAACAAGCCATTAATTAAAATCTCCCACAGGGTAATTCTTCATTAAGATTTATCGTTGGTTCCATTAAGATTTCCGCTTGGTGCACCTTTATTAAAGGGCTCCCTGGTCTCCTTTATGTATCAAAGCAGTGATTAGTCTTTTTTTCGTTAGTCTTAATCTCATAACAAATGAGAAACTATCCTTAGTTATGTGATGTTATAGTATTATACGGTCTGTTTTCTCGAATTTATCCCTCATAAATAAAGAATCCAATCAAAGATTGAATTTGGTATAGCATTATTTAGCGAAGAAGGAAAATGAGACCCAAGTCTGATGTTATGCATTCAGCAGGGAACCTTTAATGATCGGTGTCTCGGTTGATACCTATTTCATGCATTCATTTCATCCATCCATGTGAACTCAAAAACCTCAAAAGTAGATTTATCATATTCGAATTGAATCTTCATCCAAATGAAATAAATCAATGACAGATAATAATACAGAAATTTTGTATCATGCACTTGGACTAAAATAATTAGGATGGGGTTTTTGGGTTTTGGGGGGGGGGTTTTGGGGGGGGGGATTACTTTCTGATGGGGATCCCGAGATTCATAATAAAATGCATATTTTAAGTGGACAATTCTCTAAATTGACATTCTATCCATTTATAGATAAGCCTCAGCTTGTGTATAACATGTAGATAATCTTTACTGGCATGTTGTTAAACACTGGAGCCACATGCAGAACGATCACTCGTGGTATATTTATGTATGGACTCAATCTAAGGCTAAGAATAGATGTTTTATGTCTTGTTTGATCAAGGTTGAATCAGTTAGCATGTCAAAGGAGCTATAAAAAGCTTACCTCTGTTATTTAATTGAATCAAATCGCAATGGTCTGTACTTTTCATACTCATAAAATTGGAGCTAATTTGTTTGAGTGATTGCATGGTAGATGAGATATAACTACAATTTTGCCTGAGAAGGCATATCTACATATATTCTTGCAAAAAAGGCAAATGATAGAATCAATGTTAACTTGTAGCATTTTGCGAATAAAGTCGTTATCCACTGCCAGTTTATATCAACCATTGTTGCCGTTACTGTGGGCTGTGTTTAAGCATTTACTATTTCCTCGGATAATCTTAGCTTTATCCATTAGTATGACTACTTAGTGAAGATGAAAGTCCCTGTGCCCACTAGAGATCACCCCCTAGACCGGTACATAGTAACTTAGTATGCATGCAGGCCAGAATTTGGTCTAAGGGGTGGACCCAACCAACGTACCTTCCTCCACACGTTATCCCTATGATAATTTTCCTTTTTTATTGTTTGACTTAAAAGATTTTGAAAATAATGAAATCATAGAGGTGAGGAAAATATCACTAAAAGGGCCAACATAGTGAAATGCTCTCTACAGTCACAAGTAAAAATCAACTTTGGTCTAGCTCTGGGTTACCAAACATTGGCTACTTTTCAATATGTCGCTTGTAACCTCAGACCTTCAGCCACTCTCGCTATAGTATAGGGTCGGTCCAGATAGTGTGTGGTACTGGATTCCCGCAATATTCAAGAAATTGTGTTGATATTAGGCCTTAAAACGATAAAACACAATATATGGCAGAAATTATTTATTTGAATTACTGGGCAATTCCAATGTGGTACATATTTTTTGCTTCGCCGTATGCCTGTTAGCCTTTAGAAGCCTTGTGGCTAGCGAAACAAAATCAGTATAGTGTTTACATGCTTGGCTCTTCAGCCAGTTATGCTGGTGTCAGTGGTAAGGCATTAGACTTCCAAATGGGACATTGTAAGTTTGAGTCCCAGAGCAGACAACCTTTTTAAATATGTCTCATTTTCGAGTCATTTTATTTTTGTATTTCACTAATATCTCAGCATCTCGGGCTAGGTTTTCTTTTAAACTCACACATTCAGTTATTGATGTCATTCCCTTTCTATTGGTGAAAGAACTAGAGAGGCTAAGATCAAATTAAGGGAGAAAAGTGAGTTAGATGGGGTTCGGGGATACTATTATATATAATATATGTACGATTGGGTTATCCCCCGATTTTTAAAATAACAACTTTTGGAATAAACTGCAATATTCAGTATATTTACATTCATTTTGTGTGTCGTCTATTCTGAGCATATTCTAGAATGAATAATTGAATTTTGGACCTCGGTTTATCTATTTTTTGCCGTTATTTGGGTTTCATGAATGTCTTTGCAAATTTATTTATAGGACGTTTGGGTCGAAATAAGGCCTCTTGAGCTACAGGTGAAAAGAGCTAGAAGTGGTATTCTAAGATATCTTCCTTCGAGGTTCTTCTATATATTTTCTTCTTTTTTTATGCAAAACTTTATTACAGACGTTAGACAAGGGTTACAAAAAATACTTTTTACATCTAAAAGTACATCAGCATCGTCACCAATATGTAACTCATTTTGATCCTTTGTGGATGTTTTTTTTTATTTTTTTTGTTATTTTCTCGCTCATTTTCATTTACCTACACACTCTTGTACTTTCTGGAGGAAGTTCGCACAATTCGGTTTCCCCTAGCATTTTTCAATGGTGGTAAGGCCCTCAAGTAAAACCGTTTCGTTCCTTGTATAAAACACTTATATAAAACGCTATACCTGAGTATTGTATATTTTTCATATATGTAAATAATGACCAAATCCCAGGTGTATACATAATACAAACTAATACCAGGCCAATTAGTGGATACATATGACTTATAACCACCGTTTCATTGGCGACTATGCCTAATCCTACTTGATCCGAAGCTCGCCTTTCAGTCAGTCCCCTCAGCTGTTCGCCTTACCAATCTCCTGATCCAACCATGGAGTTGTACGCCGTATAGCTAGCGGTAACAATTATAAGCTTGGCCTCGATAGCTTGTGACTTTTGTTTGGCATAAAAATACACATATTATTGTGTTTGCAAATGTCATGCTTAAAAGGTTTTGTTGTGGCATGTCTGATTTAAGACGGACCTAAGAAGTGCTCTAGGCAGAACATCATGATAAATATGAGACCTAATGAATAATATTAGAGATATAATGGTTCAGGTTGTGTGTCCAAATATAGTCCCATTCTTTCCTTTCCATACAGTGAACCAAGCCTTATAACATGGGATGCATAGCCTGATACCACTGCCTCTGATTGACCTGTCTGGCTTATAGTCACAGTTACTCAACTGGTGCCTTTCAATGCCTATCCAGACCTACCACGATTAATCCTATAATGTATGGTATAAGCATGTGCGCTGCATTCTAATGCGGCACAAAATTGGATTTCATGCTGTGTTTATACAAGATCATTACTGTACATGTGCACCATGCACACATTGTCCTCAATGAATGGATTAAGCGATTAACCATTTAACGGTTAAGCTATTTACCGCTAAGCTCCTAACTTTCTTATGGACCTGTCATATAAAGGCTGATGATAATATATATTCAATCATGGAGCACATGTTACCTTGGGGCATTTTGTTCCCCTAAAGGGAGATTATAAAACTCTTTCGGCAGCATGACCTTTATAGGGTTGTCGTCTGTCCTTATATTCCAACGATGAAAAGCCTCCGAAGAAATTTTAAGCTATGCTATAAAATGTAATCTCCTTTGCCAGTTCAGGGATTGGGGGAAGACTACCGCCATGGTGTCCCGATGAGCTGTTTTGTTAAATGAACCTTATCTACTAATGATGTATGTAGCTTTCTGCCTGAATAAAAATGAATTAAAAAAAACAAAAAAGCTCATGCGATTGCAGAGAATGCATGGATTCAAACCTATGGGGTCGGTTGACCTGTTTCATGACCCCATAATCCATATTAGTGTAAGGAGTAAGGAACTTAAGCTAGATGTTAGGCCAAACCTGGAATGAAATAATATGAAGCTAATTTTTGGATATATGAAGTGGTAAAAACACACTAACACATGGAGGATATTCCCTGAAAATTCCAACCTGGGGACTGCTTTCTGAGATTCTGACGTTTTTGTGTCGTTTTCCACGAAAAAGCATTGATCTTTAGGGGGAAAAGAATATTACCAGGGCAGGAATTCCTTTATATATGGTTGTGTATGCCATTACTTGGTCTATTCATCTTCAACATTCCTTATTGATATAACCGTTCTGTTGTGTTCTCTAGGGACCAAGTGTTTGAGAATGAGCTGGTTTTACAAGGGGACTTAGTTTCTAATACGTTTCACTCCTCGGATATATCCTTTAATTATCCCTATTAAGTTTTACCGTTGATTGAGATTGAATCCTGGTCTTTATGCAAAGTATGTCTTATTGGCATTTCGAAATATTTAAGAGATATTAATAAGGTAATAATTATTATCGTGCATGGCACACTTTACGGTTTTAAGACTATATCAGGCACGGCACATATATGGCTATTTACTTTTCTAAAAATCCTCCAGGGATACAGTCTGTTATATGTTGGTCAAATAGTGCAAGGTGCTAATGCTGTATACAATTAAATGGGTTCTCAAAAACTGAAGTGAGTTTTAGTGGTTCGCCTTGTATGTACTAGTGAGTGCTATTTAATGATACTTAAGAAGGCATGTTATGTTAAATCTTTACGTACCACACTCACAGCATTACCCCCTACTTTTTGCGTATGGCCGTTCTGCCAATAGCATTGCTTACCCCGGTAAAATAATCGCACACGTTGATCACTATATTTCCTGTTTGAAAAAAACAATATTATTATTATATGATTTTTATTTCCATCATTGATACACAGAAATTGTACTTGGCATCTACCCAGAGGTAGGTCTTCCAGCTATGCTGGGACTGAGATGTCCTTACTGAATCTATATTGAATTACCCTCTGAGATTGTTTACCTAAATTTGATTAATATTCTTTCCCCCCCTGTCTCATAAAATGGTATACCTAGTCCCATATCTTATACAAATCTGTTCCTTATTCATATTTTGGTAGTGGTTACCTGTGTGAAGTTGGTAATGATGGATATATATATCTACATATACCATGAAAAGGTTTGGTGGCAACTTACAATATATAGAACATGAAAGATTTTAGTATTACTATTAACATGGAAAGGAGCATCGCAGAGCTCCTACCAAATTAGTAATGATTTACTTATTTATGATATTAGTGAGGGTTGTTATTCTGATATTTCATTTAAGGGCAATCAGAAAGACCAGCTTTGAGCTGAAGAAAATGTCATATTCCTCCATCTACGGCAAAATATTGTTCATAAGATATGAGAAAGGATATACAATCCCAATCAATCAATCGATATTTCGCATTTTTCTAAATCTTATTTTTTTTTCAGGCACGATAAAATGACAGCTGTAAATCCGTTCCCGGAGGTTCTACCCAAGCATGGGATCCTGTACCAGGAGGTGGCAGCTGGGTTTGCTATCTGTAAGCCTAAACTGATGCCCCTCAAGTCTATGACTCTAGAGAAGATGGAGACCATGCAGAAAGAAGCCCAAGACAAACTCAAGGAAGAGGATGCCAAGGTAGGGCACATTAATTATTCTTAGTGCTGGGTGGGCTTATTCGAGTGAATGTATTGTAATGTATTCGGTCTGGGTGTTTTTAAAATATAATATTACAAGAAAAATATTGTCTACATCATAGGGAGAAAATGTCTTCCATCCACACTTCCTAAACGAAACTGAGTAATTTATACACTGTTTATATTAGCCATATCTATTTTGTCTATACATTGTGTTCTGTTGTGGAAATGTGTATAAATATCAACATTCAATGCAGTTTCAATCATATTTAGATTTTATAAAAAGAAAAATATGTACAAACCTCAGATGTGAAACTGTATTTAATTAAATGCACTAGCCTAATTATCTACTGGCCATAAATTTGATGCAATCTAGTGATTCTTCCACATGTAACCATACTAAACTTTAAGCACAAACATCATAATCGTAATCTGTTTTTATAAAAATTAACTTCTGGACATCTTATGTTTGAAACAAAGAGTGCACACCAGTAACTGCACCGGCCTAAACATACACCTTGGTTTCTCATTCATGAAGGAATTAAGTACAGCTGACTCCTTGGGAGTCTCTCAGCAGAACTACTTTATTATTCAGTTTTTTACTAATTTACAAACCGGCAGACGACATTTTATTATGTGTCCTCAGTATTTAGAAGAGGACCTTTAATGATCAGAACAAACATTTTTTTTATCAGATTGAATAAATTCCCTTACAGGAGAGAGAAGCGGAGAGAGAGTCCTTCCAACAAGGCATGGCAGAAGTGATACACCGCAATTCTAATGTACAGAGCGCTAGCACTAGCTGGCAGCTTGATAGATCAAATCAAGGTACTAAATATTTTAAAGCTGCATTCTCAAATCTTACCGAATGTACCTGTTGGTTAAGGTATGACTGAAGTTATCAATATTCTGCTGCTCTGATATGTTTATACAAGACTTTGAAGTCGAATCGGACAAAAGAAAACGAGCGATAGTAAGTGAAACCAGTGCAGCAAAAGATTTCGGCGAGCCACCAAAATATACATGTGGACTTTTATGAAGGCCGGCAGCAAAATCACCTGAGTGAAATCCTCCACAATTTTGGTCAAATAACTTTCAGATGGGTGGGAAAAGAACGAAACAAGAAGTAGAGAATCTTTCGTTTTTGATCAATGTTTAAATGTATTGGCCTTAAACGAAATATAAAAAAAGTGAACTGAGAATGCAGTTTTAATCTCACTTATTACAAGTATTTTATTATTATCTTATGACTTCCTTACACCCTTTATCTAAACAAAACATTCTTCTCATTTCTGGAAATCAAATTACATGAGTATTTTATGTAAAATGATAATGCACAAACCTAGTCTTATAATGATTAGCTTGTATCTCCGTTTGTGTAATCTTAATCGAATTACTAATCCTATAATTCGGAATAACTCATTAAAATTATTATTTTCACTTATTTTGATTTTTAAAAACAGACTTGATCGATGGCTTCAGCTGTAATTCTTACTGAAATAAAAAAAAGTGATGAAATCTTAGAATCTGATTATTGGATTGGATTTTTTCAATTTTAGGTCGGTTTGACAGCTCATCATTACAACCGCCAGCAACATAAAAACAGTCTTAAAAAGTATTTAAAAGATTGAAGCTTGTTGTGGAAGGTAAGATAGAACATTGCAAATAATAAAATGAATCATATTATCTTATCGGGAACACTCCTGTTATCAATATTATTATGTATTACATTACATTACTGTTATCATGTATTTCATATCTAGTCAGGTATTGTGCTAGATGTGTTGACTTTTTCATAGTCTTCATATAATTGGCGATGCCTTTCTATCACTTTCTATTTCTTAGCTCAACATCTTCTCTCTGTTCTACAATTTCCCTTATTTCTGGAGTTTTGTTATTTGTTTCCTCTTTGTGGAACGATGAGGCGATTAAGTGACAGTCAATCGTTCTTTATCATATCTCACGTTTTGTCGCATTTATTTCCCATTTGGTGGCTTTGTAATTCTGTAATTTATTATTTGATTTCTCATTAATTGACATAATATTATATATACATTATATTCTGTCATTTTAGTGATTTCTGATTCAATTTGACACTGTTAGGAATCTGTATTCTCTTGTACTGTACTTCAATTGTAAACAAAATTGGCCCTGGAAATGAATTTGCAGTACTCTTTGCTCCAATCCCAACACAATGTCCATTCTGTTTCAGATAATTCCAGGACCAGTGCCAATCACAGTTCCGTCCAACTATATATTTATGAGTCACCGTTATTGTATCCAGGTTATCTTGGAGGATAAACCACGATGGTTTATTTCTACGTTGTTATCATTTGTCCGTTGGAAAACATAAATCCTGCCTTCATTGTATACAAGTGATGAGTCATTTCTATTATTATATATATAATGAATTTATTGACAGAATTCTCCGAAAGGAATTCACTGAAAAGATTTTAGCCTGTATGTGTTATTGTCCAAATATTGTATGTTCTAAATTAGAGAAATTCACGTTAAAGATTATATTTATCCCCGCAGTGGTGATACAGGTGTTTTACTTGTTTCTATGTTTGATTTGGTCTTTTTCTAAGGACTACTCTAGATTTATATTCACAAATTGTGCAATTTTTATTCAACGATCATTGTTGGGGCCGTGGTGGGATGCTGGATTACCGTTTTTCTTCATACGAATTATACATATAATATCGAATGTTATAGATGATATGGATATGTGAGATATGTCAAGTAGTACCATACTGAAAATGAAAATAAATCTGACCTAATAAAACTGAAAACAGAAAGCTCTGGTTCATTGTTCTCACTTATGAAAGTGCATATCATATCCTATCTGAAAACGTACTGCTGTATTTATTTTAACTTGGAGCAAAGAAAGTTAATGGATAAATTTCATGTAAAGTTACAAGTCGTAACATGTAAAAAGTTAACATGACAGTATAGAGTTTAATTATTAGAGGAATGTAGGTATAGATATTGCATATGTAGCTAAGGCTCACACAAAATCTTCACTCGTTTGAATCCTATAGCTTTGAAGATACAGAATCATTGAAAGAATCTCTCCCCCCCCCCCCCCCCCGACCCACTAGATTGGAGTATGGTAGGCCCCCCTACACACTGAATACATGAAAATGCATGGAACAATTGTGTAGGCTATTGAGACAGTATATTAAATAATGTTCTTTATTGACAGCACTTTAATATCACATTGATGACATTTCTCAGCGTGACACAAAACATTACTAAAGTATTACAGAAGATCATGAATAAAAAATTATGTCAAATACGGTACGTCTAGATTAAATTACCGGTGTTATAATATTTGAGAAATATTCGCATAGATTAAACAAAGCTGTGTCTTAGCAGTGCAGCCGACTAGTGTTAATTAAATATACTGAATTTACAGCAGTGTGACAACTGAGTTGTGCTGCTACCTTGTGGTGAATCTGCGCAATGTTTGCATTTTCAATATTATTCACAGGATTTCTGCCTCCCTTGTATGTAATAAAATGTAACTACTGTATGTGCTTTTCGTTGTCTCTCACCGTCCGTCGCTTTAATAGTATTTTAGTCCATAGTTTATTTAATATTGGAGAATGAGCAACTCACAATGCCACTAAAGTACCTTAGCCTTAGGCTTACAGCTGTGGTCCGCTATTCCACTCCGAGTCCGAGACACTCGTGCTCATTGCACGGCTTATATTGCCAATAAAAACGATGCGTACACCCTTTCTATTCATGATTACATACATCATTTTTGGCATAGTGTACATGTACTTCTATTCCAACATTAAACAAGTATCCATATTTTACAGGAAACTCATTTTCATCCTGCATATTCCACTAGTTCTCATTTCTATGAACCATGTCGGCCATTTTGTATCCTGTCTGACTAATGTCGTAATCTCACTGAGCAAGTAATATCAGTAGTTCAACTATATAATTCCCTGTACAGGGTAAGTATACCACTACACACACTCTGTAGAGCTCAAAATGTAACAATAATCGATCATAAGACAACTTAATTATAATCAGACAGTGGAAGTCAACGACAATACTAACCCATTTACGTAAGCAAGATGGCGGATGTTGAGATTTTACCTTGAACAAGTGCCTTCGGCACTTGGATTGTAGAGGCAGTTTGTTCTACTTCTTATAGGAATCCGACCATTTACTAAACGTTTTTTGTTTTAAATATAGGAGATGTTATTGTTATTGTCAATTATTGGCAAAAATAAATGGCTTCAAATAATATTCATGAATTTTTATTATTAATTCTGTTTTTCGTTTGTAGCCTATCCTAATCACATCTTAACAAAATTATTACATTTCAAATAATATTCATGAAGAAAACATGACACTTTTGAAGTTCCCCCTTTAATTTGTCATGGTAGAAAATTCTTAAGAAAAGATATAATTCTTGCTAAAATCTGCAGTTCGTCGTCCCCCTCTCTGACTATAACTGCTACACCGCCTTCCTCTTCTTCCATTCAAAAAAATATTATTTTTCATTTGGGATGATTTTAAAGGGGAAATAAAGTCCACTACATATTTTGTTTAGAACTACTATGGCATGTACTAAATCGATTCCCAACATATTGGTATCTGATTTGAAATTAATATCAGAGAAATCAGTGAAAATAAGTGCCTTCTAGGCAATTTGAGTGGCGCCATTGCAGACACCAACGCCCTCTAACAGGACTTAAGAGTAATACACAGTCATGACGTCACTCTTGAACTACTGGTCCCAAGGATGCGACCTAGTTCTGGTCATAGCATGGCCGAATCTTTGAGGGAGAAGGAGATCCAGAAAAGTGTACCGCCTTGAATTGGATTGTTCTAATAGTTTGGTTATATTTCTGAATGCCTAATATTGTTTTTATATATACAAATGAAGCATTGTCGTGAAAACGGCCCTCCCAAACCGCCCGGGAATCCCGATTACTAAACTATATCTAGCTGCTTGGCACACGTACGCCAGTTACGGCATGGCTACCGAGTCCCGTTCTCGTTCAGACATTTTGCTTTGAGTTTATCTGCTCAGGTCGTATGGGTTCCACCAACCCAACGACCATGCAGCAGACAATAAGATTTTAGCAGAAGAATCTATATTTCGTTACCTTTTTAATGGAATAAATGATAATCCCGGATTTTCTACCTGCAACAGGCTATGTCAGCTTTGTTTTTCTGATCGGAGGGCTTCCCCGACCTGCCGCTATATATGACGTCATTGTCCCCATAGTCACGTGACCGATTCGCATGATCTGATTGGCTTAGAGTCGTAGTGGCTCTTTCTTCCATTTATTTTGTTATGGCGGCCATTGTTGACAGCCCTCGATTCGAATACGCGGTTAGCGATAACTTTTTAATTATTCATTAAATGCAACATTTTTCCATTTGAACCTTGGGCCCCTCATGTCAGGCTAGCATCTGGGATCGGTTAGGAAGTTCCAGAAAAAAATAAAGCATGAAAACAGGTCGATGAGGGGCAGTTTCTGTATATACGTCGTTTCTCCCTTCGGTCAGTGCCCCGGTCACGTGATTTGATAAACATAGCGGAGCTATTCCTAGCGGAATAGCGGTAATGGGGCTGTTCGTCGAGTGATTTCTTTAGTGTATCTATTCTACTAGTATTCTATTAGAAAGATAGTTCAAGGGGGAAGTGTTGAAAAACCTACTCCGAATGACAGCCGTTTTTTATGGCTTTTTCCATACCCTTAGGACAGGATTATTTCAACTTTTGGGAATGTAAATAATGGGTGAGTATGGGTCCGATAAAAACCCAAGAAGCCGGTTGTCATGAGTTTTATCACAGGTGTCTTTAATGGAAGATTTTCGCGTTTAGTGATTAAATGATTATGAAAGGGTTGACTTGATAATTATATATCACTTGTTTAGGCCATTAGGCGCATGCCTATATGATATCTTAGTTACTTAGATCAATTCAAATTCTAGGTAGACTAGACAGACTGTGGCTCCTAGCCTATACTAGGCCTCGACTTCCCAGCGAGGCCTATCATTTAAAAGACCAAATCACCCCTGACTTTTTTGGGGCACAATGGTGCACCCCCACACCTTCACCAAGTCTTTAATGAATATCAATAAAAGTGAAATGCGCTTAATTTACTATGTCCGTCCATGCCGTGCCCTTTAAATCCACGTTTTTGTATGCCGAATGGAGGCACTGGCGGCCTCCGCATGCATGTAGCCATGTTGACCCTGTGGTCAGATTCCCGTGATTTTATAAGGGTTAACTGTCCGTCCCCGCTCCGGGGTGCGGGAGGATATGGGGACGAAAACTCTGTCTATGTGGCTCCCTGTTCAAGAGTGACGTCACACAAACTTGACCATTCTGACCGGCTAGAGGGCATTACTGGTACCTCCATATTTCTAAGCTAGATTTGCTCAGTTCATATTTCCATGGTTGGAATTTATAAGATTAAGCATTTCTTGGTTATAATTTCGCTCTGACTCTGCTCAAAATCACCAGAATGCCCTGAAATAACTGTCATTTTTAGTTCCCAACAAGGGCTCTCACAAAGGCTTCCCCAACTTTTCCCGGCTAAAAATAGTTGTATAGAATACAACTAGAAAACTAAAAAGGGCTTCAAAATCACATTTTCACCCCAGATACCTTCACAAACTACATCTGATGTCGGAGAGGGTGGACGGAACTGTACACATCAGAGAAATGGTTGATAAAATAATAGATTCTGAGAACATGTGAGACAAAGAAACCCCTCTTCCCGTATATTACAGAGACCAAAGATGGAAGTGAGTATGCATGCCGGAGCATACTAGGGATCCGAGCAGCACTATAAAGACATCTATCATCTGACCCTTTCAACCGAGTCATCAATATGGTACAAGGCACAGCATTTAATCAGGTGAACAAAGTAATAATTGGTAAATTGAAAAAAACTTAAAAAAAGACGGGTTGGATCGTTCAGACAATTATTCACCTATCTGTTATACAGACATTAAAAAGCTCTACGACTCAGGTACCCTATCAGATGAAAACCCTAGAAGCCTGCAATACAAGGTTTTCTTTGAGTTGGCTTTGCATTTTGCATTGAGGGGACGAAAAACGACATACAAATATGCTTGGATGCAGATAATGTACCTTATGCAAAACTACCCTTCAACCCCATGGAGAAAAATCACCAAGGTGATAAAGAACATGATGCCCAGCATAAACAGTTTATTTATGCCACTGGGGCTGAGACATGTCCAGTGATATCACTTACAAAATATATTCGACTCCTGAACCCAGCCTCAGATGCATTTTTCCAGAGACCAAAAATTACCAATTATGAAGGGCATATGACCATTGGTACACTGCTCAGGCAGTTGGTACAAACAAAATTGGCCCATTTATGTCCCTAATCTCAGAGCGTGCCAATTTATCACAGAAGTATACAAACCATTGCATCTGAGCCACTGCAGTTACTGTGTTGAGGGACAAGGGCATTGTCCCACAGGACATACAGTATGTGACTGGTCACAAGAATGTTGCCTCTATTGAAAGCTACTCAAAAACATTGAATGTCAAGAGGAGGGAAATGAGTAACATTTTATCTAAATGTCTTGGTTATGACATCAATGCTCCAGGAGAAAAGGAGGCCCTGCAGAAAAGAAAACCTTCTGCCACAATTGTCAGACCCCCTCCCTCTACCCACACATCCCTCCAAAAGGCTACTACCCCTCTTTCCCAGATCCAATTGGAATTTGGAGTCCAATAGGCTGAAATTGGCCTTGCACCGGTTCAAAGTATGCAGCAGATAGCACCAAATGTATTTGCTTCTCAACCTGATATAGACATTAACAAGTATGCAGATGACATTGCAGCTGCCCAATGTATGGGTGAACAGAATGATGCCTCCTTTGAACTTAACTCCTCTCTCTTTTCGTCACCTCCAGCACAAGTCAAAACCCTTGTCAAAACTCTGGTAAAAAGCCCAATGTGGCAAATATCAAAGCATTTCTATTTTATGGAGGGTGAGTTTGACACTCCAACAAAAATACATCCTTCACAGCCATCCCCTAAGTGAAGCACCCCATAGAAAAAAGTGGCTCTAGATTTTGACTCGATCTTAGGCCAAGGGGAAGGTAGACATGTCTTTAAAGCAAGCAGCACAGTTCCATGGATGTACCATTAATTTTAATTTCCAAAAGTAATCTCTATCTGCTTGCTATTCCCGCCTATTACCCAAAAGTAAATCAAAATTAATTCATCAGCTCCTATGTCTTTTATCAATATTTGTAGTCATATAAGATCATCCAGTGACAAATAATTCAAATCGGTATCTTTGCTGCTATTGTCTGGAGTCTAGATTGTTACGTTTTCATGTGCTGTCATTTATTGTAACCCTCATTTAAATAAAAAAGGTGGTTCATTTGTCATCAGTAAAGATATGCTACCTCTCAGGTTACACAATTCCTGTCAGCCAAAAAATTTATCTTGGTTCCACGACACCAATAAAAAAAGTTGACCAATAACATTGTCTTATTTTTTTATGTAGGCCTATAATTCTGGCATCAGATAATAGCTAGATACAATTTTAACCAATTTAGTCTGACATTCAGCTCTATTTCTTTCATACATTTCCAAGTATTCATTAATTCTCCCAAACCTTGCCAAATGTGCCATAGAAACTCTTGCATTCTTAAGTTCTTTACCTGATATACACTGCTTTGTATTCATACCATAGCCAAACCCTTACATCACAACAAATACACGTGCTTTGAAGTAAAGTGATGCCCTGAGGCCCGTAACAAGCGCTCTGATTGGTCCATTTTCTTTAGGTATCCGGTACCATTTACTCACTAGGGGCACTATTTCATAAGGACCAGTAATAGAAAATCATGAACTAAAAGTCATTTTACTGTAGTCTTGCATAATACTGTGCATCGCATACAGGAGTCATTATTTGCATGTATTTGACATAGGTGATATTTTGATTGTTTAAAGCTGCTTTCCCTATTATTAATATTGGATGGTTCTTTTGAAATTACATTGAGATTAGTTCCCAAACTCACTATTATTGATCTCTTACTTGATGGAAAGTTCAATAAATATCTAAATTCAGTGATTTAAGAACTGACCAGATCGTGGTCAAGTAAAAGCCAAGCTATTTTTTGGTTTTGGAATTGCCACTAGTTAACAACAGGTGGCAGGGTGGTGCGGCCTGTAGCCTGTAAATGTGTAAACAGGCTAGAGCCTACTCCTGTAAGCTCTGATCTTATTGGTCAAGGCAGGTCACATGTTATGTGGGGCTATGACTATAGAGGGCAGGACAGGCTTTTAGAAATGGTGGCAAGTATATTTAAATCTACTGGTGATCCACCAGTACTCAAATACTCAAATATCTATCTTCAACATTAAGAAAGAGCCCCAAACTCTTGGGACAAAGTTGGGTAGGGTATTTGAGATCTAAATAAGCGAAATTTGAGATTTGTATAGGAAATAGCTGGGCGAGTAGCTTTAAGTCTGGGAAATTAGTATGACCTTTTATTTTTAGAGGGAATGGTATAAAACACTAGTTAGCCCTTATGCCCTGAAGTTGTTGGTCTGCCCCTTGACGAAATGGCGCAGTGGCTTCCCTTATAGAGGGAATCCTGATTCTCCCATAGGCACAAGAGCGTGCCACCAGTCAACTGGAGTTGCGAAATTAGTCTAGGAAAGTTGGCTTGATGTCCCGATTTCCTATGTTTTCGTCATCCAGGTGAAAAACCAATGCCAGATTTGACATCCTCAACATTTTTAAGAGGGAAAACATCGGGGTTCATACGGTCTATATTGTACTCGTAATGCACATACCATGATTTCCCAACGCATGTCTAGCTATCTCCAGTCCTTAAGTCTTAACGCTCGGCCGTACTCGGTAACACGCTCGTAGTGACGTCATAGCAGCCAACGTATGATGTGCAAAACATCGCCCGTCATCGGCGATCGTTTTGCGCATTTAATTCAACACAAACCAAACGATTTTAATGCGTTTGTTGGTGGGCAGGATGGTGGGCAATGTCAACATACAAAAACATTCCATATTTATGAATATAAATACCCCAAGACTTCCCTTCATTCCAATCAAATTGTGATGATAGTCCTACTGGTGCCACACACCCCCCTGGATCCAAATTGGCCATACTTCCAGCATACTAGATACTATACCAGTATTTGGTTCTGGGAGGCACAGCAGGCTGTGTGGTGGAGTCTCAGACAGTCCTCATCCTCATCTAAAGGGTGAGAACTTGTTGGTGACAGGCCACTCCTGGCTATTCCACCTAAAGGTGATATTGAACACTTCAACATAAGTGGCCTTATATCACTTTTGGGGGAAAGTGATATTGACCACTATATAACAAACACAATACAGACCCAGAGATCTCAGAATTCAAAATAGGAAATGATAAAATAGTCTGGGGGCAGGAGGGGTGAACCTTGCGTTTTGGGTCATACAATGTTTTTTGATTGATTCTAGATCTCCAAAATCTCCTGATTTCAAATGTGCCGGGTGCCACTCTGTAACCCTTGAGGAAGAAGACTAATTATCGACGTTTTTTTTTAAAAAGTTTAAAGAAATATTTAATTTAATCAATAACAAAATTATTTCACCCTCAATATCCACTATAATAGCATAATTTTGATAGAAAATAAACTTTAATGTGGAATTACATATAAAAAAAAAGTTCTGAACAGAATTCATCATGGCCACCAAAGGTCATATTCAAAGGTTAAAGGTCTTTTTGAGTTTTTTTCAAATAACTTTAAGAAAAATGGCACTGACATCTTAGATCAAATAAAATTAATTTTAGGGCTCATTATTTCCTATCAATTGATTCCAGTCACTTGATTCTACATTTTAGTAGTTTTATTACAATTGCTTTTCAAATGATGAGACTATTTTGTGTTTTGGCCAGAAAATGAGGTAGGCCCTTATTTCTTGGAAGAAAGTTTAGTATCTGTATCTAGTATCTTTTTATCTAAAACGTTGATAAATAATTTCCCTCAAGGGTTACAGAGTGGCACCCGGCAGATTTGGAATCAGGAGATTTTGGAGATCAAGAATCAATCAAAAAACATTGTATGACCAAAAATGCAAGGTTCAGCCAAAAAATGGGGTTCTGCCCCCGGGGTAAAATTGAATACTGTCATGAATATACTTACCTAGGAATGAATATTGACAATCAACTCACATTTAAACCACATCTTTCACAAAAAATATCACAAGCAAACTGTAGGCTAAGAGCTGTACGGAAAATTCACCGATCACTAACCCAAAAAAATATCATCACCCTCAATAAAGTGGCAGAGACCTTTTATTAATTTTAGTGATTTTCTCTACAATGTTGCTCCTTAAACTCTGCTAGATAAACTGCAAACTATTCAAAACTCCTTCATCAGACTCACTTTTAATTTGGATAAAAGGGAAAATGTGTCAGCAAAACAGGAGTCCCTAGGAATACCTACACTTGGGTTGTTTACTTTGTTTGTGTATTCTATCAAGTTTTGAGTGGGGGTGGGGGTGGGTTCATATTCTAAGTTGGGGAGTGTCGGGGCAGGGGGGGTTCATATTCTATGTTGGGGAGTGTCGGGGCAGGGGAGGGGGAGGGTGGATATATGTGTATTCACGCTGGGTCGGTCAATACACACTAGTGGATATACATGTGTATTCATGCTGGGTCAGTCAATACACACTAGTGAATATATATGTGTATTCATGCTGGGTCAGTCAATACACACTAGTGAATATACATGTGTTTTCATGCTGGGTCAGTCAATACACACTAGTGAATATGTGTATTCATGCTGGGTCAGTCAATACACACTTGTGAATATACATGTGTATTCATGCTGGGTCAGTCAATACACACTAGTGAATATGTGTATTCATGCTGGGTCAGTCAATACACACTATATCTTGCCTGAATAAATCTGTGAACTGTCTGTCGGAATTGTATCTATGTAGTATTGTTCAAATAAAATAATTGAGCCAAACGTAATAATTGATCATCTGTAGTGTCTCTATCAAGGTCCCCAGTGGCAATATAAATCAGTCCTTTTAAAATTTGGGCGATATGAATTTATAAAATTATCTGACATGATGTGACAGGGTACCCAGCCCCCTAGATATCAATGTATTTCGTCTCCATACATATTTGCGCCTAAAAAATGACATTTTGATGAATGGATGTACATGATACTGTATTACGTGTGATTAATATTGCTAAAATGAAAACAGAATACACAACCCAAGTGTAAAATGGGGGGAAAAATTCCCCCCTGCCCTGACACTCCCTCCACCCCCGCCCCCCAAATTGATAGAATAAACTTAAGGAAAGCATTAACCCCAAGTGTAAAATGAAAACAGAATACACAACCCAAATTGATAGAATTCACAAAAAAAAGTGTAAAATGCAGGTTTTTCGTGTAAAATGCGGGTTTTATTGTGTAAAATGCGGGTTTTTCATGTAAAGTGCGGGTTTTTCATGTAAAGTGCGGGTTTTTCGTGTAAATGAGGCCTTTGTGTAAAATGCGGCTTATAGTGCAACCGGACTAATCGAAAATTTATTGTACGAATCAAGTCCAATAAATTTTTTATTATTGACGGCTATAGTTCCATTCTATATTTACTATATGTGCATAAAATTTGATCATATGTCATCAGATATCACTGAAAAAATATTAAAGAAGTCTCAGAGAGCCCTGCTGCCCCGCTGACAGCCCTGCTGACAGCCCCGTTAGTAGGCCTACAACAGTATTTAGGCCTACTGATATTGTTGAACTAAAACGTTCATATCGAGGCCATTTCTTGAGCTACATTAATAAAACTTATATATCATTCGATAGAGAAGTTAATGCTCTATTTAATTATGTGGTTTTTATTATGTATTTCTATAATTATAGTACCAGAATCACGGGTGGATTACCGATAGCGGGGATTTGTTTACATACTTCGCGGAGAGCCAAAGGTCCGCGAAGCATATCAACAGAGCTATTTTTAGACAACTACATTTTTATAGGACACGTCCTAAATGTATATTTTTATAGCATCCCACTTATAGCACCTCCCATATAGCATGCGCGTATAATAAATACCGTATACATAGGGCCTACAATGGCTACATGTTCTATGAAATAAAAAGAAGGTAAAACTACCCAGTCTAGGTCCAAAGATGGGAGAGTCCCTTCAAACAAAGGGAAAGCCTCTCCCCTCAAACCGCAAAGTGCCATTATAATTCCATTAAGCCCGCAAAATGTCATTATATTCCCATTAATACGCCAAGGCAAGGAGACCGATTGGCGAAGTAGGCTGACTTATCTGATCTGAGGGTTTGGACCTAGAGTGTAGGCCTAGGCTACCCTTTTCTCCAGTTATCCAAGAAAGTTGATACCATACCATTTTCATTTTGTTGTTTCGTGGTGACAACTAGGCCTACCTCCATAGGCCTATATTGCAAAAGAGGCCACCTAGAAAAGTTAGAAATAGCCAGATTCCCGTCTCAAAGAATTCTGAATTGCGTGTACAAATGCCCGTTGTGACTATTCACTGCTGTAGGCCTACCATAGCCCGGGCTCCCAGACCCAAACCTACGGAGCGACCAGCAGTAAAATAGAGCGGAAACAGTCAGAATTTCTCGGGCTAGGCCTACCATAGACTAGTAATAGTAATAGTCCAAAAGCTGCACAATAATGGTTAACTCATGTACAATATTCAAGCTACTGCAAGAGTCAGAGAGCAACCATGGCTGGGTGAGGGTGGATCATGGGCCACAACAGTGTGCTCGACCGATGATACACAGTAGCTAAAAGCCCGGCTAAAGGCAAGACCCAGTAGTAGACGCCCCACGGCCGACCACGTGGGTTTGTTTAGATTTTGTTGGAAGCTGTCTGCTTACATCCGGGCCTCCGCGTCAGAAAGATGGAGCCTCGGTCTGGTTTACGTTCTGTCCAAATCACCGCCATTTTGTTCTGGTGAAGGCAAAATTATGTCCCTCACTGAACAGCAAATTCAACAAATACAGGGCGAGGATGGCACAGGTATGAATTATTTGCCTCTTATGTTAAACTTCGGGGGTCACAGTAACTTTTTATAGCGTTTTGATGGTTAGAATCTGAGATTTTGGTACTCGGCCCCAAGTGTAGTTCCAGTGTTGCGCTAGGCCTATTTGTTTTCGGTGAGTGAATGTGAAGGGCGCAATGATACCGAAAGATTCATTTAGGTCCAGTCAAATGGCGCTAAGACTCGAAATCTTTGGACTGACAACTTTTTTTATCACACTGATGTCATGATTGGCTGACGTGATGTGTCGATTTCATGATTTAGTGCCACAGACCTCCAATTATTTGAATTCTAACCATTTTCTTCCTGAGAGTCCGCCATTTGCAAACTCCAATACACTACACAACGATGACCCAAAGCCCGAACTGGCAATTTATACAAATGCAATGATACATGTAGGCTATGATACATTGTTGTTATTATGGTTATATCGATTTCACATTGGGGAGGGGCAACTTTCAGTCACGAGAGATGTTTTGGGCTTCTTAATGTAGTAATAGAGCTATTTCTTTCTTATTGTTTGTATCTTACGTAAATTGAATTACCCAGATGACGTCATTTAGAAGAGTTTACTTGAGTTTAGATTAGAAGAGCTTCACTTTAGCTCACTTTGGGATTGCAACTCTTGACAACTTGAGTCCTATAGGGCCTACAGTTCTGTAAACACAATGGATCCATATCAATGATTAAGGCATGGCGGTATACATGTACATTTGTATTGTGAAAGGGACCCCGTTATTAATGGGCAGACCTAGCCTGTATTACCACCCCTTTAGACCTACCCCATTCGCAACTTGAACTTTTAATTAAAGTACCGGTAACGTTAATTCATTCATTATATGGAACGTTATTTCTATACGGACCAATTGTGGATAAGTGATTTGTTGTGCCATAATTTTGGTGATAACATGCAGTGATGATGAGGCATGAAATTAAATACACATGTCATAGGCATAATATATAAGAAAGTTAAGCTGTATTAGATTGTATTCACCATGACAGTTTGATCGGATCAATCCTCCTTTCCTGCAAGAGATGTACCGGTAGGCGGTACTGCAATTGGCAAAGGCGGGAGAAAAGATTAATGCACTAACCTGTGAATTTTTGTTATCATTAGTATTAGCTCTTTATCAAATTAAGGATACAATATTAGTCATGTTCCCTCGTAACAATAATGACGAGTTTTGCTCTCCCACAAAGGGCTAGGGCAGATATATTCATTAAAGTGCACAGTATATTCTGTAAAGCCACAACTGACCGACCTGATTCAGATTGTAACATCTGCAATAAAAGAACTTTTGAATTGAATATTCGTCATCAATTGATAGGCTACTAAAATATGTAGGCCCTGGGCCTATGAAAAATAATATTTAACCCACTGACCTATTTTCCTACCGTAGGGTACGGTACTGAAGTCTTATTGAATTATGATGATTGATCGGTTGATTGATGGAGTCAATGTGTGAGTGCTTCAGTATACAAAAAAGAACATGGTTCCCACGATAAGAAAAAAAAGAATGATCCAGTCCAGCTAGGGTCCGATTTTAACTTAGGGCCTGCACAGTGGGCATATAGCTACCTGAACACCTAGTTATCGTCGACACCCTCATTTGTGATCACATATTGCCATGTATTGTTGTATTATTGTTGTTATTTGGAGTGGGTTAATTGATGTATATTAGGATTAGATTTGTAAATGATATTCAAGTAAAACATGAATTTCCGAAACAATACTGTGAGCCTTTTAAAATGGTAAGTTTTAACCACAGAATTATAACTGTTGATGTGTTATAGTTCTGTGTTGTAACCTACCTGGGAGATAACACCTCCCATGTACGACTGTTAGGGTTAGACAAAATATTCGCCCCTTGCCCTGTACGGAATGAAGACCAGCTAAGCCTAAGGAGGCTATCTTACTTGGGTAACATGTAGCTATAGAGATATTGGCATTTGAATACGGTAATGAAATAATGTATGTATGTAAAGAAATTAAGTCATAATGATCGAGAGTATTGCCTCCCTGAGAGATTAATTACGGTACCGAGAAAAGAAATAAAAAATCCCTTTGTTTCAGTCAATCTTAATTTGCTATTTCTGTGGCTAAATTTGCTTTTTTTGTTCTTCCAGAGTATACATTGATAGCCGCGCCACTGTCCAATGGCGTGGACAGTGAAGTTAACTATCAGGTCATCCAAACGGTCAGCTCGGACCAGCAGGAGAACATCGATCCTCAGACCCAGGTGTTGATGCTCCAGCCCAGCTTTACTGTTGCGAGCGATCAGTTTGGACACAACCAAAATGCACAATATGAACAGGTACGGTTTGGATCTAACTTTTCTAATCTCTCCCACTCATTTATATATAGGCCTACATGGTACTGCTGTTATATCTATGCCCCCGAATCTTTTTTTCGGACACCCCAAACATCTACTGCAATATTAAGGCTGGAATCTAACGATAATTTTATATCTGTTTTTTTATATGTCAGTTCATCTTAGTCTGTCCATACCCTCTCATTGTTTCTATGGCCAGGTTCTCGTGTTGGTTAGAAATATATTAATACTATCTGATGAGTGGGGTGTGGAAATGTCAATTGGTCTCAAGTTTTTTTTTATGTTAGTGACTTTGTCCGAATCGAGAACAGATCAAGATCTTCTCTAAGCTATTATTCTTTTAATCCAGGGACACAAATCAGGCTTGAATCATTTAACATGTATTTTCCTTGTGTAGGTACAGATCCTACCTGACAACATTCAGGGCCACCAAGTGGCTGTGCCCCTGTCGGAAGGCCACATCGTGGACGGGCAGTACCAACAGGTCCTCCTCACCACAGGGCCTGATGGCCAGCAGCATCAGATCATCATCCACCAAGAGGTGGCGCCTCAACCACAGAATGAAACCCCAATACCCCAGGCTGTCCCAGAGCAGCCCAAGAGTCAAGCCATTCAGCCTCCTGTTGGCAAGGTACTACATTGTCTGTTCTCTTTTGAAAACTACAAACCAATCAACTTTCTCAATTAATGTAATGAAATACATTTTTACACCTCAAATTGTTTTTGATTAAAATATATCTAAATTATGTAAACTATACCTAACCATTTAAAAGAAATGTTATATTCGATACTTGTATGCATGAAAATACTTAATTCCGCCGATGATGATCACATCATTTACTGGAATATATCTATAAACTGTGAAAACAAGTTTTAATCATTAACCATAGTCCATGTCAATTAAGTAATAAGTAAGGTATCGTGGGATGGATAAGAACAAACACAAATATGTTGAATTTTCAGGGTCCCTTCAGATGCGATACTTGTGATAAAGTTTTCCCCAAGTGGAACCAGTTACAGAGACATTTACGATCTCACGAAGACGACAAGCCACATCGCTGTCCGCATTGCCCTGCCACATTTAATGTGGAGGACAACTTGCGGCTACACAAGGCAACTCACTCCAACACTCCCATATGCCCTGAGTGTGGCAAGAAGTTCTCCCGTATTGCCAGCCTTAAAGCTCACATTATGCTGCATGAAAAAGAGGAAAACTTGATGTGCACTGAGTGCGGCGACGAGTTTAGCCTTCAGGTATTTTTGCGTGACCACTTGCTGCATGAAACTACACTAGATATTATAAAGACATAAATGTTATTGATAGTAGTTTGTAGTTCAGTTGTAAAATGGTTTGCTGATTTATCTCTATTTGGTCTCTGAAATTGGATTGTGTATACTTGGATACTTATGATCTGCTGGTCTTGATATCTGTATGTAATGAAAATATGTTTTTGGATTTCTGCTGAAATATTTTATTAAAAAGCACAAAATGGCAGCGCGCCTGATTATACATAGGTTACAGTCTGGCTGGAAAAACAACTATGTACAATACGTATCATATTGTTTACCTTTATGTAAATAGGCACAATTGGACCGGCACATGACTGAACACAGAGAGGAACACGAGGGAAGTAGAGTATATCATTGCAGCCAATGCTCCTTAGAATTCTCTAAACACAGCATATATAGGGACCATATGAAACAGCATAATAAAGTCAAGTAAGTACAAAGCATATACATGTATTGTCTAAATTATAGTCAGTGAAAAAAGAACTGATAACGTAATCCAATTTGATTCATTGTAACTATAAATATTCAGATGTATTTTACATCCCTGAAAAATTATATCACACATATTTCTAATTGTCTTAGCTCTAAAAATTCAACCATTCTTTTATTGGTCGCATCTGTTGTGTCGCTGAATTTATAACTCAATGTTTTTTCTTTTGTTTTCAGGAGTTCTCTATCCCATCGCACTTATAAACGAAATATAGATCGTTCTGGTTTTAACCATAAATGTAACCACTGTGGTAAAACTTTCCAAAAGCCTTCCCAGTTATTGCGGCATGGTCGCATCCATACAGGTAAACCTGCTTAAAGTGGCTCAACTTGTAAAATGTATAACGTTAGAAATAATACCATCTTACTTCACTTTCTTTTGCATGATTATTTGAATTGTCGATGACCTTAAATAAATGAAAAAATAAAAAAAATTATGACATTATTATGCACGATGATCTTAATTAAGCTTATCGCTATTTTCTATTTCACATTGTAATATAATTATTACACTAACACTTTGCCTTACTGTCCCTGTACAATATCATACTCGTCTTTCATTCATGGTCAACTATTGTAACATCATTATGATTGATCAATTTGTAGGCGAACGACCCTACAAGTGTGATATTTGTGATAAGGCATTCAATCAGAAGGGGGCATTACAAATACACATGAGCAAACACACTGGTCAGAGACCGCACATATGTGAGTTCTGTCCCATGACGTTCTCCCAGAAGGGCAATCTCCGCGCTCATATCAGGGTGAGTGTGTATACGTTGAATACTCATCTAGGGAACTCGTAACTTCGTTTTAAATTTTACATTCGTATAATGACTTTTTAAAATCCGACAAAAATGTTGACATTCCATCATCATAAGAGACAGCTTTTTTCTTTATACGGTAATAGCTTAGTTTTGTATTGTTACATTATCTCTTTCATTCAGAGACTTACGAGTCAGTTTCCTGAATATTCAATGGTCTGGTGAAGTTATAATAATTATTCAGTAACCTATGTAATCTCTGCAAAAGTGGGGTTTTTTTTAAAAAAAAAACACGAAATTCTTTTCATTTACAGAGGGTCCATTCTACGCCTAAAGATGCAGACACGCCAGTTTTCAACTGTGAGGAATGTTCTTGTGTATTCCGGAAACTTGGAAGCCTAAATGCTCACATGAGTCGGATGCATTCAGATTCTGCAGTAAGGCTCTCATATATTCATTTCTGACTTGACTGCACTGTGTTACTATATTTAAAAATTATTTTTGTATACTGTTCTTGTTACTTAATTTAGTACTCTCAAATAGGCTGCCATAGTGACATCAGCAACATAAGTGAATTAATAAATTGCCTTTTCAAAAACAAGTATCAGACAAGAAATAGTTCCTGATTTCTTTGGACCGCCCAGATATTCCCAGTTTAGTTTTTAATTAGGCGGGTGAAAACAAATTTGTCTCTATTGCAGCCTGGTCTACAGGAGATATCCGTCCAGTACCTGGACCAGTCGGGGGTCAACAAGTCCGAGATCATTGTGGCCAACAACTTGCAAGGGGCGCTTGAGGAGGTGCAGCAGCGAGTGGCTCAGGCTGAGGGCAAACATTCCAACGTCAACCCTATAGTCATTCAGCAGCTACTGGAGCTGGACGGTCCCGATGCAGAGAATGTACAGCAGCAAATAAACCAGATAGCTGTGGGTAGCAACATACCGTCTGACATCCTACAGCAAGCCTTAGAGAACAGTGGGCTCAGTATTGTACCCCAGCCGTCTTCTGGCCAAACAGAAGGGACATCTACGGCTAATGGTACGTCAGCAGATGGACAAGCAGCTGGTGATGGGGCAGTTGTTGTTACTGCAGCAGCAACAACACCAACGCCAACAAGTATTGTGGTGACCAAGGAGGGACATTCAACCCTTAGAACACTTAATATTCTAGATGCAGCCACAGGGACGGTAAAGAAACATGTCATCAGGAAGGTAAGCAGTGATTTTGATTCTCCTGATGATTTTCTACTCCGTACTGAAATATCATGGCCTCAACTCCAAGGCGAATAACGACAAAATATATTACTACTCGCCTTTTGCTCGCTTTTTAAAAAAAAGTTTGTATTAATTTACGTTCGATGAATATTTGTTTGGCCTTTTTGAAAGGAACTAAAATATAACCAATTTATCTTGTCTTGTTCCAGGTAAATGGAGTTAGGTGGCACCAATGTACATATTGTGCCAAGGAGTTCAAGAAGCCCAGTGATCTCGTTCGTCATATCCGTATACATACTCATGAAAAGCCATATAAATGCAACCAGTGCTTCCGTGCTTTCGCTGTCAATTCAACCCTCACTGCCCACATCAAAACTCACAATGGCCTCAAGGAGCACAAGTGCCACCTTTGTGATAAACTCTTTTCTACAGTGGGCTCCCTTCGTGTACATACAAGATTACACACAGGTAAGTCATATTGTGGATCAGTTAACTTACGTTTCATATCTTCATATCTTGTTTGTTTGTTTAATAAAGTTTATTCTACCAAAAACATTATGCCCGAAAGGGCACTATTCTCAGTCCTGATCTCGATGAATATATTTAATAAACAGTGTAGAGAGCCGATTAATTTTACATTCTAAGAAAAACATCGTTTACAATCAGTAAATTAAATTATCGATAATTAATAAGAGATAAAAGAGACATTGTTTCTTGGAAAATACTTTTGGTTTGATCTGTGTTTCTATCCATTCATTTCCATTTATTCTACTTAATTACTAAAATAACTCGGATTGGAAATATGGGTCATGATTACGTTATTGTGCATTTTACTTCTTTGGCTTCCTTTACAAGGTGGTTCAAATCAGGATATGGTCATTCTTTTTTATAGGTGTCAAGCCATTCACTTGCCCACACTGTGATAGGAAATTCAGAACGTCAGGACATTGTAAGAGTCACATAGCTTCTCACTTCAAGGAAGCTTCACCTAAGAAAAAGCGGAGGTTATTCCGGAAATCTCTCAAATCTGATGTCTCTCTCCCAGACATACCACTTCAGGAACCTATTCTTATCACCGATACCGGTAAGTCACACATGTATTCATAATTTGTCTTACTTGTCTCCTGGTTATAAGTATACAATCGATTATCTTTGAAATAATGATTGATTTGTTTAACGTAAGATCTGATTCAGGATTGCATTACAAAAATAGAATACTGAATCTCATAATCACTCCCTTAAGTGAAGTGCCTGGAATGTTGACCCCGAAACGTACCCCAAGTAATTAACGACTTCTTATTTTATAGGTTTGATCCAACAGGCCCCTCGACACAGTCAGTTCTATAACCAATACTTGGGGGAGGCCGGTAGTGTAGATAGGCCTTACAAATGTGGCTACTGCTCGAGAGGGTTCAAAAAGTCTTCCCATCTCAAGCAACATATTCGTTCTCATACTGGTGAGTGGTATTTCTTGTACGTATAGTATTTGCTATGAAGTCTCCCATATGAATAACGAAATTTATACGAAGTCAGGACGTAACATGATAATGTATATCATGTAATGTATACCCCTTGTCTAGTATGTACTTAAATCATGGTCAGTCTAATGACAGCGTGATGCTGCCTGAAATAAAACATGACGAAGGATCTATACGGCGTTCTAAGGTGATAAGTTGTGTGTTTCATGTATAGCATGTTTTAACTCACGTTTATCATTTTTTTAGATGTTTTATTTCAACTCGGTTTACATGGACCTCGGTTGAGGTCTTTCGCATGGCACAGAAATTGAATTTAAAGCAATCTTTTAAAAATCCCAAAACATTGACTTAGACTAACTATAATGTGTTTTCACTGGCCGCGGTTGCAGGTGAGAAACCATACAAGTGTTTGCAGTGTATGAGGGCGTTCATCTCCTCGGGCGTTCTCAAGGCCCATGTGCGCACCCACACTGGTGAGAAATGCTACAAGTGTGTGATTTGTGATGCTACGTTTACAACGAATGGTTCGCTAAAGCGACACATGTCTACGCACAGTGAAGTTCGGCCCTTCATGTGTCCATACTGTCAGAAAACCTTCAAGACTTCGGTCAACTGCAAGAAGCATATGAAAACACATCGTCATGAACTTGCTTTACAGGTAGTTATTCTCCTCTAATAGTCAACCATCATTTCATGCCTGCCTTACTAGCCTCATTGATAAGTCTGGGAAGTTCTGACCTTCTCAAGAAGATGCCCTCTCTTTCTCAATATATTTTCCATGTATATAATTGAATACACCAGATTAAGACAAGGATCGGAATCTGGGTTAATAACAAGGATGTTGCTTGCCCAGCATTGCTACCACATTTGTGAGAAGCTCGCAGATTTAGACGCTCTCGGGTTAATATAGTGAATCTAGGTTAATAAAGCGAATCACTATTTCTATTGGGTCAGAATTGACATATTCACACTCCACCGACTCCAGTTGAACCATTACTTAGCTAAGACTTATTGTTACTTGCAGGCATTGCGGACTGACGGATCTGTAAAGGATGCAGAGCTGGTGAACACAGACCATGAGGTGCCTGAACCTGGTGGAGAGGAGGAGCACGAGCCCTCTACCCCCGCCCCTGTTGACCCCCCTGCATTCACTCCACAAGATGCATCTTTACAACAAGTAGAATTAGCTACACTCCAACAACAAACACTAACCCACGTATGTAGAGTTATAGCAGATATTAAAAAGGGGGAAGAATGAAATATGGACGCACATTCCCGAGTTGATGAATGAGGGCTAGTGAAACCAACGGCTTTATGAGTCAAATTACTATTGATTTCCAGTGTGTACAGTTAGGGAGGTTCCGCAAGCAAACCTATCTCAATTACGTAACCGTATCTTTTTTTGTGAATTACGTCGCACTTTTATGTATAAAAAAATAAATTGTGAGATAAAACAGCTTGCTTGATATGTTGCGTTACGTTTTTCCCGCCATCTTTTGCTAAACCTCTTTTATCCTTACGTATTGTCTGAAAATTAACCCTTAAACCAATGCTTGAATTTCAGGACCAGCAGCTTCAATCGTTATCTCAGACAGAATACCCCCAACAAGGCACTCTAGTACAGCAGGACCTTACCCAGCCTACAGTCATACAAGATGCACTTGTCAGTGACGCTCAACTACAGTCAACACTCAACCAACAGGTAATTGTATTGTTTTAGGTCACTTTTCCTAGAGCTAAATTGAAATCCTTTTGGGTCTACTCATTGTAGATTTACCGCCAGTAAGCCAAGGGTTGCGGAAGTCTGACATAGACCTTTTTTTTATCAGGTTTGTAGCATTTACTTATTACAAACTTTCTCGTTTACAGGTATTAGGCAGCCAACAGGTGACCCTCCCAGCCCCACAGCAAGCATTTACGCAGAGCCTGCTCAACACTTCCACCTCCCAGCAAACATTCAACCAGCTCAACTTTTCACAGCCTCAGTTTACTCTTCAGGTAATTATGATAGTCATCTGACTTAACAAGCCATGTCCACAAAATTAATGGGCTCCGGTCCACCATCCTCTTGAAACAACACATGATTGCAGAGCCACAGTTCTATTCTTTTGGCAGCAGTTCTATTTTAGCTACACTATAACGTGTGATGCAATGTATCAATGAAGATTCACAAATCAGCATAATATATACACAATTTCCGTGGATCTTTTGTTACTCTAAATCGATTGTTTAGTTTAATCAGAAAGATCTGCAATGTGCAATTCCAGTTTCGTTGGTGTTTAAGCCGATTGGAAGCCCCAGATTCTATTGCCGTGATCTTTTGAACACTGGCTCTTCTCAACGTGGTATAGTTAATACCTTGCTTTGTTTTACAGAGTGGTCAGAGTATAGATGTGTCTAGTCTGACGGCTTACAGTCAAGCTACACCGGCCATCACAAATGCCCTCACTAGCACGAACATGTCAAACATCCTACAACCTAGGTAAAGAGAATGATAATGTCGAGTTTGTTTTCATATCAGAAATTAGAAAGTCATTTATAAGACTAAATATGGCGTAATATTTACTTGACTCTTTTATGTATTCATCGCCTTATAGGGAGCCTGAAATTGCAGCGGACAACCAACCTGAGGAATCCATGCAAGATGAACTGGATGACCTCAAACGGAATTATAAATGTGCTTTCTGCTCGAAAGGCTTCAAGAAATCTTCCCATCTTAAGCAACATGTTCGTTCGCACACTGGTAGGTTCAGGATTAAATATTGTCACAGCCCCCTTTTTTAATTCCAAAGTATACACAAATTTGACTTTTGGATTGCCACATTACAGCACTACTATATAAATGATTTTTGGTTAGACCCTCAACGGACGCGTATATGTAATTTCAGGCGAGAAGCCCTTTGTGTGTAAAGTGTGCAACAGGACTTTCGTATCTCATGGAGTACTCAAGGCGCATATGAAGACTCATTCTGGGACGAAAGACTTTGTGTGCGTCGTGTGTTCCGCCTCATTCACCACCAACGGCTCACTCACACGCCATATGATGCTGCATTCCACTGCCAAGAGATTCAAGTGCCCTCTCTGTGAGGAAACCTTTAGGACAGCTTTCTTGTGTAAAAGACACATGCGATCACACAGAGATAAAAACGAAGATGAAAATGGTGTGTATTGACTTTAATGCTTGATATGTGTAGCTAGTGGAGTCGGTCGAATATAATTTGCATGGCTGGCTCTAGGATATATAATTGATCCATGATTCAAGTTTGGATTACAAATCTTTTGTATTTATAGTCTTTAGTTATATTTTAGAAAATCACACTTGCTAAGAACCAGATAAGAGTGTTACGCACGACTTCATAAAGCTACAACCCCTCGTTGAAGATTCATATCGATGTAATTATTAATCTAAATATGGTTACGTATACCCGTTTTTCAGAGGATGGAGAGAATGATCGTCCGAGAAGGTCGCGGTCTGTCATACAGATTACAGAAGAGGAAGCCCAGGAACTCTCTAAAACCCAACCCAACGAGGCCCTGTCTGTGTCAGAAAAACTTCTCATCGAATCTGCCGCGGAGAAGGACAGGGTATCCGAGATGAAAATGGAGAAGGAGATAGTCACAGTGGTGGTTGATGAGGAGGAGGATGATGTCGTCGACGATGAAGAAGAGGTGGGTATATATATGTGTTGTGGGCCATCTATGTTCCAAATCCGTATATCACCATTTTGTATGGTTAGACATTAAGAGGATTAGCCACCGATTCTTGCATATTTTTAAGTTTTATTGCATTAACTTCTGCCTGTTAAACATCACTATATTTGTATATATCATGATTCATTGAAGAATGTTATGCATTTTTTTGTCATGGTGATCCATACATTTTCTCATTGGTCATGATATAATATTCCCTTCGACATCGCTTCGTTGGCTGGCGTATGTCGCCATTCCTTCCATGACATTCTTTTAGACCAGCACTCACGAAGGTCTTATAACTCATAACTGATCGTTCTCGTTACATCACTACTATGTCTGATTTCTTGTTGAACTCCCAACTTTCTAATTTAGCCACTAAATTGTCTTGTCTTACTGCTTATCCCAGACTGAGACGAGTGCCGACCCCGGCGACCCCTCATATACGCCAACTACAGGACGCCAGGGCCATTCTTGTTGCTACTGTCCCAAGTCGTTCAGGAAGCCAAGTGACCTTGTACGTCATACACGCATACACACGGGCGAGAAACCGTTTGACTGTCATCTCTGTGGGCGAAGTTTCACCGTCAAGTCTACGCTAGACTCACATCTTAGAACCCATACATCGAGTAAGCTGTTTTTTTTACAACTGTAGTTTGTTTGACCATAGGTTTAGTTAAAGATCATCTCTTGGAAGAAAAGTTAGAATGGGTGACAAAATAATTAGGGCTTCAGAGCTCTGAATTTATTTACAACTATCCCCAATTTCGTATATTCATGGTACAAGCTGATATATGGAATGACTATGATTCCAATTTGTCGGGAAAGTTTTACCCTACTATAAAAAAAACTATTAAAAGTTGGTTTGGGTTTGTGCCTTTGGTCAATTATCATCGTTTATCAATTTTTGGAAACTGCCATCTTCGCCTAACCCCACAGTGACACCTTATATATAATATTTGCATCTTTCCAGCTGAGAAGAAATTCCGATGCCACGTATGCCAATCATGCTTCTCCACCAAGGGCTCCCTCAAAGTCCACATGCGCCTTCACACTGGTGCCAAACCCTTCAAATGTCCACACTGTGAACAGCGCTTCCGTACATCAGGCCATAGAAAGTCTCACATTGCCACTCACTTCAAGCCCACCACCCCAAAGAAGCAACGCAAGTATACCCAAAGAACACCAAGGAACCAACTGCAACACCAGCAACAGGATCAGCCGCAACAGGTAGATTTCCTCAATGTAGACGCCTCCATGTTACAAGGTGTGACCCAAGCGGGAACCAACCAGGTCCAGGTCGGCAACCAGATCATCAACATAGACCAGTCCCTTATCCAGGGTCAGAACCTCCTACCTGTCTCTTTGAACCTGGAGTCTTTGGGTTTAACAGAGAGTGGACTCGCGGCCCAAGTGCTACAGGGAGGACTGGATGGGTTTCAATTCCAGGTGGCTGGAAATGTTGGCCAGAACATCCAGATCCAAGGCTTAGATCCCAACACCCTTACACAAACAATACAAATAGATGCTGGCCTTTTAGCCCAGCTTCAGCAAGGAACTATTAACCTATCTATAGCACCTAACATCCTGCAGACAGCTGACCCCAATCTTGTGCAAAATGTCCAGATTCTCCAGCAACAACCGCAGCCCTCCACTTCTCAAGAAGTGCCTGCTAACCCCAATGTCATCGTCCAACCTTACACCCAGCAAACGGTGGCCCAGGACACTGCTACCACCTCAGGTACCTCTAGAGGTGAACTTGTACAACACGTGACTACCCTACCAGCAGGCAATGTCCTCGACCTGAACCAACTTGTAGGTACTGTAGCTAGCAGCGGCACCGAGCAGCAAGTACAGCACATCCAGGTAGAGGTTAGTGACCTGGGACAGGCCGTCATCCAACAGCACCACCAGCAACAAGGTGAGGATGTGACAGATGGTGGAGGTGTTGAGTCAGATGATGATGACGATGATCCTGATGGGACTGTTAATGAGGCTGACGGGGAAGACAACTTGGAGCAGCATGCCATTATCAACGCTAATCAGGAGGACGGATCCACCCATCAGATCCAGGTGACACTCGCCAACTCAGCCAACGCCGACCGTATACATATATGTAGCGTAAGTAAACTTTTTATTATGTCACTGCATGCCAAAGCATTTAAGATTTCATGCGGGTATGCAGCCTCTTTGATTGCAAGATGGGTGGTTATGTCAGGATGATAATGGAGATTTTCCGCAACGATTGTTTGGGATGTTTCGCATTGTATATCATTTATTTGATGTTCGTGGTTCTGAAAAAAACAAAACAATATTAATTTTCTGCTGCATAGCAAACCTATTTTCCGTATCAGTTATAAAAGAAGAAGAACAGTTAATTAATACTCAATAATGACATTGCATAGACAGCGATTGCCTTCCTGTTATAGATATTTTTTTCTAATGAGGCATCAATCTAACCCCAGCGATCAGCTGAAGATATTCTGGGCTTTCATTATCCTTTATATGTACATATATACTGGAGATTCATTCGTGGTGATTGATTATTGATGCGTTCCCGAGCTTTGAAAAGTTTACAAGTAAAGTGTGAGAAAATATATAACATGTTGGGGTGGAGGTGGAGAGGGGTGAGCTGCTTCTTAAATTCAGAAGGGAGGAGCATAAGGGGGGATGGGGCGATTAAATAAATGGGGTGAATGGAGAGTGTCGTATATCTCAATATAGCGCGGCAGTGTTACCATACATCAATTAGCTTTATATGTGATAATTCCCTGCGCGTGCTAGACCAGCAAACATGTAATTGTCTTCTCCTGGTGAAAGGCCAATTCATTCCCCCCTGTGTATGCATACACCGACATATATCCTGGCGATAGGGCCAGAGGTGAGCCTTGATAAACGCCCATCTAAATTGGTCGCGACCTCCAGAGTATCTAGTTGAAGGCTCAGTCGGTGAATCATGTGAATATATTGATAATAGGCAAATTATGCAGGAACCTCGATTGGAGCAGGGCCGAGAACCCTGCAGGGTGTAATTTATAGGCAAGCAGGACCATGTTGAAAAGTTGCTCTTGTGTTGGGAAGGGGTTATTGATATTGATGGTCATCCAGGTTTTATGGTAAGTGTCTTGGTGCCATCACCATGGCTCCCTTATCATGTTTATGTTTCTCTGTGTAAACTGGCGTATATCTTATCTCTCGACCAACACAAACTTTCTACTTTTTCAAACATTGCCCTATACGTTTCTATTTGCAATCTTGTGAAAGTTCAGCAGGTTTTTCATATATAAAGAATACGCCTGCCATATAAATATTGACATGAGCCTTCCGTCAAGGTGCCACAGCTGTTTTTTCGCCCATATGTTCGCACCTTGCCGCCTGCGTGGCATTGGGCCGTATCTATACATAATACATAATTATGTAAATGAGTTAGCATAAATACAAAGTGAGTGGTGGCTTGCGCGCTCCGTAGATCCCCATAGGTTAAAGTGTCATACGCTAAGTGTTTGATATGTGTCTGTCAGACGAGTGTTGATCACTGCACCAGCCAGTGATGGTCAGTAGGGAGGACAGGGTGTCATGTACCTGTCCGTAGTCTGTGTCTAGTAAGCACTCACTGGACAGGGACAAACGAGCAGCTCGTTGGGGGGCGGTCAATATGCTCGGGCTCCGGGCTACAGGTCAGGCAGACGCCGGTCTGACATACGGCTACACACGGACAATAGACCGCTGACCGCCAGCACCATTAGTCGTGGGGCCCTCACGTCCTTTACCTGAAAGCTAGCCATCTTTCAGCTTCTAATAAAGGCAGGTAATTGATAATGCCTTCATACCCTCCCATAGGACTAGCAACTATATATACACTAAGTTATAAACGTGGATCGTGTCCGAGCGATAGATTTCCTTAATCAATGATTAATTCGACCTCTTAATGATAGAGGATGGTCTTTGGTAGTTTGAAAATGTTTTAGAAACTATGGCCATTACCAGCCTTTGATTATTGAAAAAATATCCCCTGATGTATAAATCTTTGTTCATCAGTAGTGGTTTATGTTAATGTGGGCTGCTCAAGTCATGGGTTTACGGGAAAGAGTCAATAAAGAAGATGAAGGCCCTTGTGTAAAGAGCCTTATGGCTAGGAGCCTATCCCCCTCCCCGCCCTCCCTGCCATAACTTTCCCAGCTCGGGTCAGGGGTGAGAGAACACGGTCACTCACGCGCCATTCATCGCCCCTCACCTCTTCCACCTCCTTCTCCTCCCATACTTCACGTCTATCCACTTTATCCTCTCGTGAGTATTACAAGCTCATTCTTACTATATGGGTCGTGCAGTTAGCAAATATCCAGGTCCTCTCCACCCCTACCAGAGATAGGCCCTTTTACTATTAACTGTCTCCGGTAGAAAAAAACTTTCATCCACCTGAACAGTTTTGTGTGCGAATTTAGTGAGAAATTAAATAACGAAGAAAAGATAGGTAACATAAAAACACACTCCATAGTTTTTCGCGCTAGTTGACATAAATACATGCAGGTCATTCCTCCATAGTAGCTAAGAGCTTATAATATAGCAAGCCCTTTTATGGTCGCTGGACCTTCTCTCTTGACCCCAGTCAGGTGGGTTTAGCAGCCAACATAGGTGAAGTGCATGCTTGGGTGATGTTTGGGCTGTAGGAATATCCCACTAGCTGGTGCTGCCACCTTGTGAAGGCTGACACGTTGCGAATGGAATACAACTGTCGAAGTGCATGTTGGAAATAATATTCATTCCGTTTATGGGTTATGGAACGTGATAGTATGCCCATCTAATTTATATTTTATATTGGATCTATGTGACTATTTAAACTATGCTATTGTGATTCATAGGATAGAAACATTTTACAGGTAGGATTAATAGTTCTAACAGTTTTGGAAGTATCAAGAGGCCAGACACTCTTATTTAGTTTATGGCTCAAGTTATTGGACCTTTGCTGTCACCCTCTTTAACTTCTTGTCTGAGATCAGAGTGAAGAATTGTATGAGAACTAATAAAGGAAGTGGGCAATGCTGAAATAACTATTCATCAAATATCCCTACACCCATTCTCATATGTCCTTCAGGCTGGTGCTTTTTGCTGGAGCTAAGTGCAGATGAAAACCTTTGAGAAAAGTCATCAATATGAAATGAAAGTAACTCAACAAAGGCCTCGTAAAAGCCCCGCTGAGGATCTAGACTGAGTTAGGCAATTTTTGCGTTGTAAACTGACACTTGTAATGCATGGTGCTGCCTTCCCATCTCGACCTACCGGGTTACATCATTAAAACAGACCTTCATTAATTTTGATAAGTTAGCGAGGTGCTTCATAGATCAAAAACCAATCTTGTGGTGGGCTTTTTTTGTGTTGCTGTGTTGGTGGTTTGGGAAAAGAATAAAGAACAGCAGGGGGTAAGGGGGCTGGGGTAAAGCTGGAGGAGGAGGTGGAGGAGTAGAAGGAGGAGGAGGAGTAACTAGCATGGCTCTGAGAGAAGAGAGAAAGCTTATGATTTATTGTTGAGAGGACGGGAGCCTTATCAACTGCCTGCGTCTGATGATGATGACTGGAACAAGTTAGAGTTGATAAAAAGTGGCTGAGCTGGAAGCCTTGCTCTTGGTGTACGGCGGTCGTGGCTGGTGATATAGGGCCCTGAGGGCATTATCTACCGTATCCACACGCCTGTGTCCCCCAGACAGCATTCCCACTTAGGGCTCATCCGCTAGCTGATGGTCGTAAACCAGAGAGTTGTTGGATCGGACAGCGGGGTCGATCCCACCGGTCAGTCCCCACTCAAACAGGGTCAAAACTTGGCTGCCAGGTAGGAGGATAGATCATAATGGTGGGCATCGGTTGCTATGGTAACGATTGGGTGCTGGGATAGTTACCATGGCTGAAGGGGGTCCTGGTGACGGGTGTGGGGGTAATGGCAAAGTGGGGGTTGGTGGTGGGGGGGGGGGGGGTTTACTCTGTCCTATACCGAAGAGGAGAAAGTGATGGCGGTAGAAGAGTAGGAGACAGAGTAGGAGGGTGTGTGTTCTAACCAAGGATGGTTTGGAAGGAGATCTGGGATAGTTGAGTGGGAGGGTGGGAGAGGATTGAGTGGCGAAAGTGCAATGGGGACCGGTGATGGATAGTGATGGGGACTGACCGGGAGTGTGTGGTCAGCAACAGTGACACTGACGGACATGAGACCAGTCTTAGCTCTGCTATCCAGTGCCACGAACACACCGAGGACACAAGCTAACGTACTGCCCCATACGTCAAGCGCCTTGCATAAAGAAGAAAATTCACAAAGGCAGACTATTTATTACTACTGCCTAATGGTATTGGCAATGATTTTGTCCGGCATTGGCACTGATAGAAATAGGCTGACCACTTGAGCTCTCGAAATACACCCGTTTTCATGGCAAACAGTACCCTCCTTCTATTACATCAAATGCGAATGATTTTTGTCATGAGAAAAAAATATCGGTCAGCTGTGTCAATGATATGTATACTGACTATCCGTGTGATTGTCCATATGAAATATTCACCGATCGTTTCCAGATGTATGTGAAGTCAAAACTGTAAAATGAGGATAAACAAATATGTTGCCAGTTATCTCATGTACATGTATATGCCATAACTGCTTGAGAGAAACTGAGTGGTCGTGCTTTGAGTTCATAAATGTCAAGGTTAGGACTTAGACGTTAAGACCTTCCATGACTATCCCCTTGGACATGGGTGTCTATAGATCAGTGTCCAGCTGGTCTCCGTGTTAAAATGCGGATGTTAAAACATTTGCATTTAACTGCTATCGTTTAGTTGTCTACGATAGTTTATATTACAAGTTTTAATTTCTCTTAATTGGTCAAAATAATATATACTAAATTTGCTTTCGTTGGTGAAAATCTTCATTTGGGCCCAAGAGCGAAACCTAGCCATCCTCCTAGAACTTGTGCGCCTCATTCTCATCCCCTACCCCATTGCCAGGTCCCTTCGCCCCCTCCCCCAACCTCTAGCCCCCCCCCCCGCCCCTCCCTCCCCTCCCCGAAGGTTGAAGGGATCACACCAAGCGGCTGCTTTATGGGGCGGGGGTCAGGGTGACGGAACAAATAGTGGGGGCCCGCGGACGAAACTGATCGTGAATTCACGCTGCCAGGGATGACTATGGACTCCGGGTGAGGCAATAAATAACATCATTCGCCGAAAGGATGGCCAGCATTTATACTTATATACTCAACCACCCTGCCTCGTGAAAAAGTGTTACAGAATGGGAACCACGCAAATATGTGGTGTGCAGGGGGAAATTGGCGAGAATATGAATCATGCTTGTGAGAGTTTTACGAAGTCCTTTGGCAAATCCTGCCCCATATTACTCAAAAATGGTGTCTGGTTAAAAATAAGTGAAATATGCTTTTCCTGCTTCTTTCATTGTTCCACCGTCCCCCAAGTTTATGTTCGCTTCTCATGCGCTCTACGCTTCCTGGTGAGAAAACTAACATGCGTCCAAATGTGATATGTGCTTTCATTCTTTTTATTAGCATTGCATTTCTTTCTCGTTATCAACTACATCATGGTGGTAGTTTGAGTATGTTAATTGTTAATACTGGGTTACCTCATCGCAGAGACTCCAAGCGTTTCCCCCTGCTGTAGTTCATTCCTAGACATCAGTTTATATCTATTCCATCACCTTCCTTGCTGTATTGCTGGGTTCTCTTCCTTGTGCACGATATTTTAAATATAAGACTTGAGAATATTTGCCTTGTTTCTAGTGTCCCTGTATCACATCTACACACGTCTGTCCTAAATAGTTGATCATCGATTTTTCAAAAAATATGTTTTTCAATTTATGGCCTTTTCAAGGCATTTTCATTATTTTAATATGTTGCTGTCCTGCAGTGATATTTGTTAGCCTCTTGGTATACCTAGCTTATAATCGTGTGGGTGCTATGCTAACAGTTTCGACTACATAGAGGATTCCCTAAGTTTAAGATGATGAAAGGGTCTTATTGGAAATATCAAGATTACACCGAAATTAATAATTTGGAAGATCATTTGGTCTCACACAAAGAAGAACAGGGCTAAACCCCTTATTATGATATTTTGGTTACTTTCAGATGGGTTGGGCATAAATAGATTTTATTTTTTGTACGGAAATTAGCGGGTAATGCCTGCTTTAAATGGCACACATCTTTCTCTCTCCCTCTCCCTCTCTCCCTACCTCTGCCTCTCCTCTTTCTCTCTCTCTCTCTCTCTCTCTCTCTCTCTCTCTCTCTCTCTCTCTCCCTCTCTCCCTCTCTTCCTCCCTCTGCCTCTCCTCTCTCTCTCTCTCTCTCTCTCTATCTCTCTCCCTCTCCCTCTCCCTCTCTCCTGCCTCTATGGCGTGTTTGTATCTGGAGCATGTGTTCGTGATGGATGTGATAGATGACCTTACTGTCCAGTTGGGTGGCAGGCTTTGTACGAGCTGGAGCCTGAGGCAAAGTCTCCTCATCCTATACTACTCACAAGTGTACACTTAATACCGCCGCGCCCTGATGAGGCTGCCATCCGCAAGGGGGCACCAGGAACGGCCATTTGACACACTCCCAGCTTGAGCATGAATGATACAGAATTCTCCACCAGCAAAATATTGTGTACCATGTTGGTACGAATAAAAGTTTTAACTTTGTGTACTTAGCCATGCTCACTTATCGCTGGCAAAAGTTCTATGTTGGTGAAACATGTTTAGATGTATGGCCAAAGTCATATCCATTGTTGGAGTGAGAGTCTCGCCTTTAATTTGATCATTGCCACACGCCATTGTAATAAATACATGTAAACATACATAACACCTTTCTCATTGTTGCATTCCACTTTGGGATAATGGAAATGTGGCTAATGACGATTAAGCTGCGCGAGGTGTAGAGGTCAGTGGTCTGCATTGTCGAGTGAACAATAGCCACAAGGCAGTAAACCTCTATATAGGACTAGAACACCAGACTGGCGCGCGATTAGATCCTATACTGGATTGATGTGCCATTAATATCGCCCTAACCAAATAGTTGGGAGGTTGAGGGGGTATTAGTTTAATGCTGTTTCTTGGGATGATTTAATCAGTTTGCGTCTGTGGCCGACTGGTGATGTGCAGTCCATCCTGCGCATATAGATGGCGCGGGTAATGTGTTCTCATCTCCTACAAATGGTCATTTACTGGCTACTGTTACCGTATCGATCACAATCACACTGGATCCCGGTCAGCCTCCTCACCAGTCTCACCAACGCCCCCTCGGAGGGAGCGCCTCTACTAACGTCCACCCACCCGTGCACCCACTGGCCACCACCGCCAGTCCAGTATGCAGTTGGAGGAGGGAGGAGGAGGATGAGGCTCCCCCTAGTGCTACGTGCCGGCAACAATGGCCACCTAGCGGTGATTAATGATGGGTGAGGGTGACAGCGTGTCAGAGCCCATCAATCGGGTCGGGGCGCTGGCTAGTGTCAGTCTTTGATGTGATGTGCCAGGCGTGGGCACGATTTATAGCTGTATTTGTGTGCCATCTAGTACCGCTACAGACCACACCAGAGGGCAGCAGCAGTGGCGCTCCTCTGCAAGTAGCTTTGGAAGCAGTCCTAGCAGCAAGTATCCCACATGCTACTCTACTTCCACAGCCCTCCTCATTGCCAAATGAATCCCATTACTCTCGATCATACTGCCACTGCAGCCAGTTTCAAGTTAATCCAACTGACTTTTATCAGTATTAATTTGCCTATGGTGATTTGTTTGTTTAGTCATGTGATACCTCTGAACTGTGAAGTTTCTGTATAAATGAGATTCACGAATGTCACCAATGAATCAGTTGAAATGAAAGGGACTGTTAATCAATAATAATCATACCATACAGGGTGATAAAACCACTGGGAAACGAAAGGTTCTTTCATATCCCTCCCGCCCACCTTTTACTTATAAACTTTGGAAATCACCAGAGGAGGGATGTATGGAATAAATTTAGGGGTCTGGCACTATAGGAAATATACCTCGTATGGAACAACGTACATATGGACACCCACGCCCTCTCCCCCAAGTCTCTGGCCCAGACAATTCAGAACTTGATCGTCCATCCCCATACATGTATATATGATATATAATTCTCCTCGGGTCGGCATGGCATTGCATCCAATAAACATAGAAAGTCGCGCGGTAGAAAATAGCGCTACACAACAAGTATAATGACAATGTAGACTGAAGCGGCCGTTCAACCAAAAAGTATTGTATTTGGCGTCTGAAGCTGAGGAGAAAAGTGATTGAAGGGTGACTGCTGCATACATGTATTATATACTCGAGCAATTTTGGTGGAGGGATCCCTAGATTGGAAGGAAGGGGAGTTGTAGGGAGATGAAGGGAGGGTGTACTGTTTCTACTTTGATTAACTTACGCGTTTGGGACATAGGGTATATCAGGTCCCCTCTTTATTTGAGTGCCATGATTACTTTGTCAATGTTACGATGGAAAGAACATGGAAGTAAAATGTTATTATATCTCTACTAGAGTCTACAATCTGTCCTAAAATGCTAATACGGTTATTGTTTCTGTACAAGAAAGTATACTAGTGGTACCAGCTGTCGTTGCACAAGTAAGTAGTATACTACTTGGGGCCAAGTAAGTAGTATACTGTACTACTTGGGGTAAGTGGGCAAGTAGGGAGGAGGCGTTGTGTGGGGTGTCTGGTCAGTGAAGTGGTCAGTGCCGGGGACACTTTGGTACCCCTGCTAGTGATGGATGCTTAACGCAGGCGGTAACTCCGGTGGACAAATAGCATGGGGCAAGGAGGGGATGGCAGTCCCATCCAGAATAGAGATAAAGGCTGCAGAGAAACAGTACACAGCCAGGGATTAGGCCTTGGATTATTGTCCTTGGCCCATCAGGGGATTATTCCTGACTAGGGAGGGGTGGTAGTTGTGATGGTACTGGAAGAGGAGACTGGATGGTAAAGAGAGACAAGGGTGGGGGTTGGAAGTTCTTGCGGGAGTTAAAAAGTGTATAGTGGGGACGAGATGTAGCGAGACAATGGTGTACCTGGTGTTCTACGGCTCCCTCATGACGACCAGTGCACTGGCGCCAGAACCGGCCCGACCAGAGGGTCGTAAATCAGGCCCCAGCAGCCAGCTATGCATATGTAATATTCCTCTCTGACTCGAGTGGCATATATCAATCGTCCAATACCCCGGCCTCGTCAACCGGCCTGACGGGCCACACTATATCTTACACGGGCGGCACAAGTTTTCCACAAGAGAACTCTCCCGGCTACATAACTCACGCATGCTGGAATGTGTTGTTGGAACAGCGGACGGACATGGGGCCGCATACCAGCGCGGGGCCACATCCATCAGCTCTCAAAAATCTGGCAATATTTGTCTACCGTATGTCCTCATTTAGAGCTGCTGGGGATGCTGATGCTGTAGCTCCTCCTGCCCCCCCCCCTTTCCCCCGTCCCCCATCCTCCTACTACTCCTCCTGCCCCCTCTCCTCTCCCCCTCCTTCTCTTCTTCTGTCCCCTTCTCCTCCTCCTCCTCTTCCTCTTCTTCTCCTTTATTTTACTTACTCCTATAACTTTCACAGTTTATCCACTATTTCTCGCTGGGTGGCGCCTTTATCTTTAATGTACTGCTTTTACATCTTGTTCATCAATGTTATCGTACAATCTCTACACTCTTTTTCACCTCCATCCTCCTCTTCAATTCCACGACCCATCTTCCCATCCCCTGTTTCATCCCCTTCCCCTACCTCACCCCCCCCCCCCCCAATCTCCATGACGATAATAATAATTATAACATTAACGGAAGGGATGCGCCTGCTTTATAGAAATATGAGCAAAAATCACCAGATTCATCATGAACGCTAGGGTGAAAGCGCGAACCGTTGGATCCACGATGGATGGATGGGAGGAGGTTCCATGGAAGTGGGAGGACGGAGGAGGTGCATGGAATTATCTCTCAACTTTTTACACTTTCTCTCTCTCATCACGATGCAGTAACTAAAGAAGTTTTGGTTTATTATTATATTAATGATCCATTTTCTGGGAGCGCTATGACTAAAAGGCGAAGAGGAGGGCTTGCCATGTCTTGTAGAGCGCGGTGAATGCTGCGGCATCCGAAGATTCAAATCCGGCGCGGTGATGGATGCCCATAATTAAACATAACTGATTAGACTCCTTCATAAACATAGGCGCCCTGCGTGTTAATATCAATGACATCCACATTGATCAGTCATCATTGGAGATGCTTAAAGATAACAGTGAGTAGTAAGACGGCGGGCCGCTCGCTGCTCTGGCCTGTCCGCCGTAATTCATGACGCGCAGGTCATTTGGAGAAGAATAGGCGGCGATTATTGATGGTGAGAAACCCCCGGGTGTACCGAATGGATAAGACAGAAAAGGCTCGCGCGGAAAGAAAGAACTCTCGCGGAGACAAATGTTCCCAACTTTCATGAGTGCCTCGTTAATTTCTGCATTTTCCTGTGAACGTGACAATGGGAGTTTTGGCAAATATCCATGGGACATTTAGCGCTGGTCCTGCGCCGCTAAATCACGACCAGCTTCCGTCAAACACAAATGGCGTATATGTGATTTAATACCACCTTCGTGGCCCTCCAGTGTCACCATATATGTGGCTAATTTAAAGTTAGGGTTCCCAGTTAGTTTTCCCTTGAGATGTCTTAAATTTGTTTTAATTAAACTTATGTATAGTAAATCTCAGTCGTTGGGGTGCTACCTTAGACAGGATGAAGAGTCATCATAGGAGACATGTGCTCATGTCACTTTTATTTGTCCATTCGGTCCATCGAGGTATTAAATGAAGCGTCGCTATAAAACTGTGTTGTTATTACTGCTAGCAGTTACTGTAAAGACTGTTTCAGTTCTTCAACCATGATAATAACAATATCTCAATCCACTTAGTCCTAAAAAGGGCCCAATGCATGATTTATAAAATACCGTGGCAGTGGGAGCGAGCATTAAAAAGATAATATCAGGCGAATGATGAGTGTGCGAATAAGTATTCTGCTAAGGCCATGGCTGGCAGCTGGGGCTCCCGTTTACCTCTCCCCCACCCAGCAGATCCCAACCCCCGGGCGTTAAGGTAAGAGAAGGTGGGTTGTGGAGGGTGGGGGTGGGGAGACAGAGGTGGTGGTTTTTAGCTAGGTGTGTGTCCATGTGAATGTGTTGTGTGTGTGCTCTCACCTATCAATCACGGCGACACTAGCCGTCCATCACGAGGCCTGTGTTTGTCTGAGGGAGGCAGGCTGATGCCGGCCTCGCATGCTCCAGCCCATAACCAGGCCCGCCAGAATGCTTACACCAGGCCCCCCATCTCCGCCCGAGCCCCCTTACAACCTGCCACATTCGTTACCTCGCTTACTACCATTACTCCACGCCTCAAACTTTACACTTTCTGGCAAGACCCTTGATTAGTCCCACTGTATACTCTCTGTTTAGAAGCAGTGCACATCGGACATGTATATATCTTCGCTTCTCGCTCCCCCGGAAAAAAATCTGGATAAAACCAAGTGAAAAAAGCACTCAGTCTGTGTCGGTGTGTGTTTATAGCGCTTGTATATCAGTCGGTACGGTTGTCCGGGTAGAATTTATTTCGAAGGGAAACACAGCCTTCACCAGCCTCTGATGAAAGAAATGTTATCGCTTAATTGTATCTCATGAGTATAAATTTGCCCACGCATTTCACTAAGAGTTTGCTGGAGAATATCCTGCTGCTATTTGTGTGGTTCCAAGACCTAGTGCTATTTTGAACTTAAAATTGCCACCAAATTTCCGCCGAACACAGTGGTTTAATATAGGAATTGCGATGCGATGCTATAAAGGAAACCTACTTCAAGTAATTGCAAATCAAGGAATTGTAATTGATAAAAAAAAATACTTCTAAATATCAGTTAGACATCCATGCACACTTCTTATCAACGAGATGGCAGACTGCTTGCCTCTAGCTATCGTGGCCTGAAATCAGTTGGTGAATTTGTATCCAGGTGGCGCCACAGTTGTCTGGGATGACAAGTGAGGAGAGCAGCTCCCACGTGGGCCGCAGTGGCTCACCATAAAGCATGTTGTCCCATGAAAGCAGGGCAGCCAGCGCGGCAAGCAATAGGGACAGTGGGTAAATCTTGTCTACCACCAGAATGAGATGACTTTCTTTTACTTAGTATGTCGCGTAAATATATGTCGCCTAACTAGGGGATTTTTGTAGAAATATATATATAAAGCGTTACTAATGTTATGTCAATTATTAGCCAAGTCGGGACAAAAATTACCTGATATGCATATAGACGAATACTTAACTGTAGCCGACATTAAATGAATGTTTGAATGTTTAATGACGGTTTTTTTTAATTATTCGAAGGGGGTTACATGAGACACTCATTGACTAAATATGACTAATTATTTTTTAGTTGGAGACCGTTTATATCTACCAAACTCCACTTGTTACTGTTAGCTCTAAGCTTTATGAGTCGTTCCTAATGTTTGATAATGTTCTTTGGTGCACCTTGACTTGACCAAAAACGGCTTTCCCACCACTTCCCGGGTCCCCATCTATTTGTGTTGGTTGGTTTTAGACCATGGATAGGAACGAAATTCAAACAAGCTGGGGCTGCTCTCTGTGGTTCTCGGCTCGAAGACCTTAGTTTATAAAAAATGTTCGTACATTTGTTAACCAGATAGTAACTTATAAAGATTTGCTAGCTAACATATCAAAAAGCCATGATAGCATGAAAACCGCGAGAATATTTCAACGAGAACACATATTCTTTCTTCCACCAAGAGTGATTGATGGCCATGCAGACAGTTGTTCTACAGTTGTTAAGATAAAAGCCAAGTCTCAATAATTCAGTTGAGACGTGTGCTTATTTATACATCCATTTTATGTCAGTAATGAGAAAACCAAATGTCCTGCTATAATCTACATGACGAAGAAAAGCAAGCCACCCATCCCTTACCGGATCTTTTTAAAAATTTGCGCTCATTTCTCCTCCATTGATGCAGTTATTTATGTAGAAAAGAAAAGGGGATCTCTATTAAAGGATCTCCTTAATTGCTTAGTATACATGGCCCCATTCTTGACTTACACACAGCTCTCGCCTCTGCTTGCCCTATAACAAACTCAAAGTTAACCCCTGACCTCTGCCCGTTCTACACCTGACATGGCAATGGGAAGGTATATAGACTCGTGTGACTAACTGGCATAGCTGGCTGTCAGCTCCAGTTAATGGGATGAGCCTATTAGTTATGGAGACCGTTTGTCAAGCCAAGACAGCTGCTCTTGTATTTTTCCCTCCTCTTTTTTTACTTCTCACTCTCTTTATTGTTAGTTCTTTCGCAAGCCCTTACTCTTGTGTATATGAGCCCTAAGAATGCATTTACTCGGTTAAAAGAGTTGTAGCTTTATGTTATGATGCTTATAACTCGGTTAGGAACGAATGATTGATATTTTGCGCCATCGCCTATGGTGGTTTTGCCCCTGCAGACAGTTGTAACTGTGCTTTATGTTTATATCTCAGTAAATGCATATATATGTTCATGACTTAGTAATGTATCATTATTTGAGTGCAGCGAAGTGGCAATACTGGGAACATGGCATACACACACATGTATATGTTGGAGTGTGTTCTCTTATAAGAACTACTTCTTTTTAGTTTGTAATAGCCTCATGTGTGTTGCTATATTCCCAAAGTCATAGAAAGCTATATTTTTGTAACTAATTTTATATTCATACTCACCCTAGATCTACCTGTAGACATTAATGATTAGAAGACAAATTACTTGTTTGTGAGCAACTGTTGGGAGTCGCTAGCACACATCCAATATAAAAAAGAGGGATGTGTTGAATTTAGAATGGAGTAAAATTCTCTTGGCTTTATCAGAGCCGCTTGGAGCAGCCTGTATGTTGTATGTTACACGTTGGTGAGCAGCTAAAGCGCGGGGCGGGGGGGATAGGAGCAGACCCTGCCTATAGCTCACCCTCCTCTCACAAGCCTGAGAAATGTACATAAATAAAGTAAATGGACTCTGGAACTCCGCAGTAGTATACAGTTGGCAAACAGTACTATAGCTTGAACCATACTTCAGTCACACATAATGCCAGGCCATGTATAACATTTTCCTCCAGCTCTGAAATCAATAGAAGATTTTAGCTCTGGAATTGGTCATAATTTCTGCATATAAAAATCAGAAGCTGGTATCAGAGTGTCACACAAACAGAGAGGAGGCCCCACACACGGCCAGCTGGAGCTGTGCTTTTTGTAGGGGCTCCCCCATTTTCCACTGTTTACACAAGCCAGTGCAGTCAGTCCACTGCCTGTAGCCCCGATAGACCATCAGGACAATTGATATAGCCGGCCCAAATGTCCCATCCTATTCCTGACCAGCACAATGGCGCATTTATCAATTTCCACATCAGTCAGCAAAACTCTCAGACTCTTGGATTAACCCCGCATCGACCTTGAACTCTGTGATGCCCCCGGTTACCATAGCGACGACCTTTGAGTGTTGTGATGCCCCCATGTGTCCATCAGGTGAAGTGTTGATGGATGCGTCACGTGACGTCACGTGATTGATGACGGGCGTGTCACTGTCTGCGGGCATGACGTTTACAGGGCACGACGTATGATGGGACTGAAGTCGGGAGCTTAGTACTTAGGGAACGTTTCTCAGCATGTACTGCCATTCGCTATCTATTGAAGGGGATTCCTCCTCCCTGTGCTCCCTTTCTTCTCTCCCCTTTCTCTTCTCTCCTAATCACCTCATGTAATCCCTTCACCCCATTTCCCTCCCCGAAAAGCCATCATTTAACACCCGCTCCTGTCACGTTGATCCCTAATGTCCAGCCAACCTCCTTCTCCTACCTTATGACCTCCTCCTTCGACATGTTGCCATTAGCTGCTGACCCCTAGTGCGAGTTTTGCGAACTACCGCTATTTATCAGGCTACTGTATGTAAATGAACCACCCACTCAGTCGTCTACATCGACACTTTATCATCCTAATTTAATTTAAATATTTACCAGAACAAACTAAAAAGTGCTCTTTGATTTCTATGGAGAGTAACTACCTGTTTTATTTCTATAGAGAGTGTGAAGACATATATGCTGAAGTATACCACGTTAATATAATACACTAGATGTGGGGCTTCTTGTTTCCTGGCCTGTGGTAGGCTGCATAGGTTAGGATGGACTCGGTCTGCCCGTTATTAATGGGTGGCTAAAACTATGGTAGGAGTAGGAGGAGGCTATTAGAAAGTGGCAGTGCCTGAGGCTGTCTAGGGCACATATACCCAGCCGTGGTGGCCGGCCAGGGAGGCGGCAGCTAGCTGGTGAGTGATTGAGTGAGAGGATTCACCAGCGTTGCATATTTCACAGTTGGTGATGACAAAGATGGTTGGACCATCTTTGGTGATGAGCATTATCTGTTGGTGATCGCGTGCCAGTGCCACCTTCCCCTCATCCCCATCCCCATCCCACTGCCCAGCACTCTCATGTATAACCTCTCCCCCTCCTCCTCCTCTTCTCTTCTTCTACTGCCACTGCACTGCACCAAACACCACCTCCACCTCCTCCTCTTTCTCCTCCGAACCCTCTGTAAGTACTACACCCCCGCCCCCTCCTTCCTTCCACGTGCCCACCCCTACACCCTTCTAACCCCTTCCCCCATTACCGGACAGATAAGACAATAGGCGGTGGGGCGTCATGGCTGCTGTCTGTCGGGATGTCCGGGCAAACGCGTGTTCATTTGACCACGGTGGTGCCCCCTGGATCCTGGGGTGGTAAGTGTGGGCCTGGTCCTGTGGCGCGCTGATGCCCTGTTCAGTCTCTGTTGGCAAAGCATCAAATTGCTGGAGGATTCTTTTTGCTAATACGTTAGACTAATATGTCCTTAATTTATAGCCATCTCCCAATACCCTATGTCAACCATTTCCCTGATATACAACAGATGCCCGGGTGTTCCCTTCAAGTCAAAGTTGGCTTCTGGTGCTGAAATTAAAACTTTTTAATAAAAAAAAACTCAATATGTCATAAGAGCCTGAGCGCAGTTGGAATAATGTTAGTGCCAGAGACGGTAGGGATGGTGGTGGCGGTGGTGGTGGTGCCTCTTCGCCTGGTGCCACAGTGGTGCTGGGTCATCGTGTCACAGGCAGGCAATGAGTCTGTCAGGCTGAGATAGCCAGGATCATCAGTTGTGATTTACTGGCCGCCTGATTGGCACAGTTAGACAGCTCCTGATCCCAGGGGGCTTGGTCTGGCGAGCCCAAACCACCATACTCACCAGCCTTCCAATCTATAGACCCTTTGTATATAGCTACCATGGCTAGCCATAGACACTCATACATCTCTAACCACTCCCGCCCCTCTCTCCTTCTCTCAATTCACTTCTTCCTCCTCTTCTCACTTCCCCCCACCCACCCCAAGACCCCCTCGTCTCTTATGTCCTCCGCCTCATCTAAGTTTTTCACTGGGACAGGGTACAAGACTGATGATATCTTGGTGTGCCGAGTTTACTTGTTCGTCGGTTGGCAGAGAATAAAAAACACAATAGCCTCAGAGACTTTTATCTGATCAGTGAAATGGCTCATTAGTTGGTAGGAATGCTAGGACGATCACTGCTGTCGTGGTAGTAGGCTGGAGGAGGAGGAGGATAAGGAGGAGGAGGCGACCGATCTCTATGTTCCACCTCTGCAGGCCAGACAGAAGGCTCCTTAAAATACTTTTCTGTGCGCTCTCACATTTCCAAGAGCGGATTAATTCTCCAATTGCATGTTTATTGCTAGTTGTAGGCTGTGAAATGAAGGTTGTGTGTTGTTTTGCCAGATCAACGCTCTAGTTTGCATTGAAAAACATTCTTTAGCCAGATCATGTTCCATCTTGAACTCAGTACACCTTGCTTGGCCTACAGGTGTATAAATCGGTCACTCTCTGTTTATCAAAGGAAAATGTTTCACTTAGATCAACACGTTCCACCGCTTATCCACTTACACTTCTTTTCAAATAGGTGTCGGGATCATTCAGTGGGCATGATTTGAAAAATGTCAGTGTTCCGCATTTTGGGTGAGGTTTGGAAACTGTACGTTCAGAGGCGTGTTATTTATAAGGCGCCTTGCCTATATACTACTTACTACGGGCGCGCCGAGGCAGTATGTACAGCTCAGAGGATGACACAAGTTCTCTTCTTTCCCTGTCCCTCCCCACCACGTATTTAAAGTGAAATGTGGTCTCCAAAGAGCTCACAACTTTCAGTTAAACAAGTCGTCGTAGTATGTGTTGCGCCTTGGATTTCCCATCGCGATTTAATAGATAAATTTGAAACTTTGTATACGTTTAATAATCCATTAGGGAAGTACTTTTGATCATATAAGGCAAGACAGCAATTAATGGTTTGTATCGACAGGACCAAGTCAAATACAGAATAGGAACATTGTGAATAAGAGCTGGGGAACTATGTAATATTATTGATTCATTTTGCTCGTGATGTGCATGTCCCGTCCAAATTGTCTGCCATATCCTGGACGTAAATCCTCTGTATGTACACGAGGCTGGTGATCAATGAGAGGTAGGTATTGAGCCCTGAGTAGGCTAGATGATGCATGGAAATATAGCAATACCCTCCATATATACAGCCTATACCCCATCTGTGTCCATTACCCCTCCTATATAGCCCCCAAGCAACAACAACCACTATACGTACTACGCCGCTTACCCCGCTCTCCTTCGTCTCTTTAAGTTATTGATGGGTTTAGAGTTTTTGATTGTGAAGGTTATGATAAGGTAAATATATTTCACAGGCTAATATTCAATATTTTTCAACCATTTCAACGGCAGAGATCATGTGTTTTATATCTAATTGAGCAACGACTTGCTCGACCATGTGACAAGCCAATCTATTTTTTTTTATGAAGGTATGTAGTTTAATTGAAAGCATTATATAGATTAAATACATAACATTTTGATTGAAGGAATTGACAATTGCAGATTTGTCTTCACGTACCTATATACACATTATCATATATATTGCTATATTTGGGTTTAGGGGAGCGCAAAGGAGCGATAGAGGGACAGGTGAGAGGGCGTCTGGAGATAGTAAGATGGAATGACATTATACATGTGGCATTAGACACTAAGTGCCGATGACAGGCAGGTAGCAGTCAGACGAATACTGCTTCCTCAAATTTCAGAGTGTATCAATTCCAAATTTGGAAGCGAAGATATCTATAGTTTACCTCTTACATCTCAACTCAATTCTCGAGTGCTAAACCTTATGTCCTTCTTCGACAATTCTTCTCGTTCGCCTCCAAAACAAGCCATTATACGATATGACAACTTGTGACAGCCATAGGACTGTGATCCTTACTAAAAAGAAGGCTTGGGCTATGGTTTCCAGGATATCACATTAATAAATGCTTTCCACACGACAGCCATTTTCCATTTCCAACATGTCCTTTTAGACTTCAACAGTGGGATGTGTGCGCGAGTGAAATAGTTTTTAAAAAGTCTCTGTTACTGTTGTCGGGCAAAGTGTATGAAATATTGATGCCATATGGCTGGCTGGCTCGTTGGGAGAAGGAAGAGGAAGAGGCAGGAGGAGGAAGAGAAGGAATGGGTGGTAAGGAGGAGGCTGAAGGGGCGACCAGAACGGCGGGACGGTACCGTGGTGCCGCCGCCGCATATGGAATGCTAATATGAGATAGTTGATCTAAGGAATCCACCGTGGCCTGTAAATTTGTGGTGTGTTGAAGTTTAGTGCTGGATAATCGTTATTTATGGCGGTTGGTGGGATGGAAAGATGAGGGCTGGCGTGGCCTGACAGACAAGTGCCTGATCTATGACTTGTAATATCATACCTGGCCTAGCCAACACATGGCCGCCCAACACGCCAAGCTCTCTCCCTCGTCTCACTAGCGCTAATCTCATATATACACACAAGAGCTGCCAAACTGCGGGCCTTCCTACAGTCCGAGCACAACCCTCTGATCCACAACGCCTTCATTATTTCTTCCATGCAAAGGAGTTCCAGGCCTTTATGACCTTTATCATTATCTCGCATGTGCTTTCCCCTATAGTTGCACCTAGAGAACTGAGAAGATATAAGGTAATCGGGTGTGTGTACCAAATAGGGTACACCTCAGTGCACACCTGAGAAATGTTAAAATTAATAAATTGAACTTTTACAAATACAACACAATAAATCAAAATTGGTCAAAGTTGACATGGGATTTACATAATTCATTTTTCACAATTTTTTCAAGGACAATAATTAAACTGAGACATCCCCATATAGACTGAACCTTAATGCTTCCTATTACTTTTAGTCGGTTAATTTCGCAAATGTCTGAGAAATATGTCTTTACTCTGAGTAAAAGAAAGTTTCCTCATAACAACCATTCATGAGCATTTTCTCCTGAAGTTATTTTTTTTCAGTAATTGTAATAGGATACCTTTATGGAGAACTTATGTATCATATTGTTGTAATTTCATTATACAAATAACATTTAGGAAGTGGGTTGGAGGAAAAACATCTTTGTTAAAACCAACTCAACTTTTACGAAATAAACCAAATACCTTAAAATAATTTAGCTTTAATTGGACTATATGTTTGTGTAAGTTATGTATCTTCTTGGTTGACACACGGGGCAACCCCAGTCTTTTTAAGGAAATAAATACCAACGCACTCAAAAAGATTTCTGAAAGCAGGAATACTGTCGAGATCCCTATCACATTGAACAGATAGTTCATCAATTACTGAGTATCTAGAATAATACCTCAATTTGTACAATCACTGTATTATCTCCAAAGCGCCGGGAGACTTCTGTGTTGTGCCAGTATTACCTACATTTTATTCTCGCTGCTTCGTGTATTCAACCTATTCATGTAGGTGTGCCCAAGAGAGGTTATAACTAGGCTCAAGCAGGTTGGAGAAGGACTGTACAAGTGAGAAGCCCCCGGCTTACACCAACAACTTCACAAATGATTTATGTTAATTTGTGCTCGATTGTTGCTACACCAGCCATAGATCAATCTATATTAGAGACATGGACTGTGCGATAATTACCGCATCGTTAGTACTATTCAATATGGCAATTGTCTGTCTTGTAGTAAAGTCTCTGTCGCTGACGAATGGAGTAATTTCCATAGGCGATGTATTCCCGACCTTCTTTTCCGAAATAAGATATCAAAACGTCACTTGCATCCCAGGGATGTCAGGCACATGACTTTTGTCTGTTACCTGTCTTACTTGGGAATGCACATGGTTCCTAGCAGATAGTGTAACAAACTATACCGGGCAAACTATTAAAAGACTGAAAAAAGAAGTGAAAGCACGTGAGCGGAACTACTTTTATCCTTTGTTCTCAGCGTATATTTTGGATTCATTCCGAAACTATTTTTCGACTCAGCAAGCAGATAGCCATGGAAGATATTGATAGTAAAAAAAGATAATCTGTCGGAAGTAAACGAAGAGACACTCTCCCATTAATTATGCTCTATTCCCCTGATTCTCTCTTCTCAACTGTCACTGCCTATTAACCTCGGCTAGAACTAACTTGATCATTTCTGGAAAAATGTATCCATAATTAATCAAACAAGTCTATGACCTGAAGGGTTGTATCAAATCTTGAAAGACGAAGAGAAGATCCATCTGCTTCCTCGGTCAATGCTGTTCTAATTTGAAATCCCAGTTTTCGGCATCAATTCACTTGTTTTATTAGCTCCACTTACGTCACACGCTATGCAGGATAGCTCTATATATCTGTAGATAGAAATTAGATTGAGATTATGCCCAGAGCAATTTTAGAAATACGCCTTGACCTCATGCATTCTTCTTGGTGTATGACTTCTGATTCTAAATTATACGTAATTATCCAACTTTTTTTCTTTTTTTTTAAAAACAAACTTTATTTAACCAGGAGGAAAAGTTGGCCCTTGACAGACAGGATTGACAGGATCGGGAAGCTAGCCCTGTTTTTCACCTCGTACCTGGTCTAAGTTGTACTTACATTAGTAATGATATAGAAATTTAATATATGTGCGGAATGTTGTGATTAAAGAATTTGACATCATGAGAGGGTACGTGTGTATCGTAATCGGCTAGTACATATTTTAATCAGATTCTAGCATCATACCAAAGACCCTTAATCGGAGAGTCTCTGATCATACTACACACCTATATACCTGTAGGATCATTGTACTTCAATTTTAGTGATTGTTCATGTAGAGCAATCGCTTCAACTTTAATATTAGGCATCCACACACGTTAAGAAATAATTTCCATTGCATTGTCATTTGACGAAAATAACGCCAAGGAAGGTGCTAAAGTTTTATAGACTGAAATAAATCCTAATCACCCATGATTGGGAAGTAGTTTGAATGCCATTTAGGGAAGTACATGTCAATCATTCTTTCATGTCTCAAGGACATGTTTCGAGCCCCACAGAGACAGCTTACACATGCAACCGCCAGACTGCGGCCACTGCCATCGGACCGCTCATAAATAAAGGCATGATCCGTTTGCTTATCACGCGCTCCATTGGATCCAAAATTCAGATGACAACATCGGACATTTGCGCTCTCCTCCTCCTCCGCCTGCCTCCCCATACCGGCCCCTCTGCAAGGCTTTGAAATTCAAACTCGTCTCTGATGACGAATCAATCTATAGAGGCACTTTGCCTTTCTCTCTCAGTCTCAGTCTGTCTGTCAGTGTTCAATTGCGCGGGGGGCGATTCTGGCAGTGCAGAAGGGTCAATAAAGAATTAGATAAAAACAAGTCTAACTGATTATCTGTCCAGCTGGAAGCAGCAGGGCCGAAGACTGGGCGCAGTAATGGCAGTGGATGTGGAATCTGGAGGATTACAATATCTATCTATTTAGCGTGTTGTGGTTGTGTGTGAGGGAGAGTGTGTCACTGGGGGAGGAGGTGGAGGAGGAGGAGAGAGCCTTCCTCTGTTATGGGACTGGGTGTGTTTGACTATGTTGAAGCGGCGCTAGGTAATTTAGTCCGGCCCCTGTGATGTGAGTTATGTCCGTGTTTGTGTGCTGTCAGTCCACATCACTCAGACTCCAGTCCCATCACCCCTCGTCTTTTTCTCATTCTCGCCATCCTGCTCCTCTTCCTCCTCCGCCTGTACTTCTTCTGTCCAAGCCACCCCAGCCACATTCCCTTCCCTCTCACATATCTCCATTAATACTGCATTTTTAACACACCTCTGTGTCATTCGTTTATGTGACTTATTCCTATTCTACCCAAGCTCGTGCGACTCATACGGCTGTTAAATAGGACCATAAATAACCCTTGGTATTACAACAGTGATTAGTTGAGGAAAGGCCTCAGCAAAGAAAGGAGTGATGTATTTGGAATCATTTTCCCACCGAATATTGCGTTGGCAAATTTCACATTCGTTTCAGGGCAAATCATTACTGTGCCCCCCTTTTTTACCATGGATGTGTATGTATGATAAATGAATCATATCAGACTTGTAGAACCTCTGAGGTAAAACCTCCTGCTTAGTCATGTTGGCATTTCAAGGATTACAATTTTGCCAACATGACCCTCATTCCCATGTGAGTCCTTGGGAATCTAATCTGATTGAATGGATCGCGATGCCTGTGTCGTGAGAAAAGTTAATTCATCCTTGTTGAATACTATTTATAGTTCAAGCTTATGGATTCTTATGCCTATTTTATATATGGAAGGGCATGGCCCCAATCCCAGACCTCTTAACTTTACATTATTCCTCCTTTGTTTAAAAGAAAAATTGCATTCAAAACTGTGTGTTTAATGGAGTTCACTCTTTCACGTATCCCTTTCGGTTATTCTTTCAAAATAATTATTTACTCCCGACTCTATAAGAAAGACGTACATTTATATGCTAGCTCCTTTGGATCTTGATCACGAAACGGAAACTTGATTCTCGGATACCATACTTCTCCAGAGCTTAGCACACACGGTATTTGATGTACGTTTGGTTAGTCATCCCATAAAGCATGGGCTTTTTGCAGGCGTGCTTATTAAATCAAGCCATACTTCTTTATCTCCTCTTCTCTGACCCCCAGGTACACAGACTTTAAAAAAAAACTCAATATGTACAGCATTCACCCAAGGCCCTTTTTAAGAAATCTTCAAAGACGCAGTCTTATTTACCAATAAATCCCTTCTGTCGTCCATTTCGTCCATCTGTCAGGCCATTATTAGATCACGCCATTTGATTTAATACCACCAACGCCGGTTCCCACCCAGCACGCCACCAAATGGGTGCCGTTTTTCTCATACTCTCGGTGCGATATCAAAGAGAGAAGTGAGTGAGTTATGTCGCCGTGATGAGAACTTTATTGTCCTCAACTTCAACATGATCACCTGCCCTTGCAAACATGAAATAGACATGCACAACTCCCATGGTTCTAACTCTATATAATGTGGACCAGATCCTCCCCTATCTAATATGGACAGTCACAGTTGAAAAGAACATACCGGGTATTGGGAATTCTATACCACAGACGTATTTACTGTCTCTGCCCTGGCCTTGCTTAAAAGCAAGGGGGTAGTCTTTGAGGATCCCATATTCATAGTGTCTCCCCTGTTCTGACATCCACATTTCCATGCCTGAGCACAAAAAATACACAGTGGTCAATACAAACCATGTAATAATCTATCTGAATGTGAACTTTTGCATACTCATCAAACCAGTACGAAGTGGATTTATTTCCCCCCTGAAGGGTTACAAGCACCCACAGTTTTTTTGCATGTAATTTTTGGCTACAATTGGAACCAAGTAGAAAGCCCATTAGTCGCACGTCTAATAATTGTGAAGATGGGGGCACAGCCAATGTTTGTGTGAGGTCCACCTCCGCATCTGATGGGTTGGCTGAGTGATGGACAGATGGATGAAGTGGATTGAAGGACGAATGCAATGGATGGACAGTTGACAGGGTAAACGACCAGGTCCATTGACAGATTAAGGGAGGAAGGGGAAATGGGGTGGAAGGTGAGAGTGGAGCAGGTTATAGGTCCTTGCGGTGAAGGAGGCCTTCTTGTATTCTCAGCAAAAATGGTCTTTTATTAGTTTGCATGGGTATTAAGAAACTTCCTGGAACTTTCGCATCGTCTAAATCATTCCTCAGTGCTGTTTCTGTCATCGACCCCTCTCTTAGTTTTCGCTCTTATTTCACGACAAAAATGCTAAGCATCAACACTGATGGTCCCTAATGAAAAAGGCTCTATATGTTTCCACTGTTTAACCGATGGATGTCATTTGTGCGCTAATAAATTCAAATAAGGCTCATAGCCATTGTAGCGTGAAAAAATTGCTCCATTATGCAATGGCTTTGATTAATGGAGAGTAATGAATATGAAGGAAATAGAACTCGTGTTTCATTCCTCATGAAATTTATTGTGGATTTTCCCATTAGACGGGACGAGTGTGCTATGCATAATAATAGATATTTATAGGTGTTACCTCTCGAACTGTCCCGCCCTCCCCCTCTTCTTCCTCCTCCCCATTCCCCAGCTAGGTTTTGTGTCAGGAATGAAAAGTGGTTGAGGGTGGGATGATTTAGTAATAGCTACTCAGTGATTGATACTTGCCACAATGCATCCCTCGCCTGATTATGCCACGAGTCGCAATATAAGCAATATAATTGATTAACTATATGAGGCGATGCATTATTCATGAGTGCCATTTGTGATTGGAAAATTGGAGCAAAGGCAGCACGGGGAGATCAGCAGAGGTTGCCTGCATCCTTGGTCTCTCTGAATACTTTCCCCCTGATTACATCCATGACTCTGAGGTTACACCTATCTTCTCAACTCAAACACAAATAATATAAATCTTTTCCTGAATCTTTAATTTTTTTTTATTTTGATGGATATTTAAAATTAAAAATCAACATATATATGTGTGTGTGTGCACTAGCAGCTATTATCCCTACTTTAGATGTTAGCCTTTTTTTCTAATTCGAGTTCATGGAAAAACTGGAAAGGGCCATTTCGCGGGATTGAAGCAGGAAGGCGCCACTGTAGTATGAAGGGGCTGAAGCGCCAGTTTCTCCTTTTGAATAGATCCGGGACCCCGACAACATGCTGGGATCAAGTTGAAAAATGATCCACGGGTGACATTGACAGTGTGCAATTCATCAAAGTCTGTGCGCACCGTGATATGGTAACCCTGGCAACTGCCTAGACCTTATTGCTATCAGTTATAATCTATTGAAGCATCCATGCCCCCACCCCAACCCTGCTTTCTCCACTCACACACTCACGCAGCCTTCCATCTTTCCCATGGATGGATCTCAATGTAAGTGCAGAAGGTGAAGGGGCTGGACACTTGCCTTTATTGAGTGGATTTATAAGATCTGCCGCAGGCTGGGACAGATAATATTATTAATACTGATATGGGGCTTTATCATTATGCTTGGGATATGATAACATTGTTCATATTATTAGTTATACCCTATCAATTATATCAATAATTATATCAATTATCGTGTATATATCTTAGCATGGGACCAGTCTTTTAAACTGATGGTAAATCACTATCAAGTATGAGTGTTTTTGCTGATTACTAATCATCAAGGCTTATGGAAATTTCACATATATGTTACTTGTACGTCAGATGAAACTGCATGTATATAAATTAGAGTCAAGTCACATATTTTCCCTCCGCACGTTTTTGGACAGTGCACGGGGGAAGGGCGGTGTGTGTAGGGGGGGGGGGGGGGTGCTGAGGCAAGAGATGCATTGATAATAGAGATGGAGTCAATCAAGGGACAGCGGTTTTATCTGTATATCAATGGGGTGCTGGATCTGTCAGTCTTAAATAGACCTTGTTACTGGTGTGACTGAGGGGGCTGACAACTAGTACAGTTAGTTACTTTATAAATATGTGTGAGGCGGTGGAAATGCGTCCGTGTATGTATACGCATGGGACTATAGCTGTCCATCACTAAGATTCACACACACGAGACTAAAATGGATAATCACACTTTTGCATTATGCTTGTGGTCAGAGTGATCCCATGGCATCATGTTTGGGTCTCGCTGGCTCAGGGGGAGGGGTTAATTGTTGGAGGGATGGACAATGACTATTGACCGTCCAAGAAAGCCTGGACTTTTTAATTATTTAAAAATGGACATTGGGCGTTTTAAGCTTCATTCTCTGTCAGATTTATTGTTATGTGAAATATCAATATAGTACCCAGCTGAAAACAGGGTTTCCTGTGCTCCATCTTGTTGCCCATGTGGATTGAGAAGGGTCTGCCAGAGGAATGATAAATGTGACAGGGGTTAAGTTTGTGTTAGATGGACTATATGGCATATACATATATATAAATATCATAGTCCGTATTGCAAACAGTATCCTCTCATACTAGCCCCTCACACACGCCCTCACTCTCTCACACTGCCATTGGATCTGTTTCAGCCAGTCTCACACGCCTCCTGTCCATCAATCAGTTTTTAATTTCCTCCGAGAGGCCATCTTTATGATTTAGCCTCGGGTGATTGATGTTGATGGAAACATGGCTGAGGCCCTCTTTTTTTATCGACAGAATAAAACCGGGGGGTGATTCAAGAGTGTATCCAAAAAGCTTAGGGAGATGGGGGGAGAGAGAGAGCTGCCGGTGGTAGTGGTGCCGAAGCAGACTTGATTTTTTTTTCGGTAGTGATAGAACGCATGTGGCGGACGGGTTTAGAGCAGAAAGGGGTCAGCCTGGCCATTAAGGTGATTTATAGAGGTGAGTGATGGAGGGGGCGTGTCATATCCTGACATGGATCCTGTCAATCATGCACGCGTCAGCTGCCTGGCGTGGCCCAGTGACAGCGCGCATTGTGACCAAGACAAGGATCCGGTCCCGCGGCCCGCAAACACCCGACCCATCACTGTCAGGCTCACACCCACAGCGCATCGTAAATAACCACAAATACATAATGCCGGTTAACCGAAAGCTTTGATCACAGTAATAAGTCTGTCCACCGCTTGGTGCTGCCATTAACCCGACTATACACAGGCACACTGAGATTCGCGAGTGTATGAGAAGGCCTAATGTTTAGAGAGAGGGCCTCACTGGATTTAGGGGCCGAGTCCTCCCTCTCCCTTCACTTCCTTGCTATCGGAAGAATGAGTATAACATAGGAACGTGTATATATTGGATTACCCTGGGAATATATTAGGGAAGCATCTACTTGTTAATTATTTTTTTTCTCCGTGAAAGTAGCTCATGCTTGGGAAGATGTGCTGAGGCTTTAGTCCATGAAATATATATAATATGTATTCACCTCCATGGCCTGGCGAACATTGTATGATGAATGTGTGTTCGGTGTACATAACACATCATAGCGGCCCTAATTCTCTATGAAGACTAATCCTTGTACAGATTAAAAAATATAATTGTATGTTTTGTTTCATTTGTAAATCACAGTTGGTTTTCCTGGAAGCTATGTCTGTGGAAGATAATCTGCAACGCTAATGTAGGAGTTGGAAACTATTCCGCGACTATGTATAATAATGAATTAGTAATAAGGAATTCTTTATTTTGCAAAGACTACATGTTACAAAACTGGTGATACACTTCACATAATAATCTGGTCTTCCAGTGTATGCCATGGTACTACGGTTGACTATAGCTATAGTGGGGGTTAAGTTGAGGGTCATGCTACGTATTAAAGTATAAAGAGAATTGGCGACTAAGCAGTCTCGTTATATAAAACTGGTAGTATACAATCCATGTGACCTTATACTAGGTTGCTGATAATAAAAGACTTAAATTATTTTATTTTTGTTTCATTGAACCAACAGCACTTGGCTTTTTTGCTTTTGCAACGGTTACAAGAGATGAAAATGCAGTATGAGCGTTTTTACTCATTTTCAAATAGAAATTCTAACACAAAATTCATATATAAAACATATATAAATGGTCAATTCTACTTGCGTTTGTGTTATAACTATTTTTCTTTTATCCAACTGCGACGGACACAATTCTATCGAAAGGCTTGACAAGTTGTAATTAATAGGTTTTGATGTGTTCCTTTCTGTTCATTCCGTTGAGTCAACAGCAACTCAAAAGCCCCTAAAACTCTGAATAAGGCTTACAATATCAGAGAAAAAACTATTTTAATCTCCTAGATGACACACCTGTCATTGTGATACAGCTATTTGTAATGCCCACGTGCGTACAGACGCAGCTCCGAGTAAAAGGACGCATATAGATTTCACATGTGTATTTATACTTGGGAATCATTGAGCAGCATTGTGACACTGACAGTGACAATGGTCACTGACGACTGCGAAGCTCTACATAATTAATCATAGCTTAACTTCACCCAAAGAGTAAGTTCGTTTAGCTAGGGATTAGATATTGGTGTAAATAAAGTGGTAAACATGTGACGTATAGTAGTAATGGCCTTTAATATTAAAGTGTGTGTAATTGGGTAGTAGCGTCTGGTAACTCAAAGTGTACACATGGAATCACAAGCTTTTTGTAATGATGTTGTATTGTTAAAACCTCTATTTAATTCCGTCGACATTCTTAATTTAATTAAGACAGGCTTCATGTCTCTTCCACTGTTCCATTGGAGAGTGTACAAAAGGAAAATTAATATTGGATTCTACATAGGGGATAGAGTAGTGTGTGAGAACTCCAGAGTGAAAAGAACTCTGAGCTGAGGGGATGGGGAGTAAGGGGGATGCATTGGCTCCTTGTGCTGGTTACTGTTATCTGCAGAATGTGAGATGTTCCATTCAGTGGTCATCTGTCTTTTCACACCCGCCGATATGTTATCTGTGCGAATACTTTGTCATAGAGGAGCAGGGTGGGGGAGGTTAGGCCGTGACGGCGAGTTTCACCGCCGCTATTTGTATGGACTAATCAGCTGTTGCTTCCAGGTGTGTCTTTATTACACCTGGTGTGACATGACTATGATGCACCTGACATCATCATCCATTTACTGCCTATATGGATTTTGCACTAGGTTTGACTTCCTTCAGTTTCTTTTACTCTGAGCTTCAGTTAACTACCGATATATATATACATTGATATTTGCTAATATAGATCTAGGATTCCAAGAGTCATGAACTGTGCCTATAAGTAATAAGATGATTCCTTTTGGTTTTGACAAAAATGAAAGCCGGTAGGAAAAAACCTTGGTCCTGGAATATCACTTAAACGGTCTAGTCCTTTCCTCAACAACACTCATTGATATCTTATTCAGACGTATGTTCTGCAAAACGGTGAAGGTTGTGTTTTGTCATGGATTTTGTCAGTATTCATCCTATAGGATCTCTCTCTCTCTATCCTCATTCTATCGCTCTCCCCATTATGTGGGATGGGAACTACTCTATCTTTTGAAGAGTTGAAGATGCACCAAAATTGGTTTCATCAAACGACAGTTGCGTCTTGAGTCGCGGACCTTAGAAATCTGCTGCAAAAACATGAATCCTACTGGAAAGTGAGTTTATTTGAAGGCGATGCCTATACAGGCACCCGGGAGTCATGTCTGCCTGTCTTGGAATGATACACGGGGTGCGCTAATGTCATGAATATTTTCACCGTAAATGTGAAATACATTAAATTAATGTGGCTTATTTAAGAGGCCGGGATCACCCATCCGATATGCCTTACTGTCTGAGACCTGCTCTCTAGTTTACGCCATTCTCACGAGGGGGCAAGTTGATTGGAAGCCATCATGGCCGGCAGCTGAAAGTGACGGCGACAGTTGGAAAAGGTGAGAAATAAATCGTTGTGATTCATTTTGGAATTATCCATAGAGCGGGCTATGTAAGCGTCAGTATGAATATGTAGAATAGAACGCGCGACAAGGAGGGCTTGGCTGGCGACTGGTGCGATGGATTATTGTTTGTTTGCCCTCTTTCACTCTTCCTCAAATCCGCTCCGAGATATGTCCATACACCTAACAATGGATCGAGCACTGCAGATGGTGGCGCGCAAAAAGTTTATGAATAATCATTCTCTCATTCTCGCTCAAGTAAAGGGAAGACATTTGTAATTGTCACGCGGGGGTTCGGGGGATGAGCCCCGTCATTGTTCATTGATTGGTAAACGAGAATTCTAGGTATTAGATGTTGGCACAAATTTGAGAGGAGGGTGTTTTTGTGTGTGTTGGACAATATGATCACTCATTCCCCTCTGCATTGTGGAGATGCTTGAATGGTGTATATCAATAGTTGTTTTTGGTGTGAATCACTACTAGTTAAGTGTTCCTGTGATGTTGAACAATGATCCACAGATTGGCTAAACTCGAACTGCACTTTGGAAGCTCTTCGCAGATGTTACACTTCAATGGTTTTTCTCATTTATGTACATGGTTTCATTCTTCTGTCGAACCGCGAGATTTTACACCTTTTATGGAGAAACACAAAAACATGCATTTCAGAAAATTATTGTTCTCGGGCGGCTCCTGAATACGAAATGAAATATACAGAGCAATTTAGAATGAGTGTGAGTGTGAGCACGTGTGTATGTACCGAGAGCACTACACCACGACTGAGCTGCGCTGGTTCAGATCAAAAGTTCCACTGTTTCTCAACTGGCAACAATACATATTGCCATGGATTCGCCAAAATTCGCTATACAGTCCTATCCAGACACCCACATTCCTCGATTCCACATCCAGCGATAACCTTAACCACAAGGCTAAGACTAAGGCTAAAGTGTTAATGACCCCTGCATGAGACTCAGGGGTCCAAATCTGCCTTCTGCACCTGACTGTATTCTTCTTAGTATTTTTGGTCGTTGTACATTGATGGTCTATGCGAAGGGACCGGAAGGAAATAGTGTGTGTAGGTTTGGAGAGTGAAATCGATTCGAGGAAGAAATGTAAAGAGTATGGACATTTTTGTTAACATATAGCTAAAATGAAATATAGATATATAACGCAACAATTAACGATTTGGACGTGTTTATGTCGGTGATAAATAGTCTTAACTCTCCCTTGACGCAAGCGGTTACAATGACGGAGTAACCAACAAAAGGTACACATCGGCAGCCGTGTTACAAGTATCCATGTTCAATGGCTGACCAGGAAGGAAGGAGGAGATAAAATAAAAGCGGATTTGTTACTTTTTGCTGAGGTTATATAATGTTTAAAATGGCGATATTTCAGTAGTTACTACCCAAGTTCACTAAAGTAAATAGTCCCTTCCCTCCTTCCAACCCTCAACCTCTGCTCTATAGCAGTATCATCATGTAGCAAAATCATCATGGTGTTCAAGAAAGAAATGGGCTATGCGATCGGGCATACTTATATACATTGTATTGTATTCACTCCTGGTCTAGTATTAGGTGCGTGGTATGAAGGAGTTCCCAAATAAGATTAAGTGTGGGTGACCTAACTGGTATTATCCTTACACGGACATATTAAAGTTGAGAGATCTGTTTCTGCGGGTGAGTGGCACATAGAAAAGTGAGGATACTGGAGATCGAGGACTTTTTAATAACATCGTCAAATTTCAGTAACACCAGTCTCATATGCAAGTGACATCGAGTCTTCAATGCATACTTTTTTCGGGAGAACTTCCACTAAACCCCCTTCTCCATTTCATTTAATTTGCTCCTGACTTACTTTAATACACATGCACATACACATGTCCATAATTTTGATCCTGTTCGTCTTATTTTACATTGCATTAAATTCACCCCATTTCCCTTTTTAGATGACAGATATCTATCATCTTTTACACTCAATATATTATATATATAATATATATATGTGTGTGTGTCTCTGTGTAGGTACGTCATTTCTACGATTGTGTGGGAAGGTTATCTTCCTGCTGTTTATACCAACCGTAGGTCCATAAAGGCTTGGTTCCACTGGCCGGCTACTTCTCCCGCTTCTTGATTAAAGAAGCGGGAACAGTAGTGGGAGAGTAACGGGGATTGGTGCTATTGGCTCCCGCTACATAGTCACGTTACTTCCCGCTTCTTTTGGTGGATTGTTGAAGCATAGAGTGCTCCCACTTCTATCAAACATGTTTGATTTGAAGCGGCCGCTACTTTGTAGCGGGACGTAGCGGGAGCTGAAGCGGGTCAATAGCACCAATCTATGTTACCCCTCATGTTACTTGATGCATCCATTTACATGGGAAAATAAAATGTTGTCTGCTAACATTTCTGAGTAGCGGCAGAAGTAGCGGTGGAAGTAACGTCCCAGTAGCACCCATTCTGGTTACTTTTAGTTGCTTGCTCCCGCTTCTTTAGAAGTGGGAGCAATGGACTGTCAACAAAGCAGGAGTAGTAGCCGGCCAGTGGAACCCAGCCTTTAGAGAATATTACTCTAAGGATAGGCCCATTTTTCCGACATAGGGGGATGGAAAATGGTGATGGTCAATCACTCTTTTTCTCTTTCACTTTCTCTCTCTCTCTCTCTCTCTCTTGCTCTTGTTCTCTGTGTCTTCCTCTCTTCCTTTGTTCCTCTCTTCCTCCTCTTTATCTCTTCTCACTCCTCTCTCCCACCCTCCGTCCCTCTCTCTCTTCTCTCTCCCTGTCTCTCTCTCTCTCTCTCTCTCTCTCTCTCTCTCTCTCTCAAGGTTCCCATGGTCATGGAAAGTCATGGAATTAGTGATTTGGTTTTCCAGGCCTGAAAAGTCATGGAATTCTTGACAAGTCATGGAAAGTGGTGGAAAATAAAATTCTGAATGTTAAAATTAAAATTCTCCATGATACCACCGACAAGGTCTACATTTTGTTCAGCATGATATTTGTCCAAAGTGGCCACACTCTTCCACCATTTTGACTTGTCCACCGTTCCTCCACTCTGTCGGAAGGCTGTTTTGGCCTTGAATTTGTGTCTGCAGATTTTTACCTAGCACCTCATTTGTGCCTCATCTCATTCCCCTCGCCTACCTCCTACCAGAAATGGGTGGGTGGATCAGACAGCTTTACACTGATTATTGAGGGTCATTGGATTTTTCATTGTGGTCATGGAAAGTCATGGAATTTGAATCCAGATGATCTGTGGGAACCTTGTCTCTTCTCTCACTCCCTCTCCTCTTCCCTCTCTGGAAGATAGGGAGGGAGGAGAGATGAGGAGGGAGAAGGGATGGGTGATAGATTCATTTAGGATATATAAAGATGGTGGAAATGGTTCATAGTTTGAAAAGCAGATATCCGTCATCCTTTAACAGTGGCTGTCATCCTTTAACAGTGGTATGATCATACGTAATCCCTCCATTCATTCGGTCCTGGGTAAGACCTTAAAGTGCCTGGTCCTGGGTAAGACCTTAAAGGGCCTTTCTGTCTCTTTTTCTCATGTCTCTCTCTCCCTTCTTCTCTATCTCTATTTCCTGGGTATGATCATAAACTGCCTCCCTCTCAGCTCTCCCGCCCTTGATATAACACTTCAAAGTGTTGATAAAGGCGTAAAGCAACCAATCTCACTCACTCACCTCCATTCATTCCCTACTTGATTTTAGCAAGATTTATCACATGAAATGTTTCCTATGATAAACAATTTTGTATAATTTCGAACAACCTGAACTATTGTATTATGCATGCATGCAAGTTAAATGTAGAGGATTGCAGGTTACGTCTAGATGCACAGACTTTGTCAGAAGTTCAAATGTGATGACTAAGCAGTTGTTCCATGGATTTAGATGACACTAGAATGGTAAGGTCATTGACATGGGGTTAGAGTGGGCGCAATTAATTGCAAATCATAATTTATCCTGCATTCTGCGTGGCAGGTGTATTTCGTTAGGCCAATATCAATGCATTCATAACCCTATAATGAAATTAGCTGAATGAATATTAATTGATCATATAACCTGGTAGCCTATGGATGTTCTTTTACAGGGAAAAATACAATTTGTGAGCTCTATGATTTCTGTAAGGCCCAACATTTAACCTAAGTTCAGAATTTATTTTATATCACGCTAAAGGAGGATGCGTTTAAGGTCCTATGGGATGTAAAGTAAGATGAAAATGAATGATGAGGTAATAGGCAATTTTTCTACGCAGGAAATTCCGCCCACCTAATAGACTTTTTAATGCTTTCACTGCGTGTTTTATTGTTTTACATTCGAAAATAGGTATATTGAAAATGATGTCCTAGCACAAGTATCGGACTTCCTGACGTTTTTCTATAGCTGTGGTAATCGATTGTGACCCCTGCCCAGTCCAATATCCAATCACCCCCTCTCATCCTACTGAATATCGATTAGTTTGAAAATAACATGACGTGGTTTAATGTAATGATTATTGAAGTGTCTCTCTAAGTGGGAGACACTGACGACGTTATTGAGCAGGCCTTACACGACCTAACGTCATTCATTGACCGTTTAGTGAGGTGACTCATTTTTGGTAACAGCCGTACCTTTCTCTCCTGATTTTTAAAGTGCGAATTACTTTCTGCCTTGTAATTCATCCTGACAACATCGTGGGGCATATATACGAACAATTTTAGATTACAAAACTATCTTCATCCCAAATTTTGATTTCAGTATGTAAAACGCTTCATGTATAAAAATGGTTGATTTTTGTTCAAGTCATCAGTTTAAATACTATTACAAGAGAAAATATTGTGTTTTACTTCATTGAATTTGGAGGTGACAAATTAGATCAGGGAAAATCGATGGCGGTCGGGCTGAGTGATTTGATCAGTCTAATAGCAATGGAAGTCTGTTGACGGGCGAGTCGGTGTGGACAGCTACTTAAATTAGTACAGCCTTAGTAGTATAGCTGAAGGAACCTTTGTTTCTGGCGTTCCAACCAGTTATAACTTCACTTACACCCCTGTCTCTCAGCCTTGAAACTTAAGTCGTCCACTTCAAACTATGATCACGGCTTTTTCTCGGCTGACTATGTCTTTGTACATGATATCCCCTACCGCCACAGAATAAGCTTTGTACCGAGTCTTAATTCCCAGCTTGACGTGTGTCTGCTACATGTAAATATATATGACAATTTTCTATTTCAAGACCAGCGTGGCGTGTTCTCTCGCGTGACCAGGTGGTGTGGAAATACATAACCTAAAGTCACGTTTCCATGTCTGATATTTCTGGGTTTATTTGTTGTTTTGTGAGTTTGCCTCAAGGGGGGGTAAATCCCCCCAAAATATGGCCCGCCCATTTATCGAGCATTAGTGAATGTGTACGCCTAATATGACTACGTATGACTATGAGATACCATTTTAAGTGCGGCATTTGTTTCATATTTCTATGAAAAGGGGTATGGGGTAAACCCTTTGGTTGTGATGTTGCATATATTTCTTTTTCGCTGGTCATAATGGTTACTCGAATATAGCGAACGACTTGGACTATTGTTCTAAATGGGCTGTTTATTCTGAAGTGGTATACATCCCATGAAGAATTCTACTCATATGATATGAATAAGAAACAAATACTTATTTTCCAATATTCTAAGCTTAAAACACACTTATCCTCTCTACATACACATATCTTGATGCCTGATGAAAGATATGCAGTTAGTGAAACGGTGCATACATGTCATAATGTGAGAGTGAATACGTTATAATATACCTCCTAAAAATACAAAAAGAAAGACTGCCTCTGAATCGTTTTGTCACCCGTGTGTGCGAATACATATTAGTGATAAGGTTCGATTGTTATTTGAACATTTCAATGATATATTCCATAGTGCAGAGGAAAATATGGTGATTTATCCAATAGAACAAATATTAGATCAAGGATCAGACGAAAAAAAACAATATAAAAAAGTCTACACACTGAAGGCAAATGGATATTATGGAAAAAATGGAACTATTTCATTTATAACAGTATGCAACCTCCACCAAAATCACTGAAATTGTTTACAAAGACCTGCAAAACTCATATCATAAACATTTTAGAGATGAGCTAGTCTTTGGATACAGATGAAACCCACATATTAGTAATATGTTAGTTTTATCTAAACTCAGTTAAAGTTTAAGCATGTTTATAGCATATTTGTCTCCCACTGCACGAAACAATGCAGAACTGCCAGCTGATTGTGCAGTTCCGCAGTTTGTGAAAAAAACAAAATCGGCCTAAAAAGTATTATATTACTACATCCCCAAAGAAATAATGACTTAGAACCTGTTTCCAGTGCAAACATATACTAATAAATCATACATATATACATAAGTTTTCATCCCAAAATTTAATGTTGCAAAGCATGGATCGGGTGCCGCCATTTTTGTTTTGTTCGTCTGTTAGCTACTTTGTCAACCAATGGAATAGCGGGGTGAGATGTTAGAGGGGCATACAGTGGAGGTTGCATAAAGATCAGTTATGCACACCATGCCCGTGTGTAGTTGAACTTCACACGTACACGGGCTATGCTAAGTCTGGGGAAACTACAGTCGGGGTGAAATAAAGTAGGTATGCTGCTCCCCACCTCAACCTCCTCGTCCTCCTCATGCTCGCGTGGATTGCACGCGAGCTGAGCATGTGCACCTCACACTTCCTCTGATGATTGTGTCTGATCAAGGTAGCTGTTACCATGGTGACACACTAGCTCGCCAGAACATAGAGGTCAGCTGACACTGGGGACCTATAAAGTGTCAGTCGGAGAGAGGAGTGGGAGGAGGAGGGGTAGCGGGGTGAAATACAGGAAAAAGAGGAATGGTTTGTGCTGGGAGAGGCAATTTCCTAGTGTAGGGGAAAATGAAACTGTAGTGTGAAAATATTGTTACAATATATACAACATACATGTATTATTCAACAATACTCGCTACAGGAAATTTGCATCATCTAATAGATAGAAATAACCTTTGAACGAGCACACTTATATTTTCTTTCAAATCCTTAAAAAAATCTTCCCCTTAAGAACGTCCAATATGCGTTTATGATCGGTTAGGAGGTGGTAAGAAATATAAAACTGTATTGATCCGTGTCCGTAGGAGCGTTTTTGAACGAGCACCCATAACGTATAGGCCTGACCGTTATTCTTTCCTGTCCGATCAGGGGGCGCATGACACAGCGAACGACCACATGGCCTTGGTTGGAGGATGGGGAAGGACGGGTAAGGGGGAGGTGGACAGTGGTCAGTGATTACATAATGATTGATGAGGCGTTGGGATCGATGCTCCCTCAATAGAGGAGAGCGCCTTTTGTTGCCCATTCATAACGATAATAATCCTCTGTGATTACTCTTGTCATCTCGTCTCATCTATGGACTGTGTCATAGGCTGACCACTCCTCTGACCAGACAGCATCACTAAGAGGTAGAACGGAACTTCCATATATTGGTAGTTAAGTATCATCCATATACATAGATTTCACTGACGTCACGGCCGTCGCCATTGTGGGGGGCTCGTTATATATATATAACAACTTTTATTCAGTTTATAGCTTACAATAGATTGTCAATTCCATCATAAACTGAATTGGAAGCAATACTCTGCGTAGCAGGTCTACCGCACGATCCAATACTATCTTAAAAAAACTGTCCGTTTGTTTTTATTTGCAAAATATTTACGTTAGATGTCTATGTATGCTGCGATACTTGAAAATACCGTTTTCTGGCTGTTTCGACCTTTACCAGTTTCAATGTGCCTCAACAAACCCTTCTTGATAGGTTAGATTATCTTCCTTTAGTGTAGTATTACTCAAGAATCCACTATTGTGAGGTTTATCAACTTGTTTTGATAACCACGCCGTAGACGGCACGAATAGCGCTGTCCCCTGTCATGGCGGCCAGTAGGATTCCCCAGCCACCCGGGTGACGTCATATGAAGTCTATGTATACATGGTTGTAGTTCACGTCTGCTCCCCTGCTTTCTCTTGTACTCCGAGCTAATTGTCAGAAGATAAGTGAATTGTTCCAATAACTAACGAGTGCTCTACTTCATGGACATGGTCCACGCTCCTAGTGCAGGTGTGTTAGGACAAACGAACCTATTGTAATGTATGAACTGATGCAGAAATTATGCGTAGGGGAAGTATTTGGTAGAATGGAGCTCACAGAAGTATCCATGATATAGTTAGCTCACAGCTTAGTGAAACAGGCTTCACTAGTTTGTTTTACTGTTTGATCATAGTGACCACGGGAAGAATGACCACATGAGTGGACAGCGTGTCAGAGGTCAACCCCTATCCAACTAATGGACTATCACTGGCGGCTGGACACCTCACCCCCATTGTTACTAGCATGAGTTCGATTAAGACGAAACAATAGATAATCACTTTGCCCGATCTCTGACCACATGGGCAGGGATCGATGCCCGGGTGTCCCTCCAATGAACATGTGAGATAATAATGCGCTGGTCAAGAGTAATTAATTACAATTCGATTACATGGATTGTCGGCTGATCCAAACCATGATTGTAGTCATGGTTATGAATAGTGTGTACATTTAAATTGTTTTAGTCCCTTCAACTTTCATTTACTCACTTCTTCCTTTCTTTCACTCATTCATTCACTTATTCTGGGAATAAAAGAGACTTTTGTGGAATATTTATCAATTCAATTTTAACTCCATAGAAATCGTTTTCACCTGTGTACGTTCATTTGTTGTGAGGAATGCATCGGCCTTCTTTTTATGCCCTGGCTTCCTGAGAGTAAGCAATAATGTGCTTTTCTATTCATACATATAGGAAACCCTCTAACGCGTATACTGTCTATGATTCATGAGAAATAAGAATGTTCACTTTTCACTTTGTAGGTATGTAACAAGGGATTCCGGCGAGCAGGCCATCTGCGGGACCACATGAACACCCACAACCCGCCAAACTCTTCGAGCAAAAATAAGAACACGCCTCACGTATGTCCAACCTGTAACAAAGGCTTCACCAAGCCCTCCCAGTTACAGCGACATGTCAGAATACACACAGGTATGTCACTTTACTCCCTACTTTAAACTTTAACTTTGAGTAAATTTACACTGGTCTTTGGCCTAGACTCTTTACTCTAATATTAGTTTTTAAAAAAATATAATATAATATATAATGTCGGAAGTACCCGAAACATTCAATTCGAATTCGAAAGACACAACTTTATTTAGACCCCTGAGAAGAGTTTTAGTCGGGTGTGGTGTAATGTTTTCAGAAAAAAACACTCGTCGAAATCTGTACATGCCCAACAATTACTTTGATATATTCGCATATTGATTTATATTCACGTCCACATATATGGGCTTCGTCACAACCAACACCATTGGTTAGATTCGCTGTTGAATGAAGAATGATATCTTGACCTCATAATAATGCGGTGTCTGTGGTATTAATGATATATCTATTGTATGGGCAAAACGTTGGCCGCTATTTTCTGCAATTTTGATTGTCTTACCACTCGAATGTGGATTTGGTGTTTGTCTCCGAGGAATCTTCCTCTATCTATTGTCTGAGAAATGACTGAATTTGGCTGGTATGATAGGGTAATTTCAAGTTCACAGATAGTGTATTTTATTTATACGTGTTTTGTCATAGCAAATTCAGAGGGGGCTCTCGGGTCTCCAACATGCTACTCCAGTGTATATCAAAAACTCAAATGCACTCGAATAAAATATTATACATATTCTATTATGAATTATTGGAGTGCCATATTACTTATTGGTAGCACATACATGGTTAACCAATAGACTTCCCCAGCCACCCCAGAATAAATTCCTCGATCCGCTCCTGTGTCTTACTACTAGATGTGTTAGAATTGTTGCTGTTGGTGGTCGGCTGAAAATGGGGGTGGCATGAGTTGGTTGCTGGTGAGAAGCTATAGGGAAGAACAGTGAAGAGAAGGGAATGAAAGGGTGAAAAACTGGTTGGAAGGAATCACAGTGAGATGGGCCAGAGTTGGGATCGATAACTAATCCCAACAATAGATCTCAGGAGTGAGTGGGTGGGAGGGTGGGTGGGTGTGTGGGAGCAAGGTTCTGCTTGGCATCCTTCCTCGCTGCCACTTGGTGTCACTGTTTATAGCAGGTGGTGGCGCCGCCAAACGGAGCGCGGTTGAGTTAGCTCAGGTGTTGGTGGTGAAGATGTCTTGCGATCAGATTACCTGCGTCCTCCTGCTGCACCCTCCTCCCACTGCCACCAACTCTCTTCTCCCTCCTCCTCCTCCCCTCCTCCTCCTCCATGCGCCTCGCCTTCATACAGACCCCCTGTCACCTGGCCCCCGCCGCCGCGTTAGCAGCGCTAGGTGCGCTGCGTTACATGTTTAGTCGGGCGCGAGGTTGTAAGGTCAGAGGCTGTCTGTGTCAGTTTAGTAATTAAGCGTCAATGAAAGCTGTGCTAAGCCAGGCACAAAGAGAAGCCGCCTAAGCGGCCCTGACAACCAATGAAGAGGCGCGCATTGTCCCCCCGTGTCAGTGCCAGAGGGGCCAGATCCCAGCGCCCAAGTGTTTTGATCTGAAGTCAGCTCGGGAAAGTTATTAATCAATTTGCTGGCGATAAGTAACATTAATGCTATTTGCCAGGTAGCGAGAGGTGTCTACTGGATCTACCAGTGGAAGTGGTTGAGGGGAGGAGGGGTTTATCTTGTGAGAAAGCGGGGAGGTGGAGGGGAGAATGTTTGGTATGTGATACAGTTGTGGAGACCAGGAGTGCCAATGGAATCAAAAGATGAGTGGTGCTATGTACTGGAGAATTAGCCGTCCATACAGTCACCAGGTCTCCCTCTTACTCCACATCTTCCTACCAACTGTGTGATCTTCGATATTATCTCCATCGGTTTCCCGTAACAAATTAATTTGAGAACGAAATCGAGAATTTGTAGCGTTTGGGCAAGTAGAGGAGTTGTGTCTCTGTCTTAGGTACTGTGTTTGGGTGGAGTCAGAGGCAAAGAAGGAAACAGAGGCACCTTGGAGAGATAGTCGAGGATGTAACGTAATAGAGGGAAGGGTGGGTGGTGGGCGGGGAGGGGGTGGGAGAAGGGGGGATTGTCGGATGTGCAGAGCCCAGGGTTAGGTGGCGGTCTCCCCTTGTCGCGCTCTATAAAGTGATAACTCACGGCGAATTTATGCATAAAAGCACATCGCATGTACATCTGATTTATAATCAAAGTCCACCGGCGTGACCCGCACCCATCTCTCATCACGTAGCTCTCGCAGAAAAACCTCCCCCGTCTCTGTTGGCATTAATAATGAATAGACGGCGTTAATCGATTCATTTAGAATGTTGAATTGCAGAATTGAATTTTGCGGGTTTTTGATCGCGTTCCAATTTAGGGAGTTAATGGGAATAAATATGCTTTATGTATGGCGAGCTTGTCGTGGAAGTGGGCGTGCGCGGAGGACGAGGTCTTGATAGCGCAATCAAATTTGTCTGTGATATAAGTAGTACAAGGAAAATGAGAATTTCATCAGGCGACGCGCAAAGCTGGAAGGAAGGCTGGGCAAAAACTAATTTTACCTCAGAAATGGTTTTCCTATTCTGGAAACTTGTAGAGTCTGTAATATTATACACGAAACTATCATCATTGATGAAATGTACTAGAATAGTCCACTCTATCTTCTCTTTACTTGTTGAGCACTATGATATCGTTTATAACATGTTAGCGAGTGAAAGGGTGTCCGATACCTCGTATTCCATGACACATCACCCTATCCATAGCCATTCAAAAGATTATAAATAACAAGTGTGGAATAAACCTGTCATACTTATTGTCGAGATGGCCATCAAGTGTCTTCCATATATTCAGGTTGGTCCCTGCTATGTTAATAGACTTGCGAATAACTTTTCAGTTCATATCGTGGCCAGCCACTTGACGCTGATCAGGAGGTGTATCGCACACGTGCGCGGGTCAGGCCTGTATGTATATAATATATATATATATACATATATATATATAATATATATAGTATATATATAATATATTATATATATGTATGACACATATGTTGGGCCAAGTTTAGAAGTAGTCAGATACAGGCAGTTTGGCATGTTTATGTGTTTACTATGAGCTAGGTGAGAGCTATTGCATCCAATTATTTGAGATGAGCCCTAAATGTCTGAGTGCTCATCCATACCGACTCAGCGACTAGCTCATGTATAAAGACCTCCCGTCATCCGCGCTCGCTAAGTGTTGGTCATTTTGCCACCGCCTCGTGATGTACTTGGCCACCGCCTTCCTTAGATCAGTTGACATAAATGCAAACGACACAGTAAAGACGAGGTCTAGACATATTCACTGGCGGTCCGCCTGCCGCAAATGTTGACCCAGGCGCATATATGTACAACGGGTCTCGGTGCGAGGGCGACGTAAGGGTGACAAGCGGCTACGTTTGCACGTCATCACAAATGGCCGTGCCTGTCATGGTGGCCATTGCTGTCACGTTGGCGCGAGTAAATGAGTCGCAATGAGAAACTATCAGCGCTGGTGTCATCATCATCCTCTCATTTCCCCCTCCTCCCCCTTCTACTTCCCTCACTACTTATCTCCACTACCCCCACCCCCACCCACTACTTCTTCACACCGACACCCCCTGCCACTTACATCAGCTATCATACCCCTCGCCATCGCTCTTTAGGCCCCCTAAACATTCTCACCTTTTGCGACTCCAGTAATGTATACATCCTTTATGTGTTACCGACTGTCATCCTTTTTATAGACATGTGCACACTTCCGTGAAACTGATCTCTAAAAAGGATATAATGTGTGGGGTTTTGTCCAACTGAGAAAATAATGCTTCTGATCTTTTAATTTTCTCTCAAATAGATAAACAAGTAAAATTCTAATAATTGACCGCATTGCAACCTAGAGTTCAGTTCAGCTGTTAGTCGCTCGTCCAGAGATTAATTGTGTGTAAGTCGTTTCTCTAGAGTCTTACTCGTGCTATTTTAAATAGCTCAGTAGCATTTAAGATATTCAAATGTATGAAAAATATACGCAAATATTTAGTATGACAAACCTCATTGGGTTTTGTCGAAATTCCTACGAAAACTCTTCACAAATACTCTGTCACTCAGTGCTCGTAGGAGGGCGTTGCGATCGATGGGCATGTCACGTGGGGTGTCATCCCCAGTCACGTGACGCCTTCATTAAGTGCCCCACCTGGCGACAGAGACGGATACAAAGGTAGTGGAGGAAATGGCTTCTCGTTGCTCATCCTTTGGGAGATAGGTGGGAGGGCGACAGGCATATAAGAGCATCATTTCATAGCCGCATTCATCATTAACTTTTCCGGCGGTCATTTCTCCTCCCACGATGCCCCCATAGTACTTCCACCATCACCAACCCACCCAATTGAGTCCTTTCCTCCCGCCCTTCTGAGCACATAAGAATGGCCTATGGAGTCCATGAGAGGCCAGTGAAATGCGATCTAACTTGCCTCTAGGAACCATATACCTATCGATAAAGTTATGAAAAAGCACACTCAGGTCCCCTCTCTGCTCCCCATTCCCCTTCCCTTCTTGACACCCACATTGCCCCAACCCACCCTGTCCTACCCCCGCTTTGGTGCTGGTGAAAAATGGCGCGACCAACTTAGCCAAAGGCCAGGCGTCGTGCTCCATCAGTCAGCTAGCGACAGGCACCCTGTATAGATCATCGGACCAATACAGTTAAAAAGTCATAATGATGATCAAGCTAAGGATGACCAATGGGCAGAGGGTGAGCGGTGGAGGAGTGTGTGGACAATGTCCACTGTCCGCCGCTGGTCAGGGGTGACCGCAGAGGTCCAGTCAAGCTGACCAGTCGGGGGTCACTCTCCCATCTCGAGGACCAGCGCCTCGCGTCGGCCGTGACAAGTCATAAATTCACCTGTTATTGTGAGCATAACTTGAATATATTGTTCAGCGCGTCCTTGAATTCTTGTTTGGAAGGCGGAGCGCCTCTCGGAGAACATTTGTTGCCGAGGACAATGATCCATTACTACAGATGAGGCTACTGCCCGCAGAACGAGTATGATACATTGTCATAGCATGAATCACCATAGCATATTTGATGGATAAATATCTCTAATGTAGAGCTAAGGAAGAAAAAACTTAGTGAACTTCCCTCATATTTCTTGAGAGGGAGACTGTTGCCCTCAAGGATTGAAATTAGTCTCAGTGAGCGTTATTAAATGTTGGTCCTACATCGCTTATCTTTTCTTCTCCCGCGATTTCTCCAATGATCCAAACCAATATTTGCCCATCACCAGCAGCTATCATTTACCAAAAGTCATTGGCCCTAAGATTAGTTGTTCGGGAAAATGACGTGATGCCCACAACAACATGTCATTGCCCCATCATTGAAAGGGCATGACATTTGAAGATGTTTCAATCACTGCTTTCTGATGCAAAGGCTATCGTTCTTAAATTCAAAGCTTCAATTAATCAATGAAATTGGTCTTGCAAAATTACCGTGACTGAAAATAACTGATATAATTTTTGACAGGGGATCAACCTCGACGTTCGTTGCTGGTTCTTTTCTATTGGTTTTTTTTTTCAAAAAAACATCTATTTATTATTCATGCTGTGGTTTAGATAACACTAAGTTTAATATTGGAATTAACCAGGTCAGGGACTTGACTTACTCGCGCCCAAGTGATAAGCCTAGCCTTGATGATGTTGAAGCTATCCATTACTATAGTAATTGAATGTGTGGTCAGTCTCTGAGTGGCAATTTCCCTGGCGGATACGTCCCTTCGTCCACTACATGTACACGTCTTCCCCCACCTATAGCTGTCTGTATGTCTGTCTCTGCCTCTCCTCTCTCTGTCTTTCCTGGTCTCCCCGCCTCTCTCTCGCTCTCCCACACTCTGTCTCTCTCTCTCTCTCTCTCTCTCTCTCTCTCTCTCTCTCTCTCTCTCTCTCTCTCTCTCTCTCTCTCTTCTGTTCTTGATCAAAGTTTAAAGTGGCATATTAGTGCAGTGAGAAATTGCCCAGTGTTTGTAATGGTAGAGTTGGCCAGTGAAATGACGAGTGGAAGGAGGCGCCCCGTGCCTGCCCCCGCTCCTTGTATTTCTCGCCCTTCCCCTGAGTGTTCTCATCGCAATCAAGGCGATGTCAGAAAACAAACACATCAATAGGGGGCAGAGGGAGGGATGGCCACAAAGGGTCCTCCACCTGGCCAAGCTTAATGCGCCAACCAGCAAAATGAACACCTCCTCAATCCAATTTATCTCCCATCGCCATGTAATGGACATGCTTTAGGGCCGCCCGCCACCTGATAATTGGCTAATAACATTGAGTGATGGCAAAGTGGAGGGTCCAGTGCTGGGCGGAGGCCCGCCCTGGACTGGACAAGACAGATTGACCCAAAGGTAGGCACAGTTCTGAGAAAATATGGCCACCGACCCCAGGTTAAACCTCTCCGAGATCCCGACCAAATCCTGCCTGATCAAGCCTGGGCGACGCCTAGCGGAGCAATAAGGTAGCACCGTCATTCGTCTTGGGGACGCGCGATGCTAAATGACGGAGGCAAATTGGCAGTGACAATATTTCATTGTAGTCGGTGAGAGAAAAGAACAAGTGGACGTACGGGTGTGTCTAACACGATAAATGAGACGCATCCGTCGAGATAAATCTGCACCAGAACGACACCAAATAACATTAGCTCCAAATCGCATTTGTTGATTTATTCCGTAGAGGTAGATTTGTAGAGTGGACACATTTTTAATTGGTGCCTGTGGTCGGGATGCTGTCGGACAAGCACCCACTTAAGTCGGTGATACATCGTCCGACTGGCAGAAACGATCCACATCAGTGCTACAAACACGTTTCTGGGCCACAGCTCGGAAACAAGAACTCTTTATCTTACTTGAATGTTGAAACAGTCGAAACCAGTATAGGAAGAAAAAGCCTTGAGGACCAGCGGGAGTGATATACATTGCCAATACAATGAGTCCCCTCCCACGTCTTTCTCCTCCTTCTCCCCTATACGCCTAGTCCTATGGAAATGTGTCCTGTGGATACGAATACGATTCTATTAACCTTCTCCTTCTTTCCATCCTGACTTCTTCGTCTTTTCCTTCCCCTTCTCCTTCTCTCCTCTCTCCTTCTCCTTCTCCTCCTCCTCCTCCTCCTCCTCCTCCTCCTCCTCCTCCTCCTCCTCCTCCTCTTCCTCTTCCTACCCCTCTTCCTCCTCCTCTTCCTCCCCCTCTTCCTCCTCCTCCCACCTCTTCTTTTTCACCTTCCTACTCTTCTTCCCCTTCATCATTTTCCATCTTTGACTATACTACTACCACTCCCCCTCCCCTCCCACTCCCCCCCCCCCCCCCCATACCAACAAGCTAGCGAGGTTGCTCATTCACTCACAAGTATGTATCACTAAAGCGTTTCGAGGATTGTGAAAGAGAGATATAGACACGTCGGAAGGAATGCACCTGCTGCTAGAAGTACAAGTCTACAAGATAAGCCTTTGATAAATGTCCACTTAGCTATGACTTCATTAGGCTTGACGTCTGCATACAATGTTCCTCCGTTTTATATCCAAATACTTACCACTGTTCACATTGAAAGGTGTCTCTGTAATACACCATTACATAGAGAGAATGCGTGTGGGGGACCCCGATCATTGAGCTTCCCAGGCATCCATTGGAGGCTTTTTAGACCAACCAAACGAATGGAATGTTTATGGAAATGATATCATTGCTCGTACATAACCCCTTGCAAAGAGCTAATGACTGTTCTGGGATTGGGAATAGACAACAGCGACCGTTTCTTATTTGACTTATAAAAGACCTATCTGTTACACATGGATATTCACTTTTAATTCTAGCATTTCAAAAAAAAGCTCTCTCTGCAAATGCAAAGCTAAATTGTTGACGGTAATGTTGCATGTGTAACGAGTATCTTCATTTATAAATCATGTTTAATACCTTAGACGCATGTAATTAATTCTTTGGAAAAACAAGGTGTTTATGAGTTGAACAGTGCAGTAAGACCCCTTCTCATTTCTACTTACCGGTATAATGGTTGAGGTGTTTGGACTTTCACTACTGATACGATATGAGCTGACTATAATAGCTTTCTTGTTTTTTTTAAAATGTACGCTTTCGAACGCCTGTTGATCGAAATTGCATAAAGAATGCCCAGGAACTAATTTATTTGTTACGCTTTTGCCGACGATTCACACTTTTGGATATAAATTCAGATAGTAAGTTGTCTCTATTATATGCAACATTACAAGATTTCGCATCTTCAAATTGTTCCTCTCCATTAATCCTTCATTTTAATTTGTATTAATGGTTTCCTTGTTCTGTACTTTGCCTGGACATTTTGCCCCTAAGATTTCCATCGAATGGGACATGAGATTTTGGAGAAGGGAGGATAGGGCGATCATTTGTCTTGGGATTCAACTAGTGATATGACCTGTCCCTTTTCCCCATCCCCTCGCCATCTCACCTAAATGGGGTTTCAAGTCTGCGCAATATAAAGATTGATTCTGGTGAGAGGGATGCCCGTGCGATTGGATTAAAAAGCGAATTTATTTCCTCGGCGTGTCGCGATCAAATGGAAGTGGTGATATTACATTTACTAGAGGCGAATTGTTGCGACGAGTAATGATTCGCCGACCCATAAACAATATCTACGACAACCTTTGTTCCCAATTCGTTTCCAGGCGATAATGAATAGGCCTTGGCTAGGGTAATCGAGATGGGGCTGGCTAGCAAAAGTTGAGTTTAGTGGCGGGAGAAGGGGTCATCAGTCATGTAGATAATGAGGTATATACAGATAGGCAGTCAAAGAGAGATAGTCCAGTCGTCAGCCTTTATTGTCCTGCCAAAGCCAAATGTGGTTATACACCAATCGCTAAAACTTGGATACATCTCTGTCGTTTGAGATAGGAGATAGGCGAGAAGGAGTGGAGAGCTCTTGAGTGCTTCAGCTGGTGGAATCTTCTGCTCAAATGTACTTGTGAGTTGGTCATCACTTTGTGCTGATTCCCGCTATGCCTACACGCATCATCATTGTCATGGCTACTCCGGCCTGCATCTTGACCGCCCTATCTCCAGATAAGGCTCAACCGATGCCACCCTACCAAGTCGAAAGTTAACTACACTCCCAGTTTTCACCTCCTCGGCCACCTATAAACTTGTGATAAATACTGATTTCTCTCAGTTCCTGGCCCTAGGCGCATTATGGTATCGCGCCATTCGGTGTGACTTGGAGAACAATGTACGTTTTGATTGAGACCAATTCTTACACCATTTCTTTCCTTCCACCATCACCAGCTTCTCCATTTTCCTCCTCTCCTTTGTCCCGTCGATTCTTCCTCGGTGGTACTCAAGGCAAAGTGACCGTTATTGCCTTTGATGGTGTTACAAAGCGGTCATTGCACTGGCCGTTAAGTCAAACCTTCAGCAGTCGCTGGTTTTGTTTTCTATACCGTATCACGGGCACGTCCTCTAAACCTATTTGGTGTCCTGATGTTGCGTTAAAAACGTACTATAGACTGACTGGGGAATTATTGTTAGTCAGCACAAGCCTCCACCACCGAACGACACCCACAGTATTAATGGCACATATAGGGAGACTACTTATTCACAATTGTTGTAAAATATTTGTTATACATTTGATATACCTTATATACCCTGTACCTGTTCAGTATAGTTTCTATATTTTATTTCTTTGCATTATATATGGACATAGTAAAACATATCTTAAAACCTTAAACTGCAGGGTTTTTATTATGTCGGACATCCAGCTAGAAGTTGTACAATTCTCCTTCACCAATTCTCTGAAATAACCTAAATTCAACGCAACAATGAGGTTAAAAATACTGATCAACATAACCAAACAGATTTGTGGAAACACGGTAATACCAAACATATTCATAAACCTAGTGCAATGGAATCCTACACAAGAACCCGCCTTGGTTTAGTATGGAGACCAACCCGCCATTAAAACCATTTTTCCTCAGAGCCAATAGCAATAGCGACCATTTTCCTCCTGCCCAGCCCTAGGTGACACTTGTCAGTCAAAATCAATCCACAATGGCAGAAAAGCTAGCCTGGCACTCAATGAGTGTGAAGGTGTTCTCCCCAAGTTCTACCCAGAACTAAGAGTGATTAAAGGCTCTTTCTCTCACCCTTTTAAATAGTTTCGCTTGCCATTTCACAGGCACGTCCTCTTAACATTTCCTTGAACAAACGATTTTATTTTAAAGGAGAAAATGTGTACTGTTACAAGCCACGCGACCATTCTACTTATGAAGTATTTGTAAATAATATAATTTGTATTTTGTCTATAATAAAAAAAGTACGGTCAAGGACATGGCTTGTTTCTATATCTTTAAGCTACAGTTTGATTACAACAACTTTAAATATACTAATTCTTGAAAACGATGCAAATTTTGTATTTCATGTCTGATAAATAATATTGTCAAGAAATTCAATGACTCCCTCCACTCCCCCACCCCAACACACACCTAAGCCTTGAGTCCCGCAAATGTAACTATTCTGATGTCCAACCAAAAATCACTCAGTCCCAAGCTTGGGGTGGTCGCCTAAGCGGGATTTCACTGTATTCATCATTTTTCAGCCTAATTTAATAGAATTTACTCAATGTCTTGAGCTGCCGATTGTCCCTTTTTGGGTGACATTCACACTAGCTAGGTCTGTACCTGGACCTTCTTGGTTTCGGACTCCATGACAACTGTATCCCTATAGTTGGGATGACTTGCTGCCAGTAACTCAAGGCTATCCCAGGGACAGTAGGATATCCCACGGTTAGTTGGGTCCTGCAAAACTGGATACCTGTGAGCTCCTTGGTAGGAGCCCCACCAAGTGGCACTCGTAAGCGGTTGACTGTGTGGTCATACATAGGTGTACAGACAACGCCCACCCTGGGTATGGCCCTTCAGGGAAAACCTTCATGTCCGTGGTGGGGTTCGAACTCCCGACCTCCCGATCTTGAAATCGGCACGCTACCACTGAGTCTCAGAGGCCGGTCAGGTTTTTGTCTTCTGTTGTCTTTTCACAAATCTCTGTTATCAGGGATGTTGAAACAATAATATTCTTGGATTTGTAGATCGTATAGTACTTATTGCTTTCTTGGGACATGGTGTTGCATTATAATTTACCTTTACATCTGCCCTCCCCCCCCCCCCCCTCCCTCTCGCACTCACACTACATCTACAGGAGCCTCTCTCTGGAGCATACCTACAAATTCACTGCCAAAGGCTGCCAGCTCAGTTGTAGAGACTGTATGTTAGTACACTCAGGTTGATGGTCTCTACTTTTATAGAGGCCTAGATCCATCTCCTGCCCGCCTGCCTGTCTAGGTAGCGTGTGCTGAGAATGGACTGTCGCCAAAGCAGCTACCACTGCCATAAAGCATGTGATGTAAACTTAATCACGACCGACTGCTCATTGATTATCCATTAAATCTGACTAATTAACCTGCAAGGTGAAATGGATCGCTGGCTCCAGCTCCTTTGCCTCTTGCCTCGCCACTCGTAGATCAGACGCGACCACGAGATCATCTTGCTCTCTTCTCCCATCGTCACTTTCCCCTCCTCCTCCTTCTCTCCTACCCATCCACTTTATACCTCTGGAAAGTTCTCCTGCACCTGCTCCATCAAGGCTGCGGCTGGCTAGTTTTCTTGTCCTGTTATCGTTCCAATCATCTCCCTCTCATTTCATTTTCCAACACGACTTCCTGTCATTATTTTGATAATCATACGTTCCTTCATTGATACATCACATGGCATCATTTTATCTCGCACCTTTATTACTTATTATGTGGTATAACTTCTTTTCTCCTTCTCTGTATACCATCTTCCCGTTTGCAGCAATCATACACATTTTCCCAGTTTCTCATTCCTACACCTCGATCCCCATGCTCACCTCGCCCACCACCCTTCCTTCTTCCCCTCCCTGTCTTGTGTGCTCCGCAGCTCCTGAATGGAGAAAGTAACTCGTAGGAAGGCGATGTTGTCAGCTACTAGTCGTAGGTATAGATAATAAGAAGCTAAGCTGAATGATCAGGCCAAGGCGGAAGTTGTGTTTCGATCCATAACGTTTGCTGTAAGCTCTTCCTGGTGTTTTTTCTATCGAGGCGAGCTCTAGCATTTTGTTTTATGACTGTCACTTTAAGCGTTTACTTGCAGGACCATCCATTGTCTAACGTCAGGCGCATCCTATGTAGTCAATATTTTCGAGATGTTAGGAAATCCTTTTTGTGCTTCGCGGCCGTAAAGAAAGTTTTAATTAAGGCGGTTGATGAATCAGATTGGGCTCGGCTGTGTTGTTTCACGGGCATTTATGAAGGCTGTCAGGCATCAATAATGCTCGCTTCTTTGACAGATAGAGCCTCCCTGGACACAAACCTTTGTTTAGAGAACAATGCAAGATGGATGCTCGCTGTCACAGCCGTCCATATAACCACCACAATATGTGATAAACCCTGCAATCGAACAATCAAAACTACAACCGCCTTCCAGTAAAAATCAACAAGAAACTAAGGGAAACTTGCGCTTTTTTTCGGCCATTTTCCAGCAGCGGGCCTCCTTCCTCCTTCTACACATTCACCAGTCGCGCCCGCTCGCTGAATGGGCGAGTTATGTATCGCCAGGTTTTGGCTGGTTTCTCCTCGCTTTGTACAGAGCATCATTGAAGGGGGGAGAATTGATTCCAACCAGCTGTTGGAAACGATTCATAAAAGGCAAAAGAAAACACAAAGCTCGATTACATTTACTGTTACATGTCATTCCACAATTTGTCATTCAAGTCATTACTTCATTTCCTGGCGGATTTTTGTCGCGCTGTTTGTTAATGTAAGATGTCTCATGGCATCTTTAACGTTGCACATTCACAGACAAACGCTACCGCTCCCGTAGCATAGCCCCCTCTCATTGTCTTCCCAATAATCACCGCCCATCTTTTATTTCTTCTCTCCATTCCGCATCCTCTACAGAGGATCTTAAAAGCCATTCACTGGAGTAGCAATCGGATAATCTATAACATCGCTCAAACAATGGACTTGGCTTTATAGCACCATATTCCTTATACCTTTGCCTTGCTTAGTCTAGTATTCTTTTCGCAAGCTGGAGAGGTTTCTAACACTATAGTTAGCCTAGTGGTGAATCTAAGCTAACTGGAGTTTGCTGTAGGTGTAAAATAGGCGGAGGGGATTTAACGCCAATGCCCATACATGTACTCTAAGTACCTTATCAAGCCGCCCTCTCTCTCTCCTTCTTTCTCTAACTCTCTCCTTGTCTCCTCGCTGAATGATAGATCGGGGATGATGCCGTATGTGGGGAGAGTGTTTGTGAGATAGCCTTCCTTCACAAGAAGAATTACACCTGACATCATTATCACAATTAGTGCCGTGAAGATGCATTCACTCATTAGATGATATGTTTAGCCTGTGGCACTTTCGCCCCGCCATATGTCACTGCTGGGCCGGGGGCACAGAGCTCGTGAGCAAACTCTTAACAACCATCCATTAACTCCTGTCAATACCCCGTAATGATCTATCACAAAGACGGCTCCAAGATTTTCAATCCCTCAACATGGCGGGCAGCCACATCTCTCAATTGTCTCGGCCCGCTAGATGGCTCTGATCCGACTCGGGCGATTGTGATCGATGCGACCTCTCTTGACGAACGCTGTGTACTCTGCCTCGAGTTATGCTAATTAGTTTGACGGATGCTCCGACCTGAGATGAGTTATTTTAGATATGAAGGGGGTTTCCTCTACTGATGGATAACGCTTAGGGGCTGGCTGGCCAGATATAGCACCCACGGGACGGTATAGATCACGTACGCTACGCCACGTGAGGCCATCACATGACTTAGCACGTGACCTTAGCAGGTGACCAATCAGAGTCTGCTCCACCACCTGGTGAGTGACCAATGTGTTGATGTAAACTGCACCTCCTTCCCTGCCAATGTTATATCACGTTTTATAATAGATATGCAAGTTAAAGAGATGTTTTCTCTTAAACTTCCAACAGGCTTAAACCGATAAAATATTTTAATGGAATGAATGGGAAGTTCGAGGTCAAATTAAGTTCATATCCCCCTCCCACCTCAATCACATGGGCACAGAACCCACAGCATCGCCATGCCCTAATGTGCTCCTGACATATCAATATGCAAATCGGGTCCGTAAGTCAGCGTCGATGGTCTTTATCCTATATATATATGTATATTACTTGCCTGGATTCTTGTGGATCTCCTGGGGGTACTTTAGATACGAGAGCTTATTTAGAACCTGGCCATGCTTGGGTTGCTACAACCCCTAAATGAAGACGGGCTGATTGCGTGATTTATTTCCTCTTTGGATAAACACTATCCTACACTTTTATCAATGTATGCCTTTGTGGGAGAGAAGTTGTCACTCAGAACACCTTGTTCCTGATAAAAACAGGTTCCCTACTAGCAAACCTTGACAATTGTTCTTGACTTAAAAATATGAACGTGTGATATAACATAAGAAATCATTCATTACTGAAGTTGTTAATAGTTGCAATCATTGATGAAATGTTTCTCGAGAACGACTGGGAAAATGCGAGTGCCATTACGCATGCACCTTTTCCATATACTACTTAGATAGCAGTGGTTGCAATGTATGGGATACGGGATACTACATTGTTTCCGAATTTAGATACAGCAATTGGGAACATGCCACACCAGTCTTCTAGGTGGGAACGCATCCACTTTCCTAGTTGTTACTAAAAGAGATTTAAAGAGTTGTGTTACTATGTTATGACCGTGAGACCTCTTATGCCCTCTGCTCTATCAGAAGCAATATCATGCGGAAAATGCTGGTCGGCTGTGAGTAAGCGTGACGTATGTCAACCTGGAGGATTACAATTCAGAGCATGTGCTGTATATATATGTATGTTATTGCGAAGATTGCAACTGCCCCTGTTGTATGTTCACTTGTTCCTCTGCCATCACCGCCACCAACCGCTATGTATTACCATGAATGTGATAGCGTCCCCAACGTTTGATCAGCTATCGATTGGACACCGAGACCAATCACACTGGCCATTTGTTGGGTCTGCCTATCTGTCGCCCCATCAGGCCGGGTCAGGCCAGCGCGCTGATGACCAGTGGTCAGTGGTGTATAGTGGGATGTCCTCACCCCTCTGCTATACATAGATCACAACATTATCTGGCCGGTCACCACTGACCAGTCATCACTGTAGATCAAGGCTTGGGCTATAGCGAGAGGATGCCACCCACGGCCCGCCCCTTCACCCTCCGCTTTGCTCGTCTGCCACTACTCATCAATGCCCGGTCTTATCTATTGTCAATTACCGCCTTATTTATGAGCCTAGCCTTTATAACCTGATTTAACCCTATAAATGAAAGATATTACCCTCTTACACTCGCTTCGCCCGTCAAAAATTGGGGCCCGTTCGAGCTAGATTATAATGAGTTATATATATTAGAAGGGACACTTGGCCTAAACCTTCTGATTAGAGGTTGACTTTCTTACCTTGATGGTGATCTGGACATGGCTATATGCCTGTCCTAGATAGACGGGATTTCATAAGAAGGAAAGAGATTCCGAGGCGTTAGCCATCTCGATAATAGCAGGTGACCGTGTTTGTAAACGTGGGTATTGAAAAGTAATTCATTATTAGATGGGGCGGGGTGGGGAGGAGCTTGTATAATTTCGAGTAAATTGTTTTTTTGTAATTTTGTCAAGATTTGGTATGATATACGCTTAAGACCCTGCCCACACACAGCCTATTTGTCCCCCGATTGCCCCCCGATTTGGGTCCCCTGGTAAATCCTATGTTTCATTTCAAATCCTGGTTAATAATGTTGAAATAACATAAACCAGGATTGGAAATGAAATCCTATGATTCATTGGGAAACCCAAATCGGGGGGCAATCGGGAGGCAAATCGGTTGTGTGTGGAAAGGTTTAATAGTGTTTTAGATTGTTTTAGGCGGATTGTTCCATTCGCTTCGTGACAACCGCTCTCGATATCATCAAACCTATTCATTAGAATATAGCTATGTATCTGTCATACCGTGTTTTCAAGCAATTAAATTTACGTATTTTTTTATCTTTCAGGAGAGCGCCCCTTCGTCTGTGATATATGCCAGCGCGCTTTCAACCAGAAAAACGCCCTGCAGATTCACATGAAGAAGCACAACGGAGAGCGGCCTCACAAGTGTGCCTACTGCGACCTGGCCTTCACCCAGAAGGGTAACCTCAAGACTCACATCAAGCGCGCCCACCACATAGACATGGTACAAGCCATGAACATATCAGGCCGGGGTGGCCCGCATGAGCTCACCTCTGCTGCTGCAGCTGCCATGGCCTCCACCAGCCAGGCAAGCGCGGGAGGGGGAGAAGTTGGGGTTGATGAGCAGGACCACGTACAGGTGAATAAAACTGTGGAAGTCGGAGCAGTAGAGGGAATGGACCTGGATGGAGTGGTCAACCAGCTATTAGCCCAATCCCAATAACCACGGCCTTGTGTAAGCGGTCACTTAGGGCGAAATAAAGACTTCTCTACAAACTGGGCAATGGAGTTATCACTGCCTTTCAGCAAAGACATTATTCGACAATGTTTCAAGAATGCTGTATTAGCATGTTCCTATTTGTATTGCTATGTTCAACATTTTTACCTGCAAATATGCATGTCTGCTGTTGGGAATGGTTCTGTCTCATTTTAGATAATACTTTTGTTGTACGAACAACTCCATTGATTTTTCATCCATGCCGATGTTAAACTGCATAAAAGAACCTGTTGAATGTCTTGTCGGTAAACAGCACTATTTAAATATTTAACTTATATTTAGGACTTAAATCACTTCGGAAGTGGTTGATTCATTCTAATTTCCCTGCAGATTTTTGGCACCAGTTCCTCAAACTCTATGACTAACTTTCCATTAAACGTATTTATGATTGGGGGACGTCATCCTGTCTAAAGTTTTCAATTCCTGTCCTGGTTCTTAGCTTCAACTAGTGTTGTTTAGAATCTATAACTTCCCATTATTGCACCAAATTAAGGCCCAAGCCAAGGACTAATTATTCCTCAAACTTGGCTCCGTTGACTCTTGCCATTAAAGAGTATTTATAGCCTTGTAATGCATTTAAATATGTTAGGTCAGTGTGGCAATCTAGACGCCTGTTTATAGGGATTGGAAATGTCGGGGTCGTACTGTATGTACTAGTTCAATCTAATGATACAAAGGGTAATGCAAATATATTTGTCTTTCTTCCCAGCGATCGAATCAGTTAAAATCGAGTTCATATTTTGTAAAAGTTAAATGACACTGGAAATGTGTCTTCCCTGTTTTGTATTATTTCTATTCCAGTTATACATATTCGAGATCATTCATGAGTTTAATTATTTCGATACCTGTTGAAAATGTATGTTTTGATTTGAGAATGATGTGTTTTTCACTTGTTTCATAATTGTGTATATCATTAATTTTATTATTTAATCATATATAACATGTTCATTGTTGCAAAGGCTCGCTTGAAGAATTTACATTTGTGACAATTATGTATACATGTGGGCCTATTCGCATGCCTGTCATCAGCACAAAGTCTTGTTGCCTCTTTATCCTATAGACCTTAGAGGAATACAAGATTCACCTTTTGATTTAAATGTTTCTTAACCTAGTCTTTGCCTAAATAATCGCTCACGCATGCATTGTGGCATGGTGAATAACCAATTTTGAAGCAGCATATTTGCAAACACTCATCAAACTATTCAAAGTGCCTTCTTTGAATATTCTTATATATCGAGTTTGATGTTTTCTTAAGGACCAAATTGGTCGAATGTCTCTATAATTTAAAGCTTGGATCTATGTATAGACTAAATATGGGATCCCTTGCTGATTACGGAAGCTGTTTACCTTGCTCGATTTCGGAAGTTGTTTTTAACTTCTAATAAGTACATAATGGAACCAGTGAATTGCTAGGTGATGATATATATAATAATTTTTTAGAATGATCTATGGGTTGATATAGACAGTAACATCAGAATTGTTACCAAGATGGTAAAGGGTATATAAATATATTGCAATAAATTGAGAGGTTCCTACTCTATTGTTATTGAACGTTTGCTGTGTTAAAATGAATGTAAGATATGTTTTTCACACTTTGTGGTATGCGATACCAACGGTTTTAGTCTACGGCCACTGTATTTCATATTTTAACCTGTACAGAGGAAAACAAATAAATATGATCAAATCTTTTGAGAAAGCATGTATAAATGGCGTCTTGTGTTCTGTTTCTGACTGTCTAATGTTAAGTACTATGTTTATGTACTGCTTGCCAAAGGGAATGTGAATCAGAAATGTGTTTCTAGACTCGTTTTAATTGCCATTCCTCACCAGGTCTCATACATACATTTGGACACCATAACAGGTAGTGAATAGTGAGCTTTTAATGGTCTACTCTTATCACGAATAATGAATATAAAAGAAGTGCCCTGGAATGCTCACCTCCACCCCATCATACCCATATTTGTCTCTACGTGATGTCACTTCCCAAGGCTTGTAATGAAACGCACACAAAATGTCCTTATATGCTTATGTATATGCAGCTAACCCTACGCAGTTTACCAATCTTCTGCCAAGGTCAATTACCTTGCCAGAGACTATTGCAAATGAATCTTGTCAAAACGGCGCAAAGTAGTTGTTAGCTCGGGGTTACCGAGGTACCATTGCCAAGCGTCCCTCTTTCGGACAACAGTGCCAAGTCTGTCACAAATTTCCCGTAAGTTACAGATGTTTCTGAAACAAGACCAATAAGGTTCATGCCTGTATTTGTGCAGGCCTGCCGCAAAGTATTGTAGCGTGTCCTGCCAGCCTTTTTCCCGCCATCGCTGCCTGTCGTCTACAGTTTGTCACGAGCTAAGTAAGCCTTCGTTTTCACTGACAAGCGCACACAAGGTGCGCCCGATCAGATGAACTCTGGTCAAACTTTGTCAACTCAACTCAGTCCAAATCAAACCAGTTTTGTTCATTGAAGCATCCCGACGCCTGCTGCTGCGCTTAAGCCTCGACGAGGAGTTGCCTGACCATGCCAGTGTGAATTTTTCACCACCGCTTGGTGACCATAGCTAGCTTGTCGCCGCGCTATGGCGACGGTCGCAGCGATTTCGTGATCCTGTCCCGTGTTGTTTCGCGCGGGATAACGCGTCATGACACTCATTACGCGGCGAGGCAAGGCAGGCGAGTTAATTTGAAATATTGGAAGGGTCAGGGTGAATCGGCTAGAACAGGCGCCTAGTGCTCGTCCGAGTCGAAGCAGTTGCTGCTTCCCCGCAAGGCAAATTTCTACCAGAAGTAGGAGGGGCCAATGGATCTCTATATAATGCCATACACCCCACGTTCTCCCACCCAACCTTCTTAATTGTTGATTAAGCTTTACATTCAACCCCCTTTAACAAACCCCCACCCCCTTTCCCTATTCATCCCCCCATCTTCCTTTCTCCCGTCTCTTCATTCTTCATATTCTTTTCACCAATCTTTCTCCCATGCACCCACTCTATTCTAGCCTCCCTCTCACACCGGCGTAGTCGCACAATTTTCATCTTAGATATACCCTTACTTGATCGACTTACCCATTTACTTCAAATTGTGTACACACTTAAATAGACCTAACTCAAATCAGAATAATCAGTCAACTGAAGGAGATTAAACGACACATTATTTGGGATACATTACTTCATGCTGTGGGAGTTAATTAATAAACTGAGCAACGTATCACGGCGAGGATCAGTCGTGGATGAGAGAAGATACAAGTCAATGGTTAATTGTTCCTCCGCGAGACTGGTGGCGCTAGACATACCGGGCGTTAGGTAAGACTGCACTCGTGAGAAGTATATGGAAAGTTGGTAGAAGTTGCGGTAACTGAACGCTGTTCCGAGTGCACACGGTGTCTCCTATCTTTCCCATGTAGGCTATTGTTTTGTTCCGAATGATATCAACACCCACACATAGTTCAAATCCGCCACTTCTTTATTATCAAGAACAATTCAATTCAAGGATTCTTTTATTGTTGGTCTTGCGTTACATAGGTTGTTCGACGTCTGGTTAAACAGAACTGATTAGCCAGGTTTTCCGACGAGTGCCTAAGAACCGTAGATCTACACCGGAAAATTGGTGTAAAAACGAATTCATCTACTGCAGCACCGCAAGCGATTTCCCCTATTGTTCCCGTCCCGTAGTGGAAAACGAAATCAGACAAAGGTCGCATGACTGCTGTAAGTCCTGTACCAATAATATACAATTTTAGACATCAACTGCATGTGATCTAAAGTTGTCTCCTCACTCGCAAGTATGAAATGGTATAGTGGATTGCATAGATCTACTTCGGGAGAACTTGGGGGAGTTTGTTGTTCTACCCTGTGAGAACTGTCGAGCCAGTATTTGCATACTCTTGCAAATATTTCGTAAATCCACAAATTGGCCACTGAATGCTTTATTGTCATGTAATAAATTTGGCCATTGGCCATAAATGAATAGAATTTTTTAAAATCAGATTCGCGGCACTCACAGCCAGCCGACCGACTATAATAGGCTACTTTAACATTGTGATATTTGCCGTGCGATGCTCGTACACCAAGAGTACACCAGGGCGGCCGCGGTAATGGACATAGGGCTTTAAGCTCGGTCATCCTGTGGTAACAACGTGTACACACTCTGTTTGAGTCCTGTATGCGCTTAACGTCAAAGCGCGCATCAAACCGGGCAACGCTAAACCATACCGGCTGCCGCTGCATTCAAGTCTCAAATAGAGTGTAGATGCAGATTTTAAGAATATTTGACAAAAGCTAGTTTTCGGGGAAAGGGAGATATTTTCCCACTTTTATTATAAAGATATATCCCTATTTCTTTTCTGCCCAGAATGACCCTGTGTGTTCACATGCAGCTGGCACCACCAATAGATGAAGAACGACTCTAAGAATGCCTCACCATGACGATCGATGCTGATGGCGTAATGGTGCGTAATACATTCATGAGTAATTTTTTTTTCGATATTCATATATCCTTTGAGATTGTGACCATTGTTTCGAAAGATGTAATAGTGAAGCGAATATTATAAGGACTGTGATAAAGCGTTGATATCTTTTGGTACTTGGACTTAGTGATAATAGAAGCTCAATGTATTCACCGAGACAAATTTAAAATTACGTAGATTGTTTAATAAGCGAGACTATTCACCCAGATAATAACCTTTTGCACGGTGAAATACACTCTTTATAACTTACTTAGGATCTCATAGCACTAAATAAAATCATATTCGCAAACCTTACATGAGATGAGGGGTCATGAACTACCCCATAAATCATGCAACATTAGGTAGCCCGGAGTATTTTATTGTCTCCTGTAAATGATTAACTCTTTCATAGTCATTTTAGACGCACTTTGATGAACACCATCGTGTGAGGGTCGTTATTCCTTGTTCTCTATATATTCATATACAATAGCTTTTTAGGTCTATATAACATTTCTTGGAATTATGACTTTCAAACCCATTTTCCTAAGCATATAATGAGTGATATCACAACCTTTTAATGGACCATGAGACTAAAGCAATGTCATCGACCACACATTCATTGAAATACTAAGTGTAAACACAGATTATGATAATAGTGATGATGATGAGAATAGTAACGAATAGATAAAGAATACTAGTATACACTGTCGCGTGCATCCATTTATTAACACAAGGGGGGCATATTGAATCTGTTTGTTATAAATAACATGCTACATTTCCCTTTCCCACTGTATGTTCAGGGTGAGGTCCTCTCTATATAATGTGTACAGGTACAAGGAACAAGAAAAACGCAATCGTCCAACTATATTTGTTAGAAGTTTACAAAGACTGAGGGTAAAAAATACCGGTAGTCAAGAGTCGCAGCACATACAGAAAGAGAAAAGAAAACCGTCCACCGATGACGCATGGGCCCCAGTCTCTTTCAGGGCTACTTGTTTCCCGTGACACCGACCTCCGCCTGTTGTGCGCGTGCGCAGAACTGATTTATGGTGACGTGACTGTCTTCCGGTTTGACCGTGGAGTGACCAGTTGTCATTAGACTCGTTCACCTGGTACGTTAGTGAGGTGATGGACAGCTGGACACGGACCAAGAGGCACACCCAGTCTTTTGATGTGGACAGTGATGGCTGTACGACTGGCCACCCGGGCTACATCCATCCTGGGTATGCCTGGTCACTATCAGGTGCTTCCCCTGGAGGAGAGGAGCCCCCTAAGACCCAAGGGGACACATCTCATGACTTCCAATCATCATAATAATAATTATTCCCTTCATCATCAGCTGCCGCTTGTATAAACAAACCAAAAAGTAAGCACTAATTATAAACCTATAGTCTCAAGGCCAAGGATCCATCAGGAGTCAAGATAATTCACATACACTGGGAAACATGTACTATTTTAAATTTTATCCCAATTTTATTCTTGACAGCTTAATTGAGGGACATGAGACTATACCTCCATTCAGGAAACTTGCTATCCATGTGTATGAAGATTGTTTTTCATTATCCATTAAAAAGAAAAAGTAATACAAGGAGAGTTAGTTTCCCATGAATCTCTTTTGAAGGATCTGGAACTGAAGTCTGCTTTCTTCGGCCTTTGAATATTTAGATGACAGATATTCTTGGATACTCGTGGCTTACCCAATTCTTGCTACCTATCCCACGCAATACAAGGTATTTTCACAAATAAGAAGACTAGTGGAAATGATACAAATATTCACCCATGGCAAGAATTCTGTTCTTTTCTGACAGGCAGTCATGGATCTCATACTAAAAGATACCTGGGGATATAGATACCTATATATATATATATATATATATACAGCTGTAAAAAAGTGGTCACTCTATGGGCAGAAACCAGGCTTTTTTCCATAAGGATTTGTGGATACAATACACATAGATGTACATAAAATGTAGTGTGTTGAAATAGTTTTTATTTCAATTCTAATTGACCTTTTTTTGTGGAATTTTCCAACGCCTTTTAATGAGACTATCTAGGGATGAAAAATAAATGTTTATTTAAAATTGCAAGGTGCGTGGTACTCTCCAGCGACTACTTCTGACTGACGCCATTTACACAAGTATGGTAAAAAAAGGTATGTTTGTTTACTATATAATTCAATAGTATAATGATTTTGAGAAATCCTAAATATCTGTTTATTTGGCAATCGCTCATGCCCTTAAATTGTTGGGGTAGAATAAATTGGCTGCTACAGGCACAGTTTTTGAGATCAGTGTTCCCAATTTTTGCTGTGGACTGTTCCATATATGTACAATCTTATGTATAAGTGGTACTTAGTTTCAACGCATTTAAAATCGGTATCGCCTAATACCCCTGTGTATACACAGTTCATGAGATGATAGATAATATAATGTATACATGTATATTGCACAAAGTCTTGAAGGGGCGACATAACAATCTGAATATTTTATTTCAACAGTATTCACAGCCAATTCAATACAAAAATAGATGACACGATCCGGAAGTGCAAAACCTATTAAGACAAATCAGAAGATTTTAAAAATTCTTTTAAATCTCAAAACTGGGCAGTGAGGCTTTCCTGTAATATGAGGCAGAGTAAAAAAACGTTCTTAACATATCAACATATACTATATAATGCTTTTAGACAAATTCAAATTGGACAGATTAAAATAAATCAAAACAGGAAAAATAGATCGGAAAGAGGGAACTGTCTTAAAACTGATACTCCTATATTTGAATTATTCAAGATTTCAATGGGTTATTATAGTATGAAAGAGCTGTGGAACAAGCCTGACCCCAAGACATACAGGAAGTCTCATTGAAAACATTTAAAAAGAATATTACAAGTATTCTGCTAAATTCAGCGACCACAATTTCAAAAGGAGTCCTCTGCTCTCTGTGTTGGTCATGACAACTGATTGAATGCAGATATATCTACTTTGTATTTCATTATCTGCCTATACTCAACACTCATGTTAGCAACTGTTATTGAGTGTCCATGTCAACCATGCACATGAACATTCATCCTCATTACATGTAGTTTTAGAACTGGAGAAGCATGGAATAAATAATGACATGTGCATAAATATATAGAGGTGCAAACTCGAAAAGCATATGAAATGCTATCTTTAAATTAAGCAAAGACGCATTTGACAAAAGCTGCTTTGGTGACAATCAAACGCTTTACTAAAATTCTGACATGCCCTTTCTTTCCCTTAGATGAAACTTGATCCTTGGAACGGACTGTGTAGAAATAAAGTAAAAAGGTAGGGCCTTTTTCACTGAGTTTGCAGATTTTCAATCACACATCTTAACTTCCATGGGCTGCACGTAAATTTCAAGTCCACTTTTAGAAAAAGATAAGTACCGTAGAGGTCCATGTGTACGCCAGGTATCAATTAAAAATATGTTGGGGGATCATGAAAAAATAAAATCCTCCCACAATTAATTCTCGATTAAAAGCGGATCATAACGAGTAGGCTATCCGGACAGAAGACCCAGAAATGGAATAAGACAATATGGTGGGTTGTTTTTTTTACTTTGGTGTGCCCTGTGGTTAGTATTCAGGAGATGTCCAGAGAATGGTGCTATGTATTATTATTGCGGTACTCATGTAGATCACTTAGTATGTGCACAGTATTTCACCCTGAATTAAATGTCCTCAAAGCAGAGAAATTTTAACATAATTATAACTCAAAACAGATTTAATTGATATAGTTTTAGACAGGTAGAAACACACACTCTATGTTACATGATTTGCTGCTAATATTACATTTGTTCAATAAAGGGAGTTGTGAGGACCTTGGAGTAAAGACCCAGAAATGGACCGCAAACTGATCACACGAAGCTTGTTTCGAATGAGCTGATGAATACATTATGTATTGCGAGTAGATGTTAAAAGATATAAAGGAAGCAACAACATATGAGAAAATAATCTGTTCTAAACACTCAAAACAAAAGCAATGCGCAGTGAGGAGACTGCGACTGAGGGTAAAAGAGCCATGAACGATTCGAAGTTGCGCGACTATAGACCTTTTGGGGTAAATACGGTATTTGGGGGAAGCAGATGGCTGTGTCTAACTTCTGTAGCCCAGACCTGATAGCGTCTCGCGGGGTCTCGTCGAATCTCGCGTGTCTGTCTGATCGTCAACGTCCTGCAGTTCCCGCAGTGATTGTCACCGGAAATCCAATGTAGACGACATTTGAAGGCCACCACGTGATTCCGATCCTAACTGGCTGCGTAGGCTTGGGGCAGATTTTGCATGTTGTGGCGTTGGTAATGTGGCGGGAGGTGACATCTCGTGTCTTGGTCAGAATAATGACTGTCCTCGACGTGGTTTCAAGCTTCATGATTCCAGCCGACCTCGGTCCAAGAGAACACGTACCTTCCTGTTTAGTTTATCCACTATACATATAGGTAGATTGATATAAGCATTGTCTGGATGTTCTAATGTAGTGTTTCATAGATCTGTCAGCGATACTTCAATCTCTCCAGATTTGTGATCGAGGAACAAACATTCCGCTTCTTACTCGTCGTTTCTAATTTCAGATAATATCTTATAAAAGAGACTTAAAGATATCATGTAGGCTGTAATGCAATCTATTACTCTGAGTTTATAACCAATAGATTAAAACATTGCCCATGCCTATTTATATTTTCTTCGTATTTCTCCTCTTCCCTGTTCGTCAAGCTATATTTATTGGCCATTTGAAATAGGGTCTGTCTGGGGATGCACCTGAATGAACTCATGTTTTCCTTAGTTATCCTGTAACTAGGAGGGCGTGTCTATTGCTCGCCGAACAAAAGCGCAGAGCCAAAAACCAAGGCAGAGTTGTGACTTTTTGTCGCTCGTACTCCACACCCGGCTACACAAGACCTGACCTGTTGGCCGATGGGGCTCTAGGGCAGGCCCTACTGCAGTGTGAAGAGGGCCGATCCACAGCGCTTTATCAAGTACGGTGGCCTACCACCACAATGGGCTTAGAGGGGGAGGAGGAGGAAGTCTTGGGCTTTAGCCCTCCCCCTCCTTCCTACCCACCATGTCTGTCCAACTCGCGCCACACACTTGCGCCCTCTTTTGGCACGAGGCTCAAGTGGCGAGACGGTGGGTGGGGCTGACGACCTGAGCGGTCCGAACTGGCAAGTCTATCAGTCGCTGATTGACACGTAATTTGTGAGAGATAAGCAAGGTTGTGGACCATTAGGCTTGATAGATTGGCAAGGGCTTGGAGCAGCGACCACCGCCAAGCCACCGATTGATGCACTCAGCCCTTCCTTAGCGCCAAACCTTGACACTGATAAATTCAGGATTGCTACCACTGAAGGTGTCCACTGCAGCTCAACTTGAAAAGAATTCATCAAGTCGGCCGGTCATGTTCCTGCTTGAAAAGCATCAAGAGAGGCGGGAACTGAAGGGTTCTCTTATACTATGACCTTCCCTTGCCCCCTCCCCTCTCCACCTCTCCACTTCCCCCCCTCTCTGTAAATCTCACACCACGACCCCTTCAATCCCCTTCCCTTCACCTCCCATCGCCTTTTTTATTCAATTACCAAAACCTAGCCCCTAGCCCACCTACCGGGAATTATGCATGATGTTTTGTGGAGAGTACCTAGTTTGTAACGGTAGTCTAGTGTAAATTGTTGCCGCGGGTGTCTCTGTGGTTGAGGCCTTGAGGAAGAAGAAGAGCTGGGCGGGAGCTGGGGTATTGGAAGTGGTGGCGGTTGTTGGGTGGTGGTGGGTGGTGGTTGGACTGGTGGTGGTGCGGTGCGCCCTCTGTCGCTGCGCTAATTGACTACACAATTGATGCTGTCAGCCTCACCTGGTTACATGTCAATCTGGCCGCCGCCAGCGCCCCAATGCGGTGCCACCATCCTCTCTCTCCTGTCATCATAGAGACGGCCCAAGCACAGATACCAACAATGCAGTGTGGGCCAGTTCCCAGCCTTTCTGTATACATTGCTTTGAACACACCCATGTTCACCCATTCACATGTACACAACCTTACCCACACAGCCCAAGTTAAACCTACCGTCTGCACTCACACATCTGATTATTACCCCTGAGTTATTAGTAAGTGGAGTCGAATTCGTCTTACACCTGCACCCCCACACACGGGGATAAATAGTATAGGGATTTCAGCAGTACCCTACGTGTACTTTGAGAAATGCTTCTTTTTTAACTGAGGAAATACGCATGACAGTTTAATTGGCAATTATGGGTCGATAAGAAATAGGGACATGGCGTCTTCTTATTCAAGGAACCGCCTCGGCTTTCTGATTCTGTACATTCAGGATCTTGCCAAACCTTGAATACACGCTTACTCTCGCTTGTCGCCCCTCTCCCAAGGGAATTCCTGTCTGTTTTTATCACAACGCAGACAGGGCATGCATAAAATTATACAATCAAAGATACATGCAAAGCAACATAAGCAAACAACTACATTGCAGACATGTATGTATGTATACACACATTCATATAAACATATATACCTATACGTGTATTTATTTACTCAGTCAATAGCCCCGTGTTTATAACTATGCTTGGTTGACTTCCTGACATATCACAAAAACCCATAGACGGAATGGATTATCCTTTGTTATTGCACCATGAATGCCCTTATGTGATCATCAAATACATATCTATTAGGTTTGATATGGGTCTATTCAAACCATCGTAATAACATACTTTAGGGATAAACCTGATTTAAATACTTGCTGAATGTAAAGATGAATCTCGAGGTCAGTCTTAAATAGAGCAAAGGAGTAGCAAAGGCTATCTCCCTTTTCCACTTATAGTAGTTAGCACAAGACATGATGTAAAGACTGTAGAAATATAGATTAATACATATATATTATATACATACATATACATACATACATACATACATACATACATACATACATACCATATAATCCGACAATACACACTACGAGGAAAGATTTAGTATTAGAGAATATTTTTTATTCAAAAACTACTGTTGAATTCTTGATTAGGTTTAAGACCTTATCTCAAAATGTTTTCATCAATTGCCCATATAATTATACATGATTATCATAATCAGATGACATACACACACTTCATTCTTCAAAATTAAAGGTAACTGTCGGCAGAAATGGAATATTACTTTTCATACAGACATGTAAACGTATTTGTCCTTTTCATGATTATGTAACTACGAGCAGTTTGAAAAATAAAAGATTTTCTTATCTTATCTTATATAATATTGAACAGGCAACCCTCCACGTCCAATTTTAAAACCGCCACAATATTATAATGACTAGGCCTATTAATGTAATCCAAGATGTTGGTCATTGATCTGAACTGATGATCTCGAGTAGGTTTGACCAAGTTCAATGAAGATGGGCAATTACGAAAATTCGGCTATTCACTATCTACACCCTTTCAATCCGGCGATATTCTGATATGCATTTGTGGGGAAATTTATACTTTTTTTGCAATTGGATTACACTGACTTCAGCGAAACGGTTTATTTTTGTAAAAGGATAACAGATAAGGAATTTGCTGTGCCCTGGAAAAGAAGAAATTGGATGCAAGGGAGAAATGAAGTACATATCTTACATTTAGAATATATTGGCCAAAGTGTCGGATCTCAGGTTTTCATCAAGTAAAACCACTCTACACACTTGTAATACTGCTTTTCAGCATTTATATTAAAAAGCCAGAAGTGTTCTTTGAAATGTTGTGGGAATGTCTCACTTTTGAAGAATGATACCTTGGGGTGGGGGGATAGTTAGGCCTACACCAAAGAGTCCCTTCTCAGATAATCAAGAACCTCTTTGTGCCAGGTTTTCGCCTATGAATGTTTCAGTTTTTGAGAACCGGAAGTTGGGCGGTGCTTCTAATGCTCTTCAGTCAGACCGGAAGTAGATGCAAATGTCAGCAGTCTCTAAGCGATGGGATGACGAATGACCGGGCTATGAGAAATATGCCACCCGAGATATGAAATAACCTGCCATTCTACACAAGCTGAACGCGTATGTGAAACAGAATCAAAATGGCGCCGGCCTTTGTATGTCAAGAGATGGTTGTAGGGCCGAGGACGCCAGATTCATCACGAGTTGTGCTAGGTCGGCCTTTGGACCTGTCTTTTTACCGATGACAAATGGACACATTCATCATATTGAGCAAAGTCTGCCAAACCTGATGTGGGGGGCCGCTATCAATCCCTGCCTGGCGCCGAACACAATGGGCTCATGGGAAGATGGCGGCGCCCAATGCCACAACATCGCGCGCAAACTCTCGTCCTTTGACGTGAACTCTCAGACCTGTCTCTCACGTGGAATGACACCTCGATTCCTGCGCAAACACAGCCTTCCCATGACCATCCATCCTACCCTGTCCCAATCAAATTTCAGTGTTTGTAAGCAATTGATTAAAATTTTGATAAATTTTTCCTATGGCTCCGAGTAGGGGCCGGCAGATTCGTCTCTGTCAGTTGCGGAGACATTGATGACGTAGTATGGCGGCAATGTCCGCTCATCCCTCTCCTCGTACAGTCTGTCCAAGGATCTGTAAACAGTCCCTCATTCTACTAAACATGTCCGAAGCTTTTTTGCTGCCATATTGAGTAATATGACCACATGACCAAGAGCAGTCTGGCTAGCTCTTGGTGGTGGAAGGGATATTTTGGCTAAATTTATTGTACTGTCAATATAGGCTACTAGCCTACCTGTAAGCTGAAAACTAAGCAGCCAAAGGGACCTACTTCATTTTAATTGTCATTTAGACTGATTGATTACCTTAATAAAAGGCCCAGGGACTGAGATATGCGCCCATAGGTTTGAGACGCCAAGGATCAAACACCATAGATCTACGGAACGCATGCTAAGCCTGTTATATGACTTGAAAGCCAACAGTTTGGGGTATATTTTGTGAAACGTTAAAAGGCAATATGGGTGGTCACATAGCTTATCTCCCAGTCACAATTTTCTCGGGTGAAATATAAAACCGTTGTCTCTAAGTCACTTGCAAATGCAATGTAAAATGCGGGTGTACATATAGGCCTATATTTGGCATGTATTTACTTTTAGGTTAATTTATGGTTTATTTGATATTTTCCCGACTGCATAAGAGCCTTGCATGCACACATCAGAACACAATTTGTTGTTCCTATTGTGACTACATGTTATCGTAATCATATCATAATCACGACGGTTTTTGACTTGGTACGATAACATAAAGTTGAAGGCTTTTGTTGTGCACTTAGTCCAGACATATTAGATACTACCTTTTCTTGTTTTTTTGTTGGGTATGCTTTTAAAAAAGAATATGCGTACAGACCATGTTTGTTTCAATTTCTAAAGCAAACTCTTGAATGATTCTAAACGAGTCTTTACAATAACTTTCTCCCAATTTTAGTGAGATATACATTATGTCTCAGAAGAATGCCAGGGGAAAAAATCTCATTCACTTGTAGACCATAAACGACCCTGTGAAACAAACACACGCATTGCAATTGCATGTGATTGCACAAGTCGATCCAGAACCTATTATGAATCATCAAGGGTCATCCACGGAAGGTCAACATTCTATAGTACTGGCGAGAGCTTTTTAAAATTACTATTTGTCCCATTAGAGCCTACACTATATTTCCAATTAAGGCTTTCTTTTGAATAAAGCACGAACTTGACCCAAACTAATTCATACCTGGGGGGATTTTGATCATGACAAATCAGACATGAGTTTCGAAACATAATATATACAATGAAATTCTTGGTTGTAAGGCCCAATTTGCTATATTGACTTATGCAATCAAGTATAAAAATAACCGAGTGTCATGAACTAGCAAGGACTTTTCTTCCCAACTCATTTCAATACTTTACGTTGCTAGATAGTATAGCATCGTCATTGTAGATCATGGATTATCAGGATTCCGAGTGCCCATCCATGCTGGAAAGAAGGTAATTTACTGTTGGCAATATACAAGGGTGATTTCGTAAAAGACTGATCTCACAGAAAACCATCGGGCTATGTCCTATATATACTCTTGTTTTTCCCAGCAGAGAAGCAAAGTGCGCATCTCAGTTTTTACGGGCGTCCGTTACCCCGACCAATGGTCGCAAGCCAACTAACTCGATGAACAATCCCATTGAGTGATGTGGATTTTGAATGACCCGGGAATGTGTCCAATATACAATGGAACGTCCAGTCAGCCGATGGCATTCCTTATTCTTGCGGGGTTGGAAACAGAGCCCTCGAGCCATAAAGACAATGACTCCATGCCACCTCGCACTGCCTTAGCTAGGCAAGAAATATGGGAGGGGTAAAAGGCACAGCGTAAATTTGAGTGGCATGGTTTTGCAGTAAATGGCACGCCAGGTTTTGGATGTGTAGTTATTTGATTTTGAGGCATTGGGCATTCATTGAACGGGCGGGGGACGGACTCTGAGCAGTGATCTATGGTCAGGGAAAGTCAGGGCCGGGGTGCGTCAGTCTCTTCTCGTAGGTTGAAGGATAAGACACTGTTTCATGCATGCACCGTGTAATATTTCACCGTGACAGCCCCGAGTCGCCCTGATATTGTGGCCATCCATTTATGACCGCACCACTCTCTACCAACCATTTGTATTCATCCGCGTGGCCAGTATGTTTCTAGGAGTGTCTCCATCCGCCCACAGCGAAGTTGGTCGAGTCACTTTAGGTCAAGATAGAAGTGGTCCCAAGAGAACTCCTGATGGTGTCTGTGAGTGAGAAGTGGCTGTTGGGGACGAGAGGACAATAAGACTAAGATTGCCAAAACATCGCCAGTTGTCAGCCACAACGACACCAACTCACCTTCATTAACGACACTCCGAGCCGGTTGTTGGCGATCTGGCGCTGTCAGATTGGGACGCCGTGTCTGACAGCGGGGAGAGCATTGGTACTCCTGATGGCAAAAAGCCCAGATCATATATGGCAAATATTATGTCCCTTTATCAAGCACTTGTCTTCTTTGTGATAAAAAGATGTCTAGCCACATTCCCGATGTGTATACTTACATACGTACACTACGTATGAATCGGACATTTGACGTCAGACTTTCATTCATGAGTGAAAACCTTCCTCTGACTCTGTTTATTTCCATCTCGTTAATTGCGATAGTGTAGGGGCCCACAGAACATTTTCAATTCAGCAATTAAAAGTTGTGACGGCTTCATTGACGCTATAGAAGGAAGATGAAGATGGGAAATAATGTGGAGGATCGCATAAATTAGTTTAAATTTGAACTCACTGTTGAAGGAGAAGATCATGAGGAAGAAAATGCAAGTTTTTTCTTCATTAGCGGAGGTAACTCCTTTCCAATATTAACCATACATTTTTAGAACTATAGAACAATTAAGGAAAGGGAATTTCTTGTTTTCCTGTTTTAATTTTGAGGTGTCCAATTACCACATGTCATACTTACTCACTTGCTCCGAGAGTCATGTTTAGGTCTTCTGAGCTGGGGCCTGTTGCACGAGATATCTTATTTGGGGTATTGAGTTAACATAAGTATATGGGATGCTCTCGAGCACCTCGGATACTTATAATCATTGAACTACTAAATCCAATAGGGCAATTAGTGTATGGTTACAACGAGGATATGACATTGTTAGCCATACGATATAATCAGTTATAGTTATATCATGCATCATGACCCTGTCTCTTCTAACAGACATTGATATATTTATAACCTGGTGAAGCTTCCACTCAAAGCGGAATGAAGAGACTATGAGTCAGTAATGATAAAGTCCAGTGCACGGCTTCACTTATATGTATATACATACTTCCAACATAAGAAATGATATACATTTGAATCGCATGAGACTTGCATAATATAAATGGAGCCCGAACAAATGGCATTAATGAAAACTTCCCGGGGCGTTGGATGCCACTTCTTTACAGAGCAAAGACATGTTTTTCTACCTCCTTCGCACAGTGGTTTATATTCTATGATGTACTCTGAAGGCGGAGGCGCTGAGATTGCTACTTCCGGCCAATGGATTCCCATGAGACATCGGAGCTATGACAAGCAGTCGCATTCCAAACGACGTTACGGATATTTTCATCACGTTAAGGCATGTTCAATTGCGATCGCCTCCCTATCAAATGACGTACCACAGTTCTTCTTTTGTTTTCCGGTCTGGATTGAACATTAATGAATCGGAAACAGTCAACGCAATTATTGAGTAACTTCTACCATCTAAAGCGAATTAGGAAATCATGTCAACGTTTATTTAAATGAAGTCGTCCTCTCCTGTCGACTTCAATGACATTCACCAAGTAATTATGAAATCCCTGTTCCCGCAGAGCCTTGTCAGTTCTAACTCATGTCATTTCATTGGGCGTATTACGAAGTTTATTGTCCGTAATTCTCTCGTGCATAAATGTTTCATAGAAATTTTAATTAGTTATTTTGCATTTTAACGAGTCCCAGTAGGGACTCGGGAAGTTTTCTGATGATGCGCAAATGATTGCGCAGACGCGGAAGAAATTAGGAACCACGGTGTTGTCGTCTGCTACCGCTGTCTCCAACATAAGTTTTGACAGCTCTGCCAACATGTTACTTAGTCCACACTGCCACTACCTGAAGTAATGCATCTTTTGTTTACACTCCATCTGCTTGGTCTTTGGGGTAATTATTTAAAATGTCCGTCTAGGTTTCATGCGAACTGACAGTACGACTCATCAGCGGGCCAGAAATGTCCCATCAATTTGTTCAGGCGAGCGCACTATATTTGCATATGGCGTCATCATATGACGTTTTGGCGCCCTTTTCATTTCAGTAGACAACACAGCTGCATCGGGACCTTTTTCGAGGAAGTCCCCTTCGCTAATATGACATTTAACAGCATGTCAAAATGACTAAGAATTTCACTATCTTCCACCAAGGGTTCTTCCGAGGATTTTGACCTCTCGTTTAACTACATGACACATGTCTGTAATTGGAGAAATATGGCGGATATGAAATTTTCCTGCCCTGAACAGTAATAACATGGACCTGTCAGCCACATCAGCCATTTCCGATGGACAATTAGACAAACTAACAATCTTCAAGTTGACTTGTCAATTGTTCGAGCATTGTCTGAATGCTGTCAACGATTAGGTTGATAGCTTTACATTGGACTGGGGGATAAAGCTAATTCTAAGTCTAATACGGTATTCTCCACCCACTTCAACATTCAGAATCTACTGGCCACTAATTGAATTATTGCCGAGGTTACTGTTAATGGCATGCACATTATTCATTGACCAAACATACATTCACGCAGAATATAAACACCCATAACAAATACCCGAATTAAACACAGCATAGCAGTTTGTGACTGGAAAATACGTCACAGAGGCATGTTGTTTTGTGGACAACAATCATAATCCCATTGAGCCACATCGACCACAATCTATTCATTTTTACCGACATATAATATAAGCAGATCTATATACATGGAGATCATGAAGATGTCGATTATATAAAAAAGAAAAGTGGATATCACGCGTTCTGTGAATCATACAATTGAATCATACAGATTTGGTCATTTTGCGAGCCATAAAACTCCACATCTTTGAAATTTAAAATCCACTCAAGACAAATGTTCCTCTTCCCACGACTAAAAGACAACAGATATTTGCGAGCAATTAATATTGATTCCGGTTGTATTTTCCTATATTGGCAATGGCGATATATTTGACTCATTAGCTATATATATATGGAAGTTGCCAAACAAATATCTTTTGGGTTTCTGGTAGTGTAAAGCAGTTTAATATGTCAGACCCAATGTCAAGACCCAAAAGATCTATATGGATCTACTCTTGTATATCGAAGCGAGCTGTATTCTCCATTTCTTACAAAACAAGTAGCATACATACATTGATATGTTCTATTAAGGGTGGTCTCCACTGGCTGCGGTAAGCTCTGCTGTAAGGCTTGCGATGGTTTGTGCTGGTAAATGTAGGTGGTGAGGAATGATGAGGTCCTTAATTGCCTACATGGTCAGTAAACCATGCAGGCTAGGACCTCGCCACTCCTCACCAACACAGCACCATCGCAAGGCTTACCTCAGAGCTAACCGCAGCCAGTGGAGACCACCCTTAACTAACCAACAAATCCCAATCATGAGATGAGACATTGGTGATGGATAGTTGCGACCGTAGGACGCCTTAATTAAGTTAAAAAAGAAAAAAAATCAAGTGTGTGCTATAGCAGTAGAATGAATTATCAAGGGGCAGAGAGGTTTGTAATTGTATCCAGCGTGGTTAAATATAGCAAGGTCAAGACAACATATATTACGTTCCCACTTATGTACTTTATGTCTGATTGTCATATATAAATAAAGCTGCATTCTTAGCTAACATCGATCAAAAGCTACATTATGTTCTTTTCTTACCATCTAAAGGTCATTTGATCGGTGTTTTGGAGGATTTCACCCTGCTGTTTTCGCTGCAGGGCTTAATAAAAGTCCACATTTATATTTCAGTGATCCGCTGATATCTCTTGCTGCGGTGGCTTCACTTATTATCGCTCACCAGCGCTCGTTTTCTTTCGGTGGATTTGACTTTCAACTCTTGTATCAACATACATGTATAACATAAGCAAAATATTGATGACATCAGTCCTATAGGTAAAACAATTGATATATTTGCTAATTAAGATTGTTCTTCTCGTAAAAGCTTAGAATACATCGTTAATTAAGCAATAGACTACAAATATGAAGTGATACAACTGTTACCTTTGATTTTGTGCTTTGGTATCCTTGATTCTCTAGCCTATGTATATATGGAAAATGAAATAAGTTCTATGAAAACATGATAGTTTATAAACAAATTATTTAGTTTGAAATTTATCTATAAAAGAATGCATATTTTTCCTGTTGAAAATAGCAATTGTCATTTTTTGTTTAAATGTAGACAAATATTATAAATTCAGTAAATTACATTTGTAAAAAATATTCGCATCAGCTGTATCAAACGTCTTAATTTAGGAAATATGATAACATTAACTAGTTCCTGGTTTTTCAATTCACTTTAAACCAAGTGATGTCTTTTCCATCAGGTATCCATAGGCGAAAAGCAATTTCCACCAAGCGAATCACCAGGAAGGCATTACAATTCGCCGGCCTGGCAGACTTTTTGGACAAACATTATTTTTTAAAGAGCTGTAAATAGTTCATGTTTAGTTTTTGTGTCCTACTTGAAGAACCTTCTGGTATAAGATCGGCTATTAAAGTTCCATAGCCATCCTCTCCCGTCATCCCCACGGCCTGTAGTAAATTACTTATAACAAATTAATGGTTCAACCAGCATATTTAAAGTTTGAATTAATGTGTTAGATGAAGAAGAGTCGCCCCCTTTCCTTATCAATCCAACACCACCCGAACAAAAACTCATTCACTCTTGAGGCGCACTGTAAAATCATTTTCAACATATACCCTACTAATGAATGCCACTTTGATTTCAGGCGAACTTCTCCGGGCACCAAACCACTCTTTCCTTATATCTCAAAGTGGTTAATTTTAAACCTTATACTCACATGCACTCTCACTTTCCCACTAATGATATAATACCAATCCATTCCCTGTTAACCGACAGGATAGGCGGGTTAGTACTACCCCCTCTCTCCACACCACACTGTTTTGCATTGGCAATATTAAAAATGGTTAAAAACATTTCTGCTTGAAGATTGATATTGACCTGTTATTTTTGCAGTGTATGAGTGTTGTAATGTGTATCCGAGTCATTAATCACGGGTCACGAAGCGCCTGTTTTACCAAGTCCTCCAGCATCTGCCCGCTCGCCACATCACACTCTATTCATTTCAATCCACAATGACAGTCCTGACGTTCAACCTTCAATTCCACATAGTCAGATGAAGATGGATTCTGTGAAATGGAATTTGATAGAGATTGATCAAGCAAGGAGAAACATTATAAAGACGGATGAATTTTCAGTCGACAAAGCGGATAGCGAGGTGATGTTCATGCTGTGTTTTTTTCAGTCGGAAAGACAACGACATTTGCAGTTACAGGCACCAAATTCTCCTATTTCGACAGCCAACTTTATCATGCTTGTCAAATTACACAATTAAAACCCGTGGCGGATCATGAAATGTGCGTAAAGATGGCAACAACTCGTAATGGCAGCGAAAAAATCACATATTAGTCCAACACTGACATGACAAATTAGCGTTTAGAAAATACTCTCATTCCGAATTTATCACCGGAAACAAGACGTGCGTCTCAAATGTCGCACATTCGCGCGTTCGAGTGGTTTGATGACAACTTGGAGTCATGATGTCATGTGAAACTATGTAAATGAGTCGCTTGCATGATTGGTTGGCACTTCTGAATATGCCTGCCAACGTAACGCAGTTGTTATTTGCTAGCAAATCACACTCATTGTTAATCAGCACCGGGGAGAAATAGATAGTGAGTGGGGAGAGGGTGAGAGAGGGTGGTAGGAACGTAGTGGAGAGAGGCAGGTATAGACCTAGGGGAGGAGGAAGGATAGAGAGAGCGTGGAAAGCAATGGGAAAGGGTGGTAAGATGAGCAGGTTATGTGGGAGAGGAAGGTAGATAAGCTGGCAAACTGTAGGATCTTGGAACGGTTATTTAACCATAAATAAGTCATATAATTGGGCAGTGGGTAGAACAAAATTACACCTGCATGTTACAGTTCCAATAAAGCACGTCCATATAGCTGAGAAATTGGCATAGCTGTTATGATTACGAAAGAAAGACAGTCCCACATATAAGGCAGCAGTAACATGACATGAAATGACTTTCCTAACCATCTGGATATATCTACCAATACTACCAACCCCATCAGTCAGTCCTTAAACTAACCACTATCAACCGCAGGCAACTTTGCTTATAATGACAACAGCAGCGTATCTGTCAAGATAATACGATCCGCTTCAACATTGTAACCTCTCCCACCCACAATCGCATCCACCCGCCTGTGCCTTTGATACAGAACTGACACGGTTCTTTCATTTGTCGTCTGCTGGAAAAATGACGATGTCAGCGAGCGTTTGGCGGGAAGGGTGTGACGATCGGCGCTGACATGTTTGCATGAGTTCTAGTTGGGAATCTGTCAGCCCGTTCTGACTACCTGTCTCCGGACGGCGGCTCCCTTCGATGACAACGCCGGCAGATTTTCTACAAGGTGAAATGTGGAAAATGACTAAAATGGCAGTGGTGGCACAGAAATTGGCGCAAGAAAGAGACAAGCTGTGGCATGGGATGTAATTGCAAGCCACTTGTGTGTCTTTACACGAATGCTGTCAACCGTTGTTTGCTACAGCATATGCTCGCTATGGATCCAAGATGTTCATCAGGGGGAGAGATGCATACATATAGGGGCCCTGTCTTCTGATTTATTCAAATTTGTTTATTGTTCCTAGCCTTAGATGTCCCATGCTCTTGCCTAGAAATATAGTGTATACATATATATAATAAATAAATGCCCACAGGGTTGTGAATGGTACTCATTTCTGAATTGGTTTCTATCTTTGTTAGAGCATTCATTCAAAAATAGAACCCATTTGCGTTCACAAACACCATATAGCACTGACACGAACAATGTCCTTTTCATTCTTCAGCCAGAAATATGCCTTTGTTCTTGCTTCAATGATAATCACTTCTTTAAGAAGATTTGATAAAGTGTGACATTTGGCTCCCCTTATGTGGTTCCAAGACTTGGAAGATATCATAAACCTTTGCAATTACTTACATAAAATAAGTAGTAATCATGGTGCACCAAGCTTTCATGTATATCGTACCAGGTGCCAACTGATTGAAGTAGTATTAAGTCAACCTTAATTGAACATTCAAATCAGTAGCATACAAAAATGAAATATTACTGACAAACATCGAATAAACGCGTTTATTTTCCGGAACAGCAATTTCTGCCACTTTCCCACTGGTTTAAGCTATTCAAACGTTTGCTTTTGTGCCAGTAGTTAAATTTCAAATTGTCAGACACCAAAGAGAGATCCCCCAACTTGTGGTAAGCCAATTGTGGGTGAAAATTATTTCATTATACGTTTTGATCAAACAAAAACCGGCTAAACCACTTACCGTATATATACATATGTGCCTCCAGGCTTATGTCAGTGACTTTCGAGTAACTGGTTCAGTTTGTTGGGCACATTAAACTGCGGATATCTATGTGCATGCTAAATAGGACATCGCATGAAATATTGTCACCTTGCCGTAGTATAGGTCGTAGTATGCGCTAATTATTTCCTCCATTGACTATATGTTGTGGTAGACGTGGGCACGTGTATCTCAGTTAGGATGATTATTGGTGCGAACATCACATTCCCCATATACATACATGTATCTTCAGAAATTACAACAACAAAAAACACTGCATGAATCAATCTAATCATCTCAAAGGTGACCGACCATCTGAGCGTTTTCTGTTTGTAACATACAATGTCAGCCGATCATAATTTCTATTCTTTCACGAAAGGAACAATTGGCCTTAAATAAATATATATTTAAAAAAAGAACAGTAGGCTTGCATGCTTCCCTGAATTGTGCGGGTCAAGAGCAAAAATGTTGAATTGCATAATATTGGACAGCTGTTAAAGTCAGAGAAAATGGCCTCCATTCCTTTCCATTCCATTCTAGAATTAACATAAAAAAGATAATCTTTATTTCGGTCATATAAGTACGATTCGCGTCAGGTTAGCGTTTACATTGACATAATTATGTATGTAATTATACACGTAGAACAGTTTAAAGGAAGGGCTCCATCAGACCGCATGCTTATTGCGGCCAACATGCAGGGTTATAGTTAATGACATTTATTAATTATTATAGAGAACTTATATTGCACAAACTATTAAGACTCTCCTCTGACCAGCTCCATGTATTATTATATTCGGAGTATATACTACAGAATGCAACCGCAACGACCACAGAGGGAAAAAACGTCAGTGGAGTCAAGCCTCAACTATGTAAGTAGTATACACAAATGCGACGTTGCGACAGGCAGGCGTCCCAGACCCTTCATTACGTTATATAGATCAATAGCAGGAGTCGTATATTCATAGCAGTTGTATGTTCATTGTATGTTGAACTGGGGAAAGTTTATTATTACTGTTTGGAGTCATGTAACACAATAAACGCACAAATTAATTATTATGTTTAATATGAATGTTCATTTAACAGTATCATATGGATCATCTGGATTTATTTGTGAATTATTTTCTCGTTTGATTAATCGAAGTGTTATGCAGCTGTCGAGCTGTAAATATATATCTGTAACGCTCAAGAAACACTTATCGGTACGAATAATGCACTGGGAGGTGTGATCATTCAAATTAATAGAGAATAACGAATGAATAACTCTTTTCACATTTACGAGAAATGATTTCTGTGCTAAATATCACTCAGACAAATAGGAAAGCTTTTATTTTCAAAGAAGCAATAGATCCCATGGAAAAATCCAGCCCATTGGAAATGGACAAAGCTACTGCAGCTGCTATTTCTGTCAGTCAAATGAATCTGCCATAAATTCTGTGTAGCAAATTGCTCGGGACAATGGAAATTAGAGAGGCAAAGCCCTCTTCAATCTGTATACAGCACTAGAAGGAGCAATAAATTCAAGTTAATGGTGCTTTCTCTGTCTCTACGCTCTAGAATAAATGGTCAAAGGCCCTATCCGAATGTTTTTAAAGCTTATGCAATCATTGTTTTTTTCTGCTTCTATTTTGGATTCGAGGAAAAATGCTGCCTCAATTGAATTTTAACCTGGCAGCTACACACAGAGAAGCTCAATCAAACTGACGCATGACAATACTGACATTCGTGAAAAGATTATTCATCACCAATTTCTGGAAATGGTAGAACATTATTTGTCAGATCTTTCACTCGGGCTGGTAGGCATTAATATTATCCTGACTGCAAGGTACGTGCAATCAATAGTTCTTCATAAGCTTTTGAATCAGATCTGCCCGGAGTAGACAAACAATACATGAAACCAGAAGAACAAGATTCAAATAATATTATTCTTAATTTCAAAGCTATTTCCCCATTTATCATCGACGCAATGCTGTTCGTTATGCAGACAATAATCGTAAGCTTACATCTAACCTGAGAGGATAATGTTTGAAAAGATAAATCCCTTTAAACATTTAAATAGAAACCCTCGTGTATCTATACATTATTATCCTTAATTTGAATAACACCCTGCACGCCCAGACGTATATATTGGCTGACGTTTTTCGTAATATCGTTGGAGAAATGTCCAGGGAGGTAATGTTTTTGCTCGCCTATGTGGATTTTAACATCAATGCATGTCAGGTGGGACCTTGGTAGGGCCTTCCGCTTGGCTGATTTTCTGAGAAGACGTCAGAAGATCCCTCGTGACGTCAGATGACACACCGTGAGACGCCGGGCCTGACACAATATGACGTTCTTGCCGTAGGTGATGCGTCCACTGCCGATGACGTCACGGATCATGTGCTTATCAAGGCTTTTGCGGAGTGGTGAACTGGAAATATCCCACAAGCATCAAATTTCAAATTGTGGAATAGGCTCAAGAAAAAGGAATTGCCCGGGGCAAGGTGAATGTATACAAAAATACCGATTTCTCTGCTCCAAACCCATATTGAATAAATAAATATGAGAGCCCATACGTCTCATTATACCCCCTTAGGTCCTCTAAGGCGTTTGGATTATCCCTCTCCCTCATATGAGGGATCACTATGCATACATGTATTTCCTAAATACATGTATGTACTTTTTATTTCCTTAAATACTATATTTTAAAAGTTATATGTATAGGTAACAACATAACTATTAGTTTTATATGCATTATAACATTTGTATTGTTTAATTTATCACTCGGTCTCAATAAAATATTTCGAAATGTAAGTGGCAACCTTTATGTGGCAGTGTAGGCCACCTATAAGACAATGGAAGCTGTAAATTCAATTAACCAATTACAAATCCCCTGAATACCCACCAACGATTTTATTTATTACTATTGTTATTATTATTATCATTATTGATATTTACCTGATTACTATGTAAAAATGGGGATTATACTTTTACTGTAGTAGTTCTTCCAGTTGAATCCTTATAGTTAACAGAAAGCAACTTGATATTAGCATTGATACGTAAATTGTTAATGTAGAATGGTGATAATGTTCAGGTAACTCCAGTAATAGAATAAGAAAATCAGTATAATTCTTGAACAGTTAGTCTGCCTTTTTCTTCCCTCACTACCCTTATCTATTTATACTATAAGTTATACTATATACTATATCATGATTGGGTCCCATACCTTGTCCATATTTCGTATTATGGTCATAGATTTTCCTAAAAGTTGAATTTAAAATAAATTTGACTGGAGACCTAATGATACCTTGCTTACAGCTGGATGAGCCACATATTTTTAAAAAATTGCATGGTTAAAAGAGTATATGATTCAAATCAATTGTACATCTAAACCCTGTCTCTAATGCTCTACATGCATATATATGATATAGACCACTGGCATAATTAATACTGTTCATGTTAAATGTTCAAGTCTAATATTGTCTTCTATTTGAAGGTATCGTGCAAGCCCACCTACACGCCGATTATAAGCTGGCTAAAACGAGTGAATTCCAGCAAAAAGAATACCGAAACTAATAAACGGAGAGGACGTTAATGGGGGTTGATTTTAAAACGCAGCTGGGGGCATCTGCTGTGTCTAAATGGGGGGAGAGGCCTTGATAGGAATGGAGGAAAAGAATCTCGCTCTGCCCACCCCCTCGTCCCCATCCTCATCCTCATCTCACCAATTAGAAGTTTGGATGTAACACGCCAAGCAGAGCTCCTCTCCCTTCACCGCACAGCCCTGTACGGACACCTTAATAACAAGTGATGCTGTCATGACAAGACAAACCCAGTTTGACACCTGTCATGATGCGACACACCCGCCTTGACAAGCCTCGGCTAACACGGGGTTCTCCGTTTTCAGATTAAGGGCGTCCTTGTCACAGACGAGGACAAAACGCCAGTCGTGCTCGCGATGGTCGGTGACAGGGCCTCTCCGGCGGGTTCACGTTCGACATATCTTCAACATGTCCTTCATTCATTATTCTGTCAGCCCAAATGATGCGCCACTTTAACACGCTGTTCTAGCGTGTTTTTCCCCTACCACATGTCGCCGCGGAGGAGAAGGACCAAGAGGAATAGGTTGATGGAAGGAGGGGGAGAAAGGGGAGAGAAATGGGAGAGGAGAGGCAGTGTGATATAGAGGGAGTAGCTTGGGGGTTGAAAGAGACTCAGAAAAAACTGTAGAGACGTATGGATGGTTGAGCTGACAGGATCAGGAAGAGCGACATGGAGCTATGAATGTCAGCTTATATACAGCCACAAATCGGAATACAAAACATGGGGGAGGTATACAATTGAGGGTATACACCGATAGGCATAGGCAACTGATTGGTATAGAAATACGTCCCTGAGCTAATGTGTTTGACTACTTACAGAAAGATATGGTCTCTGAATGTCAATGAAACTTGGAAAGAAAACAACCGCGAGTAAATCATATTTCTAAAGAGAAATGATCCGAAAGTGATTGACGGAAGTGTCTCAATCATGTGAGGGTGGAGGTCGAGGACACAAGTAACAAAGGAGTACTTAAGTGGGAAAGATGTGAGTGGAAGCCAGTGATAAAAAGTGAGCGTGAAGGAATGGGGTCAATTGTCAGCCACTCCTGAGAGTTATCAAGGGAAATAGGACCTTCTTTCTGTTGCTAGGGCTTCCCTACTGACGGAGGAGGCCAGGGACTCCTAAGTTGGCAATTCAGCTGTTCCCTCATCCGGCATTCCACTCATTGCACTACATAATCTTTAAAGGGAGCAGTATGTACACCTGGAGGTGGGAGGAATGGAGGGGGGGGGGAGTAACTAGGTTGTCCTTATTGAGTAGCGCCGAGACAAAGGCAATGATAACCATCCGTATGAAACATTTATAACACCTTATATGCAGGTTCTTTAAGGCGCTTTAATAGGCAGATCTACCTGAATTAGGATATCCTTTGTCATAAAATAATCAGCAACATTGATTTTCCAATTTAGCTTTAATAAAATGTATAAGCGATGATAAGTATTTTCGTCTTAAAGCATCAATATAAGAAAAGTAGAAAATAAGATTAAGTTATGTTTAGTAGGTCATCGTATCATCAAAAGGAAAAGCCAATGTATTTTATGTTAAAACGAAGGGTTGGCGTTTGTATGTTATGAGAAAATGAATTGATAGTATTTTTAATGAAGAAGTGAAAAAATACAAAATAGGGTCAACGTAGGATGTGTCTTAGCGATGTAAAAGCCCAGATGGCAGGTATGTTGGAATAAAACCCTTAAAAAAAGGGGGAAAAAAGTAGAAAATGACAACATCCAAAATAATCTATTATATGCAATAAGTAGATGACAGAGAGGTTAGTGACTTTTCTCTGTCATATTGTTTGAATCCATTGGTTATTAGCTTAATCAATTGGAAACTACCAAGGATTTGATGTTACATTCCCATTGTGATACAACTTTGAATAATCTCCATAAGGCGAGGGAAGATTTGGCGACTTTGATTACAGTTGAAGTTGTAGTTAGATTCGTCTCGTAAAAATCTGGCATCTGATGACGAATTAATATGAATTCAGGGCTTCCTGTCGAGGTTCATCAAATCTGAGTATTTTCGATGCTTCTTCTTTTTGCATTTTGTTAACTGTTCTCAATGTTCAGTTATAGCATGGTCTCTGACTCTAGCAATGAGCCCGAGAAGCATGACTCTACTATGAAGGGGAACGTTTTTGGGCAACATTAAGGCAAGGTAGGACTATTATTAATATGTTTCTGAGATATATGCTAGCACACATTTTTAGCCAAAGGATGAATGCTGAACAGAATATACGACGGGCTTCTAACACTAGTTTTTAAATTGATGAAAGAAATATAAACTGAATGATTTAAGAATGTAACAGCTCCACCTGCTGAAGAAACAGAAATGACACCAAATATGTCTTTGTTACCAAAAAAAGATTTATGTCCATTCGCGGATGAGATTGGGTGTGAAAGCTGGAACAATCTTAATCGAAAACAGAGTTATAGGACCTGGCTCCCTCGCCAACTCATAACTTTGAATCTAAAAGGAAATCAAATGGTTATTTCATGGATATGTGTATAAATCTCATCCTTTACTTTATTTTGTGTGTCTGGTTTCACACTTTGTAAGCAGAGATTTGGACATATCATTAGTTCAGAACATTATTTTTATAGGTTTCTTTTTGCAGCTCGATACGGTACCTTATCCGTACACATCGAAGCCGAGTGGAATTAATAGTCCCTTGGTATAGGGTGCTGAGTTCAGAGATTGAAAAGTACGTCTCAGCACCTAGTCTCGCCATATCATCTCCTTGCGGACGTTACTTCACGTCACCCTAGCAGCTATCTGCCGCATCAGAAGGCCCGGGTGATATAAACGAGAGAAGGACGGTGATCTCTCAGTGAGATATGACGAGATTTGCCGAGATTAAATCCAGATTGATGGTGCATGCTACCTTTGAGGTCGCAGGGTGGTGACCATACTTGATCACTGATGTCGATCTATGACGTCGTAGGTCAGGATTCCGTAGTCACAATACCAACAAACGGAATGACGAGAGGACCCCGCGACGTCAGGCAAACTGCCACGAGTCACTAATTCCAGATCTGTTCACCATTCTACGTTTCTAGGTATGCATGCACATGGCATATCTACCATCCACCATTAAAGGCTGACGCACACATCGCCGATTTGGCTCCCAATCGCCCCACGATTTGGGTCTTCTGGTGAATCTTAGGATTTCATTTCAAATCCTGGTTTATGTTTTTGAATTAACATTAACCATGGTTTAAAATAAAATCTTAGGATTCAGCAGGAGCCCCAAATCGTGGGGCAATAGGGAGCCAAATCGGCTATGTGTGCGTCGGCCTTTAGGGAGGCATATAACCTTATATGGGTCAGATTTTCACAAAATGTACAATTCGTCTTCACCAATCCTCTCAAATAACCCACATTTAAGACAACTTAGCAGAATTTCCTAAATGTGTAGAACTGCTAATTGTACATTTTCTGAAAATCTGACCCATATAGTTTCGTCCAGAAAGGTAACTCACATTGGACCCTTGTTAAAGAATCTACATCGCGTTAATCCAAGGGACAGCCGCCGGTAATTGTTTATTTTCTAGAAGATTTACTTATCTAGGCTAACAACATTTTCACCAACCATATAAAAGATATAAAACAGACTACGCCCTCATAGTTGTGTGTAGTAAAATAGTCTGCAATAACGGTAAATTGTGTACTCGTCGTCGAATTGAGGCAAAGGGCTTCGATAAATACAAATTAAATTAGAGAAACGTAAAAAAAAATAGACTTACGTGATAACGCAGGAATGTAAGGGACGGTATGTTGTGTTTCATGGTCCGAATATGGTTGTCGTCATGCCTCAACACTGCCCTGGAAGAAATGGAAATCGCACAGATTCGACTTCTGGAACACATCCAATCCCAGTCTATGTTTTAAAGGGCCGTCACTCTTCAATTGTCAAATGAAAGTTTTCCCAGGTCACAATTATTGTTCCTTCTTAGATTGAATTTTCTATAGATTGCTTGCGAGAAAGCGGAGCAATGTAAAAATACTGGCCAACATCGCGCGACCAGAGACAGACATTTATCTCTGGAATTGACATTGACATTGGCCATGACCCCCGAAGTTTGGTGAAAAGGGATTCTTTCCTCGACAACCAATTATACAGAACGCAAATAAATTGTTTATTCTCAGGGGAGCAATTAGATAGCCCACATGATATCGGCGAGGACAAATAGGATTTTTCTACCCTTAAGGAAGCTGTTTTGCTTATAAGTGTCAGAATGTAATAGATATATTTGATTTGATGAAAGAGTTGGTTTGCCTCATGGCATGAGCATCATTGCCCTTCTAGAATAACGTCTTTATGAATGACAAGAGATCCACAGGCTGTCACATGATATTTTGGATGGTCGAGTTTAAGAGGGCTTTGAGTCTATTTGGAATTAACACAGTTAGAGTTATCGATCGTTGTCATCACGTAAATTTTAGTGCTTGCAACTTCTTTTGCGCCTTCTACTGCGCCTCTAGGAATTCATAATCTTTTCCGGGACAATTTCAGTTAGGTGCTATTGGGTTACACCGGTACAATGGAGACAGGGAACGCCATAGTTTCTGACAGATCACTTTCTATCTGATGTAATCTCATGATGGAATCCTTCTCGAAGAAAACCATTAACATTTTTTGCCTCGAGTCTGTTTCTCGTGGCTCTTAGCCTACGGTTCACGGTCTGCTAAACGAAACATCCCAAGGGTACCCTGGACATTAACAACCTTCCATATCTCAGCTACAGCCAAATGATAAAACTTAAAACCAGTTAGGATTCAACTTTGCTGACCCTTTGACACCATCACTGTGACAATGAAAAAGGTATGGCCTGATTTCACCCGCGCGATAAGTCAACTCCGATAGCGCCTCAGCTGAATGCTCCATCGGAAAGTGCCGAAGGGGTCCGAGAGGTCACGGACACTGGCGGATGACTTGGGGCTCAGGGCGCACGCTTTTAACCGTCGGTGTCATGACGGATCGTAATAAACCTGTCACAAGTCGCCTCCAATCAGGTCGCACTGAGCCGGACAGTGCAGCTGAGCGAAAGAAGATTCGGCCAAATAACGGCGGCTCCCTGCGCATCTGCCAGACTCGATGATGATGGATGTCGATCGAGGGCCGACAAATGGCCGACGGCCGATCACGGGTTGCCCCAGCCGCGACCAGAGGGCATTGCTGTAATACTGGCTCTCTGACCATGGTCTTGGCTACAGGCCCCTGCAAGGAGGGTCGTGAAAAATGATTTGATCACTATCAGGAGAATCTATACCTCAGCGACCAACAGAGAGGTTTGTCATGAGCAAACAACTAAAACTATCAGTTCACTCGTCACTGCTTAGGTTCAGGTTCTCGCAGCAGAGTGAACTGCGAACTGGTCATGTATTGAGTTGCAGGGTTATCATTGGTCAATATGGATTAGGTGTGCAATGTCAATTTCTGATCCATCTAGGGCTCTTCATTGGCCATGTACGCCTCCAAGAACAAGAAAAACCCCATCAATACCCTTGTTATACCGACTTTAGCCAGAAACATATATATATATATCATTACATCTAAATCACATGGGTTTTGTTCAAAACACATTTATTGATAGGCGTAGACCTGCAAGAAGGCTGAATTAGAACGCATATTCAGAGCTGAAGTTATATTGTTGTTAACTCCAATCATGGCATGATCACATGTAAATCCTTAATTGAATAGCTCTGTAATGCATAGGCTCTATTTCAGCTGTGACCAGGTTTAAAATGATACTATTCGCTCCCAATAGTCATAATAGTATGGAATGGTACAATGATATATGATACTTGTACATGTATACTATATATACGGTACACTCTAACGTGTGTATTTGTATAGTTTTGTGTATAGACAGGACTTACGCGGAAAACATTACTCTTATTAAAAATTTAAACAACAACAAATTAATAAACGTTTATTAAGTGGTGCTGTGTCGAGAAAGGGAAAGGTGTTGGCTTATATACCGGTAACAGATATCCATCACAATTCCCCACTTTGCCTATACTACAGGCAACTGACAGACGCGCTTTATATAAAAAAAAGTGCGGGGGGTCTGTTTTTAAAAGACAAGACCAGGAGGATGGAAATGACATCTTATGCATCCATCTTATATCGACAGACGGCGAAGACATCAACAACTATGTAAATATGTTTGTAAGAAATAACAAGGTGACTCCGCCATCAATTGATCTGACATAGGCTACTGTGTAACCATATAGGGCCTATACGTACATAACATACACATATCAGCTGCACGTGTAGCCGTGACTTTAGTTAACTTTTCTTGCACTACTTACGGTTCTCACGTAGGCCTATGTTGATGTATCTAGTCTACGTCATGGCACATTTGACATATCACCCCTCCATTATATGCATCAATCCAACAATAGGCCACTAGCTTTAGAGTATTCTGAGTGAAATCATGCTTTATTTTCCAATATTAAATATTCTGGAAGGAAAACGGCGATACTGTCCTTCATTGCACACCTCATTCATTGCATTTCATTTACAGTACATGCTTATGGCATGGGCCTACTACTCTTTCGAGAACATTGGTCCTCGCCAACAACAGCTTAAATTAAGTGTTTCGATCACATCGTTAGCTTATAAAAAAATGTGATTAATTATGCAACAGGCCTGTTGTTAAACCCCAATATGTTAGGCCTGGCTACAAAACATTGCAATTACTGTAGCCTGTATATATATCGCTGTATCCCACATTCCGCTAGCTTCTGGAAAAGGGCAAGTTTAGCAGTGCAATGAAATTTAGAGTGGGACTGTGCCTATAACCATGGACCAGAAGCGGTGTTTGTTTATCTGTGACGAATCAGTTTGGATGGGTTTACCCCTTGGCCGCTGGTCGCCGCTAGCTGTCCATCAGGCTAGGTTTGACCAACTCACATCATCATAGACCAGCGGAATGTGGGCACCCTGAACATCAGCATGGCCACCGGAAATGCAATTTTCCAAGATGGTGGTCAAGAACAGGAAGATGGCGTGATGCGGTGATGTAGGACGTAGCCGCTTGTGAACCGATGGCGTATACATCAAACGTTTCCTCTGCTTCTAGGATGCGGGACGGACAAAAATCGACACAAATCCAAAATAATAAATTCCAGAGGAGGCATACAATGACCACGCACTGCCGTCGGCCAATGGCCAGTGCAGCCTCTCGTGAAATTCGAATTGGTTCCCTTAGCGATCGATCACGTGTCGGGTGGCGGTAAGGGTCACGTGAGTTATGGTGGCGCCATTGTGCTGTCACATTAATATGGCCGACAGTTGTCACTCACCAAACGCCTGACGGACCAGGTGCACAACGCATGCGCAGAGCTGGCTTGTGTTGTCATGGAGACGCACATTGACTGGCTTCCTCCTAGCGGCACATGTAGACGTTACGTCTGGGTGATGTATGAGTGGAGATAAGAAGGAGAGCTTTTGACTTGAGCCGAGAGAGGGCGTCTGACGGATGGACGTCAGGGCGCCCTCTATACAGGAGCGCTTTGATCCTAGCTATGGCCACAGAGCTCGCTCTAGGGGGAAGTGGGTCAAAATGGCCGCCGCTCCGGACAGTTCTGGACAGCCTTCCATCTGGTGTTCTAGCCAGTATTATCCAGTGGTCAGTGCTTGATGAAGTTCCACTCGAGCGGCCTTCACAGGAGCACGTCCGGCTTTGAGCCTCGGGCATTGACAATAGCAGAAGGCCGTGGAGGAGAAGAAAGATAAATTACTTGTTAAATGGACTCTGTACTTGAATACACGAACGGATGCACCAGAGACCTAGCTTTAGGGAGCATTAGATAACCGTAAAAGGTCACAGTCTATATCTTTGCATTCTGGTATTTTCGTGGAACAAGTGTTTATAAGCTTAAAAATAACATTTTTCCGAATCTTGTTATCAATATACTTAGGTTTTATTCAAGTATAAAAACAATGCCATTATTGATCATAATCACATTAAAGCTGTATTCTCCTATAGCTATAAAAGTCATAGCCTATGACAAAAGTTTGTCTGATGTTGATGTTGCTGCAGGGCATTATAATTACATGTAATGTCAACATCGTGTTTCGGTGGCCCGCCAAAATGCTTTGCTCTAGTCGTTTCCCTTATTATCACTCATCGTCGCTCATTTCCTTTCAGGTGACCCGACCTCAAATTCTTATAAAGAACTATTATATAAACCATAACAGCAGCAAAATATTGAAAATTTCAGTCCTATCTATAGGTCACACAATGATTAAATTTTGTAAGATTTGTGTTGTGTTGTTTCAAAAGCTGGGAGTGCAGCTGTAGACTAATCCTTATGCCTATATCTAAGTGATCATTATCTCAAAAACATGAAAAGTCTATCCTTACCACCTACAGCATATATATAATATTATTATGTTTTATGATATCGTTTAAAATAATCAAGATCGGGAGGAACACATATATAGCGTGTTTGCAAAAATAAATGCATGACAGAAAACAACTTATCTATAATTTGGTCATTGACGAAGTCTAATTTTAAAAAGATAATCAATTGTATATTCATGGCGGTAATAAAAATATAATCAAACCCTACTTAAAGGGCTACTTGGCTATCAGTTGTCTTCAGTAGTCTAAACCTCGCATCACCTAGCAAGGACAAACTCTGGCTTCAGCAGATTTCATCGTTTTGGCTGCCAGCTCTAGAGCGTCTGCACATATATATTGACGGTATTATATTCCCTCTTAAACTTCAATAAACTTCACTCCTGCAGAAAGAGGTGTTGATCGTGCTCCATGAAACTGTGGTAAATCCAAAGTAGTTTATGGCAGCCACAGCAAAACAAGCCTATTCACTATTTCTTCAAATATCTCATATTGTTTATCGAACAGAAGAGAGATGATGATGATGATCCTCTTAAGAAATTATCAAAGGAATTATAAATTATATTGTATATGTGTGAAGATTTTCTTTTGTGGAAAGTTTCAAACATCAAGAATAGTACATGGTATCATATCACTTGCTACATTGTTCCATTGATTATTCTATTTGTACTTTTGTATTCTTAAGTGTCATACTTGGCAATGTTAGGGGTCACATTGAACTATCATTTTCCCGATACATCCTTTGCACAGCCTTAGCTAGCCTTTCATTAGGACTGCGATGGGGTTGCCTGTCTCACAATAGTTAACGCGTTTGGCACCATTGACATTTATATTATACATAGTATCATTATATTCGGAGTTTGACACAATGTTACATGTTCAAGACAAGTAATAATTATAATACATAGTCCTAGTCCTTAAACATTAAAGGTGTCCTAATTGTAATCAAAAACTTTGAGATGGTGACTTTGCAAAGAGTCACTAAATGTACATATGTTGCGTGTCTTACGTCAGAACCGTCATACAGCCACGCCATCAGATAGCTGGCCTTTTCCAGGTCTATATTCTAGTTTGAGTCGACTCTATAGACTTCCCAAACATGTGTGTCCTTTAAATCGACCCAAGTTCGACACGATAAGTTTATCTTTCTTCTAAAGTGCGAAACTCTGGTACTTTCAAAGTGTGGGAACGATGGACAAAACAATTTACAGAAAAATAGTCAAGCTGCCCTTGATAAATCAGCTCCTTAGACTTGAAAGACTCAGCTACCTCTGGCACGACTATAACCAACCGCCTCGTCAGAGCGTTTCCATATCAACGTGACGTGTCATGTCTAACACCACGTGACAGGCGCCCATCCGGCCAGCTGAGCCTCTGCAACTCGCCACTTGTGGCGTGGACAACGGAGACCCGGGGCCAAGAACACTGTCGCCTTGTTTCGCCGCTGACAACTCCAATTCGCCGGGAAAGGGGTCGAAGTCCAAGAAACTTCAGCCCATTGTGGCAGGGACGAGGCACCGGGGACTTGGTTCAAGAGAAGGCTAGCCCGGTCCACAAGGGCCACGAGAACTTGTCAATCAAAAGGATTACCCCTAGAGTCAGAGATTCTCAAATATTTATTGCTTATGTCTTATTCGCCCTTGAATAAGAGCAAAGGTCGCTGTGGCAGTGTGGCAGGATCTTTACCGGAGTGGACAGGTGACGTATACTGATGTCTGACAGAAGGGAAAATTACCGACCATGGTCCCATATGTATTATACAAAAAGCATGTATTTATGACCGATTACAAAAAGAAACATTGAGTCCCATACATCGTGAGCCAACTACTACAACTTGTATAGCCTGCCTCCCCCTTCCTCTATCTAAATGACATTTTTGCCTTTTCCATTTAAGTTATCTCTATGGCTTTGCCCTGGGAGTTCGATGGCACCAAATGAGGCTATTCCTCCAAGCAGCTGAAAATTACCTAAGCTGCATTTTTTTCCAGCCAAGGTTGATTTATCCCTATGATAGGCGCCCCGACCTGTGATGTATATAAACCATGAGAATTGCCCGTCGGAGGGTATTAGGTTCAGGGTCGTTTACGGCGAAGACAAATGCGGACGGGACACACCAAAGGGTTCATTACTGCAGTGCTGATGATATCCGCACATTGTATGGCGAGGGGCCATAAATCTACTCCATCCTCGCCCCGTTTTTACTCTAATACAGACTGACGAGCGTCAAAGCGCGAGTGACGTCACATGTCCATCAAGAGCGCACCTTGACGCCAGCCGAACTACTTCCCTGCAGGATGTGTGTCCCTCCGCGGCGAACTGAGGAGACGGCTGTGTCCACTCATGTATCATTCCGCTAATAACCGACCAGTTTCCTCTAGATTCGCCAGCCTGGCTCAGGCAAATAATCCTCAGACTAAGGTATTTCCAACAGACTGTAGGCTATGTATGGCTTACAGGAGTATTAGCATAAAATAGACTCATGTCCAAGCCCGCATGATGTACTCAAAATGCTTTCTGATGCAGGGAAGGGAAACTAAACCTTCCATGTAGAATAGCCATCATTCATGGACAGTTCATTGCTCCTGTACCAAAATCTTTTATATTCCTGTAAGTCGTTGGGCTGAGACAATAATGGTCAGTAAAGTAGGCCCAGTCAAAGTCTGCGGAAACATTTTGTAAAGTAAAATGCATAGATTAATGATAAGGCATAGATTCATGATAGATAAAGTTATGGTTAATTCTGAACTTAGCCACATGTTTTTCCAAACTTATCAAACTACAAATAAATCTTGATTTCTCTTGTCGTTTATCCTTTCCAGCAAAGTACATGTATGTGTGGTGATCCATTACCCAGAAGAGAATAACCTCAATACTGACCTCCACCAACAATGTGCTTTCCTACGGAGCAGAGCAAAGGATTGCATGGAGAAATAATAAAGGGAATGCTTCTCATTCCTGACCTTGATACACAGTTAAATATATACCTGGTAAGACCAAGGGTAGTTGGGCCTACGTGATGAACTTGGAACATATATGAGCGAGATCCTAATATTGGGCTAAATATGCACATGGCAATGAAAAATGGAATCAGTGGAGAAATCCGACATTACGCACCTCCACCGCAGTTCCCTGCAATCGTAATGGCAATTGTGACATATAGGGACTCTTTGTTGGTCTTTTCATATTCACGAGTCCTTTGCGTAAGATTTTGTCAGAGAAAAGTGTTCTTTGCTATGTTTCTTGCCTTAATGGGCCATAGCTTATCTCGTGTATTTACGTGTAAATCGAGTCCGCTTTTCCCCACTTAACACATCGCCGAGTCATTCAGACTTTGGCCGCCAGGGGACATTAATGAAATTTAGCGCGGCGGCCATTTGCGATGGCAACACCTTACTCGCGTCATTAAGTATTTAAGCTATTTTCCGTCAGCACGAGCAATGGTTGTCAGATCGTCACCATAATGACAAGTCAGGCAGGTGAAAAATGACCCAGGGCTCTAGCGAGAGTCACGGGCAACAGCGTTGGGTCACCGACTCGTCAGTATACGGTCTGCCCTCCACTCCATGCCCTGCCTCGAGCGCCAGGCAAATGGGTAGATTTGATGGGCAGTATATGATGCATGGTATCCTCTCTAGTATACATGTAGAACTATGATGGGGAACACACACCTACACAGACATATTTACCCAGATAGAATGACAAATTCATCCAAAAGCTTCGCTACAGTTTCCTTGTCTGTAGGATCTTTTGCCAGGCAAGTAGTCAGTCGTCTGATACGTCGTTGATAAATGTACATCAATAAATGGAAGTTTCTAATTTTATTTATGCTTTCATTCTCCCTGTTGTTAATGTTGGAATGCAAAGATTCCTTCTGTGCCTGGGAGGCATGTGCTTATTCATAATTAAGAATCATATTAAAGAGTCCATTTATGCGAAGAGCGATGTGCTATCTATTCTTCTTACTCTACCCGTCCTCTGTTTGATTGCAATCGTCCTAAATAAAGATTTACTTCCAATACGTGAGATAAATAGCAATGTAAATAATAAACAATATAGGCAATTCATCTTTATATAACGGTCGGTCGCCAAGGATATGTACAGTCTGATAAGTTTCACACTGTGGTAATTGTCAAACATCTTGCAACATTTACTGGATAAATGCTCATGAAAGGATTTCCTTTATTCCATTGCTTCAATTGAGCATCCATTTAAAGCTAAGATATGTGTGAGAAGTTCTTAAGTTCCATTAATAAGAGCCCAGAGCAACTCTATAAGGAGCAGAGACTGAGAGAGAGCAGCAGGTCTGAGTAGAAGAACCAGCTGGCTGGCGAGTCATAACGGACCCATCTGCGTCAGCCAGCACTGCCAGAAATTATCTCAAATTCTGTAGGCATCCCAAACGCTCCTCCTCCTCCGTCTCTCCTCCTTCATCCTCATGCTATCAAATCCAAATCAATATAGAACTCTAAGTGGAGGGGGCTTGGGAAGAATTCAAGGGGACAATTACATCCATGTACTTCACTTCGGAGTACATGCGTTCAGTATCAAAGAGGCACTTGTTGATAGGGGGAGGATATTTATCATTGGAAAATTGAGTTACGTGTATGGTTCCTCTCCTATTTAATAGCGGTGGGGGAAATATACGATCATTGCAATACCTCGTGTACGATTGTGCTCAATATTTGAGTTTGGAGTCATTTATATTCATACCTCCCTCAGGGGATTAGTGCAAATGTGAGGAGGCATCGGAACCCTAACCTAAACAATGTATGCTATATCTGAAGGGATTTCCCCAGCATTAAATCTACATGGACATAGACATATTTTCACGGCCACATAATGGGTCTCGGTGGTACTGGTACAGAGACTGCCGACCACATTTATACATGAGTGTGATTGACATCTTCGTTAATTTTACAGTCATTGTATCGTGCCTAGATGTTTGTTATATCCCATCTGGTTATCACTTAATCATTGCATATTCCGATGCGAGGACAAAATTATTGTTTTAAAGCGCCTGTAATGTAACGATATTGAAGCACATAATAGGACGATGGGATAATAGTAACCTATCGAAAAAGCTTTTGTTCATGGTTCTGCCATTCTAAACTATTATCGATACCGACTCGATCGAATTCATAGATATCAAATTTTTATCTGAAGCACTCTACACAATAATTTGGACAGGATATATTCAGTTCAGAATTAGAAACACTTTTTGGTAAATTACCGCACTCACCAAATATCTTCAAGAATATCTTGATATAGTATGTGGTGCCATAGACAATTATTCATTTCCTATACTACTCACGTACTTCTTCATGTACTACACCCATTGATGTGTAGGGTCGATTTTATCAGCTGCCTCCATGCATTTTGATTAAACAGAATGATAATAGACTTTGATTTTGTTTAAGATTTCTTTTTCAGAAAAACATAGTCGACGGTCTAGTTAAACATACAATTCAATTTTGATAGTATGTTATGAATGAGTGGTTATTGATGAGGCGATTAGAGCAACATTGAATAATAATATAGTGGTCAAGGGGGCGGGGGTGGCGGTAGACCGGTGTGCGTTGATTTTCATTGTATTATTTCGTGAATCTGGCTTCTAAGGTATTGTTTCTTAAAGGGCGGTCTCCACTGGCTGCGGTAAGCTCTGCAGTAAACTCTGTGGTAAGCCTTGCGATGGTGATGTGGTGTTGAGGAGTGGCGAGGTCCTGCCTACATCGTTCACTGGCCATGTATAGGCAAGGACCTCGTCATTCCGCACCACCTACAGAACCAGCACAAACCATTGCAAGGCTTACCGCAGCCAGTGGAGACCACGCTTAATATTCAGTTTTCAACCTTCAAGTTTCAACTCCAGGTTCCGTGTTTCTGCATGGAGGTAGGACGTTCCATTCTTGGTTCATTTGATAACTTATTGATTTCCTATCCTTCTTGATATTTGTTGTTACTTCTCCTCCTCATACGAACATAAGGGTCATTACCTTTTGGTGGTGTGGGCAGGATGCACAAGAAAGAATAACAAATATAATAATTTACAGTAAGTAAAGCATCATGTTATAGTGTAGTGTGAACTTCTGTTGAGGCCTTCATGTCCCGATACTGCATGTAAGTGAATTCATAGGACAATCGTCCCTCTTAGTCTCTCTAGAGGATAACATTTAAATTTATGTCTAAATGATTAATAATTAACACGGTCTCCTTGGAGTAATGAATCCTGCGTTTTTCTAAAGCGGCCACTACACACTTTATTTTTGCCTTATATATGATGGATGGATGAATCATCAAGTAAATATATAAGCAATGGGAAATCATTATTTTCTTATTCTGCTTTGATGTGCTAATACTATTCACGTAATCAATGTGTATTTTGTGGAAAGCCAATACTTTGATTCAGTTAAGTATATTTCTCTAATTTAAAAATTTATCTTTTCACCAAAATAATGGACATTAAAGGTATACGCGAGTGTCAACACACACGCCACCTAGCAGCTCCTTTTTTTCTTTGAATATTTCCTTGATATCATAAGTTTAGAATGGCAGTCATAATCATAGATGTCTGATATATCTAACATTGTATGTGTACCCACATAAATGCAATTATAAAATTCATATATCTAGTTTGTTAATTTCCAACACTAAAACGCCGCAGGACTCAAAACGCCATTATCTGCAGCAGTGGTCTACGTAATCAACTGTTAAAACCACATTCATTACTTGGAATATGGGAAAATGCATACCGGAATATCTACCAAGAGGGTCGATCCAAGGAAACGAGAGTGAAAAATCTTTAATGTGACCTGGATGGTGGAATGATGAACTAGTGGCATGACAGATCATCATAAAGACTCCATGATCATGCAGGCATTTTTCCCCAGTGAAAATCCTATCCCATCGATATCCTCCAAATAGAAGTTTATCAGGGTTTATCACTCAGTAGCTTAAGCCCACTTCCAATCTTTTATATGAGGAGTTTTCATTCATACGTTTTTATGACTTCTCTACAAAAGATTCAAATCATGTCGCTTTTTAAAACCTTATTTTTACTTCCCATTCGAAAAAGATGACATTTTGCTGGAAACCCAATACATGTTTTCAGTGCTGAAACTGGAGAGGAATTTTGCTTGATTTCTGTTTTTTATGGATGATGTGAAGAGATTGTTTTTTCCTCAAATCATAACTAAACATAACAGCATTATAAGAATTCGAGTTGTCGATGCGCAATTGATATTGGTAGTACAATCGTTATTTTTCTGATATGTTGATTTATTTGTTTTTACAAACTTTGGATAGAGTGATATTGGTGAAGATGGAGACAGGTTCCCCTGAGAAATGGAGGAGTAACTAACAATCTGATGGTATGAGAATTCATGGGTCATTTTAAAGGTAGTAAGTAATCTGCACATCAAATATTCAGAGTGGGAACAACAAGAAAGTGATCAGAGGGTATGATATCGTGAACACACCAAAGTCTATTTTTCTACATAGAAGCTATACTTAAGGAAGTAGCAACTACAGAAATATGATATGCCCTAAGTCATCAACTTTCAATTCATTATGCGAATAATTATTTCTCTAATAAAATACATTCCTACAAATTATTTGACATAATTACAGGCTTTACAAGGATAACTTACACCTGTCATTCTTTAAAAATTAATATGCTAAGTTTGGTTCGGGTAGACATGAACTCTAATTTGATGTGTCCATCATTATGCATGTACGTAGAGTATTTATTATGCATGATATTGTTAATAACATTTCCACGGACTATATTTCTACCACGCTGAAAACTATCACAGCCTTCATGGGGGTACAGTAAAATAGATAATGGGTGGGCGCAGTCTCATTTAATATCACCGTGTGACCATGCAACATTTCGGGGAGTACATAGGCCTATCATTTTCCACTGACCACATTTCTTTCTTTCTTTCAGATGTAAGCAACACATGGATACCATATAGCCTATAGATAACTGCCATATAGCCCATCACAAAACCCCAGTGGATCCTACAAAAGGCATATGAAGGCATAAGGAAAGGCAATAAATCGTGATGGATTTTCCGATAGGCACAAATTTCCTTGGGTTGTTATTTGCCTCATGTATTTTGTGCCCTATACTATCTGGAGGGTAAAACAATAAAACCTTGTTGGAATCTGCATGGGGCCGTCAGAGCTGATAAGATCTAGACGAATGTCAGGCGATTTAGATGAAAAGCGATAAGACATCACGAGTCCACATGCGTGTTTATAAACGCAGTCGTCTGACTGATCAATGGCTGCCGGTGGGTTTCCGGTTGCCATGTTGATAGAGCTTCACGGACTGTGCTTTTCCACCTGAGAGAGCTTTGGTTACACCAGCTGCTGGTCAGCATTTGGGGGTGTATTAGGGAAAAAGCCAATGTTGATCAGCTTGATTGACTGATTAGGTGATTGATTGCCCGAGCCATCGACCTGTCGTCTCTCTCCCGCCTTAAAGAGAACTCTCCCTTCCAGACATGCTTGTGGATTCTCTTGTGTTCTCGGCCATCCTCGCCGCTCGCGTGACTTTGACCTCATACGGCCACATGTGAGTGACGCCGATTGAACGATTGTGCTGTTGATGGATTATACAGTTGATGGATCGATCAACGTACTGATCGGACCGATTGACCCATGGATCCCTCCGTTAAAGCCCGTTGTTTTCTTCATCCAGGTGGACTGTGTAGAGGGAGTGGGAGGGAGGAGTAGGGACTGCAGCCTAGAGCAAGGCACCCTATACATGAACATATCGACCGCGCGGTCAGCCATATATTTTGTCTGTCAAAATGACTGATATGTGCATGTCTGAGCGACGTTGAATGTTAACTCCAAAATGTTCCATCCATCAAAGAGCTAATGATATATTCCAGGAGGTTCAATACGACCGACAGCGATGTATCATCATTAGGGGTCCATACCCCGACCTTCTGTACTGTGTACGTTCATAATATTAGATGACCAGTCGATTGATGATTAACAACGATAGTCCTCACCAATCATACTCTGACGCTCTAAAAACCCTAAATTGATACAGCTTGCATTTATTACATCCATCGTAATAATAATGATGATAAAGACTAATCTGACGTTACTGTGCCGACAGACAGGCGATATTGAATGCCATTGATTGCTAAATGCATCATAGAATAATTTGTTTATGTCATTTGAGAAAGCAAAAAAGAATAAAAACAATAGTAGCTCGAATAGCATTTCACTCTATCCAGGGCTGCTATGTCATGCTGGGGAAATGCCATTATTATAGCCTGCTTCGACTCACAATTTCCATATACTACTTATGTGGTCACTGCTGATGTACGCGCTTCAACTGGACAATTTTATTATACTACTTACATGGACAGACTGTGGTATACTACTTGCAACAGGTCTTTGTTCCGCATCGGGCTTGATAACTACATATTGATAACATTATTTGTATAATGGTAAGGTGATTAGTATACTAATCGTGATCTCATCAACACATATAAACACATTAATACGTGGGAATTGAACTATTATGTTAATAAAAATCCTCGCCTTAAAATATGTTTTGTTACTTTTTGTAAATCTATAATTTAAAGAAAACAATACAGAAGACACTTTTTCACTTGATGAAAGAATCCTGCTACGCATTGTCATATTGTAACAAGTATAAGTTTGATACTTCTAAAACATAATGCCTGAAAATAGTAAGAGATCGGCACTGCAACGAGAACGTAAAGTTTTCTGACACGCGCGTTTAAGAAAATCTTACTAGAAGGAAGAATTTTTATAATCAACTGTGGGTTATTTCAACAGTATCAAGCTACTACGAGGATACGGCTGGAGTGACTTAAATAAACAGAATGGCGTCATTTGGGAAACTTCTATCATCCCGGTGCATGAAAAAATGACACCTTCCAAAGATTAACAATCGTCGGCAAAGCCACCCAAAGTCCTGTGAGAAAATTACACCTTCAAAAGATTAACAATCGTCGGCAAAACCACCTAAAATCAAGATGTTCCCAACAGATATGTCATGTAACTGACGGACCTACTCTTGTGGATGTTGGTGATTTTAACTCAAGCATCATTAGGTATTAGCAAGAAATGACACCACTGCGGAAAGGGGCTGATCCATTGAAGCCCTTCCCTTCCTTGCCATGCAAGCCGTCAGTGTAGTGATTGCGGAGAGGATGACTTTAATATTGGATAAAAAGAACGAACAATCATATCACAACGAGAACATCAATGGAGAGCAGTGCTATGTACATTCTTTCCATCCCCTCATCCCCGCCTTATAGACTGCATTTACTGTTCGTTTGGCCAGCATTTGTTCGGAGGCAAAGCGCAGCCAGTTTTGCTGACGCCTACCATTCATCATTTTCAAACGGATTGGTCAGTGATCACATGACCAAGTGCGTTCCATCGCAAATTTGCGTCTTGTGCGTCATCCGTCAGACGAAGCTGATATATCAAAGTCAGAGAAGATGGTCAGATAAGGAGAGGTAAACAATGGCCAGGTTGCATGCACACCGATACATTATGAACCCGCCGGCGAGTAGGGCTTCAGTTAGACGGGGCCTACAGCAGTCTATCCTCAGATATGTCCCTTTTCCCAATCGCTTTTTCATCGGAAGGCTATTACTCAAAGCCTCATATCATTTTGTATGATTATTCACTCAGAATACATGGTCTGCGAGATTGATATTTCAGGACGAGGGTCAATCGTGCATGCAAAGGATCATTGTGCGTAGTATTTATTGCTCCCGTTGGTCGATAATTGTCACTTTGCGATTTTTATGCTCACGTTTTCTGCTATCGGTCTCTAGAAGTCTTGTAAGGGTGATCCGTCCATGTCACCCCGTTATGAATCAGTTGTGTCTTCTCTATGGGTTAAATACGCAGTCATTGATCATTAAGTTTGTAATCAGGAGTGGGCCAATCAATCTTTCACTGCCAGACCCATGTTGGATTCATGCATCATGGCATAAACATTCTACAACCTCTTTGGCCTGTACCAACCATCCACCGCTCTCCCAACCTCTAGGCATGCACCAACACTCCATGCATGGCTACTTCAGTGCTAGGGGCCATGGCTCTCAAAGCCAATGCATGGCAGCATCTACTCCTTTCCCATCCAACTTCCTACTGATTCCCTCCAAATGTGACTGATGATCGGTATGGAATTTCCCTCCACCGTCCGTCATTGTTCATTATGGGACTTTTTGTATTGTCTCCCGTGCAAATCTATCACATATCATCTAGAGAAGGACATTCAATTTCTGGAAACCTCGGTTCCTGAGAACGATCGCTCTTTGTTACGTTAAAAAGGGGGAAAAGGATAAATCCGGAGACCAATAAAAATATATGAGATGAGCTGCTGTCTTACGGTTAGTTTGCCAGGAAAAGATACGATAGATTCTTCTTTATGTGACATTTTGTCTGCATCAGTGTGAGCTAGAAAAAGGATGGATGAAAACAATTATTATGAAAGAGGGAACAGGATTTCTGGTCTACTTCATTTTTGACAAGAAAAATGTGGTCTTGGTGTATAAAAACTTGCTTAGTTGGTAGCAGAGGTTCAGGCCTAGTTTTAACTTTTGTTAACTTAACTCAAATTTCAATAACTCAAAATTATATGCAAGGAAAGTCCATTACGTATCAAATTAATTCATCAGCATGATCGAAGCGCTAAGATTACACCTGTTAATGACGTTGTAACTGATGAATCCATTAACATTTTACTGAGTAAGGCATTGAAGTTTTATACAGATATATATCAATGCTGACCTTGTGTGAGACATTTATTAAGGGGAAAATAGAATTTATACCTCAATTACCCTAGAAACCTTCCATGGAGGGTATAAAACAATGCCATATAGACAACAAGTTAAATTGAGGCGGTGTGGCAATATATCATTATGCCATATTTACTTCTATTGATATATATGGATACTTACACTGATACATTGCCGCAAAAGCCAACACTGTCAGGAAGGGTTTCGTATCGATGAATGCTTCTTTCTTTTCTGTGATTGGCAGTTTCAACCCCTAAATTGGCATAATTGTTTGCATCCAAGCATGTCAGTGTAATTCACCCAGGCATGATGGTTTATAGGCAAAAGCTTGAATAAAACCACACAGTGATGGAGAAAAACCAAAGTGATTGAAGCAACAGCAATGAATTTGATCTTCACTCGATTTGCTCGGTATCATTTGCAATTCCCATTGCTTTTAATGGGGAAACTACCCACGCCCTTTATACAGACGGTCGTTTTGTTGTGAGATATATCACACGATTTCGCTTAGGTAGACGAAATAATCGAAACCTGTCAAGCGGACTTAATAACTATATGAATGCGACTTTGAGTCGTTCGTACGAACCTTGTTCTTGGACGAGAATGCTAGTTCGTCAAGGACAATGCCGTTTCCCGTTTGGTTGCCTTTGAATGCAGTATTCTTGCTGTCTGCCATAAAGTACAAGTTAACGTAACGCTAGTAGTCTACGGTTATAGTTAACGCTCAAGTTTTATGTGGTCAGCAGACGACTTTAGAGAAGCGGACAGACACAATACACAGATAATCACGCGGGAAAATGGCGCCAAACGCACCAATCCCACGCTTGGACGAGCATGAAACAACCACATCTTTCCATCCCTACCCAAGTACATCTTCACCCTCTCTGGCCCTCTATATCCAAGCAGCTCAGCGTCCCCTTTCCCTACTTAATGGACCTACTGTCCTGCTCGGAAGTACCTCCCTAATAATTGTGCTCCTCGAACTATATGCCCCCACATCTTCCTCTTTCCCCTCTATCCCTTCCTCCGTCCATCCCTCAGGTAACTCACATTACATCACAACCACCGCCACCACAACCACCACAACCGCCACTCTCAGACAACGCTTAAATCAATGGTATCAGAACAGCACCGTTATGGCTTCAATGGAAGTTCCTGCTTCGCCCCTCTCTCCTCCTCCTTCTCCTCCTCCACCGACACTCTTACCGATCGTTTGCCTCCGATTATATCTAGAGCAGGGGAACAGAAGGGGTGAGGCGTCATGGGGTGTTAGCTGACGCTTACCGGGCTCTAGTTCTATTTGCCAGTCATTAACTTTGTTTCATCAAGGCCCACCCCTAGCCGAGGCTCCAGGTTTCTGTTTACTCTACTTGTCACTCTGTCGGCACCGATTTGGGACCAGCAAGGCTCGGAGCGTCGGCGGCCGCAGACGGGGAGCAAGCGGGGTGAGCGCTCCGCTCCACCAAATTGGTAAATTGCTTGATATTGATGACACGGGAATTGAACGGGAAAGACTGATTTCTGGCTGTCCTTAAGGCTGGACCGGCAACTAATAGGGTGACAATTGAAGTTGACTGCTGGGACAGGAACCCTACACCAATTGTCTGACAGCCAATGGCAAGAATGTCCAGGGACCTTGGTCCAAAGGCCTGTAAATAGTGCCAATTTCCCCTCTTTTCACTCATCATGGTCGCGAAATTAGCGTGAAGCTGGTGAAGAAACGTGGAAATGACTTCTAATGTGCACTTTGAGTGCCATCCACCCATCTTGGCCTCGTTTAAGAAGAAGTGGTCGGGACCTCGGGAATAGTTTTATCTCCCTCAAAGTGATCTATTTTCAGAGGCTAGAACAATCAACCAATCATCGTTCATCTAGATCTGCTTTAAACTAATTATCCATAACAAGATAAGAAATTAAAGTACTTTGATCAAACTGCATGATGAATTCGAAACAAACCGGTCAAAAATCGGAGGACTGCATGAGCTTTGTTAAAAAGAACTTTTGAGACTAAACACTTTGAGAATGTGATTTATTTTAAGGGGGACAAAGGCTGGGCCTACAAAGTTAGGATCCATGTAGCTGGTATGTTCAACACCTTCCCTGCGAAGGAAGCCACCGCCAAGTGTCTTTAATAACACCCACACGGTGGCGCATCGATATGGATAATACACAATCGGATCTTTGAAGACTGCGCCATGCCTGTTATAACAGGGAGAGTCGCGTCAATGCACTCACCACCTTCCAAGGGTATTCCACACACTCACTTTCCTTTTCATTGGGAGTCTGTGTATCCCTCACTAGCTGTTGCCCCAGCAAAGTACATTAACTGAGATGTGCCTCACGATTTCTGCCTGCTTCTAGAGTAATTGTATGAAGGAGGTGTATCATTCCATGTCGTTTTCCTCATTCCTGATATATCAGAAGAACGTGTGTTCTTTATCACCCCCGGGAACCCATTTCTCCTTTATTGTGGTTAAATATCATAAAATGCATGTATACGATTGACATCCACTCATTCTTGCCTTGTAATGGCATACCAGGGTTTACCATAAATATTTATCTTAAATATAATCTATATATTCTATTTATATAATTTTATCTATCTTAAAGATGTGTGCATGTTTAATTATACATGACATATATTAAGATCGCCCCCTCAAAAAAGATAGTTCCATTCATATTAAGAACCCGTATCACATACATTTTTTAATGAGATACAACGGTTTGAATATTTTTTGGACAAGAGTGTTGAGGCTAATTACACTCGAGATACCTAAACGTATTGAGTAGAAATTTAATAGTTCTTCTGAATGTACACGAATGTCTCTTCATCGTATTAATGTGTCAGTACCATTATGAGTTACTTAATCTTGGTCGATAATTTTCCTTCTATGTTTTTTCTTTGAAACAATTGGTCATGATTTCATGATTTTCTCTCTTTGTTCCTTCCTCTCTATCCCCTTCCCCTCCCCTCCAGCCTCAACCATCACCACCACCTGCCCCCTCCCCCGACCCTACCCCCAACCCCCTCCACCCCAAGTTACACTCTCTCAGTGGGCGCGATGCTGAAGCAACCTGTGGAGTATTGTCTCCAGGCTCCAGTCGCGAAATGAACTACTAATTTGACAGCAGTCGCCAAATAATAAGGTGCATTAGGGGCTTGTATTGGCACCCATCGTCATACTGGGAAATAGCGAGGACACGGGGCCGTCTCAATCACCAGCAACACTATCTTCACCCCCATCCCACAACCGCTCCAATTGTGGCCAATTGCCCACAAACCAATATTCTGTATTAGATTTGCAAGATGAAACCAATGACCAGATGTGAATGGTTGTATCGTAAGGGTTTGCCTCGAGCCACTACCTGTTTTAGATGTCTTCATTTTCCTCGCCTCGTGCCCCTCCTCCTCCTTCCTCCTCGTCATCCTCTTCCTCCTCCACCTCCTCCTACTCCTGCTTTACAAGGGAGGCGATCAGTTACATGGATGTTGGTTCCTGAAAGGGCCGTGTGGTGTGATTCGCAGATAGAAGGGAAAGCATTGTACCATCTTGGCGATATGTCTTAATAGAGAGAGCAATGCCTTGTAATAACAGCGCTAGTATGAAAGTGGATGGAGCGAATCCATTCTTCCTAATACCCATCCTCCTATAAGAGGCCTGGCCTTGGCATTATCAATCGCCTTGGATGATTCATGTAAATTACATTTTAAATTGAGGGGTTTTCTCTACAGAAATTATGCATGACTGTATGCCCATTTTCCTATGAGCATTTGGTGTTAATTCCTGATTAATTTGAACTCTTTCTCTCTGATTCGACAATCCAATTCAGTTGCTAATTGGCTTATTTCTTTGCTTTTCATTTCAAATGCATATTGGCCGATTGTAATGAAAGGAACTTTGGATGTTCATCTGACGTAGTTGTTTTGAAGATGTGTTTGCAATATTCTTCACTCAAATGAAAATGATATATTTGCTCCAGGATCTCATGTATTGTTCCTCTCAGTTTAAGCAGGGCAAAATATCTTATATTTGTATCAGTCATGTCGTTATTATGCCGCTACATGATATGTATGGGTCAAGGAATACAGGAAAAAAGTCACCAAAAAGCAGATCATACACGAAAATGAAAGATGTGGCTATCAAATAAACGCAGGTTCTATTTTTAAAAAACAGCTAACTGACTCGACCTCAGCATTGCTCTTAACATGTCAATTCCATTCAAGAGCGCCAAGTCACCAGCACCTAAAATGACCCCCTACCCTCTACTCTCAAGCGAAAGATGAATATAGTAACAATGACATACATCTAACGATAAGGTGTTTCCCTTCAGTAATTAGGCATCGGTTGGACGCCTAATGTCCTTCCTCATTGCCATTACTTCAAAACTGATCACCACTTCCTCTTTTGAGCCTCTAACCAAACTCCATGGCGAAAATCAAGATCAAAGGTGTGGTTGCTATAGCTACAACAGACGCCACACCATTAGCACAGAATGTGCCAATAGATCTATATGTAGGATGACTCTGCCTGATCTCCCCCTCGCATGCTTGTAGCCCTTATTTGCGGCAGGTCATACACTGGTATATTGCAGGTATGCATGTTCGGGGGTCATCCGTAGCTTGTGCACAACCATCCATCCCCGTTTTATTGTAGCCTTTAGATGCCCGCCTCTGTCACCGGGGACCGCCTTAGACAGTTAAAAGGCACATGTTATGTCCACCCTGGCCGTCATTATGTCAGAAGAGGCACTATTTGTGACGTCCGATGATGATTTTTGTCAAGGAGGAAAGAGTCCAGGACTGAGCAAGAAGTTGTTGCTCCTCACCTAGCCGTGTGCTAGATAATGTACCTAACCTATCGGAGCAATCCAACTAAAGAGCTGCTTGAGACTGAGCGCTTTCCTCCCATACTTCCCATTCCCTCAGTTTATATGTTACCTTTAACAGATTAGTCATCTAGCGTCCTGTCTTGGATAAAAGGGGAGGAACAACACTTATTGAAACAATTATTGAAACTATTATTTTGATAGAGAATTGTGCGCGAACACAACCTGCGAAGTTAATTATATCTCGGTAAAGCTTTTGTATTTTACAGCTATTCCTTTAAGTTAGTATAATCAGCGATAATTTGGTTTTAATACAATAAAATATTTATCACGTACATCGTTTTACAAGAAAACAACAATATCACTGATATCATTAAAGTTATAAGGATCGAAAATAGAGCGTGAACCGACATAAGACTTAAGTATAGCTTAATTAATACACATAACCCTTATAATGACTACGCGATAAATAATTAATCTATGGAACATGCTTCCGATTGCCACTAAATTTATCATGTCTGGGTTATTGGGACGATTTTCATCGATAACCAAAATGAATTACTTATATTATATCATTCCTTATCTACTTATCTACTTCCCTATAAATCTGCCTCATACCTCCCCTAGTATAGTGTATGTTACATTTATAGAGTTCCTTGATGGAGAGTTCATGTTACCTTGAATGTGATGCATGGTATCATTATGATAATTGTTTGTGAGTATAAGCTTCCCTGACCCCATATCAGCATTTATATTATACCCATACCCCATCTTGTTTCGGTTTAAAAAATATGATTCGGATATCCTTCATGACCATCATTTTAGATAGCAATGGCATCTGATGTATGGGATAAATTACATGATCTATTTAAAACAGCAACAATTCATTTTGTACAGGTCTCCGAAAAAAATATAAGGGGCAAAGATTGGGACATGATATCATATCCTACTGACAGGCAATGATGACAAATGAATAAATCTAACACTGCCTTTAACACATGACCTATATATAGAAGGGCATCAGTTGCGTCGTTAGACCAAGCCCGCCCCTAAATGTCATTTTCATATTTATCTCTCATAGCAAAGGGATCAATCCTGTTGTATGCAGATTGTTATTCGCTGAAGGTCTTTATCTAAAAAAAAAGATCCCAGCATACTGCGTTTGATGTGGCAAGATATAAATAATGCCATATCAAAAGGTTGATCTCCTTGTAACCAGATATCCCATCCCAAGTATTGAGCTCATGATATCATAAATGCCTTTAGTCTGTGGAACCTAGGATATCTCAGGTGAGAACGCTATACACGTATATACATGATACGACCCAATAAAACCTGTCAGACATACCCCCCGTATGGCGATTTGCATTTCTGACAATACCCCTCTGGGACTAACAATTTTACCATATCAAAAAACAGACGGATATAAAAGAACCGAGGTGTTCACGCTTGAACATTCTCTAAATATTTGATTTGCTGCTCTTCAAACGGTGATGATAAATATGTTCACACATTTTAAATGATCTACTCAACTTATTTTTCTTCCCATCAATATGAGTATCAAAACCGTTTGATTATTTTTTATCGGCCTATGTGTAAATGTTTAAGAATATAGATAAATCGGAGCCTCGGAATTATTGTGCCGTTTTTGTCAAACGCGCCCCGCGTGGTATTCAAATAATATATAGCACCTTCAGATTTATAGTCAATATAACAATAGCCAAATTTGTTTATTGATCTCTACCTTTTGCCTTGGCCCATATAAAGATGTCTACGGTGATTAAAGCAAGCTTTAGCGGGCGATACAAAGGCCTGTACCGCTGCAAGATAGACACGTATAAAACGTGATCTGCCTGACAGGTACCTATATCAAGTTTACCCAAGGCTTTTGTAAAACATATCCCTCTCGCACTGGAGATTACCTTATACAAATAAAATGCTGGCAGCGGTTAGTACTCCGACGTCATGTATCCGTGAATAGTAGATCCACAGTTTCCTTCAAGCAATTCATCATTTCTTCCGAAGGGTCCATTATCGTGGTATAAATAAAAGCCTGTTCATATAAGTATAGGGAGAAAAAGTTGACAGTGATCAAGAGGAATGCATCCCAAAGTTTGTGATGCATTCCTCTTTCAATGGGTATAATGGACCGTCATGCTGGTAAACACACTGTCTTCCATCTGATAAACAGTGGATCATAAGTCCATTATGCATGATCGGATAGTTTATCACAAGACTACCCTTTATCATTCCAGTGAAATGGTCTATGGTGTAAAAATAATCTTGTTCATGTTGCATCTTGCATGGATTCATATTTCATCACATTCACATTATCTGTACACAATGACTTATTCAGACTGGAAACATTTATTTTATCTATAATACATCTTAGACTTTAGTAAGTGCCCTGCAAATAGTCACCTATAACATTTTAATTGCTATTTATGGACCTTTGCTTTATTCATTCCCTTAGATTGACGAGAAACTGTCTTTGTTTGATACTGACAAACCATAAATTAACACTGACACTATCAGTTCCATTTTTCAAAGCATACATTCAAAGTAATAGAACGACTAAGAAAAATGATCTCATCAAATATCTGTAGCACCAATAAAATCTTTTGTTTTGAATAACCTTTGTTTTGAAATGTCTGTATGGCAGAATAATAATTATAACGAATTCAAGGTATCTTAAATAAATATCCATTGCCAAAATAGGTACCGTACCTATGGAAATTAAAGTAAGAAATTGTGATCATTCTTCGCGTACTAAATCCCTGTTCTCGTGTGTTTGATGATCCAAATAATTGTTCTTTAAGGAGGAACTAAGCGATTACACTTTGCATAAAGGGAAGGAGTGTTAACCATACTTTTCCGCCCCGCCGGCCCCTAATACCAGTTGTGGGGAATACACCCATCGATCATTCCTAGCCCTGTCAATTTCCAGTCAGCACATGCATTTTTGCACCTGTGATTACTAAGATTATTTTTGTTTAAAACAGTGAAAAAAGAGCAATTTATCTTTGTCACTGTGTCAGTAAAGAGCTTGCTAAATGACACATTGATGCATAAATATACTGAATGTAATTAAGGGTATTGGTCCCTGATAAATGTCATTATCATGGCTTCAAGTTCCAGTGTTATGAAGGGAAATAATTAATAGTGCGTGGATAACTTTTATGATATATAATTATTTGGGGAGGTTGCTATATGATTTATTGGTTGAATACATGGGAGACATTTAGTTAATGACCAGGAGACTATTGAAAGTAGATTTTATCCCGTATAGATTAATCAACTTAATTAAGCAGTACAAATATGAAATAGCATAAGCTTAAAAGTTAGGGATACCATGGGTATACTAAAGAACATATCTGTATAGGATCTGAATAATGTCTCGTATACACTCCCACAAAGAAGTTATTTACGATTGAAATCCTTTTGTAGCAGGCGCGGCGGAACCGGGGGGGCAAGGGGGGCGCTTGCCCCCCCCCCCCCCCCCAATAATTTGGTTGAAATGTGAACAAATTATTCGCCAAAGAATGTCACTCACAGACGCTTATGCAACGTGCACAGTAGTAAGACTAATGAAATCATAAATAATAAGTTCAGAAAATTCAGACATCATTCATGTAAAAACTAAGAGAATCAGTAAAAAATTGTTGTTCTTGCTGATTCAGAACTTCATTTCTGTAGGCCTATATCAATCTTCTTTCTCAATGCCTATCTATCCCTGCATCCCTCCCTCTCCCTCTCACCCTCCTCCCTCTACCTTGATATATCTTTCTCTCCTCTCACTGTCTATTTCCCTCTCTATCAATATTCTTCTCACCTTACTACCTTACTAAAATATCAAAGATATGGGAAATAAAAAGTATAATATTGTAACTCATTTCCTTGTAACACATCACATGCATAGTATCAAAGGTATGCAAGGAATTGGATTAGAAACATTTTAACTAGTGTGACCAAACTGTCCTCTCAAAAGGGGAAAGGCGAGAGGGGAGAGTTGAGAGAAGAGAGGAGAGAGATGAGGGAGAAGAGTTAATTAAGAGATGAGAGATGAATGAGGGACAAGGGCATGATATTTTTTTAAAAACAAGTTTTTATTTTGAGATATTTCACAATAGTGATATATTTCAATCCCCACTATATTCTGGTTTGCTGCTGTAAATACTCTGAATAAATACATTGTGATGTGTTTCAGGAAAATGAGTCACAAGTCACAAAATTGATATTTTCCAAAAGGATTTATTTACAATTGAGATCTCTTTGGTGCAGGTGCGGCATAACCAGGGGGAGGGGGGCAAGGGGGGCAAGGGGAGCACTTGCCCCCCATAATTATATTGAGGGGGGGGGGGGCCTGGCCCCCCCAAATAATGTTGTTGTAATGCGAACATTTTATTTGACAAAAAAAATAACTCACAGCATACAGTGGTAAGACTAATCATAAATCATGAATATTAAAAGCAGAAAGTTTACACAACATTTATGTAAAAACTAAGAGAATCAGTAAAAAAAAGTATTGTCCTTGATGACTCTGGCTGAACTTCATTTCTGTATAGCGATATTCTTTCTCATTGCCCCTCCCTCTCCCTCTCATTCCCTCTCGCCCTCCTCCCTTTCCTATATCTTCCTCTCACTGTCTATTGTATGAACCCCCCCCCCCCCCCACCTTTAAAGTCTTGTGCGAGATTCCTTGGTTCCTCCTTGCTGCCCCCCCCCCCCCCCCCCCCCTCAGAGTCTGCACAAAAAAGGTGCCGCCCTGAAAATTCTCCCCTGCCCCCCCCCCCACCGTATTCATCACCAAATTCATATCCTACATCTTAGTGATCTATATAATATATCTTTTTAAATGTTTGAAAAATGCACAAAATTTTAATGAAGATGATAGATGGTAGGCTAGTCACCAGATTTGGTTTATAGTATTCTTAAATTGTACCTAAAAGCATCTCACCAAAATACATGTGGGTCAGATTTTCAGAAAAATGTACAATTGGCAGATCTACATAATATTTAGTAAATTCTGCTAATTTAAGACTGAAAAATGGTCAAAACTAGTTATATCTGAATATATTTGGTATTGAGTTGATTTAAAGGATGTGTTTGGTGGTGTTAAACTGAATTTTGAACATCATTATTGTCTTAAATTTGTGTTATTTGAAAGGATTTTTAAAGACAAATTGTACATTGTCTGAAAATCTGAGCCATGTAAGAAAAAAATTGTAAAACTATAAAAAACAACATTTTAGATCCCAATGAGAATAGATTCAACACCCAAAAAAATGCCTAAAATGAGTTCAAGTCTAAGGGAAAAACGTCTGGCTTCTGGGGCCGTAGGCGGGCCCCAGACCCCACACCTTATGGGCTGGGATAAGCTGGGTTATAGCGTACCACATTAAAATTCTAAGAAGTATTCAAAAGTATGGTAGTATGCCATGCTGATGCTGATGAAAGTTGAAAGTATTGGGTTTGTGTGAAATATTTCGATTCTATTATAGTATTGGAGGGTAATGCAAATTCATCCTCTATGCCCCCCCCCCCCCACCCCAAAAAAGTTTGCCCCCCCCAATATTTTATCTGTTCCGCCGCCCCTGTGTAGCGCATCCATGTAGCTTCCCATTGCATGTATCAATACGTGTACCAAATCAATGTCATTTTTGTATCAATGCAAGCTGTAGAAAGTCAATATTCATTCAAATTAAAAGATTTATATTAGCTATTCAATTCAGGCCAAATGCACAGCGCGTTGTCTGAAGTATACAACGTTACTCACTGTTAAATAATCATCAATCATTATCCTATGATTACAACTGTTATTCTAAATTATTAATCCTTATTAATGTAATGAGTGGTAATTAGTAACAACATGGATTAACTATAGTGTCTTTTTTCTAGATTATCATAAATAATTGCCAGTATTATTATTTTCTCGTGGGAAAGAAGTGATGACTACCAATTTCTATTCTGGCCAACAATTTGAACAACTGCTGTGAAAGTTAAACAGTGTGTCTAATAACTACGTATTATTTTTATTGTTTATTAAATTGACTCTCCATGTATGGTGGCGTTTGATGGTATGAGGAAGGAATGTTAAAGTGACACTTTCCGCTGACCTCCTGATTTATGGGACATATGTTTGAATTTCAACAATGTTCTAGATCATTATGCCATTAACCAATACCTGGGAGCATTAATATATGAAATACATGTATTTGGAATATATAAGAGTTTAAAACTTCAAATTTCATTGCACCCGCCGGCTTGTATCCTCTTAGACATGGCAGTTGGATGAGGTCCCCACTGCCTGTATACATGCACCTTATCAGCTGGACGGGACAGGGTAGATATATATGTATATGTACTTCCTGCCTCGCTCCTACTTCACACCCCTTCACCAGGCAGTGAGGGCAGCATCCTATGGTCAAGTTACTTCCCTCTCAGATTTGAATTCCCCAATGGAATCTCTGTCACATTCTTCATTAACAAATATCAATTAATCTAAGGAATATATAGCGTTGGTATTCCACACAAATGTCCCTACTTATGCAAGTCGTCGAAAACTACAAATTTATACATTTCCAAATGACACATAGTCAACATAGTGATCTAAGCCACTTTAAGGACTTATGGCGTTGACGTTATGATGGATTTCTGAGAGTATTCAAAGCATACATGACTGGTATTTCAGTTAATGATCTTTCTTAGGACCACCCATCCCCTTCCCGAAATACCACCCCCCCCCCCCCCGCCCTCCAGACCTAAAGACCTAATGATGTAGTCTGGTAGCCTACCAAGGGCTATAGCATGTGTATAATTGCTATGTTTCTGATATGATGAATTCCACTTGTAAACATTTTCCTCAAAAATGACCCGACATATGTAATTACAGGTGATCGCTGCTTTAGTTTTTAAATATGGCAGATTATGCGTCTGAATTTTTCGTCAGTTGTCAACCATTTATCCTTCTATGATTGATATATAATGTATTTAATTTGTATCAACATCGTCAGTACCAGTGCCTTGGCGTTACCAGTGATCTTGGGAGAACCCAGCAAGAACAAGGATTTAAGATGCATGCAATACAGAAAGAATGACTAACTCATTCTATACTTCAGGGAATGGATATCTCAACCATAAGAAGAGGCCATTGATGTATAACCTATAATGGTTAGTCCGCCGAGACCTATTCAGTCGCTCTGCCACAAAAGTGTATTAGTGTAGGTAATTACTGCTGAAGATATGTCAAAGACTGACATCTCTACTGAGTAGACAAAGTTCAAAGTGAAGTCCATCACGGCGACCCCCTTTAGCCTCAACTCGCAACCATTGCAAACAATTTGGCATACGGATGTGATGCCATCCTGATATCCCTGAGAAATCACTCCCTCGATGGCCACAATAGATTCATACGTGGCAGATTGAAGACAAGTTTTTGCCTGACAATATACAGAGGCGGTTTCAACGTTGCCAAGACGAGTCCCAAAAGGGCTTCTAGGAAACAAAAGGGCGAGTGCGCAAGCGTCGGCCCAAGTTCGTCCTTCCGGCGTCCCACAGGAGCGCAATAAACGTTGTAAATGGATATAAATCGGCAATAAATATTTATATGGATAATTAGAGGGCCGGAGGATTAAATTGATGTGGAGTGACAGGTTTGGTAGGCACCATTAGTCGGCTGAGATGGACGGCTGGGGTTGTAGGGGCCAGGCGGAGAAGGGCCTGACGCGCATGATAAAGTCCGCCTAGTTGACCGCGTCAGAAGATGGACGACCAACGGCCACGACCGCCCCGTGAAATATGCCTGGTCGGCATTACACAACCAACGATAAGGCGACACCCCAGAGCCGTCCTGAGGGCCCTGGCTAGTCTAGTGGGGTGAGCAAGGGTGGCCGGCGCTGGGAACACCCGCTTGGACTGAAGAGAGGTGGGGGTTGGGTGGATGGGCAAAGGGGGGGGGGGGGGTGAAAGAAAGAAAACGAAGTCTTAGGACTGGGAAAGGTCCTGTATGACATTATTCTGCATCACATGGGCAGACACCAGGCCGCCACCACTATTGAGTGACAACACATATTTAGGACTGTCCTCCATCCCGCTTACTCCTTTCAGCAATATTCTTCACCTTCTTCCCCTCCCCCCTCCCCTTTCTTTCACCATCATGCATACCCCCACCACCCTCATTCTCCAGAGGCCTCTCCAGTGTCCATCTGTGTCATACAAAATGCTACAGGTTGTCGGCTGTACGCGCTCGTAAATTGCCCGGGCAAACCGCCCTTTGCATGTGTTACTATACTACTAACGGTGCACCGTCCCCACCACCCCATACGCATGCGCGGCTCCACATGGAGGCCAGCGGTGTCAATGAAAGCGAGGCTCTGCGGCGATGACGTCCGCCAATCACGTTATGACGTATGACGCGCCCTGAATACAAGATGGCCGATGGTGGAAATGAGACGACTGTCACAGGAGTGATTATGGAAGTGTCATCCGGGTGCCGGGTGGGCCTCCCGCGTACCTCCACAGAATCTCGCTAGAGGCCGTCCTAATGAATGCGAGTGAGAAATGTCAAGTGCACACTTCTACTGTTTGCACTCCATCAGTGATTAACTTAATTTCCCAGCAATGAACATGTGTCAACCTCAATACGTTCATGGAACGGTCACATATTCATGAGTGTTTCATACATGTGTGTCATTGGGAACGAGGCTATGCTCCATTTACTTATACAACTCACTCTAGGTATGAATAAGGTAAACATGGTGCTGGCGTGGGAGTTTACCAACCTGCAGCCAAGCTCTCTTAATTACTCATGATTTCCGTGTCATCACATCACACATATTTTAGAATAAATACATGACAACCATTTTAAAGCATCTCAACTAAACATGACATTCTCCTTTTTGTAAACCACTCCAACAACAACACCGCCGTATAGCCTAGGTCTATATATGCCTGTGCATATAGGCCCACATGACGGACATGTGTGACGTTATACGTTGGGTATATTTTAACATCAATGTTGCTATTAGAAATGTGAACAAACGTAACATACTGTCACGGCAACATTCTCCGTGGTAATCCACACTGGGAAACAAGATAGTCCTTTAAATTGGCCTTCAATTTCGCTAATTAATGTTACCCCATAAAACACACAGTCAGAGATATTACGCAGCATTTTGTGTAGATATTACTTAGGACTATCCGATTCCTGAAAGGTACAGTTCTAAATATTATGGCAATCATGCCCTATATTAATACAAATGAGAAGAAGCGACCGAATCAGCAGTCTTGCTTGAAATGATCATTCCCTCTTCGAGTGTTGACTAGAAATAGGATGCAAATTTCTGTGATGTGCTTTGCAATAATGTCCCCGGCGCTCATCGTAGATCTCGTCGGCTTTATTATGAATTATGGCCCAGCTCAGGCGACTCACCAAGAACAGGCCAAATAATTATTTGGAGCTTTCATCTCCTGACAACATCAGAAATTACTTAATTTTCTTGTGAGCACCATTCATGCTTTGATAGCAGTTTTGTTTTGATACATATCAACACATGTATATATGTATACATGTGAGTATACATACATGCAAGATGCAAAATATTCCATTGAATAAAATATCATTAAGGATGGTTTGCTCGATTTTGCTTGAGAAGAGCACAGGCAACAGAACCGGTGGGATCTTGGTCTTTCTTATAAATACTTTCTTACTCAATTCTGTAAATACCGGTACTAGCTTTATACAAGTTAACTGAATCATATGCCCACAATTCCGACTGCCCTATACTTCTTCTAGTCAAGATTCGGTTTGTATTATTATTCAAATTAAATATTGAATTAACCATTAACAACTTTAACCATACCACATACCATGAACACACTTGAATAGGATCTCATTAAAACATCATGCACAACCCCAATCATTTAGACACCCACAAAGCATGTCAGTTCCACATACCAGATAACCTCCAGTAATAGCCGGGATTCCAATAATGGCCAGGGATCTAATTACCGCCGGGGTATCAGTGATATTTGTTAATAGTCGCCGGGATTCTAATAAGAGCTGGGGTGTATATGGTTTAGTCCTTGTGGGGGTGGTTGGGTGGGAATGGTCATTTGACTCTCTGTGATGCCAAGCTTATCTCATGGTGCATTTCCATTCAAGAGTGGCCTGGGAACTTGGCTTTAATGTATATTAATGTGACAGAGACATGTGTCAACTGTGGCGTAAAACATCTGTTTCGTTGAAAAGTGGATTATTACAGCATTATTAAGTATAAATTACAATAGTGTACTAGCCTCAGATATGAAAATCAATAGAAATAATATTATATATATATTATTATATAAAAATGAGTTCTGACAGAACTGTTTTTGTATTAGCCTAATGACCAATTCACACAATTGGAGTTGCTGGAGGATTATCAATATGTTCAATGAAAAACGTACAAGTCAACATTTACAGTAATATAGCTTAATATAAGAAAAACTAATATAGAATAGATTGTCTGCCTAATATATGACTCTCATAGATCAGTTTAGTCTCTGCTTTTCTCTCAATACAGTTGCTAATGGCTACCCAATACTACCTTATCGTATATGTCTGTAATAACAAAAGTTATCCTGGGTATGACTTCAGGCCTCTTGTTAATAGACGCCGGGATTCTTATAAACGCCTGGGGCTCTAATAAACGCCGGGGTAAGAGGGGGTTTGACTTAATAGCCGCCCCGGCTATTACTGGAGGTTATACGGTACATACTCTTCCTCTTCTTAAGACAGACAATTACGTTGAAAGTACTGCCGAGAATCTTTTTCTGAGGGATCGCGTCGACATCCTGCTAAACTTTAGACGTTCGGTCTCTCGGACGCCATCTCTATACAAAGGTTGAAAGAAATCTCAAGTCGCTTAGATGCTTGTTAATGTGTTCCCATTTTCACCCAGATCGTTTGGAGAAGAGTTCTAGGCATGGAGGGATTCGTTTTCAGCTCTTCTTAGAGCAATTCAAAAAGTAGGACGACCTTGTGCAGCTCGGGAACCTATTATATATATACAGTAGTCGATTTTAGCAAGTTTTCAAGACTATTATCACCGACCTTATTCTTTGTACATACATGTTACATTAAATAATATTTTTTCCTTTGTGCAATAATTAATTAATTGTCCACATCGAAGCTAATACCAACCAATACTAATTCTTTTGCCATCAGTATAATATATTGTTCTAACTTAATTAGAGGTATCCTCCCCACAATGCCCGATGCGTTCTTCTCTGCATCTCTGGCCCTAATTTTTTTTTTATTTATATGTATATCAACAAAGAACTTTCTCTCCTGGGGTCAATCCCATTACTCTAACGTCGTACCCTCTTTCTCTCATCAAGAGTGAAGGTCTGGAATACAAAGAGGTATATTTACGACAATATTTACTTTTCGGTACAGAGAAACGTTACTATTTTCCTTAAGAATAATCCACCGAAAAAACCGTCACGAGCCGCCCTTATCAGGGTGGGGGTGGGGGTATATTTTCGAGCAACGGGGTTTTCTCGCCAGATCGATAAACTACAACTTGTGAACAATGTTCTGTTTTCTTGAGCAAAGTAGAAAGAATAATTTGACCCTTGTTTAAATGTCACGACACTGGTTGCCTAGGAAGGGTTCTTATGGATGATTATGATATTTGACTCTCCTATACTTTTTAAATCAGTATAAAGCTTCTTCCACGCCTCGGACCACTCTTTCCTGGCTCCAGACATCCTATCTCTGTCCCTAAATTGGGACAATTCAAATATCTGGATGTACCTACTTTTCTGTAAAGCAGCCCCAACAATGTGGTGGCTCGTGTCATAAGTGCGCATCTCACGACATTAAAGGCCGACGCACACAGTCAAGATCTCGGATGTTCTCACGATTTGAGATGAATTCATGCAGATTTCTTTTTAAATCGTGTCCATTTTTACTGCGCACACAGTCACGATTTCATGGAAAATTTGGTCAAAACCTGAGATCGTGAGAATTGTGCACACACACTCACGATTTCATGAAATAGTCTGGCCACGATTTGGTTCATATTTGCTATTTAGGCCTACATTCAAAAATTAAAAATTATACAAAATTAAGAGTTTTGGAGAGAGTATTATTTGGCCAATAATTATATGACTCTTTTTTCCTTTTTCTGAATTATGGGGCTTTGAAACATGGCTGACAACTCAAAATCTGCTGCTTTCAAAGTGTTCAATGTTTCCTAAACATGTCTATTTCAGACAGCTATAATTATTTTTTTAACGCAATGACATATATTTTTTTTCCTTTTAATATGTAGTACATAATCTGAACTATATGTGTCAACAATTTTGGGACAGTAGGAGCAGCCATTAATTGTTTGTTTGATTCTCTAAAATGTGTAAGAATGCACCGTTTTTCCATCGGAATTGTGCCTACGTCAATCCATAATTTGGATCGTCGTGGCACAGCTCCTATATTTTTGTTTTTTATAGATTTTTATCACAAAATCGGTCATACATTTAAATTCTTTAACGAAAATTAATTGTGAGCATTAATTTATGAGTCTACAACAATTTTTACATAGACACACCTATACAAGGTTTGGTGCACGATTTGGCAGTTAGAATATTTGACCTGAACACAAGTTTTTGAAATTGTGTGCCTCAAATTGTGCCTCAAATCCTGTATGTGTGCGTGAAAATTGAACGCACATCTTGACGTGAGTTGATGTAAATCTTGTCGGCTAGGCGGTCGTCGACGTATGGGGGAAAACGAGAACATACAACTCATCGTGAGGCCTCCAAATCCTGACTGTGTGCGACGGCCTTGTGGAGGTTCAGCAAGTCTAACCTAAACCTAACCGTATCCGTATCTCTGATATACAAACATACGTTAAAGGTTCAGCAAAAGATGGCGGGAAAAACGTATAACGTAACATATCAAGTAAAGTGTTTCAGTTCAGAATTATTTTTCATACATAAAAATGGGACGTTATTCACAAAAAAGATACGGACACGGTTACGTAATTGAGATAGGTTTGCTTGCGGAACTTCCCTAATGAATGGGTTTTTTTCATTATACATTATAAAATAATAATACAACACCAAAAAGAAGCGGTCATGGCTTAAATAGCCCTTTTCTTACAGCGAAAATCTTGCACAAACACCCACCTTTATTAAGTCATGCTTGTTGTAACCTGGATTTGTTACCTGCTACATCAAGGTAAAACCTGCTGTAATAGCTTTGGGGGGAAATAATCACAACTGGTGCCATTATTTTACGTGCGGATGGAAATGGAATGGTCGGGGTGCGCAACCATGAGGTAATAGTATCTAGGTGTAAGTGGATTGGTGGTGTTGGTTGAGGGAGGGAGCTGCCCTACACCTGAGAACAGCATAGGTATATGTATACATGGCCTGCTGCTGAGGTCTTTGATCCTTCTATACACCTGATTGGGACACTCTAGTTCACACCCACAGGGTATGCGAGCAGGCCCAATTCATTCCATAGTCATTTTTATAAACTTCAATTACTCAAGTTGTCAGCGCATGAATTGCTTGAATGTTTAGTAATGAATGAATTAATCAATCATTCCTCAAAATCTTATATTATTTAGTTGGTTGTTTTCTAGCTGCCCCTCCTTTATAGGGCAGTTACAGTCACCATTATCTTAAATGTCTAAGTTAAAATGACATCCCTCCATTTGATTGGGACTTTCAATTTCTTTCCTTCAGTGCCTTCAAATAACAAGGAGGTCGGGTGTTCTAGAATAGACTTTCAGCGTAAAGCAAGAGTCGGGCATCCCAAGGTACAAACCAGATGTATATTCAATCGGTCCTTTGACTTTTGTGACATGTTTTTTTCTCGAGGCGATGCATCCTGTAAGTTTCAAATATACTTCAAGTGCATACTGGTAATTATTCAGGTTGATTTATAACAGCTAGACATTAATGTGCCGGTATCAATTACCTGTCTGTCCCCTATAGTATACAGATAGCATATCTGTCAGATTGACACAAAAGTAAGATGAAACCAGTATCAGTATCCCTGTCTCAAGAGTTACACAAGTAATTTGGTTATATATTTCCCCTCGAAATTCTTGTAAAAAAGGGATGATCGATAACACGACGGACACATAATTTTTGTCCCAGCCTTTTAGCATGTAATAAATGGGGCAGGATATGCTGGTTTATTGTTTCAATGAATACCGGGTATATACCTCCCCTCCAATTGTGGCATTTGTCAGTGGGGAGAATGTATCTTTTGTGATCTATGCTGTTTCGGTGAAAAGTCGTCTGCAGACATGCCACAAATTAGAGTCCATAGACTCCGTGGACCGCTTAGTACAGGTGTATCATTATTCACCACTAGAGGCCAACTCAAGGAAAGCGCGCGCTTTTTGTGGCCAACAGCAGACGATATACTGCATCGGCCGAGTCAAGCCTTCATTTGTTCCAGAGCTGTTGATATATGTTAAAGGTACAATTAGAGAGTGGCTCGCGTTGGGGTCAGCTTGAGATGAGTTGGAGCAGGAGTTGTATTGTTTCAGCAAGAGTCCCCTGCCAAGGCTGACGTAGGAGCTTCAAGAATAACGGCTGTCATTCTGTCCGTTGACCTTTTTTGGCGCGCCCGCCATATCTCGCTGCCAGCTCTGACAGTTTCCATCCGTGAAAGAAATCACCGAAGAAGCACATGGAGTGTTGCTTTGTCTACTTTTTCTCCGTCAAGAATTGTTCTTTAGGGTGACCTGCTGACCTCGACCTGACCTGATCGTCTACCTCCATCTCGCACGATTGACCCTGACTGACCATACCTGTCCGGCCACTCCTGAAGACACCCACAATAAATGGACAAGGGGATTGCGTGCCTGTTTGATCTGAAATATGTAATATTCGCACTGTCATCGGCGAGCTTATTGTTTTCCCAGTGACGAGAGGTAGGGGTGGGTGCCGAGTGTTTGGGGCTTTTCCCCTCTTGTGAGAGAGCAAGAAATGCATTCTTCTGTGGTTACTGATTCCCATTTCAGTTATACTGTCCCATCGTGGCTCTTCCTCGATCCCTCCCCTCTTTCCTTGTGCCAGATGTTTACCCTTGGATATGCCAACACACGTGTAAGACACATTTATTCATATTACCTAACCATCGCAGTGCAATTCTCCACCCCTCTTGAGTGATGAATGTCAACTAAATGTCATATTCTAGCCCACTTATACATTGGCTACACACGGTACGAGGGAAATCTAATTACCTTCAAAGTATAGGGGTCATTTTATGCAATATACAATTGAGTTATTTATTGTTCGTTTCCCCTCTGCCAAGGCAGTAATCATGCATGCTGTGAGGGTGAAATATATCTTCTTGGTACGGTAATAAATTTGTTGCACAATGGCTGAGAAAACAGCATGTGAGAAAAGAGGCGATTCCCCCTTCTCGCCTTGTTCACATTGCTCATGGAAAGCTACCAACACTCATATCTGATCATAGGAAAGGGCGTTGCCATAATACTAGAAAGGTGTGTGTTGAATACAACAAGGACACAGGAAGGTTTTGAAGGATAATCAAAGCTTTCTCTTAGCATATATAAATGGCGTGACGTCAAGTGACTGATAGATTGCAACTTGTAATACTATCAGCCTATGTGGGGCGACCAACGGGGGCCCTTCGATTTCCCGACGTTTTTATCTCCAACTGACGAATGGGACGGGCATCCTGACATTATTTCCCGGTTATCCGTGGATTCCCGTAAATCTTTTACTTCTCCATTACCCATTTGGGGGAGAGTATCAGAATTAATGTCCCTCAGTCAGATATGTCCCACAGACGCGCCCTGACTAATATACTACGACTCAAAGTCAAAGCGTTCAACCGCCTCTCAATGGCGAAGTAGTCGTGACAAATTGGCGTCCAGAGAATGATAATATTCATACACGTCCTCGGCGCTATATATGGCCGCAGCGATCGCCCATCGCTAAGACGCCAACTCGACTCACGTAAGACATTAACACGACAAATGGCCGATATAGACGCTTGGTGGCGCTGGCTGTCAATCATGCTATCAAGTCTCGTAGGTTCTCGTCTGCCACGGGATAAGATGGGCCTGGACGTGCGCGCGCATTCATATCAATGAGCCCAGCCCTGATAGGAACCGGAAATGATACTGATGGACCTGCGCAGTGGACGCTGACATCGCTTACGGTCCGAGCGAAATCAAATACAGGGTGGCGCTGGGAGAAGGGACCAGCAATCACCATTACTGTCCGCCTGACCTATGTAGGTAGCCACTCATAAACAAGGCATTTTCCAAACTGTGTTACCAGTCACATCCATCAGTCCCCCCTTGGATGTCGAGTCTTCCAAGCTTAAGCAGCTGATTGCCACGAGGACATAGCAGCGAATATATCCTAAGCAAACGATCGCACGCTTTTTATAACATCCTAGAGGTCTCTAACGATAGGAGCCAGCTATGAATTACCGCAAATAAATAGTTTACCGGAATTTCAAATGGATTGTTTTTATCGACTCCAACTGAAACCTTGATATGTGGATTTTCTCATTCTAAGTTGATGTATAAATTACATAGAAATGTGAATAGATGACTGGCGGCTTTAGATTAAAAGGAAGCAATGTTCAGCTTTGAAGAACATGTTCTTGGATATAGGCATTTCTACTAATGACCTTGTGGCTTCCAAAGTGGCTTCGGCTGTGGCTTCTAATATTCTTGCCGGACAGAGGGTTTATTGCTATCCACGATTCCCTCGGTGTTCTCAAAGCCATTTCAAATGCTTTTCTCTGGCCATACCTTCATCTAACCTTGAGCTGTTTCCCACTTTTTTTGTCTGGTAGCCTGCACCATTTAGATTTGATTGAAGTATTTTGGGCGAGCATCTTTTTCAGATAATTCCCTCTGTTGGACAATTGTTGGCCATAAAAGCTGACATACTTATTTATATTCATGATATTACTTTATGTCTGCGCCCTGTAGTCATAATTGCGAGCACCGTTGCTGCCATCTTATACGAGATGGATTTGCATCGCCTGAGGGAGGAAGAGTAAGAAGGAGCAATGAGAGAGAGAACGCAAGATGAAAAAATACATATGAAAAAATATAGAGGAAATAGGTTCTGGACATGGTTGACGACGGGAATCATGGTCGAGGCAGTGGCTACTGCTATTAGCCATGCCTTGTGTATGTATGTGGTATGTATATATATACGCAGTGACCACTGTGACACCTTAGTCGGGGTCCAGGCTCGGGGGCCCGACAAGAAGTGGGCGTTTCCACCTGCATAGCTATGATATATCCGCTGTCAACTTTGATGGTGCCATAAATCAGCAGAAGCTGCCAGAAAGGGCCGAAAACCATGGCTGGTCATGCTCGCACCAATGCCCCCGGGGCCACATTGGGCCGGCGCAGTTCGCCCTGTTCTCTGACTTGGCCCAGACCCCGTCCTATAGATAATACAAGCTATTGTCTACGTGGTGTGCATTTAAACATTACACCGGCCGCCTCAGCGCTAAAGGTAATAATTAGCCTCCTTGGTGTGAATGATATACTCTCACTTATGGCCCCAATATCATATATCAGGCCCACGGCTGTCCATATTTGCAGAAAACACATTATGCACCCGCAAGAGAGTGACAGTGGGGCCAGACGACTTTCTCGCTAACATGGCGTCCCAATTTCCCGCCATAATAATATCACTCGCACAAAATCCAACGGCCTGGAACCCATTATTTATGTATAATTAGTGACATACGTTAATTAGGTCCCTATTCCCTATTGTTTATGGCTAGGGATGGGGTGTTCTAGATGGGCCAAGTGGGGGGAACTGTGCCTTGCAGAATTAGAACGATCTGATGAGGAGCATGAGGAAGGAGGTGCCATTAATATGATTGACAACCTTTGAGGTGACGGGACACAATGTATCAGAGCGACAGGATGTCGATGACAGCGTCACTAGGGGTCGGTACGTGTTCCATGACACGTACAATGATCCAAACCAAGCAACACTTGGCGGCGCGCCTAAGAAACTGAGTAAAGAGAGGCAGAGGGAGACAAATGCCGGACATATACAAGAACTAGATCAGCAAGTGTGAATTTTCTGCAGGCGTCTGACAAACACCTATCAATCTCGCTGGCCTGGTCCCGTCACTCCGCCGTGTCATTTATCTGTCTATCATTAGCATGCGCCCGTAATGGGAAACGCCGAACGGAAGCAAACTCTGCTATTCAGCCACAACTGCGCACTGCGCATGCCCGACCGATAGTGCTGCCCCCATGGGAGCAATAACCACGGGTTGTCATGGTAACCTGGATATATACATTGACATCGTCCCCCCTAAATGCCGCGATGTTTTTCCTTGATTGACGCTTTCGACATGAATCGTCGAGTCTTTTTTGTTACCCCCTTCCTTCTATTCCTTGTCCCCGGAATTTAAATTCCCCAACAAATGTGCGTAGGGAGGACCGATTTCAGATATGCTGGCTATATATCACCAAGACGGTGGATATATAAGCAGCATAATAAGCGACTAATTACACGCGGGTCCAATTGACAGTTGAATGATGCCTGTCCCCGTGACCACACAAGTAGACAATAATGATGTCACTTCACTTAATCATCCAATTTAAGTCGTGTGGGACTAATTACTGGAACAAAATTTATTATGAGAATTACATTATCGCGGAGAGATCAAAGGCATGGCCATCTTTGTTTTTGGCCATGGCCCGAAGGAATGTGAAATACCTGTGTGACGGCAAGTAATTATGAGTTCCTTAATTGGCGCTTTGCACAGGGGAATGTGATGGACCAGATTGACATGTGTTGCATGCACGTTGAATCATCCCAGCGACAAGCTCGTCCCCAAAACCTTGCATTGTCAAACTTCCGACTCGAAACTAGAGTATTAAATTTCACGCAAAAATATGACAAGCGAGAGACAGGCAAGGTGTCGGGTGTCTTTTATCATTAAGGAATTCACTCCCCGAGCTTGCCTCAGAACGCGATGAAGTTGCGAGAATAGAAAATAAATTCCTTTTCTTCTTCCAAATGTAACGAGCGTATTGTCGAGAATTATCGTTAGCTATTACTCTGTCAGTGAATCGAAGGAATGAAATGCGTCATTGTGGCATCTAGGTTAGGTCACTTGTCGGTTTGATGTATATTGTTGGTCGTTGATGAGCATAATGAAAGAAAGACAAAGCCATAATTGTGGTCGTTAGAAACCACCTCGCCGAGAAACAAATTTGGCGCCGTGGAAAGGTCAGTTGGGAAGCGCCTTTGAAGGGCAACATCGCATACTTCCAATCGGAAGATTGTTTCGGTAATAGCTTCTTGTTTTTCTGTGGAAAGAGCCGATGTCTCATAAATATCTTTCCACCACTTTCTCTACCTTATATTTAAGAATGATAATTATGCAGGCAGTCTGTTCAACGAACTTTTTATTGAGTGATTTATTGTGCGACAGGTTCAATGAATCTTTTCGTCTCTTTCTGATTATTTTTTCAAATATTTTTTAGTCTTCAAATATTCTTTGTTCGGGTAAAATACATAAACAGGACGCATGTGCCATATAATAGACCATACATGGCGTTTTGGAAACATCTCTTGATCTGAATGCCAACAAAACGTAACGAAAACTGACGTGGAATATAAAATGGTGCCCTACATACCGAAGCGTTTCGACTTAGTAGATAATTTGTGGTATTACATATTGTGAACAGTCGGATTTACAAACCCCAATACCACTGGCAATAAATATGTTATTGTACGAATGAATGACCTCCATTGAATACGTTTCTAAACCAAACAACTTCAATCAAACTAATTTACCTCACTATATCTGTCTGATTGTCAATTTTTATTATTACCAAATTGTAGTTCGTGATATCAATTTCTTTCAGATAATAACCTTATTGAACCAGCTGTATTCATGGCTCACCACTGGAGCACTTTCCTTGTTCTTGTTTTCACTGTCGCTGTAACTTCATGAAAGTCAAGCAAAACGCCTGGGAGCGAAGTGGAAGACCTGCTTCTGCAGATGTTCACGGCCTTTTGCTGTAACATGCAAATAAAGAATATTTCAATTTCAATCAATTTTACTGTATTTTGTCTTACTTAAAACACTTTCTTGTATCGCCAATTCCATGACCGAAATGGGGTTGTCATGGTTCCCTTTGTGACGATATTAGTAAGTATAGTATTAATTTAAGGTGAATATAAGAAGTGCGATTGATGGAAAGTTTCGTTTGCGACGAGCCCATGGAATTAACTGATGTGAAAGCCTCTCTATTTGATCTTACCCCAAGCCATCCAATCTGGTTCCCTAGTGCCGCCAGCCAGCCATATTTAGTGTTACTCTTTATTAAATCTGTATACATGTATTTTCTCCTGCCTCAACAGATCGATGGAACTCTTCGATTACTGCTGGTCGTTCCTCGTAGTCTGCGGTAACTATTGAGAACAAGTGGTGACAGGGAAGACAGACAAACCATGAGAGTATAGGAAAGAAGAGATGGGGGTGGGTAAAGATCATGAGGGAGGGGATGGTATAGTAATGAATAGCCACACAGGTTCACACAAAACCATAAATTGCTAGAAGGGCATTTTAGTGTCAGGAAGTTAGAGAATTGAACTGCGAAGTAGGGTCCAGTGCCATAGCATATAGGAGAGAAGAGCAAAACCTATCATATGGTCTGGGCATGGGGACACATATAGGGAGAATGGCTTGGGAAGTGGGAAGTTAGTTTTTTTTCCCTCGAGCAGGGGACAAGTAGACTTTGATGGCGCCGTTCTCACGAGCTCTCATGTGTGTCCCGTGATTTATTATGATACATTCCCATGACAAGGACTGGCTGGGTGTCTAGAACCGGGAAAATGATAAGTCGCACCTGACGGGATTGATTAATGGGTTCTGTGGCGACACCTGACGCTGAGCCCAGTATGCATTTCCGCGTCCACTGGACATATCACATGACCTGACCGGATGTGACGTATATAAAACAAGATGGCTTCTACCCGAATGGCTCCGCAGTTATAGGATGTTTTAACGTTTCCTTGTTTTTCCATCACCAATTATAGCACGCCCTTAAGACAGCAGGTTAGGAGCTCATGAAGGCTTTGATCATTCGTGTGATGAAGATAGATGTGTGTTCTCTGCCTCACATAACTACAAAAAAGGAATATGCGTGATATATATTACAGCAATAAAATCATGCCTTGCAGATTATATATTATTCTTAGAATATATTACATTAAACATGTCTTGTCTAGTTTGTCAGTGAACATGCTTCCCCAGAAGTTTTTGTGGTCGTTATACTAACTTGATTATCAGGTTACATTATTTTGTAAGTTAGGAACAGTTGGATGTGATTTATCATTTACAGCTAAAACACTATCATATGTGTCAGCATTAATAAACTGTGGGTGTATGTTAATTATGCTACACATCTAAACTGAACTGCAGAGTTTCTACCGCCCAAGCTGTGTCAGGAATTAAATTGGAATCCCCAGACATCGGTTTGCCCTTTGTAGCTCTTTGTGTTGGTTTTCGACATTATACTTAATTTCTTTCCTATATCATCGAAGTCTGATCTCTCCCCAGAGAGGGTGATATGTATATATAGGTTGAAGTGAGAAAAACATCGATGTATATTATTATCCTTGGGTGGAATTTTATCTGAGAAAAATAAAACTATGTAAGGTCTATTGCAGTCCACGTGTTATGTTGATCACATCACGTGTACAAGTCATAAGTCAGAACTCTTCCTAGAATCGTTCCAGTAAAATACATGTAGATAAATCAGATGATACACGGTGCCTGTTTACATAGATTACATAGATTATATACCGTAGCTTGATTGCCATCATAAGGAAAGCAAACAAAACGTTGAAATTCAAATCCATTCGGATTTACATTTCAAAACTCAACCAGTTCTATACAAGTTTACCTTTCTATATTTTGGCCTGTAATTAATGGGGTATTTTGTTACTTGTTATTTGAAAATGTTATGAATTATGTAATATCACAGGGATGAGGCAAAATTAGCAAATACAATACACCATAATGGACGCAAATCACCACTGACATAATGAGTATAGACAACCTCTTATCATGAAATCATAAATAAAGCAATTATAGAGCCCCCAATGACCAATTGCCATGTTTCATGGGGGTCATTGTAGTTTTTCCAGGTGGTAGAGGAGAGGGAGGGTGTGAACGAGGAGCAGACTAGAGGATGAACTGAGGCGGGTGTGTATGTGTAAGGAGGGGGAGTGGGGGGGGGGGGCGGACCTGGTCAGCATTTATCCAAGATGGACGTGCCAAGCAATGATCGAAAGCCTTCTGTAGAGAGAGGGAAAATAGAAAAAAATGCACCGATCGATCGGGCAGGTGTCACCAGCAAGCCCAAAACAAAGCCAATCCATCAGAGAGTGTACTCTGTCAGGCGCATTGTTCGGGGACCTGGGCTGCTGTCATTCCTACTATCAATCATCTGTCAGTGCTGTCACCAAGATGACCACAGACAAAGCCAGGTGTAAAGAGTGACAACAACTCTTACCTTACATATATTACACATACTACCACATGGATGATAGCCACTAGGGGGTACATTCACACACACCTTTGTACTGTAAAAAATAAGAGGTTGCAACATTGACCTGGATCTTAGAGTGGGTGGCCATATTGGTGGTTTATTATGACAGGGATTAAGATGTATCCCAATCGCTGTTTGTTGCGATTACTTAACGACGGAATCGTGAATGGCAAGGAATTGTTAAGATTCAACTAGTTTTGTTCAATATCTCTGACTTTGAGAAGCGGAGGGAATTTCCCTTCTTAGAGGTGCGCTCATAAATTGCCCTCTGCTTTGCCAAATTTATGCGCAGGGTCGCACAAAGAAAGCTGTATGTTAACCACACCGAATAAATGTTACTTGAAAATAATATAAGTACCATTCAGTTACTGCTATCCCGGGGTAGTTTTTATCCAGAGATTCAAACAGTTTAAAAGCCACGGTTGAGACACATAAACCTTATAAATAGTGGAAGTCCTTAACTAATAAAAGCTGTTGGGGTTATTTACTGGGTGATTTATTTTAGCAAGGAACGCGAGTCAATTCAACAGATGTCCCCGTGAGGGCCGTTTTCATTTGAAAAACATCCTTTGATTTCTATACTTTATCTCAGGCATATTCCTTGGGTAGGCAATGAGCGCGTGTGCTTCCCCCAAACAGGGAACATATCATTTATACTTTTCATTGCAATCATGCGATGAAATTTAGGTTAATTCCTTGAAAATTGTTGATTGCTTACCAGGATTGTTCTTTTGCACAGAAGATACCAAAGATACAGACAACAGATGTGAAGCGATAATAAGTTTATGCAAATAAAAGATAAATTCCATGTCAAAATAACGTTTAACTTTATTGTGTTGATGGTACCTATATTGAGTTAGTATCTTACCTTTTTTAAATTTCAGAGTTTATAGGCGCGGAATTTATGCATCGTCGTGCATGTATACCGGGCATGTATATCATCTATAAAACTGTACATTGATCTATGTAAATATGGTATCTATATTTATTGATTTTTATATTGAATATTTCTATATGCTTTCGTTTTTCGAAAAGACAATGGCAAGTTGGATTATAAAAATCGAGTGTCGTTCATATTGAATGGGATTTCACAATTTAAAAGATTTAGGAAGGCAGGCGTGCAGACAAAAATAGAAAATGGGTTTATGAGTTCCACGTGTATAAGGCAGGCAACCAAGGACTACGGGCTAAGTTATACTTGACACTATCATTACACTCCTGAAAGACAAGTGGATTTTCAATCATGTCATCAATCATGTAAAACTTATTAATTTTTCTTATCAACACTGTGACTATTCATAGTTCATAAAGGGCAGTATATCTATATAATGCTCCTCTCACGCGATCGACAGTTTAAAACATCCTTTTATATTCAGGACCTAAATGAAATTCTGTTCACTCTGTCTAACTGTGTTAGCTAAATTGTATGCTCATTATTACTTTTTGGCCAGGCAGAGTATCCCATTGAATTTGGAAGCTATGGAGGGTGATTCAGGTGCCAAACACATATTCAACTATTCAGAAATTATTTAATTGAACGTTCAAACATTTTTGTCATATGTGGACCTCAATATATTAGAAATGATCTTCGAGAGGCCGAATAAAGGGCTGAGATACACTGCATACATTCATTACTTGTTGCAGCCTCAGCTGTTGGGCCAATATGTACATTGGTTTCAATCATTTCCTTTGTGGCGATTCCAACCATTGGCATATGCGGGCAATCAAATGGTATTTCTCTTCGCTTGATCAGAAGACGCATAAAAGATAATACTATAATATGCGATTGATATAATATCACATATATGACTTAATAGTGAGAGTGCTCCCGATTCAATGCCTTCAGATTCCATAGGCCCTTTATTTCATTCTTTAAAATGTATGATACATGATCTTGATTGATGTTATAGGCTCACAAAAGGTAAGTACACGGAAAAAGTTTCATTTCAAATAGATGTCAGGTAAATGCATAAATTATGACCATTGGGAATTGTAAGAGATAAGAGCTTCTAAAATAATGATTTGTGAGTTTTGTTGTTTTGTACCAAAGATCGACACATATTTAACAAAAACCGCGATGAACACAAAGGATGTAACATGTGCGTTTAATAACATGGTTCATTATTTCTGTTCCTGTTTGAAACGTACCTTTTTACATTAACAAAATCATATTGGATCATGAGAGACCTTTCATGCTTCATTTTATGTTTTGCCTTTCAATCTCGAAAAAAGGATAATCGGACATCCATGACGGTTGTTTATATGCCTGCTTCTTTATTGGCTATAAATTGCAACTCCCCCAAATACTTGCCATCATTGGGATCGATGGTGGCCTGATCAGGTAAATCCTAAAGATAAACAAGATTTGGATCAGATATCTTTATATATATCTAATGCCGTCTGATGTGTTTCGGATTCAGTATTATACACTTGCAGGAATATATGGGTCAGATTTTCAGAAAATGTACAATTGGCAGATCTAAATATTTAGTAAATTCTGCTAAATTAGATTGAAATATGGTCAAAACTAGGCATATCTGAGTATATTTGGTATTGAGTTGATTTAAAGGATGTGTTTGGTTATGTTATACTGAATTTTGAACATCATTATTGTCTTAAATTTGTGTTATTTGAAAGGATTGCTGAAGACAAATTGTACATTTTCTGAAAATCTGACCCATTATATATGATATGTATCTATCCGCACCTGCGACTGCTCCCCTGCAAAGTGCTTTCATCCCTGAACAATCGGATATTGAAAATTCAAAAAAATAATATCCCCAAGAATCATTTGATTTTTGAGTTTTAAAAAGGACGACGTGTCCACATGTCAGGGGTTTTCTTTCCCTTTTTGACATTCAGCAACCTATGACACGCTTGCACGATACACAGGTAAAAGGCAATGGAATCAATCCCGATAAGTTCGCCCAAAATATCCCGTTGCTGGAAAAAGTTGCAATGGCCTGGGAATAAGTAAAACAAATATCGTGACATTTTAATTACAATCAAAATGCATGCCTTTGTTTTGGATGAAACAGTCATCACCCCCTCTTACCTTCCCCCAAACGAGCTTCATTGTTTGGACAGACTTAAAATAAAGCAAATATATTGGTTGTGTGACTCCGCGTTGATGGATGGGAGGCGATCAACGCATCTTGACATGATAAACCATCCAGCATACAATTAACGATTCCACAATCTGTCATGTTACAACGATTCAGAATAGTTAGATTTTATACATTTCTCCTCTTGCATCACCATTACCATTGATCGGTAAAATGTAACATGAATTCAGTTCTAGCCCATATAAAACAAATCACATTTCAGACATAATAATGATTCTATGGCTCGATGTACCGTGTGGATTTAAACCCTGAGCCATGAATGTGCACATATATCCAATACTATGGTCCAAACATGTTGTCCTTGGAGTTGGTTTGGAAAAAGACGAGTTTAATCTTTTATATTCCGAAAGGTGCACTTTAGGGTAAGGTATAGGATGACTAGCAATTCGACGAAGCATCTCGAAGATGGATGCAAGAAGATATAGCATTGTATCACCCATATAATCTTAGATTACAGTGTGAAGCATCATTTCATTGAGAAAGGTACTATTATGAACCCTAGAATTCAATCTCGGCTACTTCTCGGAGAATTTAACAACATTTGCTCGTTTGATCACATATATTCAGATGGTGAAACATCTGGCTAGCTGGAATGGCAAAAATGGAATTTCGGTATGATATTCGGAAATGGGGTATATGTTATGGGTGATACTGCAGCCCCCTAAATGCTCTATTTTGATACCGCCTTAAAGACTGGCGGATTAGTATAATATTGTTTGCAAAATGTTAATGCTTTATTTTATGGATTTGCAGTTCATGTAAATCTGATCTTGACATTCTATAATTTCTTTAACAAAGAATATACGTTACAAGCCCTGCAATTTAAGATTCTTCGTACGAATATATGTTACAATGAATACTTGAAAAAAAAATGACCCTATATATATATGTGAATTCTTTGGTTACAAGGACGGTACATTTCTTCTACAAGTGTGAAAAGGTCGGGGAACTCTGGAATAATATTCAGAGCTGGCTATATGATAGTTCGTGTATGAGTGACATAATATCCCTGACATTGTAACGCCCACCCAGATCCTTCTGGGCATGGTGGAAGTCGGAAAAAGATACGATTTCATCAACTGGATATTTATTCAGGCTAAGAATTGTATTCACAGGCAACGCCTGTTTCATAATAACGATATATGTATCACACAATTCGTCAGAGAATCTAGCAGAAGGTTCAGAGTCATATAGTACGGGGAGAAAGTTAACCTTAAAGGGAGAGGGAAAGGGGGAAAATAGAAGATCTTCATTAACGACCTGCGAAGTCGGTTCTTAAGCGAGCACAAAGAAAAACAAATGTCCAAATTAATATCTTATCTTTATTCAGGTAAAGGGTTTTTAAGTTGTTGTAAATTGTATGGTGATTATAGGTAAGGTCCAATACAGAGTAAGGTATACAACATGAGGGCCTCTCTTGATAGAAAACTCGAAAATACAAAAGAAATATCAAAATACGAGCAAAAGTTCTCGTGAAACATAAATTACTGTTCAAGTATGGTCGAAATGTCGCGAGAGCGTTATGATTGAAAAAGCCCAAATGGCAGGATTAGCCTATACGAAATAAAATTGCAATGTTTAAAAAAATAAAAGATATACGTTATATATGTTACCCGGTTTATAAACGAGTACAGTTTTATACGATTGGTTAAGGAACGTGAATGACAGCTGAGTTGTGTAGCAACGAGTGTGATATTCGAACGAATAAAATCAACGTGTTACTTTACTGATATGCCTCTAATAATCCAAAAAGGAACTTTTTAAAGCCAGTTTGTGGAACTTCCCCAATACTACTTCCAGTGATTCAGTTTAGACTCAGTGTTGAGAGTCCCTCGGAAAGTCTCTTGCTCTTGCAAAATGCAATTAACAACTCATTAGGACGCCTACTCCAGGGTTGGGAAAGCCATTAACACAGTAGGAGTCCAATAACTGACATACCATACGATTCATATATCATCTGAGAGGCTGTGAGCCTAGACTGGATTCAGGTGCATGGCGGGGTCACTCAATTATATACGCATGTGACGTATCTCACTCTAGATATACGTTATTTCATATCATAATATGTGTACATAATTATGATATAGAATTATAGACGGCCCACAACCGATCAATATCAGAATATTTCTTTTATAAAAAAAAAATCAGGCTTTCATTCTCGAAAACCTCACAGTTGTGATACTTACAATCCGGGAGAAAAATTAGGCTTTATTTAAAGATAACAAAACAGATAAATTATTTTCTAAACTTTTAGGAATATTTAGCCATCCTTCATCGCACATGCTAACTATACGAGTTACTTAACTTCAAGGACGCCATGCAATAATGATAGTATAACATTTTGCATTTGGGTTGACCAAATGTGATTAAAGGATTGACAACATTTGCTCGCCTGAGCATATATAGGCCTATGCTCAGGCGAGGAAATGTTGTCAATCCTTTAACAGAACTACGTAACAGAACAAAACATGTGCTGAAGGACATTGTACGGTTGTCATTCTGTATTGCTCTGGTATTTAGGTATACTGTACGGCTGTCAATCACACCTTGCATATTAAGCGTCGCATTTTTATAGCCTTGTTAAACATTCAAATGTGTATAGACTGCATAAATAAACGCATTAGTAATGTGTATTGTGATACTATCTCGCTATTGTTTTCTATGGCACCCTCGGGACCAACCCTGCTATTTCCTTATCAAATACCGCATCTTGCTTGTGACCATTTCGATCTTTTTCCTCCATTATAACTAGTACATCCCAGAATAAGGTTTTTGACGCAGTCCCGCTTTTTCACCCGGTCGTCCTAAAACGCTGGGCATCCGTCGTCGTCATGCGCGGCGCCAATCGGACCGCTCGTAACAATATAATATACACGGGGGCGCATCCCGTTTGTTATCTTAATCCCCGTTGGTGGATCGCCTTGTAGCGACTGATGTGCGCATACGGCGTGAGTGATATGTTGTCTGTAACGCTTTCATGTATTGAGTGAGGTCGGGCTTTCTTTCATGAGGGCACATACAACATGTACACAAACACCGTGGTGCAATCGTAGACCAAAGGCTATACGTGTGAGTCTAATTATAATAATATAGACCTAATAATAATATAGGCCTAATAATAATAATATAATATTGTCTTTATTTGTTTCATAAGTTAGACAAAAAAAGAGAACCCTTCAAAACAATCACCTCCCTGAATTCAAGAATTACATTACACTAGTAATTCAATTCAATTCAGTTCAAAGTATTTTTTATTTATACAAAAGAGTTTTACAAAAAGGAGACTCGCAATAGCTACTCGCAATTAACCAGACATTGGTACATCTCTACCTGTTAGCTTCCTGTATATTATATGCTTATTATATATGCAATGTTGAATCTACATTGGCGATTACCTCGAGATTGTAGCATCTTAAGACAATTTAAAATCTATTGGAATTAATTAGTATTTCTTTATTTCTACAACAACTGAAATATAATGATATATGAATTTCATTTTCATATGGGTTGTTTTACCTGGTTGAGTGGACACTCATAAACATATTTAATTTAAAGGAGGGATATCCTAATCGATTTCACAAGCAACAGTATTTCCATTTAGACCTAGCCTAAGACAATACTATTTTAAAGCGCATGAAATCATATAATTATAGGCTAGTACAAGACCATTCTCATGGAGAAAGGGTCGGAGGTGAGGAAGAACACAATGCGAATGTTTAAGCATTTGGAAGCTACAGGTGGGAGCAGAAAGTTTGGTTTTCCCATCCGTACGCACTGTCTTACAAACCGCGGGAGGGTGCATTGAGTGCCTCAATGCATAGAGCTAGTAGTATATGAGCAGGACCGAGCCATCGTCGTGGCTGACTCGCAAGCACTCGTAGCGTAGGACATGACTCTTCCTCCTCTTCTACTATACAGGACTCCATGCCACACAGAACCACCCCTGACCCCTCCTGCTCACCCCTGTGCCTCTGTGGGGTCCAACAGTCATATTTTCGCTCCATGTTTTTGCCTTTATGACATGTGGCAAAAATCCCGCCCGCACGGGGTCGGAGCGCCGAGGGGTGCGCCCGATCACACAGTCCTGATTTATCGCTCGGGGAAAGTATCATGGTCGCAGAAATTTGCATGTAATATTTGTGACAACCCATTCCTCATACACGCTACACAGGGCCCGCACAGATAAAACTGTCATTTGTTCGCCACGGCCGAGAATTTTATTTGTTTTCATGGCGGCCAGATATAAGAGTCGTTATCAAGGCCTGTTGCAGCGATAAGCAATGTTTTTTAGGGCTTTGTCATGTGAGGCAAGATTTACGGGTGCGGTGTGGCACACTGATGGACAAACGTGGCCGGCAATAAATTACCCTGCTTGTACAACGAGTTGCCGCTCTCACCCCTCACAGGGGACACTCTCGATACAGCATATAGGAGATTATAGATCCACCCTCCAACTCGGAGTCCCCCAACTCTGGTCAGGAAGATCCAATACAACATCTCAGCGCACATACCATTATCTGCAGTGGGAATGCTTAAAAGTTTCTTCATCGTTTCTTTGACTTCCAGCTCTACTTCGCATTTTGTGCTCTCAAATAGTTCTATTTTCTTTGACACTTAGATGATTTTTTCTGCTATTCTTGTTCGGGAGTGTGAGACTGTATAGTCAATCCTGCCATGATTAACAGCATTAAAACCTAAGACTACCAGTTCACAGTCACACACAAAGATAACAGGTTATAACCGAAACTACCACACTACACACTTTGTTTATGAGTCTGAGGCGATTGTGGATGATGAATATACGGGAAAATTAATTGGTTAATTACATGGTATCTAATTATACACCTTTTCGTCCTGGTTATATGATATCACATAGAAAGGCGCATCTAGGATGTCTGTTACTATTGCCTTTACACTCCTGATCACGCTTTTATGTTTGGAGTGCTATACTTTAATATGACGGAAAGTCGCAATAACCTACGGAAGTTATTTCACTTTTGAAACAAAATCTTAAAAAACTGAGTGAAAGTATCTAATGAGTGACCTTCGTTTTCCTCATCAAAACATTAATTGGCTGGAGTCCCCGTAGAAGTTCATGGTATTAGCGGCTTCTTAAAACTTAATCTGTGTAACAATGATGTATGATGGCTCATACCTGAATAAAAACGAATTTACAAAAAATTAAATTCACGAAATCATCACCCAGAGTGGTACCATTTATATCGCTAATTATGTTCTGTCGATAACAATTGGGTTCGTGCTATTTGATGTGGTATACTTTTTGCTTGATCATGAGTGAAAATTCGATCTAATATTCAAAATAATACCTAGATAGTAATTTATATTTAGTCTCCTAGGTCCTCATTTAATGAGCTTCCAAGAAAATAGCTTCTGCCAGAAAATTATAAATCATTATAGTGGATTAAAATCATGGTTATAATTGTTGACAAGAAGTTTGTCATTTGTTCATTAGTATTGGGTTTCTTCATTTTCAGAAACCCAGCAAGCATTCTCATCAAGCTATTTAACATAAATGATAGATAGCCTATCAGGTATCCTAGAGATGAAATTGGCTCTGAAAATTAGAGTTTGTGTCGTTTTAATTGGGCTGTGCATTACCAAATAAGTCGGAAATATTACATCAAGATCTGACAACCTGTGTATGGTTAAAACTGTCTTGTTTTAAAGTTTAATGCAGGTATAATTGTAATGGATATCATGAGTTGTGATTATCATTAGAATCGAAGAATGAATCCATCCCTCCTTCTTCAGGAAAACTTCGGCTGAGACAGTTAGTCATAGCGATCCACGATCCACGATCCTTGTTTTTGTGTGGAGTCAATGCCCTGAATTCGCGCCTTTATGCCAAAATAGTTAATACACCAATGACATAAGCAGCCATGAAAACTAAGTGGGAAGTAAAAAGCGAGTAGACAGTGTAAGTAAAGATCCATATGTGTTAATTGGATGTTAATGTCTTATTATATAATTCAGGGAAGCATGGGATTATATTTTCAACGCAGGAGAAGGCTATAAATCCAATTTCAATTGTGTTGCGAAGAAATAGTATAAATTTGATTTAACTTCTGTTCACCCACTTAATTTTCAATCGATTAATTTCCTAAGCAAGAGGTTTACATTTTTAAGTACCATTGCCAATTGTTCTATTGTGAGAATGGGTTGATAAATGCGTATAGTGGTATTTATTTTCTAAAATTCTTGTTAATTTTCCCATATGGCGGACTGAGCTCCAAGCGACCCTTAACCGAGGTTTAGCTCTGTACGACGAGCAGGGGCAGAGTCCAAGATGTTGTTTTTGAAGAGGTATCTGAAGTCTTCTTGTAACAGGGAATAAAGCACTCAACACATCCCAATGACACTGGTTATATGGGCACCGTTCTGCAAGTATGTCATGTACATGTATAGCCTTCAGCAAACCACAACTCTTAGAGACATGCTTGATTCATCATTGACAATTGGTACACTTTCTAAGAATTGCAACTGTAGCTGTATTACTTACACTGTAACATTCATCCCATGTCCCTTTCATGCATTAGATATTGCTTACATAAATTTGAGTCTAGAATTATTTAATTGTTAAGTCCTATATTAAATTGAATGGAAAATATGCGATCATCTATGGGCCAAAGATACCTAAGTGGTAAAAAGATATGAACTACATCAGCTAATCCAGAACAGGCCTACTTCAGAACGATTGGTGGTTTGCACGATAGATTTAGACTATTTCAACTGGTAGCGTCTTATAAAAGTACTGAAGAACAGAAGTTACACGACTTATAGCTTTTTCCATGAAATAACCTTGCAATGCGAGAGTCTCGGCACATTTTGCGCTTGTTTCTTTCAATAAACTTTCACGGACGCAAAATAGATTCCTTACTTATCGCTTGTGATAAGCGAGCGATCTACACTCTGTCCAGCCTCTGTAGAGCGCGGCACCCGCGTACTGGGGTATGTGTCCCTCCTTGAAGTCTCTTTGAAGTCCCAGCTCTTCAGAGGCTGGACAGAGTGTATTCGTCGCCGGAAAAGGCATGGAAGATGAAGATGGATGTTTAGCACCGTCTCTCAAGACTTGGTGCTTTATGGTGCGAGAGGCATGGGAATAGATGAATGGAAGACGCCAAAACCTGCCAGAAAAAACAAGCCGAGTCTCACCCTCTGCCCCCATGACGTACTCCTCTTCAACATTGCACATGTGGATTACCAGACTTCCTGTATTACCTCACGTAGGCATTGGTCGACAGACTTTATAGGAGAACATATTGATTTATTACCGTAGGCAAGCGGTGATCTCTGATTAAAATTTAGACCGCAGATACACAGGTATGGGATGAGTTCAAGGACCCTGGCTTCTTCAAGAGGAGACTTGTAGCCGTCCATGGAGATATACTTATATTCGACGCTCTAGTTTATAATCCTGAACTTTTTGAATGAGGGAAAATGTAGGGATTAAATTGTGGGTTTGGGTCACTGGGAGGAGGGGAGGGGAGGGGTCACCCTGTATGTCGGTTTCGGTCCCGCTGTCATAATTGATTGTTGGGGGTCAATATGATGAAGTAGGAGCATGTGTGCACAATCAATTCCCCTAAAGCTATCCACCTCTCCAAATTTCTAAAACTCAACTACAATTACGCGACTGACCATCTATCGGTAATGGGTCTTATCAGCTCGTTCGGCGCTACAAGAAGTAGTTGGCCAGGCCTCGGGGCAATATAAGCATACCTCTGTTGCTGTTATTAATAAAGGAACTATGATGTATGTGGCCACTTTTAGGCGGGCTTTTTGATGTTTGGCGGAGCACTGGGTGACGTCTGAACTAGCTATCAATCTGTAGCATTGGCGTCATATATCTTTCTATGACAAGTTCAGATTAAACCCTTACACAGGCAGACACGACCTAAATTCCATCAGCACCATAGTAACTGTCAATCGTAGCAGGAAGCCCAAACAACTTTTGATGTGCCTTTCTTTTCCTGCTCTCTCTATTTTCTCTTCCCCCACCCCACCTCCTCTCTCTCTGTGCAACAATCCCTACTAAATGTATTATTCTCCCTATCCCCCCGCCCTCCCACGCAGACAAAAATATACAGGCGCCAGGACTATTGTTAATACTATGAACATATGACCTTGTTGAGATCTCAAAAGGGTGAGATTAACTCCCATAAATCAGGACGATATTAAAACCGTCCCTGACAGGTATTGACAGAATCAGAACTCGAGCGTCGGGACGCGGTGTCGTTAGAAGTTGTAAATCAAATTGTTATCGGGAATAGGTGCAGTTATAACACCCATTACACACGTCCACAAACCACCCGGAGTCATATAACTGAGGTGCGGTATGAATGCACAAATATTCACCGGTATATCACCGATGCATATGTGTATAAATATGCACAGCCGAGAGTGACATGCGTATAAAACTAATAACATATTACTTTATAATGCTTTGTATATAATGCGTTTCACATTAAAGCGGATATGTATGCCCTCACTGTATACATACAAGCAGCATTGTTGTCGGACATGTTGAAATAATAGATGGTGCATGTAAAAATAATCAGATTCAGAGTTTAAATCACTTGACAAATGACACTTTTATGGCTACCAAGTCCACCAATATTTCTTTAGAAATATATCATGACATATACAACACTCAGGACCGGTGCTTCACGCAAAATTATTAGTTGGTTCTTGGAATTTAACGTTATTCATCCCCATTTAACTATAAGCAGAAGCCGTGGCGGTTCCGGTTTGGGGAGGAACTGACATTGATACACAAAATAGGGGCTTCCTATTATTTTACGAGTCTTTATAAATGTACACGAACGTGATAATTGGTATCAAATCACAAGATCCACATACCCTGTTCTGGTATAAAAATGAATATGAAACCACCTACCTAACCAATATTGATTTAATTTCTTAAATACCTTATTAATAAAATATATAGTCGCTAAAATAATGTTTTAAATATCTCTACTTTCCTACACCTCTTAGTACGAATTCCAATCAATTACTTTGGAGTCTTAGGAGCTTGGTGCGAGTCTTAATGTTGGAATAAAGTTAATCAAAATATGGGCTAATTTCCGAATATAAATCCTTTCTATGTGTGGACATTTAATGTGTCTTTATCCGTTCTGCAAGCCAACAATTGATTAACAGCAGACTTGTGACTGTGGTTTATGTTGTATTTCTGGCTAGATAGAGTGGTCCTTACTTCTCAAATGTTTCCAATATATTTTCGCATGCCATTCTAATATAAAGGAAGTGAGGTTACGAGGTGTGTGGGCAATTATATGACAATGTAACGTAGTAATTCAAAAATGATTTTATTGTCATGCTTCTAATAGAAACGTATGTGGAATCATAAAAATGGTTTTGTCTGTGTGATCTTATAGTGTCTAAGGTCTGATTCCCCCGTAACGCACCATACTTAAAATATGATCAAGTATAACAAGGACTTATCCGAAAAATATCCCACGCACAATTTAACTGATTTCACTATAATAATTATTGATATCTCGGGGGTATCAACAGTATGTCAGATTGTGCTATCATTTTGATGGAACAAAGCTGAAATCTTTCAACACAACATGTAAGATCACCAGTACCTCCCCCTAGCAAAGAATGGCCATCTCTGTCCCGGACGAGGAATTACCAGAAACAGGCTTGCTCCCTCTCGGTTGGCCAACTCACAATTTTATTTATTGAACGTATATGTAATGTGGCTGGGCTACGGAGACATCCCCCAACCATCAATACCAACTTGGAAGCCATTGTACAAATGGGACATGAGAGGCCGGCACTGGTGGAGTGGCGGTATGGTGAGGTGGTAGGGGGAAGGGCTGCTTTTTTCAAGGCTTGTTGGCATTGTATACGCAAACAATTATATAACGGTACACAATACACTCCAAGAGCCCAACCCCAAGGCAAAAGTAGCAAAAATGGCCAATTCTCGCCTCAGCTCGCGTAAGATTAAACAGCGCGTGATTTTCGAAGGGTGTTAGAGCATTTTTTCCATTATTTATTCTTATATAATTATAAAACTCACCTGACCTACTTTCGAAATTGTGCTGGTTGATGTATGCCCTCTTTGAACATAAAAAACGAAAATATTCTACGCTTGTTTATAATTACATATTAGATACGTTTATATAGAGAGACTTGGAATGCATTCCAGACCGAATAAAACATGTATCTTTACTATGAGAGCCCAAGGGGGCACGGATGTAAAAGATAAAGCTTTTAGATTGACATGTTGGTGCTTGCTTGAGTGTGTATCTTCATGTCTCTTAGGGGGATATGTGTCTATATAGCGCCAGGCCAGTCTTGCTTCATAGAAGCTGTTGCAGCAGCGCAATAGTAGTAGTTGAAGCAGCAGCTATCGCAGACCTCTTCTTCCTGCCCGCTCTAACTCTCTCTCCTTCCTCTCGCGAAAACCATCCTGTCCATCAAGCGTCTCATCGTGAACCATGGTCGGATCACCGGGGTCCTGCCCCCCTCGGCCTCCAGCCAAGAAAACTGCCTACCACATTGCAGTATGAATATGCAATGATGACTAATGACTGCGATATCGTCCCGGCACCATTTTATGTCGGCATGCGCGACGTACGTATACTCGACAATGCTTAGTATCTTGCGCCCGTGACTAGGATGCTGAAAGTTGCCCCAAAATGTCCCAACATGATACTTCGGGGAGACGAGGAGGCAACTTCCAGGAAAGCATTGCGGGCGGGTCAAAATACAGTTCACGGTGTGTACATGGGTTTTATACCATGTGGACTTCCCCCCTTTTTTGATAAACTGTTTATTAATATCTGATGGCCGCCTCGAGGAGAGGATAAATATAGAAAGGGCGACAACCGGGCCACATCTATGCCTTGAATGGAGTAACATACACACGTATATATATGTACATGCGTAGGTAGACAGCCCAGCCTCCACGGTCCACCACAACTGAATATGGGTAGGCTAATTAGTAAGGTCTGAAAAAAAGACTCGCCGCTTTCAGGTCGATTTATAAAATGATCTCATTTACTTGATGGTGTTAAAGCGATTATTTGATATGTAGTGGAAAATAGTCCTTTCATTTGGGCGTCAGAAACGACATTGATGGGAGAAATCAAGGCCAAGTTTGAGTGTTTGACAAGCCTGTTATGGAATGGGGGCTCGGGCAATTAATGCCATTCATCCTTCAAGTGGGTGTCTTTATGTGAAGGCTTATGACAAATGATAAGTCCCACCCCCTGATCAGATCCTGACTTGACATGCAACCTACACAGTACTGAAACAGGATATATGTGTATGATATATTCACTGCCTCCTTACTCTTCGGGTAAAACCTGTCTACTCCCATCTGAATTGGTTTTGTAAATACATTTATATAAGCAGGAAGATTTATTGCATTTTGAAAATAATCCTTGGAAAAGACCCAAGGCAATGTGATTGATGTTCGCCAGGTAATCCAGTTGTATGCCACCCTACTTAATCAAGGCTCGGTTGATAATTTATCTTTAATAATTAGTCCCAGTGTTAATTGGCCTCCCAGCATTCATCAAGAAGTAAATACCTGAATAAAATCCGAGTTTTTAACTTAAGGAACATAGATGTAGACCTGATGGAAGGGTGTGTGGCCGACCAGGGACCCACATTCATCTATAACTATATACATAACGAAGTAAAGATTACTTTGTTCATGGCAATCCTTACATCTATCGTCAATGATAAGTTTAGACGTGGGGGTAAACTAGATAAAAAGCCTGAGCCTCAAGTGGCCTGTCTGGAATGTACAACATCAGAGGGATTCAACAGATTGATGTCTGTATAGAATCACTTTAGGGGGTAGCAATAGACGTAGTGGGCAGTAAAAAACAAAAACTTAATAAGTTATGATGGAATGGAGCCATTCGGCAATAGACAATGTCAGGCTAGTTCCCAAGGTCACTGAGTGTCATTACACATGACCTCTGAACTTTGACCCCATCTGTGTGATGTGGAAGACAGGAGAACATCCGGGTGGTTGACGGACTAGTTGTTCAACATACAATCAATCTTAATTCATCAGACCTCCTGACTTGGGGATCTGTCACTGTCATCGCTTCATTTTGGAACCAACCGCCAACACTGGGCTGGATGTTGGTGGAATAGTGGAGGGGGTAGTAGTGGAAAGCGTCGGGGGGTTGGGTTGGTATGAAAACTAACTATGGGGTAAATTGGGAGGGCGGATGGGCGGGGGAAGAGTGGCAGGGGATCAGTTATTGGGGGTGTATAGAAGTAACAAAACCACAAAACGGGAAGTAAAGGGGTGATTTGTTGTTGAATGGTATGCCAATAGTATTCAAACTTTGCGTCAAGAAAATAACCATCTTCAATTGGGCAAATAATTTACGATATTTCTGCAGGTGGGAAACGAAACATGCCAATCGCGTGTAAAACTAAACAAATACCATGCTCATTTTACAACAGCTCCCATTGTATTTTGATTTTTTTTAAGAACGAGCCAAGTAACATGGCACAATTGCTTTGTGAACAAAAATTGGAGTCTAAACGAAAGGCAAGGGGTTATTGGCCATCAATCATGATTGGAACTTTCAGGTGAAACAATTTTTCATAGCGTGAAGGTGCAGGCGGGGAATCTTAACTTTAGTTAGCCTACAGTACAGGGTTAAATGCTACATTGGCTCCCGCTACCTCATGTAAAATCAGCATTACAAGATATGAGAACAGCGAGTTAATGGAATGCGAAAGTATATCAAGTGTATTACTAGCTAAGAAGTACTTGGTTATCTCTTAGATATGTGTCTATGTGTGTTCTATAATTAAGGCTAAGCGCACTTTTTCAGCATTAACTGTAGAAAAATAACTTCGTCAGCGAAGAATAAAGATGACAAGAGAGATGTATTGGGAAAGTATATGAAGGGCTTTTATTTACCATATAATGCGAACAGTTTGATGGAACGGGACAATATTTATACTCTTATGAGAGGTATCCATTGGTTAAATAGAAGAAAATTGAAAAAAAAGTTGTATCAAAAACTTTTTGGGATTTCCTTGATATTGAGCCACCACTCAAATGGGCCAAGGTCTTATGCACTGTCAACACAAATATTTCTGGCTAATCTTATTTTATGTAGAGATGTGTGTACATATATGTATAAGTCCTGTACAATGGAAAAGCTCTGGAAAACATTGAGGTTGAAACTTCGATTAAATGTTCAGACACAAGACTGCCTTTGTTGGCTTACACTGGTACATAGTTAAATGATCCAATGGCCCCATATTGCACCCCAAACCATCCTTCTACAGTGAGCTGGAATGATTATTATTCATTATACGGCCTTAAGCATCCGTAAATCAGCAACCTTGAGACCTTTATACATAACATATAAAGAGAGACAAGTCCACTCGATAACTAATAGTCAACAGGAGTACTATCATCTCACTTATACTCTTTTTTCTCATGCATTAGAAAAAATGACAAAAAGAGATAGAGAGAGAGACATAAATATTCATAAATTAATATCACAACTCAACTTGAGAGTTAAGTATTTACAATGGTACTGCAGTTACTGCAAGAGTGGCACAACATGGTCAAGTCTGTAGACTCGAGACTGGCTGTATACAATGATAATATACAAACATTTTCAATGTGATTACAGAGCCAAATGCCGGGCTCTATACTATGAATTTTTTTATACCAAGGATTTTTGTAAGTACATGGCAAAGGGCTGGGTTTGGGTTATGTTACATATCAATTATATTAATAGTCAGCTTTACATCGTAATGTTACAACATGCAGTACATTATAGCTTTATCTACATTTTCATGTTTATCTACTCTTAGTAATACTTACCAAATGCAAATATTTAAGTTCTTTATGGACCAGGCCAACAAAAAAGTATAATGATAGATCTCCGACCCCTCCCCCCTTCCCATTCATGTTCACTTGTTTTAATAATGTAAGCGCATAAAATTGATGTCATGATCCTCCCTGGTTATGATTCAATAGACTTTTTAAAATGTACCACTACCAATTATCTTTTATCCTTGATCTCTTTATAGCTGTTCTATTTAGTATTAGCTGTGATAGAGAAATCTATAGTTTGATGGTAGAATTTGGTAGAACGAATATAACACTTTGTTATCGGTGAGAGGGCAGGAAATATTGTCCGGGATATCTAACTAGTCATCGAGGTGTGGATTGTCGGTCTGGCCTTGGGTCAATACCGCACTGACCGGGCACAAAAACCATACATGGACATTTCACCAACAACAAGGAGGACAAGTACATACATGTATCAGTCCGTGGCAAGATAAGAGATACAAACAAGATCTTTATATCTTGGGGTGACTTTACTTCATCATACCCCGGTTAATATGTTTTAAGAAATCTAGCTTATTTACATACATATATATCTTCTCTCTTATTCTCTCTCTTTTTCCCTTATGATTATATACACAATTGAGATCTATCACTTTTCCATCTTGGCAAAAAAGGACAAAAATAAAAAAGGAAACTCAATGGCAATGTGGCATCACCCGACGTACAATTGTCATAAAAAAGAAAACGAAATTAAAATAATTGTCAATAAAGACTTAGATTGTTTATACATTTTCTGGAACCAAGACCAATGTAACACATTATATATATCAACATTCATAACGATATAACTGTCGTACCATGTACAAGCATTCTTTGTTTAAGATATTAATCACTGGTCCTTTGTAAAACATTGTATTCATCGCCTATTTATGCAATTAGTTACACATTACATACCGGTATTGGTCTTTAATACACTGTACTAGAATGATTCTCTCTTCGGAAATAATTAAGATATTTGTATTTCATTGAGACCACTGTAATTCCTGTCATCATTATTTGACATCGTGAGACGATGGGTGCTGCTTGCGTGAGAAGAGGAAACGGGGGTTATAGTAGGAGTTACCATTAATTCATGTAACTTAACTCTCAAAGTACAAGAATGGGAGAGCATACTAAAGACAGATCTATGACTAAATCTTACCACTTTCCAATTTTTCCATGTACATTCTTTCATGGATTCAACACTTAAATAATAACAAGTGAGTGAATGTATTTGACATTATGAAGAATGAGGCTGGGGGTTTGTTTTTATGGGAGTACATCCCCAACACCCTTCCTCGTTTTTATCTGAGACATTGAGGATTACAAGTGATATATCATTTTAAACAGGAAAATAGTCATCACTTGAGTATGTCCGCCGCCTTTGTGAAAAAGGAGAAGGGACATGTTCGCGGGTGGTGACATATTTAAACAGTATCTATATTTCCTTGTGTCTCGCCATTGACGAGCAGGACCAAACGCTGACACTATCTATGATATAGCATGGACTCAGTTATCGAGTCTACAGAAAAGACTCAACATACTGAGAAATAATTGGGTAGAACCTACTGGTTGTGAAAAAAAACTACACACACAGCCACAACGTGTTTCACCTGTCCGGACAACAAAACATGATTACTTAAACTTCTGACCTGAAGTATTTCATACAACAAATACTCAGAAACATAAACTATTCCCTTAGTGTATTCTTCATGTTGCACAGATTGAGATATGAGGAGGTAGGAATTGATGATTATTTGATAATCGAAATAATCCTACCTTTGCATCTGAATTTCGTCAAACACAAATACCATACTCATCCAAAGTTTGAATATTATTTGATATTATAATATTTCTTTTTATACAAACTTGCTGAAGTGAATAGCGAGCTTGCTATCAATTTCTCGACATTTCAATTGCAGTCAAAATGAGGACCGATTGATGAACAAAGCTCTAACAATAAATGACAGGAAGCTTATTACTTTAAGTGCTCATCTTGTCCGGTTTTATTTTAATGCAGATGAACGCACGAGTTCGACACATATTACAAGCTGGCCAATGAGCTGTATAAGGGCAAACGATGCTTAGCACAGAACACGAGTGTTTTCCTGCAGATAAAAAAAAGATATATTCCCCCAATAATTCTCCGTTAAAGTACGAACATGAACTTCGCCTTCAATTTCACACGCTAACATTAACAACTAACAGATAGCTCGAAATGGATTCTTAGAATCTTTAGGTTTTAGATGTGTGAACAGGTTCTCGAGTATATAGACAGAGAAGATATTCTGTGAGCAATATTCTTTTTACTTTTATGTTTTTATTATCATCATCCCCGTTCTTCATACGGAAGGAGGATGATTGTGATGTGTGGGAGGAATTCACTCGTGTTTGCTAGGCGCAGTTGTTAGTCATTTACCCTTGTTGGCCAGCTCGTTGGCCATCTCGTAATACTTGTTGAACTTGGCTGTGTGATCCAGAGGCAGATAGACATAGGGACTCATATTGAACGCCTCCTTTATGCCATAACGCTTGACACTAGATAAATGACACCGACTTAAATGGTATCTGTAGGAGCCCTTGGAAGCAAAGGTCCTGTTGCACGCCTGACAACGAAAGTCTCCAGCTTGATCGCCTGCTTCGCCATTATTGTTGGCGTTGTTGTTGCCACCTCCTGCAACACCCCCACCACCAGACCCGCCGCCGCCTCCGCCGCCGCCGCTGGCAGAGTCTGAGACAGGTGAGTTCTTGGAGGGTGTGGAGCTTGTTGGCGAGCACATACCTCCTGTAGTAGGTGGGGAGGAGTCCTGGGAGATGTTAATGTGAACAGCGGACGTGGCGCTTGTCGTTGGCATGACGGTGACTATGGGGTTGACAAGGATGACGGTGCTAGGAATGCCTTGCTGTTGAAGCGCCGCCATGCCCGTCACATAGGTCTGCTGTGTGCCATTGGGCCGCACCACACTGGAAGGAGTATCAGTATTGTGTATGAGTTTCTGGAGACTGTCCAGTGGATGCTCTGTGGAGAAGGATTTGCCATACACAAGTCCTTGCAGAGACTGGAGCGCAGAAGACTTCGCCTGAGCCTTACCATCGTCTGATAAGTACTTATGGTGTAAAGCTTTGGGCGAAGATGGCGTTCCATTCCTGCTTTCACTGTCACTCGTATCAGCCTCGCCACCGTCTGCTTTGTTAGTGTTGTTGCTGCTGCTTTTGTCTCCTAACATCTCCCTTGACTCCTTCTCCTCCTTGATGTTGGGTGAGGAGCTAGTGCCTGCCGTCGTACTGCTCGAATCTTTGTGGTGCTGAGATTCTGACTTTTCCACTTTGAGGTTGGTGGGTAAAGAAGGTGGCAAGTATTTGTGTTGCATGGCATAAGAATCGATGTGCTGGGCAGTGCTATCAGGCAAGGGACACTCACTGCGACTGATGGATGCCATGGACAGACTCCCCATTCGACCATTGAGCGGGTTTGAACGATAAAAGCTTGGCTTGATCGAGTTGCTTGTGAAACTCCTCTCAATAAAGTTCTCCATGGCTTTGAGAGCAGAACCTTCTCCACCAATCTCAGGGATAGAAGAGGAGCCGCCAGTGGTGCTGTGCAACACTGGGGAGGTGGGTGGCCGTAGCATCTCACCTGCAGCTGAGTCGGACCTTGAGGCTGACTCCTTGGAATCCGGCCTGCTGCTGATTTGATGTTGCTCCTCTATGCTCATTCTCCTGTCTCTGTCTTCGCTGTCGGCTGCTGCGTCTTTTTGACTACCTGTATCTATGTCTCTGGTTGATGATTGTTCACTGGACCAATGCTTGTGCCCAAGAGAGCTGTGTGCCTTAACCCTGAGATAATGGTCCATTGACCATGACCTGCTCGATGGCTCTTCACTCGACCTGGGTCTCGGAGGTTGCTGTTCCTCCATTCTTGATCTGTTGAGTTGCTGTTCTGCAGACCAGGGTCTGAGGGGCTCGCTAGACACTGATCTGTCTGAGCCATGGGACATGGGCCGCTCGAGCAACTCTGAAGATCTGATTAATGTCTCTTGAGACTTGGGACGATCTGGATAGGTCAGCTTGAGAGGTTCGGCAGAGGGTGGAGAGGACCTTCCCCCCTCTTCTATGTGGCGACTGTAATTCAACCACCTCTCCATTTTAGACCTGTATCTCTCATGGGCTTGATGATGGTGGTGACTACTACTTCTCTCTTTGATTGACTTTTCTTCGTCAGATTTGTTCTTCTCATTATTTCCATTTGATTTGGCTTTAGCTAGCGCCTCCTCATATCTTCCACGCTTTTTGTATGGGATATATTCTATGGGGAATTGAGATTCAGTTTTCTCACTCAAAGGACTTTCAGGGCGAGTTTGCCTCTTTAAATTCAAAGCCTTCTCCTCCGCGTTTGGGGATTCGAGTGGTGGTGAATCCGGGTCCGCGGATAGGTTAACACATGCTCGGACGTGCTCCACAAACTTTGGGGTTTCAATTCTATCCCCACAATTCTCACATCTTATTTTGTTGACTTCAGGAATTTCCTTCCCCAGCGAATCAGAGCCATCATCATGGCTATCTTCAGCTTCTGATTTAATTGTCATTTTACCTAGAATGTCCCCCTTTTCACTACTTTTACCATCTGATAAATCTAGTCCTCTTGATTCACTACTGTCTCTGTGGGTTGGGGAGGTATCGTCATTCTTTTCAGTCTTTATAAGCTTATTCCTCCAATCATCGTATCGACTAGAACTAGAATCTTTTCGCTTGCGTTCAGGTGTGTTCTGGCTGCCTGTTTCATCGCCGACGATGCTCGTTCCATTCACTAGAGTCCGTTTGGAATCGAGCAGCGTGGCCACAGTGGCAGAGGGAGATTTACTCTTGCGTAACGTGTGTGCTGGATGGGAGGGTGCCACAGGTATTCCAGCGGGTTTGGGGCTTTGGGCATTGTGACGTTCATGAGTTGTCCCATTGCCACCACCACCACCACCACTTCCCACGATCGAGCCGCTCCCTGGGATCATATTCTGCCCAGTGGAGGAGTTCTTGAGCATGTGTTTCTTATGGTGGCCCGAAACGACCATGTGGTTAGCCAGCCCGTCCATGTCCTTGAAGCTTTCGTGGCAGACCTTACAGCAAAACACACTGCCTCTGTCCTCCTCCTCATTATCGCTATAATAGGAGGTGTATTTGTGTATCTTCCGGCTTTCAGCCCCAACAATGTTGGTGTAATGTCTAGTCTTCATCATGTGGATCGTGAGCTCAGGTAAAGACTTGAATGATTCACCACACTGCATACACCTCAAAATCTGGCGAGTCTGCTCCATTCCTTGATTTAGCCACATGTCCTGGCCTCTCACGAGCTTGGGATACTCTCCTTGGTCTCCATTCTTATTGGGTAACGGAGTATTGTGGCCTGTATTCTGCATGTGTATTGTGAGCTCGTATAAGGTCTCAAACTGTTTCTTACAAGAACAGGTCAGATTCGTGTATTTTCCATTACCCACTGCATTGTTGTTATTGTTGCCAGCACCTACTCCTCCACCCCCTGCCCCTCCTCCTGTGAGGTCCTCCTTATGGGCTGATGAGTGGTCTCTTGAGCTGACTTTGTCAGAATCATGATGATGACCACTGTTGTGTGATTTGGTGCTGGAGGAGCCACTGGAGGAGGACTGAGGAGCAGGCTTGGTGGAATGACGAGGGGCTGGAATGGGACCGGGCCAGTAGTTGCGGTAATGAGGTCTATACACCTGGTCAGTTGAGGCCAGAGGAGGGGTGTTGTATAAGGCTGTAGCAAATAGATTCCCACCGAAAGCCTGGTATAGGGGATTTTTGGGAGCATTGAGTTTTCCTGAGGTACCATCAAACAGAAACGAGTTGCCCCCAAACCGCTTCTCCAAGTTGGAAAGGGATGACCCCGTGCTTGGCACAGGGTTCGGGCTCGGGCTCGAGGTGGATGGGGGCAGAGGTGTGTATTGGTATTGGGACTTCGACGACGAGGAACTACTGCGTTTTGGATCTTGTACCTTTGAGGAATACGAAGAAACTGAACTAGTCTTTGGCTTTTTGGACAGATCCAGTGGCTGCTCATTGTCTGTGGGGTACATTTCACTAGAGTAAGTCCTGGTAGCTGGATTAATGTGCCGCGATACACTAGGAGGCACACTCTGACCTTTGTGGGAGGAGGATTTGTCTTTGACCTTGGCGTGGTTCGAGGAGGAAGCTGAGGAACTTATCCTTGGCATCTCCTTGATGACTTTTATAGAAGGTTTATAAGGCAGTTTGACTGTCTCTTTCAATTTAGGACTCGGGTACTTGTCAAAGACAGAAGGCAACTTCTGCTCGATAGCTTTTGACATGTTTTCTAAAGAACTAAGTGGGCGTTCAGAAAGTTCGAGATCATCTGGGAGCAATGGCACCATTGAGGATGGGAGCGGTGACTTGGGAATATCAGTTCGCACCTCCCTTACTGGAGGTAGTTGGGGAGAAGGAGGTTTGGGTGGGGGCGGCGACGTGTTTGAACTGGGAGATTTTGGCATTGTCTCCGATGGTTTGGCCTCCTCTGATGCTGGTTCCTCCACAACTGTATTGCCAGCGGCTGTTGGAGTGGTTGGCGTCTCCACCTCGTCACCCTTGCTCTCTACTTCCCCGTCGTCCTTTTGCTCGTCCTCCTCATCCTCTTCCTCCTCCTCTTCCTCTCCTGTACCCGCATCCTTATCTCCGTCTTCCTCTTCTTTTCCGTCCTCAGAGTCTGAAAATATAAAACAAGGAGAACATCAGTATACAAGTTCTGAACATTCGAATCATGGGTATGTTTAGAATATAATGTAATTAGAGTGTGCACAATAATATTAAACAATGAAATGAAACACAATCGATTAATTATACCAGATGAACTTTACATATTCGTATCAATTGGCACATATTAAAATGTGATATAGACGAAGTAAAGAGTGTGTCACTATTTCTGTCAAACAATATCTACAATTGATGTTTCATCCTATTCATCTGATCAAGGCAAATTCATCATAAGATATTCACCTCTTTTGGGATATACATTATATGTACAAAAGAGCCCACTCTCCCACAATCACTACCATCTCAACCTACTCCCCTCCCTGTTGCGCCTCTCCTCCAGCTCCCACTTCTCCTTTCCTCACTGGGATTGATTCAAGCTAAAACATAGAGACGTGCGTCAGTATCAAGGAACACATACACATTAGTGTCCAAATCACAGAGCCTGGGGGAGCCCGGGGGAGCCATGCACCACAAGACAATGGTGATTCAATTTCTCTCTAGTCTCAATCACCCTTGATTTCTCGCAATGACAAGAAATCCAATAGAAATTGTTTGTGTGAGTCTGTCCATAATTAAGCTAGACGTTACGTCCAAGGCGTGCGCGGAGTAATCTGTATTTGGCCTCTGATGTTACACGGACTTGTCTCTAGTGGGTCGCCCTTCTGGGAAATTATCATCTTGTGAGGGAATATCAAACAGGTTTTCTTGTCCTACCTGACAGGACCAGTTGTCGATGATGGTAAGGGAAGTGTCAGTTTTCAGCTAAATAAGGATTTAATTCCCTGGATGGGAGAATTAAAACTTTCCCCTCTCGCGAGATAAATTGGTTTTATTTCGGCGCTGCCTTTCGTATCTTCTAATAATAAGAACCAGAGCTGGGTGCAATTTGTAATTAATGTCTGAGATATTCACCGTCAATATTTCCCAATTCTTCCACCGCCTTTTGAAATACACCATTAGTTCAATTTCCTCACCTGGTACGGTTAGGTATTACATGAACCAATTGCGGTGATTAAAGCAAACGATAAAGTGCCTTAATAGAAAAAAAGGATAATCAATTGCTAATCCCTCTCGTGGTCCTACGATTAGGTCTAGACTTTAAGGAAAGCAAGACAAAGAAGAACACCTTAGCTGTTTTAAAGGAATGCATCCTCAACATTTCTAGATAATACACTTGCTTTTAAATTGCACATATGAATCTCCATGCAGTTCTCCCCTCAATGTATATGTAATCATAGTAATCCGCGCCACTCCACACGCGATGCATCAAAAAGTCAGGCTAAGAAGCGCAGAGAGAAAGAGAGAGATCGTAACACCTTTTTATCCTCGTTTTCCAGGGAACTAATTACTACACAGGCAGTATCTTGTTGATGAAAATTTTGCTACAAGCATACCTTGAAGAGATTCGGCGGACGATGCACTTTTTTCCCTCTTGCCTCATTTCCTTGCAGCGCACTGCGAATGACTAAGGAAAAAGTTGTTCTACGGCTTTGGTCGGGTGTCTTAGAAGCCTTTGTTCGTTACGACTAATTGGAAGCTAGTTTATAGTTCCAGAGCTGGGCACATATGGTGGATTGAAAGTAGTTTTCACTCAATTCTTTTTTTCAATGCCATAAATATGGCCGTGGCAATGGTTTTCCTATTAATAAACTTTGACTTATTACGTGTGATTTTTGAACACTCTGCCTGATTGTGTGGGAGTGGACGTAATGTGGTTCTCTACTAACTGTCTTCTCGACGTTGGCTGCAATGAGTTTTCTCCCTAGATATGACATTAATAACAATAGGCGCACTTCTCAGTCTGAATCATTTCTTGCTTGTTCTTGCTTGCCGATGTGGAGTGAATGAACTAATCGATACAGTCATTCCTACCTTCTGATTGTAATGCATTTGAAATCCAGCCACCACACGCTTGTCAGGAGATGTATTCATATTTTCCTTTCTCAGCTGCCTCAACCACCTTCCCCACATTAAAAATTAGCACTGATGAGTTAATTTTGCCCAACGGCTCTCTCCTGGAGACACAAACGCTCTACGACTGGTTTACTGTTTTTAAGGGCTTTTTATGCATTTGCAGTGACAGTGCCTTTACCAGCGCTACCATTGGGATGCCAAGAGCGAGAGGCGAGCGTTCTCTCCTCATACTTATATGACAATGAAAACAGGCAAGTGAATACTACTTTTTATACTTAATTAGCGGGTGCTCAGATAAAATTGTCAGCTTTTGTCATCGTGTGACAGACTTATGGATGCGTTAATTACCACCCTTCTTGACTTAATGAAGAGTCCATTTAATGGCTGATTTTCCTTTATGTGTTGTTTATAATGCATTGGAGTTGAATGTCACAAAAGAAATAGCCTAACTCATTAAGACACCAGTCCCTTACGCCACAAGGAGTCTGCTACCCAAAGATGCTAGAAGGCTGTTCTAAGGCGTTATGAAAAATAATGCTCATTATTTTAATTAATTAGGACGGCATCAAAAGATGAACGCTATCATATTCATACATATGCAATCAAACTCCTTTGCCGCAACTAATACTCTATTATGTATAATACAAATTCACCTACTAAAAACATATTGTTGTGAATACCTTAATAGCCAAATAATATAGGTTTTCGAAGTCAGTATAATTACTTATGATTAAAGGTCCCCGGATTCTCTATGATACTCACAACTCAATGCCCTGGGGGACTGTACAATTTACAGTTGATAGAGAGCTTACCTAGAAGTCATGTAATTAAGGGAGGTCCCGAGGTGCATTGGAAATATATTGGATGAAGGCAGCAGATATCATAGATTAATATCCATATACCTGAAGTATTTATCTCTCACCAATACCTTTCCCTACCTCCTCCAACCTCTCCCCATATACTGCCAAGTGCCATTCGACAGAAGCAGCAGACTGACAGAAACCCCTGAGGTAATTGAAGTTCAGGTAGGCTTTGGCATTAGGACGATTGATCTGACTTTGAGGGGGCAGACAGCTCGGGCAGAAGGCTGTCATGACGAGCGCCTCACCGTGAGACAACGCCGGAATCTGAAACAATGCGGCCCCGGTTTCATCACATTAACCGGTAGGAAGATCAAGCAGATCACCCCGTGATCAAAGCTACACACAGACTCCTTAGTCTTCTCTGCTCTTCTCTCTCTTAGCCTCAGTTCTTCTCTTTTAAACGCCCCTCCTCCCAGCCCCCATACCCACCCTTTTCACCACTGCTAGCACCCGCCCGCTACGCCTCAAACCAGTCCTACTTGAGCTCACCGAAAGCCATCAAATATTGTGAAGTGAGACTAGGCAGAAATCCAACGACTGGCTGATATCAAGGACACGAGATTGATAGATTTAGGATAAGAGTATTGAAGATGATCATGATGGTTGCTTTCAACCCTCAGATCTTAGGCGATAAACATATCACACCTCCGAGTATATAGAAAGAAAGGTTAAATGGAGTGACTAGGACATATTTGGCGTACGCAATGTATAAAAAGGAACAGATATTACTGGCTTTCCAACTTCCTTTCCCCCCATCAAATTGAAATAAATAATAGAATACAAGACAAAAAAAACCACCAATAGTTCATACTACGAGTTTTATTCACAAAAATAGATAAGAAATCGAACCCATTTTTATTGCCTTTGCTAATTTGATTGAATTTACTTTCATGTTTGATATATAACCAATTAAAATACCTATTTGAATGATAAGATTGCCATCAGCATAAACTCTAACAGTTGAATAGAATCTAAAACAGGTGGATACACGAAAATCCCAGTGCTATAGGTAGAGACATGGATCGACAAAGAGATGGTGTGTGTAGCTGGTGTCAGATGTTTGGTCTCTGATGGCAGTGAGAAGCTATACATGTTCTCTGAATGACACCCCTTGACGCCGGCAGATAATATTGACATATCATTAGCGCGACGGATAGTGCTAACTAGGGGTCGGCTGGCGATATCAGCCAGCGATGATTTATGCCTCGCGAAGATGGCGGAGCGAGCGGGCAACATTTAAAGGTGGTATACACCTTCCCTCGTGTATTAGTCTTGCCCATGGTGCTAATACACCTGGGGTCCGAGAAGAAAATGACCGTATTCAGACGGGTGTATATTACACCGACTAAATGAGAATGTTGCCAGTGGCCATTCAGGGGTATGGTATATTCTAATCAAGGAAAGATCAAACCATCAACCCAGCATCCCCAAGCATCCTACCCAACCTTCCAATCTGTATCACACATACTTAGAACTATATATCAAGTCCCAACGTGGAAATTTTGATCTAAACTTCATCTCGATGGCTATAAAAGGGGTCTTTTATTTTCAACCTGGGACAAATAATATATGATCATGTTCTAATTGGAAGCGAGTGTCTGAAATTACTCCCATTGTTTTATTTTATGGATAATTATCAAACAATAGATTTTAATATCTTCGCTGATTAGGAGATAAGCATGTAAGATATTAGGCTGAAGTGGTGATTATCGAGGTATATATGGCTCACGCGTTGGTATGGAAAGACGGGAAATGCGATATATTGAAAGACTAGTAATTAAATTATATAGTGATAATGAAAAAAGGTAAAAGAGGCAAAATCAGTAAATGATATAGAACAATGGGGAAAACCAGATCTATGATAAACTGAAGAGGATATTTTAGATCACATATTATAGGAAACATGTGTGCCCTTATGTAAGAGAGAGAGAGAGAGAGAGAGAGAGAGAGAGAGAGAGAGAGAGAGAGAGGGAGCGAGAGCGTATGTAAGGGAGTCTGGCAACTCTTGTGAGTAGTATATATAACCATAGTACTTGGTTATAGGGAGACAAGCTATAGATGCTGATGTCCTCCGGCCCTGCCCTCCCCCCTCCCCCGTAAGCACACCATCAAGCTGATATTATATCATATATCAGAGCCGCGGATAATTTACACGCTCCGTTTTCAGACTGGGGGCAGCTCCCCTCCTCGCCCAGCCATCTATCTACCGAGGCTTAGATTGAATGAAGATTGACACCATCTAGTGAGTGGGTGAGTGTGTGAAGCTTATACTATGTGGAAGGCTAGGCCATAGAGGGAGGAGGTGGGGAGGAGGACGGACGTTAGGAGAGCACCGTAGAGAAAGGCTACATCAATAGAAGCAGCAATCTTCCTGCGTCAGCCTTCAGAGCTGAGTGACAGGTGACAGCAGTTGCCATGGAAACCAGACCTGATTCCACCAATCAAACGTCAGTGTCACATCTCTGGCTGGCTGAGGTTGACAGGCTGTATGCCAGGCGATCTCTTATCGAGACGCGAGGGCGCGTTCTCCATGCCCTACCTAGCCACACACGGTTCTAGAGTGGTGGTGGCAGTGGTGATGACGATGGGGGTGCAATAATAGAAGGAGAGCTGTTGGATCGTGATTGAGGGGTGATGGGAGAACCGTCCGAGAACTATACAGGCCTACCGCGGTCATTTATATGAATCCTGTACCCCAATGTCCCCTTGGGATAGAACCAAGCGACCATCCCTACACCAACCACCTGTTCCCGAACCCCCAACACACCTTTATGGCTAACTCCACTCAACTGCACACTCTTCCTCAACATAACTTCCCCTGTATCTCTCGAAATCACAAAACAGCTTCCATATATTGACCCCTCTTCACTCATACTTAGTATAAAATGTAAGGGCGCAGCGAGTACATAAATATCAGTATTATGTTGGGGTGGGGAGCGTGATGGCAGAAACAGCCTCCGAGCCTTGATCCAAGTTTATGACCGTCGCATCGTAATACCATATTGAACATATGAAAACTTGTGCGTGTGCCTTACATAAACAAGACCAAGTCTTTACCCCCACCTTATATTTTCTCTTTAGGGTTCATGTTTAGAGGAGGGATAAAATACGCCTGCCAACATGCACCATTTTTATACTACTTACATCGTTATTTGCGGTCTAAACGCTCGTAAAGGCCGCGCCTAAATGGTTTTTATTTTCCACTACACAGATGACATTCTTCATTCAAAATGACAAAGCCAATTTAGTTGTCAGTAATGAATATGTTGACTGACATATTGGACATTCTATTGCAGTCGCATCGTGTTTGACTATCCCATTCTCGCCATGCCATTTTCCCTAAATAAGGAAAGAAAATTGCTATCTATCATGTAGTGAGCTGTCGCGTCAATAAAGCCAACATATTTTGGCAGAAAGCTGGAACTGCCTGGATGAACGAGGGCCTATACTATTACATCATTTCATCATGTTCTCATGCAAATTTCATGAATGACCCAGCTCTGCATTTCACGAGTGGAGGAACCCAGGGACGCTAATAGAATATATCTCTATTAGTTTAAGGTTTGGAATCGTGCCATTTTACCCATATTCTGGTCCATTTACAAACCAGAACAAGAACACTAAATGATCCAGGGCGAGGGATTGAATAGACCATTTAACACTACATCCCTATAACAATATAAAAATGTGAGTCTCTTGCACGAGTCAATAATTATTCAGCACCACGAAGCTGTACGCTTACTGTCAATCAAGTCCTGTCACATACTGTTAGGTGGCAGTCGTAAGCTAGCATGCACTCTCACACACGGAGCTGAAGGGCTAGAAATAGACGAGTGACTGGACCAGGTTGACAAGGAACTATAACGGCCCGGCCAAGCCCACCACGGGGCCCTCATTGGCAGGCTGATGGTAGTGGAGACTGACAGGTCCCGCATCGCTACGCTGATGGGGAAGGGCATAGCAACGGTTGTCAGGGGCAGAGCGCCGATTATGTTACCGTAACAGTAACAATATTTCCTACCTGTCAATCAAATTCGTCAAGCCTGAAAACTAATGTGACAGCTCGGTCTTGGGAGGACGGGTGAGCCGGACAAGCCTAACAATAAAAGCGTGTACTAAGGGGGATACTTGGCTCTCCGGGCATATATATATGTATTATATATATATACCAGCAATGTTATTCACTGTACGGTAGGTAGTTTCTCATGTGAGTGTGCTTAACGCAAGGTATGTGCATATGGTGTATACAGGGTCTGACTAGATTATATTATATGCGAAAGCATATTCGGAACAAAAAGGAATATCAGGTGCTTTGAAGAATGCCTCTAGAATAAAATTTCAAAGTAGTTCCATTCATTTGTCTCTTTCGTGATTTGATGGTTAGGAGACAGTCTCCAATTAATTTTCCAGTTTAAGAGTGTTGTTATTACACAGAAACAATGGCTCGATCTCGGAATCGAATTGCTGGCGAAGTCATCAAGTCTTGTATGAAAATCTAAAATACAAATGTTGGCGAACACAAAACACAATCTCGCTCGCATCTGCAAATCAACATCGATTGACGGGCGGGTATTTTTGCTAGGAAGCATGCTTTATGAATGGTCGTTAATCAGATGAAAGCTGATAAGGATGAGGATGATAATGCTTCTTAGCCTCCACTATCGATCTGAAATCTCGAGTATCATGTCGGTGGGTGTGGATGTGTTTCTCAGCTTTCCCTTGGAATATTGGAAGTCTAGAGAAAGCAGATATCCAGACAAATTGCTATTTGAAGGAAACATGGGAATTAAATGTAGGCCTAAATGTAGGTACTTCTCATGTTGGAGATGGAAGTTGGAAGAATTGCAAATAATGCAAATATTGATTGCTAGGGAACGAGCGATATTGTTGTGCAGCGAATAGATACAAATTTGAAGAGAGGGAAATGAGTAAGTAAAGCAGAAAGGCGAAGTCAGTTAGAACGTACAGACACCGGATTGTATTTATAAAACTAGGAGGAAGCTAGTCTTGTTTGCCAGGGTGAGACAGGTGTCGTGCTTTAGCAAATGATATTTCCCTTGAATGGTAAATAGCACTTAATATTAATTTGTAAAAATCAACTATCAACAGTTGATTTTCATTTCATTGCTCACGACTGCCTATTCAAAAACATAGAACTTTATCGGTATAAGTATAAATTGCAATATAGATGCAGAAAGAAAATGATACGACATTCATCCTGAGATGCCTTTGCCAAACGTGGAAGATCGTAGCTAGTATAAATGATCACACAGGCAAAGGGTGAGGCAAACCAAAGCAAGACAAGTTTTTTCTCTCAAATTTACGACGTCTACCTCTCCATGTAATTGAGCCCTCCTTGAACGATATATTCCGCTTTTTGTTCAAGACACTCACAACATCTCTCCTTTTCTTAGTCAAGAGCTATCTTATCCACCCACGAAAAACAGAAATATCTTTGATCCGAGGGCTTAGGGGCCAGATGCAGCGAGTCGCGGGGAAGTTGGTGATTACTTCGCCTCGACTGCTTTTAAAAACAAGGTGTGACTCTACCCAGAGTTTCCTAACAGAAAAAATCACACAGGATACTAGAGCTACCCATAAAGGAAATGATATGAGATCATCAACAAGAAAAAAAGACATAAAACATGTATTAATGAATATGAAAAGTGTGACTCTCTAATCCCGCATAATCCACAATAATGATAATGATATTCTCTTGCATTCTAATGCTTCCTTTGATCACCAGGTGATGCGTTTTTATCCATTATTCAATGTAGTTCAGAGAAACACGTATGAGAATAAGAGTGCTACCGCTCTCGTCATTTTATTTTTTCACCTAATACTCTACTTCGCCTAGGGAGGAATTCTAGATTACTGGTAATAAATGATCTACAGGATAATTACAATACCTGAGATAGAATACGGAGGGCGTACTTCCTGGAATGATTCGATATAATGACCAAAATAGAGTAATAGACAAAAGCAAATCAACTTGATAACTCTAGAACAGAAACAAAGGACCTTTTGAACAAATCTACCGACTGAATCCAAAATAATGTTCTGAGTGGAATTTACCAGCATTTGATGTGGATAAATACAAACAAACAATGATTAACTTGCAAAACCAAATATTGAGGAAAAAGTATCCTGTAGAATGCATTCTCAAAAAGGAATGAGGGAATGATTAATTAGCAAGTGTTTAATAACTGCTTAGAAACAATAGCCTACTGACAATTCTATATCACGTATTGATAATGGACGAAAAACTGCAATGCCTTTCAAGGTCGGTATTATTACTATTTCACATATAGGTAATTAATAAGCCATGTCTAGTGTGTTAACTAATTAAATGTATTATCATTTATATGTGCGTTTATATATGTCAACAATTTGAAATATCATCCCCATGTAATATCAGAAACGATGTCTTCGTGATAATTTAGTAAGCTTTAATGACGATGTATTTCATTAAGTAATTTATGGCTCCTCATATTACAACGGTTTCTATCAACTCTATCCAGCGTACCTGTTGATGACATAACTGAAGGCGGTATCCAATAGGAACTGAGTACTCTCTCCACCAACACCACCACCTCCTCCTCCTCCTCCTCTGCCCCATCGATGGAATTGACACTATTGAGGATTCGATGAAGGCAATGTCGGTGGTAATGATGGCCTTTGTTGGCAACAACAGACATCTTGAAAATATGTTGCCACGCAACAGCAGCAACAACAAAGTGTCAAAATGTTATTCTGTATCCTCTAACTTCTCGTGCAGCCCAGGAAATAAAACCTCATAGGAGGTAATGAAATGTGTGATAGAAAACACATCAGTCGTTGATTCCATGTTGAATGTGTGGGAACCGTTGGTGCTATGCAAGGAAAAAAGTTCATTGCGTGTAGTATCACTATCTTCATCCCTTCATTGAAATAAATCCATCCCCACAGATGATTTATCATTTTGTTGTCTATACCAAAGCCCGTGTGAAATATTAGGGGCTGAAATTTACAGCAGTACAGGTTATAATTAGCCCAGCACTGTATTGATCTTGGTCATAACAGATGGATAGAGTTTGAGAGCAGAGAGGGGAAAGGCAATACAATCGTGAATAAAGGGTAATGGTTGATATGAGAAAAGAGAATGTGAAGAAAATGAAGAGATAGGGAAGGGGAGATGGAGATAGCTACAGATTGAGGGAGAGGAGGGAGAGAAGATGAGAGGCAGAAAGAGAAGGAAAGAAAAGGGAGAGATAGAGAAGAGGGGAGACAGAACATGAGCTGCTAATGTAAACTGTAATGTGGTATAGTTCCACGTGCACCAGCTTTGTTGATGTTGTTAATAATAATCCATTTCCGCAAAGATCCACACCACACTGACACAAATTCCTAATAGACACAGATAATCATGTTCCCCGTCTCTGTTATACGCCATGCAAATTCAGTCAAACCAAGGCAAACGCTGGCAAGAAGCTATGTATCAAAACAGATAACTGTCTGGGTCCATCTTTTAAAAGGCTTATCCTCAAGTTTAAGTGTCCAATAGGGAGAGGCGAAGCTGTTGGAGGCAAGGAGGAAGGGTGATAAATGGTAAAGCACAGGTGAGTAATGCCAAGGGTCCAGCTGGTAGACGCCCAGTCTCATCATCTTTCTGGTAGGCAGGTGAGAGGGAGAGAGGTATGCTTGTCACAGGTGCACAATTAATCGGAACCGGTCTCAAGGCTAACAAACATAGGCCCCCAAGTACAACTCCTGTTCCGTTCATAACCATTGTTTTTTTTTACCTCTGATCTTCCTTAAAATTGGAATTGGAAAGGACATATACCAGTGACCAGTGGGAAGGACTGCTAGACATAGAGGAGAGACATTGGACGCCATGCTAATGACAGCTTGACAAATTGTTCCTTATCTAGTATGAGCTACCGTTATAGATATAATCGAAGGGGATGATACAAAGGGAAATCTTTTGTTACCCGGCATAAGCGTCAGACTATTTTTTTTCAATGGGCGGAGGTGTATATAAATTGAAAAGCAAGTGAAAGGAATAGCGGAGAAACTGCAACGAATGCCATATTGTCGGAGCATTATAATGACCAAATAAAACATTTGCAATAAGTCTAAACTTAAACGCTGAATCAAAGAGCGTGTCGGGAGTCAAATTATGGAGCTGTTATCCGAAAACGAAATGGTGAATGTATCAGACTGATTCTTGTTTATGTTAAACGATTTTGGGTGCTGGATTATGCTGACCCAAAGCGTTGAAAGGATACTTAGAAATGATAGAAAAACGTCAATAGGGTATGCAATAAAAACATATGACAGGTGGTTGTTTGAACAATGGATGGCAGCACACTTATCATTCTCGTCATTGGAGCAGCTTTTCTCGGCGCAAACCTCGAGGGACACGTCCCGAAGAAAACATGTGCCGACTAAGAAATTTATCATAATTCACGAAATATGCAGAAACGAATAAATAAAAGAGAGTACGACCAGATGCCACGATCATCAGGCTTCCATTTCGAATATATCAATGTGCTCATGAGATCCTATTTGTATCACTTATAAGTCAAGGGCATAGGTTGAAAGCTTTTCTCTGGTGGTAAACACTTAGATTACTATTTCATATCAGGAGATAAAATGGAAATCGGAGGAGCCAGAAATGATTCAGGCAGTTGCAATGGAAACCACATGTAGATCGGTCAAACTTGATAAATATTAATTTCATTCACATTGAAGGACTATATTTAATCCTGGGGACTTTCAAGTGTTTGCATGGCGTTCTTCACGAAATTGAATTTATGGTGATTGACATTTTAAAAACTCTACATAAAAAGACTTCGCAACAGGTGAAATTACGAAGATGCGATGTTTAAGGTAGGCGGCTACGTTCACTTGGAGGTCTGACAGTTTGACATGCAATAAATGCAAAACTTTATTGGGAAAAGCTTTCATTTCTTTATTTATCTATTCTGTCGTGAATCTAAAGGCTGCTATCCATCTCAGTTAACTTACCTGGTATTCATTTCTATACCAGAGTAACTTTATCGACCTTTTACTAAATGGAACTTTTTGATTTTTGGCATTTGGAATCTAAGGACATTATCAGTTGAAGCGCTAGCTATACTGGAAAAAACTAAACACTGCAAAAGCAATCCATCTGGGATGTTGCGAGTCGCGACCCAATAGACAAAAGCCGTGAAATATGTTTGGTTACTTTCTCCAGGCATTCATTAATTCATTTCCACACCACTCGAAGTAGAATGGTAACAACAAGACTAGCAGAAAATGGCTCAGATAACACCTAACCAAGTCTTAACTTAGACAAGGTGCGTAGAATACCACTGGAGTAACTGGTGGAGGGCCTGGAGGAGGAATAAGAGGACGTAATCGGTCATAGAAAGAGAGAAAAAAGTGTCTGATTTGGGGGAGAAAAAGATACTGGGAGGAGTTGAGTATGGCTGGAGTAGGAGAAGTAAGTAAGCCTGTTTCTCTAAAGACAGCCAGGATATGAAAGCTGGATCTTGACCTGGCGCTTGTGGCCCCCTCATACACGATGTATGATTTATTAGTAAGACGTCATCTGCTCTTCTCGTGGTAGGACCATACATCACGCCTAATCAACGTATTATATCTGGCAGTCTTCTACAGGAACAAAGTCAGTGGATGTAATATATCAAGGGTTGGCCTGTCACAAGTTGACTTCACAGTACTTATTCCACACATAAGTCATCCCCCAACCGCATTAGGCTTACTAACAGCATACATAATTGGCGGCACTGACTCTTGTTTATAGCTTGTTTCTAGAGCGCCATGGACTAGATGGAGGCTAGAAACAGACCGTAAAACACAAAAGTTGTAGCCACCAAATTTGTCCCTCTGATAGCAATCACTGGTGGCGCTTTATGATCGGGTCCTGTTTGGGGAAGTGGAGACAAGCAGTCATCAATACAAGCCATTAATGTGGGGGGATATCAAGCAGGCCTGACAGACAATGATCAATCATAGTTACATCATATATATAATATAATATAAACACCTCTCCCAACCTGCTCCACCTATATATATGCACCCCCCCCCCATTCCATGCACATACTACTCCACCCTCCCACTATCCAATTGTAACACAATCTGCTTCCCCTATTACAACTCCTTCCCTAATCCCTCGTTGCCTCCAGAGCACATGTGTACACACATCTTGCTCTCCCTATGTACATCATAGGCAGCCCTAACATTGGCACGAACGGAAATTATTTTATTATTCCAGAATCTGTGATGTATTATTTCTTCAGCGTTCTTTGTTATTATCTTTATCTCTCCTACATCACGCAGTCAACAATATAAATGGGCAGTAGCCCACAACAAAACTCACACCCTCTCCCCCTACCTTCTCATTCTCGCCGCGTCTTCATCTATTGGAACAAACATGCCAATTAGCTATATAGTCAATATAAATCACTGATACTTCATATGCATATCTAACACTTGTGGCCCGGTGGTTTTCCACATACCGCGAACGAATGTATCCATCTTAGACATCATCTTCTCCAACATTGTGCTCTTGTTATCTGATACCAAATTGACAGAGACGTGATTAATATGAAATGATATCTAAATATCGATGCGTATTACAAATGGCATGTTGAAGAATTCGGCGTAAAAAACAGCCGGGTGGGGTGTGTGTTTTTCTTTTAATAATGCAGTGCTTCAGCTCGAGTAACTTTCCTTTAATACATCCTTTCTTTCTTTTTGACATATCCCGCATCGCAATGCGTGGAAACAAGTCCCGCCCCTCACCCACACCATGTTCCTATAATATTTCATTCAAAAGCCATTCAGGATCGTTCTACACAATCAGGTCAGAGCATATTTATAATGACGGATCGTTGTTATTTATGTATTGGAAGATTCATTGAAGCTTATTGAAGGCTCTTTTTTTTAAAACAGTTTTTCACGAATCGATGTGCTCTAATTCCCCTCTAACTCTTATAATTTTCCTGCCTGTTGGACTGAGGAAAATCTAATGACGAGGACTTGATAATTCTACATAATTATATCATTCAGACATCTTTGTCATTGTTTATGCTACTTTCGCATGACATACAGACATGGTTTATTCCATGCGATTTCCTGCTCTTTAATTCATGGCTTTATTTATGTGAAATATGTATGACCTTTATTGGGGTGTCAGAGTGTGTCCTCGGACCTTGGAGACCAATTATTGCGAGTTTTGTGCAATGAGTCAATAGACCGACCTCCTATTTGTGAATAATTACGACGACACTTGTACTACAAGCATCGAATCGCTTGTTTCATTTCCCATCATTTCTGACCTTCAACTGTCACAGAGAACTGTCACGTCTGTCAAAGGTACTGTCACATTTTGACTTTACCCTATATCGCCATATCAATCTAAAACTGAGACATTTTAGAAAGGCAGTCACGCTAGTTTTCTGATGGTGCTAGGGCACGTGGGGGAGGGCAGTTCATCCAGGATAGAAGTGAGAGGATTTCTGCACCCCCCCCCCCAACACACACACCCAAACTACCCCCCTCCCCCACCCCCGACATCATGCCCCTTGATCATCAGACAGGGGCCCCTTTCCTGTCCTATCAGTCAGCTTTGAGACCTGAAGTGAGAATTATTTCTGTTGCATTAAATATGGAGTCACAGCTGTGGCGCGCACTACAGACAACTGACAGTTATCACAGTAGCTGAGTACCACTAACCAACGTTTTGAGAAAAAAGTTCCCCTACCATGACAGCAGCCTGACCACCTAAGCAGACTTGTCATCGGAAGTAAAATAGAATGCAACTCATAACTGTCCCCTTGTTTATACATGATTAGAATATGTTTCGGCCTTTATTGACCATGGGCCATATAGACTGGTCGTTAATACTTTAATGATGACCTGTCGGTGGGTGGTTGGGGGTGAGAAGTATTAACGACAAGTCTGCTGAAACAGGTGAACTAAAGATTGCACCAATGGAACTGCGACCACCAATTCATTCACGCTAAATAAATGTTAATGGGAACGTTTCAGTTATATTCAAGAAGTAGGACGGCGCGCATGAGAAGAACTGTTTTCATCAGTATTGTTACCTGAACGGCAGCCAACTAGAAACGTTCTTGAGGTATCTGTCACTCGTTTCCAGCAAGCTCAGGTGTACGCGAAACCAATCATAGACACATTTCAAGCTAATTCCCATATACATGTATTTCAAGCTAATTCCCATATACATGTACATACATATGTCAGATGCCAACGCAGCGAGCAAGGAGACCTAATGGCGGACATTTCCAATTATAGAGAGAAAAATAAAATGTAACACTACTTGAATTTTTAAGTTTTCCGGCCAAGGCATATTCTAAATGGGTTAGAAGCCTCGTTTCTTCCGGCCCATGACCATCGTTCCATTTGGTGGCAGATGCCCGCGCCGACTTGGTAATCAAATCAAAACTATGGCCACGGGCATGCGGAATTCTCGTCATATAGCCTTGTGTTGAATTGCATTATCGATGTCTATTCTTTATCAAGTTTAGACAATCATACTATAGTCAGATATTTGTAGATTATGCAGATATACAAGAAGCAATTCATTGCTATAACATAGCCGCAACTAATTTAAAACTATAATGGATAAGTACCGGGACAAGAGAAGTCAGCAAACGATACCAAGAGCCATTGTAGCATTGCGTGTTTTTTCATGTTTTGACTACACCCGCCTTTCCTTACATAAGCCCAATTTACCTTTGGGAAGTATCAGCAGCACCCTTCTGGCTCGAGGATGGACTTGTATTGGTAGTAACTGCTGGTTGTAATACTCTAAGTACGGTGATGAATAATGTTCATGTAGCTCGTGTTATAGGATAGCAACTGAAGGACGAGCTGTACGTCTAGGGTTGTATATAGGGATAAAGGTTTCCTTAGTAGACTGATATCTCCCAATGAATGCATTGTGGAAAAGGCTAACTCTCACCCATCATCACCTCCCACCTACTCGATGTACAATTTACATGAATATCTACGATAAAGCATTCTGATTTATGTGCATCCTGCGTCCCGGATTCCGATAAAGTCTGGGGGGCAAATCTCTATATATAAAACTGGGAGGTAATTGTTCTGAGGAATGCACAAACAAGAACCATTGACAGATAAGCAAGAGAGTTAGCTCACTTCTTGGATATATTTTATTACCAAATCATCTTAACCTGATACAGATGATTTGCTGTCACTTGTTCTAGAAAGACTTATCAGAACAACACGCTGATAACAGCAGTGTGAACGATCATTCCCACTAACGCCCAAGGCTCGAATGATATCGATGCAAAGTCACATTATATCAAAGGTTTTATCTAAGATATTGACAGTGGTTGTATTTCTTATTATTCAATATGACAAACCTACTTATCTGCGGGATATGTAAAAGCAAAAACAGCGGCCCCGGAGATGACTATAAAGCTGGAAACAGCATAGGATAGCTATAGCACACGGGATAAAGAAATAAAAGCATTGTTATACACGATCGTTAACAGCATCTCTTATTATCATCCCATGGTCAATATAATTAATTCCATTCGTCTAGAAAGTCTACAATTGCTGTTTTCCCATGCGTACAACTGCCCATTCTAATTTGATATAGAAAGTACAAGATGCAATTTATATGGTTTGTGAATCAAGAGAGCATCGAAATAAAACAACATTATATCTCCCTCTCCAACTCTGGAACTGCATTATCAAAATGTTGATCATCGAGGCTTGCTTGCTAAAGTTTCTTTCTTTTTCTGCTTTTTATACTAGGCCCTGTCTTGGTTTACGATTATGGAAAACTATCGCGATCCACATCAATAACGATACAATTGTTGGCATTAATAACATGAATGTTATCAAAGAGACACTAATTTACATGTGGGTTGTCAGAGACGGGGCCGGTACGTCCATCATAGTCGGAGGATGGAGTCAAAAATGATCACTGTTCATTACAAGAGCTGTTCCACCGATGGCCACCGATGTCCTACCCCTAGTGATTGTACAATAACTTAGGTTTCTCCATTAAAGTATCAGATAAAAAAGAGTCCAATCACACGGCGGCCTATGTTTTGTCATACACCAGCACACCGGATAGAACCAATTAATAGACATAAAACAACACCACGGGGCCTTTTTTCCCCTCCTGTGGTCTCTTCCTCTCCCAAGCCCGAGCCCGAGCCCAGCCTGGACTAGGCTGTTGGTTGTACTTGGAGCAAGTGGCAATGGTCCCATAAGCTCAATTGTCTTAGAAACCCATGTCCCCGGTTGAAATGAAAATTTAAGGGGTTGAACCGCAGCTTAGAGCTTCGGGGTTCAATTAAAACCCTTCAATGGGAACACAGAATGGCTTAACGGCAGGCAGAGCAAGGAAGTTGATTATCAGCGTCAGGGAGGTGATCAATAAAGAAAGAGGCGGATTAGCTCCGTTGGTAACGCAACAAATGAATTGACTAATGGGGTCCTAAGTTCAAGTCTCCTAAATGTCTAAGAAATAATTCATCTGCTCCCCATATCAATCAGGATGGTTTGATTGTAACCTTCATAACCAATGGAGTAAGATGGAGTTCAGTTCCTGAAAAGATGCTATCAATGAAATTTAAGAGTACCCTGTGTCAATTTCCTAAGTGCCTAAGCATGATCAATGATTCACGGAGACAAACCATAAATTATCTTGATTAACTGAATGGGGATTCTCCAAAACGTGAACCACCAAAATAAAAAGTAATATCAGATACACTTTTCAATACAAACAATTTCTCTTACCAATGTAAACAATGGGGATGTACCTCTTTGTTTATCTAACCCCTATGGATATATAGAATGTATACAATGGTATTACTGCTTTACAATGACATAACATAAGGCACGCGTTGTTAAACTTCGGACACTTATTCACATGGACACCTTTTCACAGTGCACCTGATTAGGGGGAACATCCTCGAGGATCGACTGCGACGTCCCGGGCGAGTGTAAGTCCCAGTTGGGGTCTTGTGGATCGTTGATTAAGGATCATCGGCCCACATGATGGTGGATCGGCGTACACCAGTCATTAGCCATCGTTACCCACCACCATACAACCACTACTAACATCACCATCTAACGTCTCATTCATTTTACCATATAAACCCTTCCACATTCCTTACAAATAAGATGTTCGCTCTTTCTCTCAGCTCTCATCAGATTAGCTGGTGAACTGGACATGCCATCCGGGTAGAAATATGATTAAAATAGTTTATTCGAAGGTGTGGCTATAGTTTTATCCTCGCGAAGAGATTTATTTAAACCAACAATGTGAGGACAATGTTTAAACAGAATAGCCCGCCTAGCCCTTCTCCCAGAAGGAATTAACATAAAGAAACACGTCACTGCTGATATTCATGTACAAGTGCTCCAGGGGCCTGATGTATATCTACTCTAATCCCTAAGCACGGATAATCCACTTTTCCATAGAGGAATTATTGTGTGAGTGTATTTAAAGTATCTATCAAACGCGGGTTCTGTTTTCAAAACAGTCTTAATAATAGGGAGAGCGAGTCGATGGTAACATGATTCTCAGTCTGCAGATACTTCTCCACCCTATCATAACGACGGATGGAGAAGGAAAATAGCAGCTATTGGTTCCATTCGCAGAAGGGATGTATGGAATAAATCAAATATCAGCCTGCATGTGGAATCAACAATGGAGAATCGGAACCATCACGGATGCAGCCTCATTTGCCACAAAGTAGAATCAATGGGTCTTAGAGGGAAAAAAGGGAACATTTCAATTTAGCAAGTTCCATTCTTGAGCGTGATCTAACGGTGATGGGTCCTGAGTTATAGCCGTTTTGATAATACCTATAAAACAGCCCGGCCTAATCTGTATCTCCTCATCTCCAAAGACAATCTAAAGGGTAGTAACTCAACACACAACTTCCCAGGGAATCTTTGTGATGTGGAAGCCTTAAAAAAAGCTCATTTCTGACATGCTTGCAGTCTCCGTTGCAAACACGATACATTACAGTTGAGTAATAGCACAAAACATATCCTTGCAAATGGCGAACTTCAAATGAACCTGCCAGCCAAATCAATCTAAGCTAGCTCAATGTCATCTTCATGCTAATTAGGTCGCCTTCCAAACAGCGGGAACATCATAAGGCTGATGTATTGCTTACGAAATAGGAAAATATTCCCTCATTTCTGATAAATCATAACAGAAAATATGGAGTCATGTCAAATAAATCATGAAAAAGAGGAGTCATCACAGGCGAGTTATCATCTCCTGGCTGCCGAGTTTTTCGCCGGCGCCAGCAGTGAATCAAGAAGTACCATATAAACATCTTGTTAAATAATTTCCCATTTTCCTCCAGACGGAAAACAATAAAGATCGTTTCTCATGCAAAACGGCGCTTTGGGAATGATAACGGCCATTGATCTTGAGCCACTGACTAATCTAAAAGACTTCAACGTTATAGTCGCTCGCCAGTCATCAATATAGTTTCTTTAGGGCGTCTTCATTTAGAGTTTGATGATCAGCAATGCCATTAAACTGATCCTGCTGCTACATGAGCCTGGCGGCATTTGCTAGGCGAGTGCGCGCCGCTCAAGTAATCACCCATGAAGCCATCATATGACAATTGCCTCCATTGGCTTCTCCCCTCCTCCTTCTCCCTCTCCTTCTCCTTCTCCCTCTCCACATCCACCTCCCCAGCCGACCCGCCTCTGCTATGGGCCCCCTCTTGTTTCCTGGGCTCGCACTATGCCCTCTCCGCGAATCATTACAACTTTTGATCATGGCCAATATTGATTAATAAAACGCCATCAGACGTCGGGTTGATGATAACAGATGTGTTAGGGCCCCGCGGCTCTCTTGCACAGGCACACGAGTTCAAACCAATATTATACCCACTTGCATCCTACAGAGGGAGAGAGACAGTAAGAGACATGCCTGCCAAACCAGAGGCCCTTATACAGACAACACCAAACGCCTCGAGGCGAGAGCCGCTGGAACTAAAAGGGCATCGCTGACAATCGGCTGTGTGAGCGATCCCGGTGATTAGGTGGCTTTATTTAGGAATGGATTCCGCCTTTTCCACTGTTGGGGTTATTGGCGTTGTTACCGATAGGCGGCGACTGGACGGCTGCGTCAGAACGAGACCGGCCCACGGGGTCACATGGGAGATGCGAGAATCCACGAGATGTCACAAGATTAAGCATCTCCGTTGACTGACACTGACCTCTGTGCTTCCTGCTACCTCTCTCTGAGATTGCACAATGGCGTATCGGGGCCATAGAATGGCAAAAGCACAATAAACACCATCAGTCGATCGCGTCCGATGCGACGGCGCTCCTGCCTTTCTGACGTGTCACATGGCAGTTCAATTTCATGCGATTTTTCAGAGTGATCGCTGTCGCTCCGGCCATCTGTGAAATAGAACATTACAAGGCGGCCCAGTGATAATTGATAGCAACACAGATGGAATGATGCCATAACTCTGCGATGACTTTATCGTTATGACATTCCCCCCACTTCTTTCTCACATTCTCCTTCCTCGCCATCCCATCCGCCAACCAGCACCACTACTGACCCAGACCCCTTGTGCAGATTCCCTAACGTCTCGCATTTCTTCGTGACCAATGCCAATTGGTGACCTCACGATACTATCCACGGACCTATATATAAACATAACACCGTCCATCCCTCACCCCGCTATCTAATCAACGTGTATACACAAGGAAAACTCACTTTATTTACTAAACACCCCCACACCCGTCTCCCATGTCGGTCATCAAATTGAGTTTTGGTGACAAATAATTCAAAAGGATCTGCTAGAGGCACGATCTCAAAATTGACTATCAAACAATGCGGATACTAGTCGCTCCCCTGGAGTTCAAGAGGCCATCAATCACTGACTGCTCCCTGATCCCCTTGATGCTCCCCATGCTGATTGCGAGCAGTTCCTGAGCAGTTGCCGCAAAGACTCATGATCGGGTCTGGCTGATGGCAGTGTCCATTTGATGGCCCAGGAATTCTCCTTTTTCCGATTGCTCGCTATAGGTCAACAGACTGAAGAAGGGCATATCAGTCGAGGCTTGCCTCTGTCAATCTAGTCTCTCATTCTCTGTCAATCTCCTGTTACAGCTGATACGACCTTGCCACTCTCACAAGCCCTATAAGGCCTTGGCCTCTTCCTCTTGCTCCCACAGCCCCCTCTCCAACTGAAACCCTGGCGGCACTTTTCCTGATAATCTCCTGGAATTGATTCTTTTGCTGTGGGAAAATGAAATTAACCTGCAAGCAGCAGGCAATGTGGGAATGGATTCGCCATTTCGCGGCGAGTTAATGTTGAAATGGGGAGAAATAAAATGCAGCAAAGTGCACGTTGTAACTGGCTGGAATTAATCACCCCCACTTTTGATCTTTGCGCATAAGTACCCTTAATGGCTCTGTGATTTTTGCTTTTCATTGCCTTTAAAAATCTTATTAACCGATTTGCCGTGACGGAAGCGTTCTTATGCCTAATCACACATGTGTACACGAGAGGGGACAAGCGCAGAGATAGAGACCGAGGAGAGAGTGGGAGAAAGGGGAAGAGAGAGAGAGAGGAGAGGGAGTGGGCGATAGATGGAGAGAGAGAATTTAATAAATGTGGCAATGTTTCAAATATTCTGTAATAGAAATAAGAGCTCAGCAGATAAACAAGACGGAATCCCTAGAAGTTGATATGGAATCGCAGTTCAATTTCGTGAATGATCCACATTGGGCGTGGATGGAAAGTTTCATTTGGTAATAGCCAAACAAGTTTTGATGGATGGTCGGAAAGGGAAAACCTTAGCGATGACATTTCAGTAATTGTTGAGTGACGTGATCGCTTAAGAGCGTGAGTCATCCATAAGGCCCGACATGGTATAAGTCAGGGAGAGGTCCCTGGCCGTCCATAAGAGCCCTTTCTATCATCTAATTGCAGGGTGAAGAGCGAGTAAAATGGCAGACCATTTGCTTATACATGGCCATATGTGCACAAATGGCGGGCCACAATGGAGGGATACATCAGAAGGCATACCTGCGCGATCCATCTTTATTTACCCCCTCACTGTCACTCTTGTTTATCGCCTACACCTGCCGGCTCGGCACCGTCGACCAACACACACACAAATCTAATTCCACGACCAGGCTCCTCATGCCCCAAAGTTCCCCCAGTCATGTTGACATTTTACATCGCTTTGTCTTCCGGCGGCGTGCCATGCTCTAACTCAACGCCCCCTATCTTCCCTCACCTGCCTACATACTTATACAATCATCCCCCGGGAAATCCACCGCTGACGTTCACATCATTAGGCATCGCCAGATTGGAGTTTATTTTCATCGGGATTGGCATAGACGAGTCAATTGTAAAGTGGCTTCGCCGTTTAGAAAGACAATGCAATTATCGTACGTTTCAGAGCACTTCTGATTTCCATAGGTAAACTACTACCACCCGAAGCTCTGTCTGCAGCAACAGGAGAGCGTCGACAAGTAGTACTTGCAAGCAAGCAAACAGGCAAGCTTACTTTTCAAGGCGTTAAATCTTGGCCTTTTTGGGAATAATGTTGGAATAAGGCATTTATAGCACTGTCTCAGATTGAAATCGAGAAGGGAAATGAAAGAGGCCATCAAGACTAGACATTTTTGAATTACCAGCGCAGTTTTCCGCATGGCCCAATCAATATATTGGATATCAAGGCGTAAAAAGCAGTCTCATTTACCGGAAAAGAATTAACAATCCTGGAGTGAAATAAAATTAGATCTCGAGTGAATCTATTTCCTCCATAGAGGCATCTTGCCGTCTTAGAGAGACACACAGAGAGTCTCCAATCTATGAAAGATCGCAAGAACTTTCATGTTTATGATGCCATCAAGTAGAGGCAGTCCGACAGCCGCATCAGTAACAGCTAACTACTTCTACCACTTGTTCCCTCCTCCTCCTCCTCCCCCTCCAGTTCCACCAGCTCCTCATTCTTTTCATCATTCTCTTCCTACTCATTTTCTCTGACCCAAGTCGTCGTGGAGGTGGTGCTATACTGTGATGAAGGTAGTAGTAAAGGGGAGGATCGCCATTAACGTAGCGAATATTGATGTCTTCGAGAAATTAAACGCGAATGATTTCAAGGTGGCAATTGGAAGGTGGAGTCAGATTAGAAAGGGCGGGGCTGGGTTGCAGGCAGGGGGTATACGGATCAATTGGAAGGGTTACTAACCGGGTTCCTCCGGTGTTCATATTCGTGATAGGCAGATAGTTCCTGGGCGCCGGTGGATGGAAAGCTATCAATCTGCGTAACCCTCCTACTCGGCTAGCCCCGCCTCCAATTAAAGGAAAACTCCAAAAACTGATCCCCTAGAGCTCGTAAATAGTTCCCCACAACGTCTCCTCAAACTTCAATCTGAATTGCTTGCATACTAGTCTCTTTAATCAAATGGTCCATTAAAGTTATTTTTGCAGGCATTAAGCGATTGTAATATGGAGTAGAAGATAGTAGAGCCATCTTTTATTTTAATGTTTGATCACAGTAGAATACAAATGGTCTAATTAAGAATGGGACGAACCGCAGCAGGCGCTGGTGCTGGGTATATTTTGTTAGTCCGGTATGTCTCAATACTAGCCTGATGCATCCAACGTGTGACATCATCTCCATTTCAAATGAGGCTCTTCACTCCCCTTAGCTGATCACTTAGCTACAGGTATACATAGAGACACTACTCAGAGGGCTGCCGAGGAGAGAGAAATCGCATCGAGAAACTCCATTGAAAAATATATAGGAGCATCCCTCATGTGGGATCGCTATGGGAACGAATGGAGAAAGAAGCGAATCATGTATGGTACCTATTCTTTTATATTGAAAGCTGGTGCTTAACTCCTTTTTCTCATATTCACACCCACATATATATATACAGATGTGACTTTTTTTAAATCACGGCTGTACCTTAGCTACGGTTAGAGTGATTAGAGCCGATTCCACAACTAATTCTCCCCCACCCTTCGGTTCGTATAGCCTTTTTTTTTCTTTTCTTTTTTTTTATTCAGACAGTATTTTTTTTTGTTCTCTGGGTTAATACATCTCCTACAAGACCAGCATCTGTCAAAAGGCGGTGATAAGACCGTGAATGACACTCGGGGTAATTTCAGTAAGTACAATCGCAGTCAGTGTCAACAACAGTCATCAGGCCCATACTTACTACTTAGAAGCCAGCCCTCGCAACTCGACAGATGCCTGTCCATCTTATTTTGCCATTTCCCGTAATGGCGGCCTCGGAATGCCTCTCGTGCTCTGTGCTCTCGATCTCCCTTGGCATATCCTTCAAAATCGTTAATCTTACGGGGATGTAAATCTACATTCTTCTCCTCGCCATCCCAACTTATAGCCAGCATTCACCATCCAAGTGCTATCACCAAACCTGCCCGTCCCTGAACAAATCTTTTATTTCTTCATATTTCTTCACATTTTTACATAGTTCAAAGCTGTGAAAATATAAAAAAAAATGCTCAATTTCGTTTAGGTTTACAATCCTCTATTATGGAGATACATAAATATCAGTATTTGATTCATCTTTTCGTCGAAGACTACCTCTTATCCTAAGCCTTCCCACTCAGTCCTTTCTCACAACGCCCTTATTTATTCCCCTAAGACACCGCGTCTATCCTACTCCTAACAGGGTTCGTACTCTAGAGTCAATTACAGTATTTGATAAATAATCATTGTTTCAAGTTCACCGGGTAACTGCCACAGTGCCCTGACTCGTCGGTACTAACGATATCCCAACAGCGCCAAGGCAAGGTGCCATAAACCCGACATCGGAATGTGTATAATAGTAAGTAGTAGAGTGAAACGGGCTCACTTGATGGGCGCTTGTCAGTCAGATAGCTTTAGACAGACAGAGAATTCAAAAGTATCCGAGATGTTCATTGTGACATATGGTGAGTTGGAAGAGTAGAGACAGCTATGTCCCAATGACATCTGAGAGACTGCTAGACCATGGCATCATTATGGCTTTCATATTTTATCTCATGGTAATTGCTTGATCTAATACTACAGTGCCTCGCAAATCCTCAGGTAAAATCTAAACCATATAGTTTCTTTGCGTCCGGAACTTTTTACACCGCGCACGTTCTTGAGGAAGGAAAGTAGAAGACATGACAGAGAAAACGAACTCGCGCAGTAAGCGTTATTGAATTATATACGGGGGTTCTTTATAACAACCAAAGGGCCCATCCCAACAGAGATTTTTTTCTAAAGAAAAACAGATACACACATAACATACCATGGGAAAATATCAAAGGAGAACACAAATTAAAAATGTGTGTAGGACTAAGATTCCAAACAAGAAGGAAAGCAGACAACGAAAGGGGGCAGTAAATAACACTGGAGTCCCATATACAATGTTTCCATATTATTAGCAGAGGGGGGAAGCTGACCTTGGAACTTACATACATTGTCCTAGGTATAGCGACAGTGGTAGGCCCTGATTTTTAATCAGTTGGTCACTTCAAAGCTGTTCGAAGGTTATTTATGCCTTTTTTTGATAAGGTGGATATGCTAAGCGGCCATTTGTTGGAAATGCAAGGCGGTCATTTGTTGCTATAAATATTCTAGTGAGTACAAGCTGAAAGAAGGTTATACTTTTCACGAAACAAGCAGTTTAAAGTGACTTTAGAAATCGCTACTAGGTTTGTCTGTAATGCACATACTTGCTGCCTGTAGAAAGAGACAATGGGAACTACATATCCAGCGTCCCGTCCCCTTGGAAACACGTCATTCTGTTGATGTTTTAAAAGGCTGTGGGAGGGAAGCGAAAATGAGAGTTGTAATGACGGACTCTTGATTAGATCAGAAAGTTCAGACTTTTGTTCAGGTCTTAGCGTGAGAGATCATACAATGCTCGACACTCCCGCTTCTACGACGATCCTTTGATATTCAGATAGATGTAAAGGATGTATTATTTTGGGACTTGGGAGGAGACATTTCTGCGTAATGCCCCCCTCAAGTTAAGTGCACATCCTCCTGAATGTAGATGAATGTTTTTACAGAAAAAGCAAGGCATGAATCTATTTACCTTTTATCAATTAAGGGGCAATAATTTATCAAACTTTTAATTGCATATTTATAATTATGCATACATGTACATCCCTAAAATAAGAAGACAATCTAGATTTAGATAAATATACGACATAGAAGGTCAAGTGATCGAAAGCATCCTTATAGTTTCGGTCAGGTAATAATGATGCCAGAGAGCTGATATCAAATAGGTTAACAATTGTTGGTCATGTAATATTGCTGCCATAAAACTGTAATGTCCAACAGTACATCCCAATAGTGGAACTGTTTTAACCATTGCGAGGGGGAAATAGTGAAAATAAAGAATACAAATAGTACTAAAGCGATTTTTTTATTGCAAAACATTCTAGTTCTCAAAATGTTTGATCAACAAATGTTTTTACTTATCAATCAGGTAAATTGGATGCAATTGCCAGATGGGGGATACAGCTTCGTTTACTAAATTGGATATGATATGGGCAAAGTAATAACATTACATTGACCATTTGATTTCGCCTTCAATATGGATTATTTGTTATATTAGCTACATGATATAGCCTCCGTTCAGTAAATATTATGCAGACTTGCTACATTGATGTCTCATATAACCCAATTTAATGCGACTCGAATAGCTTCATTTAAAGCAATGGCAACTTGAGATTAGGTTTCCAGTCTTCTGACTAAGATCAGTAGACGGCAAACAAGCCCCCCCCCCCCCCTCCCGCGCCGATCTTAGGTTCCCCCAACCCACCTATGCCTGCTGTCAAACAATGACATTTAATATTGAAGCGTCACACCCGCTAATCCAGGCTGAGCATCTTATGTCTGTCTCTGTGATGCACACGTCTCTCACACAGTGGCGCTCTGACAGTTAGCTGCTGTCAGCGACTGGATCATCGGTGCTAATCACATGGTCTGCCTGGAGCAGCGCAAGAACCAGCAGCTGCATTAGGAGCAGAAGCATCATCTTCTGCAGATGTCCCAACAACTGCCACTTCCAAATCATCATCGGATCAAGTGCAGGAAAGGCACTACTACCCCACACCCACTCCCCCATTTCACCTCACCCCCCGCTCGCCCCTCCCGCGAAGCTTGCATCTTTATAAAAGACCCATTTACTCCGTAGCATTCTTTAGTAAGATCGCGGTGTCAATTTACTTGCTGGTGGTGAAGTTAACCATTATAGCTGAGTGCCATTATCTTGTCTTTAAACACACATTACCATGCACCTATTTGTAGTATTAATACAAGTTTTATGAATTTCCCCACTGCAATTTACACCCATTGGACCATGAATTTAAAAAAATCATTATGTCAAATATTTTTACAAGGATAAATTACCAAGATTATAGTATCATATATCAATAGCCCATCTCTATCGAGTAGCTTCCCACGGAGATGGGTAATAAAAGTGTAGTTCACTCTCATCAACATTAAAAATTTCTGAGAGACTGAGACAGGGAGGTTCTCACGGGGTGAACAAGATTATTGATCCTTACTTGGGATAAATGTACATCGCTTAAAATGGCGGCTCGTTTAGTCTCACTCACTCCCAGTAAATGTACATTTTACGTGCAAACATTCAGAAACTTTTGTGCAGTTCGTAGATCAACCATTCCTCTCACGCCTGAAGATATATTCGAAGGAGAAAACACTTTGAGTAAAGGGAGAATTGTTGGCCATTGACGTATCTATAGGAAGGTATTGAATAGCAACATGGTGATTGGAACGTGATGTAAACGAACTCGCTGGAAGGTATATCACAGAAACAAATCAAGAAAACATAAATTTATGCATTCAATTAATCTCTAATGAATCAATCACCATTGGAGAGGTAAATTGGAAATTCTCAGAACAAGAGTGAATTGGGGAAATTGAAGAGAAAGGTATAGTTAGATAATGTGGCAATAACAGTGCTATGGAGCGAGAAAAGGGGGAGTGGATGAAGGGTTTCTGGATCAGATAAGTCCATAAAAAGATCAGCATTCTATGTTATATGAGCTATTTTTTTGCTCACAGATTTATACGATGCTATTTGTGGTACATGTGAGGTCGGGCTAAGTTATTTGGGAAATGGCTCGTCGAAAAGTAGCATGGGATCGGAGGAGTCTGTTCGAATCGTATGTTGCCCCCATTAGTAGGAGTAGCGAGGCACCCATCCTCATTTAAACAATGCTACCAACCCCTCTTTTATCACACCAGATACCAATATTATGAGTTATCAGCAGAACCTCATGATTGCTGCGACGCGACAGCAGAAAATAAAAGATGGATTGGCAAATCACAAGATGCGTCTACTCTTCAAGCCATTTAAGTTTCATTGCTCTTCGTAGCGACTGCAATGACATTCTTTGGAGGGCTACACAATCCATCTTCATCTATAAAGATAGAACATCCAAGGGATTAAGGACTTTATGACGGTAACTACACAGTATATGAGAACGATTAGAGGAGGGATGTTTGAGAATCTCTATGATAAATAAATCTGTGATGTATTTATGTATTGGCTAATTCAAAAGATATGTCTGCAATACCGGTTAGTAACTGGGTATACGTGCAAGTATGCGGCGATGAGGTATATCTTAACAATTTATTAGATGCTCGCTAATATCCTACCAACAGCTGAGGCAATATATTTGTATATAGATTTATTCAGAAGTGATATATTTATCATCACAAGGGGGAGTGCACCGGGGACTGAACATAATATATAATATATAATAAATGTGCAATATATATATAGACATGCAGTACTGCATCAAACGAGGGCAGGTATAAATGATCGCCCATCTTTTGAAAGGGGTGAAAATTTCTAAATGATTTAAACCGTAACAGTTTGTGATCGTTCGGGTCAGTGGTGATTTATGGCCCCAACTGTCTGCTCAAATGATCTACACGTCACAAATCTCCTCTGACATCTGGAGCTCACTTCAAAAAAGCTGGTGGGAGGGGGGCAATCAGAGAGACTAAAGATTGATTCTCCCTTCGTCTTCTCTCTTCTCTTTCCACTTCTCTTTCTTCTCATAAAGGTTGGCATGTGTCATGACGTGACGTGATGCATGAGGAGAGATGATTGGGAAAGGAATCCATTCTTTATGTCATAGTTTTTCTGCTACCCTCGGTAAAAGGTTACACCATGATGTATATATAAGATGGCCACTGTGAGATCTGATTATCCGGGATACGGTTATAGCGTACAGTACATGTATAGTTCCTAGCACTCTCCCCCCCCCCCCCACACACACACACACTTTACTCCTGGTCTTTTACACCATGTGAAGCGCCACATCCATTGCATATATCCCCGCACGTATCTTTGCCCCCTCACCCATCCTCCTCCCGCGTGGTGCCAATGCAATGGTCATGGATGGAGGAGGAGGGGGTGGGAGGATATGCGTGAGATGTGGAGGTATGTGTATTGGCGGGGGGGGGGGGGGGGTGCGAAGGGTGGGGCCCTGGAGTTGTTGCCTAGAGGATATATACTCCCCAGTGACTAAGCTGTCAGGCCTGGAGGTAAGCTAGCTAACGATGAAATACAATCAGGCCACGGATTTCAATCATCCCACGTCATTTCAAAGCGACAGGTCCCTATTCATCAAGACTTAGAGCCTAACACTACTCAGATGCCTGAATTGACCCGAGGGAATAAAAAAAGTTGTCACTTTTATACCTTTTTTTTTATAGAAATGGGGGTGGAGGTGGGGGTGGCATGCATGCTGAAGTGTGACAAGTGGAGATGGGTTTTCAATATGCGAACACCTCCCCCCCCCCCCCCCACCCACCTCCATCTTTTTCACATGAGGGACCTGGGGTCGCTCAGGGGTGTAGGTAAAGTGGGGCGGACGGTAAGGACGGTATGATTATGGTCCATAGATAAAGTTGATCACTTCCATGTGGGGACAAACTTACATGTGTTTGCTGACCTTCCTGTTTGGGTGATGGATCAGCCCCAACAGTTCATCTTGCCTTACAGGGCACGACGCCATCGGAAGGACCAACACAATAAAACATGTCAGGGCCCTGCTCGCCGCAACTCAGTCCCCTGCATTTTATGTCCGGAATCATCTATGTAACCTCTTCAAAAACAGTATCAATTTCATGTATACTACCCATTGACGTTAGAATCCGATTTCACCATACAACTTTGGTCACACTAAACCGGACCCCGAATTTAAAACATATCGTCGCAGCTAGGATTTATCCATCTCGTATTCAAATGAATGAATATTATGAAGATAACACTTCTGAACCTCAACTCCGATCTTTATTCTGAACCCAATTCGGCGCCCCTCCCTCCTCGGTCAAGTGCCAACACTATACGGAGTCCTAGGATCCCCGATGGTTATCTTCTACTGCAAACAAACCAAAACATTTCTCACCAGCGCCAATATAAAACTGCAAGAGTGGGGGCCGAGGATAAGGGAGGAGAAGAAAAAAGTATATAAGTTATGACTCCTAGTCATGATTTACAAACGCATAAAATACCATTACCACACAGTTCGGCCAGATTATACTTAATTACGTTTTGGGGGGAAAACCTTTGCATGCTTCCTTTCAAGTGGGAATATCTATTATGCGAGGAAAGAAGGGAGGCAAAAAGGCAGGAGGTAATGTTGGGTATTTGGTCGACGCCTCTCCGTGTGTAGATCACCTGAGACCCTTAGATCTATCATCACTGCGATCCATCCAGTATGTGCTGAGTAACCAAACGCAGGAAAAGTACTTGAATATTCCTTCACGGTATATAAATGTAAGTTAGGAAGTAAGGAGCTATTCACTCAACCCCCAAACCCCTTGCCTTTTCCAAAACATCCCTGCAGAAAGTTTACTTTTATACATATTATAGCCAAGTATCATTCCTAGTAATGTTAGGATATTATGTTCATACGCAGTATGACCTTTAGGCAAACCAGGCGAAGGAAGGTATCCGATATTCCCCTTAATGTATAAATGGTTTTGGTTTCATTGTAACGGAGGTAGAATGAGTTTGGGAGACAAAGTATGGCAGAAAGAAAGCGATGGGATGGGATGGCTTGGGAGGAGTGGTGGGCCAAAAGGGCTCAAATACTGTCTCATCCTCTCTTCTGTTTCAATGCGCCATATCTTAGTGTCAAATAGCGGCGCGCATCTGGATCTGATTGAAGTGTGTACAACATATTCAACATCGGCAAATAGATCATCGTTAGCTCCTGCCACATCCCATTCTAGGATCTATGCCTCTTACTCTCTCCTAATCCAAGATGGAGCCCCCACTCATGTACCAGCCAGGGAACCCATACCTTTCCCCTTACTCCCCCCCCCCCCCCGCCTTACCCGCACCTCTCCTTTGCTCACCCCTTCCCAGTCCTCTTCACATTAACAGAATTATTTATGTATAACGCACAACTGCATGATTTGTGGTTGTCATGAAAGCTATATCGGACAACATTGAATACCATTGAGCTTGGCGTCCAGGGCAGGATAATTGTTACTTCGAGGCAGTTTTCTCTGTAAAACAAATAAATTGCTTGAAAGAAATCTGAAATGTAAAACCAGCAGAGGCCGAAAAATAAAAAATAGCAGCCCATGCTGACACAAAACTCTCTCTGTTTATCAATATCCTGTTTCTGACAGACTGTCGAGAATGAGCATCAATCACTTGTCAGACTTGCCCCAACAGAAATATACTTCCAAACAGCTGGGCTATGGAATTATCACTACTGGGACAGTTGTCAAATACATCAACTCTCCCCTTCCCATTATGAATATACTGTTGCTCAAATTTGAATGCAGCCCGCAATAAATGAGAAACTTTTCCATGTATACTTATCCCTCAGCAGCTATCTAGTCACAAGGTCCTCAGTTTTAGTGATCCTGACTTTGTTAGGGAAGGACACTTATGGCCTGGGTGGAAGATAAACGATTAGAACATGGAGAGAGGTTGGGGTGGCTGAGGCAAGAGTGATTTATGGAAAGGTTGCCCTTCTGATAAGTACTAGGGAATTATGAATATCTTTTCTCCCCTATGTGTCTTTTAATCTATCGGTAAAGGCAGTGAGAAGAAAGGGCCAACAGACTTTGACAAAGGGTTACTTGCCAATTTAATTTAGAGGCCATCATGTTCTTAGTACTTGTGATTTCTTCTGCCCCTCATAGAAGTTTTCCTTGTGAGAAACTATACATACTATTTATGTTTAGTCAGGATATTTGATGCTAAGAAACTTAAGGTGTGGTCTCCGGTACTAACAACACGTTATAAAGGTTATGAAGAGTGGAGTTTTTATTTCATCTAAAAAACATTTATGTGGCTTTTCATCACTGTGCATGGTATGTCACATATCTCACGCATGCGCAACTGGGCGGAAATAATCAAGAATGATGTAGTGCTCCGCAGCAAACAGGCGATAAGAAATAAAGCATGCAACGTTGCTTACATAAATCCCATTTGTTTTAATGATAAATACTGCAGGATATGGAACGCCGAATCTCTCCCTATCAATCTAAAATAATACCATGCTCCTGTCATGATGAAATCAACAATTTATTTATTTTTTCCCTTGACGGTATTGTTCTGTGTACTGTATTTTGTTGCACTGGCAACGCCAGTGATGTCTGTGCTCTTGCCATATACTGCTAGTTCCTACCGTATCGACACACGAGGACAATGTATGGAGGAAAACAAATAGCCTTCCATCTCAAAGTGGACTGGAACTGTGTATTTTCCATACAACCTAAGCCCCCCTCTGGTGCGGTAACCAAGAAGACTATGGACTCGTATACCAGAGCCATTGGGTCAAAAACCTTCAAGTCTTTTGGTTTGCGCATCGCTCATCTTGTGCCATCTGACACGGTATTCCTTTGGAGGAGTTCGATGAATCACTCCAAGACGACAAGCCAGCTCCACCACCAGTGACCACAGGGGTGTCAGGATGACCAATTGTCAAAGTGATGGATGCAAGTCGAGAGAATTCAGAGGTTATGTACTATAGCCAGCCAAGAGAGACCCGCTTAAGGCAAGTGTATCCACGAGTGTGAATCATCAATTTACCATGATTGATTCGCCAGATCCTTCTGATTCATCTTGATTTGTGTGTTACAAGTGCCAATATCAATGGCAGTTGAGTGATCAGCTCAGTAGCAAAGAGGCTTCGTAATGCTCTTCCTCTCCTAATTTTTTCCTCTGCCGACTCCTCCTCCTTTCCTCTCTATACCTCCTACTGCCCATTCCCACTACCTCGGCCTGCTCTTCCTCCCCCTACTTCACCGCTCTACCAGCACTGCAGTGGATAGTACCACACCAGAATTCGCATGAACTCAAAAAGCGTTAGAAGCCACACCGGAAGCCAGCTGCGAAGCCACACGAATAGCCCAGCGCCCCAGACTCTGAATGCAGTGGCTTCCCTCTATCATATGTTAGAGAGCAGTGGGTATAGCACAGCAGTGCAGGTCGTTTATATCGATTTGTATCTCACACCATTATGTCCCTGTTGAGGGGGAACACAGGTCATCCGTCTGTCCCAGTCTCCTGTCCCAGTGGACACAATGGCAGCGACTCCACTTGGCAAACATCAATAATAAATCCAAATCCCTCAGATATGACCCCTCTCGTCTCTCCCTCTCTCTGTGGCGTAGCCCAGATCAGACCCCACCCCGTTCACCCTCTGCCTACATCATAGGTCAACGGGGGTCCATTGGGAAGAAGCCTCAAACCTTCTGTGCGCCCAAGCCTCCCATTCATAACCCACTTTGTATCAATGAAGCGAGAATATGCAGTCTGGGAGCACTGGGAATATTTATATATTTAGGTAAGATGGAAGATATCTATGATCTCCAAGCTACCAGCAGTAAATGTCTCCCATACATATCAAAGTTAAGAGTAAACACTGCGAAATTCCGTCCTTTAGAACTCTGTACTGTTTTCCATTAATTGTGTTTATACGATCACAGTGTATGGGACCTCCATGCCATATACTTAATCATTGTTTCGATTTGTTTTCGAAGTGTCTTTATTATATTTACTGGATTATAGATAACTGTAGAAATATTCGGAAGGGCTTCCATGGCACGCCTGGTTCCTATTCGAGACCACATAAGCGCTGGAGGAAGTTTAAATTATAGTGTCTCCTCTAGCTAGAGAAAAGAATGAGGAAGAGAAAAGCAAACCCCAACGAGAAGATGCAGATAGAAAGTAAAGATGTAGAGATATTTAAAAGCCACAAACAAACGGCAGGATTGACGTGTGTGTCTGACTTCACAGGGCATAGGGGCACAAGCCATTACGTCCCAGCGCATGGCCGGGCAAGGTGCGCTCCGCCTTGGCTTTGAAGTGGACATCACTAAGATTATCCACCCCCTAATCACCATTATAAAGGACAATCCGACCACTCTCCTTGCAATAATCCCTCTTTTCTTTTCTCCCAACCCTTGACCCTGTGTCTATAAATGTCAATCTTCCATTCTCTCTGGCCAGGCCTGCTTTGCTTGTCAGGGTTACTGTTCATTTTTAGACTGACCTTTTGTCTTTCTCGGGGGTCATGGAGATGCGGACTTGTATTTAAGTCATGGGGACACTCTGACCCACCTGTCGGACGAACCTTTGTGAACTGGAGACTTTACTCTGACAGGACAAGAATTAGAAACCATGAACGACACACTAGGGAGATGGCGAATACGTGGGAGCTCTTCAATCAGAAAAAAATGCCACTAACAAATCCCTCACGGATGTGATCATCTTTCTCTACTTTATAACCAAGATCTACCTTGATTTTCTAATCTAGGATTTCCCACATGTGTTATATATTCACCCAGGATCACCAAAGTATGCTTACTCATGTGCATATATATATATTTATGTTCTCTTTAACATAATCAAAACGAAATTGGACAAATCCCAGGTTGTATATTAGGCACAATATTAAAGTCTTTGCAATTAAAAGTGATATCACCTATGAAAAAAAATATTATTACGCCTTATATTATAATTAATGTAAATTTATAAGTTTGGTTTAGATATCTAGGCTATATGAGAGTTCGCAAAGCATACCACACTGTCAAGGCATGGTATTTACGTGTCTGTAGGTCTTAATGTACTAGATACATAAACAAAAACATAAAGTATAACACAGGTAGACCGTGGTAATTGCGTGTGATCCTAAATGGAGAAACTTAAGTTACACTTCATCACATTACATCACATCAATGCCAATGATTTAGGTTCATTAGTTTTTTAATTCGAACCGAGAAATGGAGAATGTTTTTTTAAAAACCCAAGCTGTTGATTGTAGATTTACGTCGCAATAATATGCGTGGATTGTTTCATGACTACAATTGACTGGGTGTTCTTCCTCTGGTGCCTGATGCCTATGTTTCAGGCATACAAAAGAAATTCTTCGACCAGACACTTTGATTAAATGAACATCTCTCTATTTGAATAATGTGCATACAGAACAGAATGCTTCGATTTAACACTGGACATAGGCATCGATCATTCGACTTTAAATGCCAGTAATTACTCATTAGTCGACGCACAATGTCCCTCTGTTCCACCCAAGTAATTATTCAGCCAACAGCTTAGGGCTTTGCTCTCCTTCGATTCCTTCTCCTCCTCTACCACACTGGACAAACAACTCTAAGTCTCCTGACCCCAATGGCCAGTTCCAAGACTTGATGTACTGGCACCGACTGACCATCAGGACGCTGATGGATGACCGTTTGCCACCCACCCCACATAAAGCCCTCGGAAGTGGTCAAGCCACTGTGCCTGTCACGCCAATGCGCAAAACTGAATTTCATGGCCCTGTTCATCATTACATCTAATTTACTCCGTGTCTGTCACTGGGCCGCCACAGAAGCTGCCTTTTCTTCGGAGGGGTCCGCAAGGTCCCGGGAGCAGCGTCGGCTTGATGGAATTACAGCTCACTCTGACATCACTTCCGGCCCGAGTTGGGCGCTCCTGACGTCACGTTTGCCTTGGCCACATTCAAACATGCTCGCTACAATTACAGTCAAACTTATTAAGTCACTTGGCTGTCGGCCTCGCGTGTCCAGTCTTTTTCTGAGCTATGTCAGATAATTGTGAAATGTGGATTGACAGTTGTCGGTGCCCATTGCGTCTGCTGAATGGGTGCCGGGCTACCTTTGGATCCCATTAGCATATTTCGGCGTTGACATCCCAAGGCGCGTCAGTGTGAGAGGCCAGTGAACAGTTCAGACAATCGGGTCAGAAGGAAAGAGAAAGTGGCTCAATGTATTGTGGTCCAGAATCTCCACCACCCTAACCTTCCACTCAGTGAGTGATTGGTCTTTCATTGGAGTGACACTCTCTGTTAGACCATATATTTTTAATAGTGGTTGGGATTGCCGGGTGGTCCTGGATCAGCTATGGAGAGAGAGGGTGAGCTTTCGTTGTTGGGGGAATGAAGAAGGTAGTAAAGTGCAGTGACCGGTCCATAGCGGTCATGTCACTCTGGACATAACCATCCACACCATTTATGGATGTACATACACATACACTAACGTCAGGGAAGCCATGTATCCATGCAGTTGCCCGAGGAGTAGGTCCAATTCACTGTCCATCTACCTCCGTCTCTGGCCATTCAATGGTGATAACTCACCGGCAGTCTACCTCCCCCGCTGATCTTCTCGGCCGTATAAGGCAACTGACCCCAAGTCCAATAGAAAAGCAGCTTTTCTGTGAGTTTGTTGGGCAATCCTCCTGTTCGGGAATGATACGTTAACTAATGTCACCACTCCCATTATGGACATACTGTTCTTGCATTGATTTGAACATAATAAACGCATTCATGTCAATGGTCAAGCTACAGAACATTGAAGGGTCCCAATGCCAGCACATGCACATGCATAATCCTGAGGATACCTTCACTGACAATAGCTGCATTATCTATCATACATCAGGGGCAGATAAGGAGGGGTCACTTGGGAGCCGGGTACAGGTGTCCTGGGTTAAGGGCTGTTTAATGCTTGTGTCCTACTTGGGGCATGAAAGGATGGCATAAGGTCATAAAATACAATCACCATTCAGGCTATGCAATACTCCGCGGGCTGGGCAAATGTCCTAAGGCTACACTTAAGACATTGTGATACCAATTTCTCCTCGGCCGAGGCAATACTTTTCAGTATTAAATTACAACCCGATAGGGATCTGTCTTAAATAGTTAATGCAAATCATTTTTTGCTGATGATCGCCTGGATAGCTATTCATGCAGGATGCTTAGAGACACCGAACCGCCATGTCTTTTTTAAACCCATTTATTTCAGCCATTTAACATGGACAAGTGATTTGCTACCAATTATATGTACGGTTATTTGTCAAAAGAAAACTGAATATATACTAATAATTCCAAGAATATTGGACAAGATGTTTTTTCTCAGTTACCTTATACATAGATTCGTAAATGGGTAAACCGCCTGTATAGCAAAAGCATGTGTGTTGAGTCGAAGGCCGTCAGCGTGTGGATGATGTATGGCAGGTTTTTAGCAGCCAACGCACCTTGCCTTGTTCCGAAACTGTCCGGGAGGTGCGCATAAAGTACTCAAACCAAATCACCTGACGGAGCGGCCCCATTGTCTGTTCCCAGATCACTAAGTGTTTTATATACACGCCTATCAGAGGGGTGAACATAAAACTGAACACTTTATTTCCTGCATCAATGAAAGGTTGGTACATCAGGTCCTCAGCTAAGAGGCTTTAATGTCGCTGAATTTAGAAAGAAAAATGACAGCAGTGACATGTGTGTGATTGTGCCATTCTTGTTTTCTCCCCCGGCTCAGTCTGCCACAAAATGGAAATCTGTCACTCGCGATGGTAAGGCAGAGGAGGGCGGTGGCGATGAGAGGCGTTTGGAGAGAGGAAGAGAGGGAGAGGTGGAGGGGTTACTTCTGGTAAATCATTACAAATTATCATTACGCTTATTTCCAATCCTGCTTCCCGATCATCCATTTATACCGTTGACTAGAATGTGTACTATTTCACAACTTCGCTATACATGTACTTAATTAGCCTGATATATATCCGTCCACACAAGTTGAATTAATGAATAGCTAAGCCTGTACATTATTATGTGAATGGTATATCAAATAAAAACGTGCTATCGACAACAAGCCAAGGGGAGTTTTAAAAATGATTCATGACTGACCAACCTATATAAAAAACACTTTGAAGTATAATAATAATTTAATACGGCCTCCCCATTAGATACTTCTTGCAGAGTATACCCCACCTCCTACCGCGCTCCTCCTTCTTCCATCAACACACCTAACACCACAATAGAGCCTTGGCTATTTCAACAGGCAGTAAATCCAATCAGGGGCATGCACTGGATGGGTGGGTGGGCGTTTTTTGAGCAAAATAAAGAGAGGTGCTTCCACATTACCGTACACTTCAATCAAACCAACATTGCAAAGAATACAATGGAGATATGTAGAAGCCGAAGGGGATCACTTAGGAATATATATCATGACGGGGGGCAACATCAAGGGTAAAACAATACCATCTCACGTGGCCTATATATTGCTGGAATAATGGGAACCGAAGCGGAATAGTCATAAATATCATTGCCCTTTGGGCTATGTTTATAACCACTTGACTCTTTAAAACGACAAGCATTTGCCATATCCTGCGAATGATTATAACTATGGATTTTAATTGTGCAATAGCCCGAGAGCCTAAGCCCTCACGTAGACATTTTTATTGTCTTTTAAGAAATCTGTAGAGAAGAGAAGGAAGAGAAAGTAATTAGGTAGATATTTTAAGATCCTTTGATATCTATTTTTATCAATCTTTTCCCTGGTATTTATAGCTAATCAAAGGCAAATACATACGACCTGATCCTTCTAGGATAATTAGCGCAGGGTGGAGTGAATCTAGAAGATTAAATCGATGATCAGGAGAGCATTCTAAACCAGCGCACATCACACTGAATAAAGCATGTTAATTCACGTAATAAACACCTCAATTATCACCGGCTTTCTTAAGGGAACTAATTAACAACCATCTCACATCGCTTTAATAATTGATTCCCTTCATGCCTAGGTAAATTAAGGTTGTTTTTTTCTCTCACTTTAGGAGAGGAGGGGAGAGAAAGAATGGCCATGTGGACTAAGTGGAAGGCGAGGGCCGAAGGAAGGTTAAGAGACGCAGAAGGAAAGAACAAAGGGAAGATAAATAGGAAGAAGGGGAGAGACAGTTCTTGGTGCTCCCTTATCCTACCGAGATGGAGTAGAAGAAGAGATGTCAAGGTAGCTTACTGTTCATGATGTCCGACTGTCAGCTCCAAGTCAGGATTAAGAGAGGGCGAGAGGGCATGGGTAAGGGATGAAAGAGGTTCGGCAGGGGAGGGGGCAAATATATAAGTAGGCTATACAGATATAGCCACTCAGTGTCACAAAATACAAATTGGGATATAATATCATATTTCCATAGACCGATAAAAATAAGTTGCTTCCTCAAATGAGAATGAATATCATTCCATTCGAGATTTAATGAATATTGGATAACTGGACAAAAACAGCACCCGCTTCTGACGACGTGATTTGCTTCGGAAGGAAGGAATGATAGTCATTTCAATGATAAATCAAATTTGACAAAATGGGCGAAACGATTTTTGGAATTGCCCCCTTGTAACACCAGCAAGGATGATCAAGGCTTTAAGAACGGACACGAGTTAATACGCGTCCGCTGCTTGATCTCTTAACCGTCCTGATCCGCGCCAATCGGAACGTAATTACTTCCGTTTCCGGCTTGGCAGCCAGAGAGAGTCTCGCCTCGCCTCGCACAGTCTTCCGCAGTCTCGCGAGACATGATTAAAATGGTCATGCGCATTAAGGGGGTAGGTGGGTGAGAGAGGCGCCAGTTGACAGCCTCCCGGAGCTGTCACTCACACCTGTCAGACTCGACTGGCAGGTGACTCAGGTACAGCAGCTAGTCTCCCGCCCAAACAAGGCCAACTGGACGTAAGGGCGGCACTGCGAGCAGAGCCCCAGGTCTTCAACACCTTTGTCGCCATAGCAACTCTCAGATGGCCTTGACAGGGTCGATCTGCACCTGGTTGTTACCATGTAAAAAGGAAATCTTTGAGCCTAAATATGTGAAAATCTGCTAGGTGTTCCCCTAAATTGGAACCGCAATTTAGATTTGCTTTGTAATATTAATTTTCTTTTATTGGGAAAAAATAGCACTGCTAAATATGATGTACAACGCACCTCTTCAATGACAGGATTTTCCCATTGCGGGATACAAATTCATATACACAATTATTAGCCGTGTTCCCACGTATCAAAGTAGAGAGCGCAGTACAAGAATGATCTACAGTCTGCAATATTTGATATTCAATCCTGTGATAAATCTTGAGTGACAACATTGACAGTATTCATCAAGCCCTGGGTGATCCGTGACCCACTGAGCAATTCATGGAACAGACTAGCACAAAGCAACAGACAGAGAAAAAATATAACGAACAACAATGCAAAGTGGATTGATACCAACCAGCATGACCATTGACTCAATCATAAGCGTAACACAGCCGTCATTATTATTAAGTAGTTTGCGACTCAGAAAATGAATGATTTCATTGCTCGAAGAGACCTCCTTTGGAGGGAGATTTACCGCTGGGCAACCATTTCGGAAACAAATAAGTGGTTTTTCATTTGGCGAGATAAAAGAGTCTCCTTCAGTGCACTATGTGGTAATTTAGCGTCAGTTCGTTATTCATTTGATTGAATATGTCTGTACTTCAATCCCCATTTTTCGTCAGTCTTCAATATAATTGTGTCCATATCCTGTTCTCATGATTATAATGTTGTTCGAGCTATACTATAGCATTAAACTGTTTTACCATTTCTGTATGTATACGGTACTATACACAGATATTTCAACATATATTCCTCTATGTTGTCTCATGGGCATACATTTTCTAATCACCCCCGCCCCACCCAATCCCCATTCAAGCTAGTCCTCGATACTTTTTCTTCATTATCTTATCGCCACCAATCCCTCCTCTTTCTCTCTGTCTTCTCCTTCCATAAACATTAGAGCGGCACATACACGCTCTCCCGTCTTCATTATTCAATTTCCTATCCTGTTATCTTCTTTCTGTACTCTCTCCTTCTTCTACTCCCCTCTCCCCTCTCCCTCCTTCTCTCGCTCTTTCCACTCGCTGAAGGTTTGATGGTTGTTGTCTATATGATCCATGGGTGATCTACGACGAGGGTGGTGACGGAATAAAACCAGCTGTTTCCTGTGTCTTGTCGTTTGCGCTGCCTGACCAGGAAGACTAAATCTTCCCTTGTCACCGCTGTCTACCTTGCCACCCCATACAATGAAAGGGTGCAGATCCACTTCATAGGGCTTTGGCCCCATGCCATCTTTCTAGCGGCGGGTCTGTTCGGATACAGGAGCTTACAAGCAAATTATTGTCGACTTCACTGCCTGTCTCAGGGTTGACTTTGATAGTTTGTATGCTCTTTCATAAAGAGGGGGAATTTTAAGCTGCATGAACTGGAGTAATATGAAATTGGAATGAATGTGTTTTTTCTATTGTCTTTATGCCAAGAGCCAAGACCCTCAGAACACATTGCCTTCTTTCTCTTTTAGCCATTTAGATGGCATCTGTTCCAAATTGTGATGAATATTAGCAGTGGTTTTACATATTCCGTTATCTACGTAAAAAGGAAGAAGTTGGGAATGAGAAACGACCGGGAGGCATGAGAACTGGCAATTAATATCATGTTTCACTTTGATCAGTCATGCTGGGGTCGGTCATATTTGGGGATGTAATTTCTGACCCCCAAATGGCAAAAACACGCAAGCTGCCCTTTTTTACTACAATGTTTATATCCTCTGAACTCTCAACATTCACTATTTGTCCGTATCCTGGGATATCCAATGATACAAAGTGACATATGTACATCATCCAGGATACCATTCTTTGGTTTTAGCATACAGCCGAATCCTATTTAGGCGACCACACTTGGGACTTGAGCGATTTTGGAATTATTAGGAATGTTTGCCATAATCAAACATTTTGTAGCTTGAAGTTGATAGAACCAAGCCAAGCCCGTCAAGTACTTTCCTTTATTATACACAAAATACGAATTATATTATTTACAGATGCTTCGTAAGTATAATGGCCGCGTCGCTTGTAACAATGGAAATTTTCTCCTTAAAATAAAATAGTTTGTTCATGGAGATAAAACGGCAAGCGAAACATCCAAGCCTATTCAAAAGGGTGAGAGAAATAACTTTTAATTACTCTTAGTTCTGGGTAGAATTGGCCGCGTGGTTTCTAACACCTTCACACGTATAGAGTGCCAGTCTAGCTTTTCTGCCATTGTAAATTCATTTAGATTGACAAGTATCAGTCAACTGAGCGGGAGGAAAATGGCCTTTGTTCTGAGAAAACCAGGCTGTTTGGGACTGGGAAATGGTCCTCACATCACGAGATGGTCGCTGTACCGAGTGGTCGCTATTGCGGGTATTTTACAAACTTCAAAAAAATTCGGGACTGGGAAACACTGGTCTTAATTGCGGGTTGGTCTCTATACCGAGGTGGTCGTTAAGTGGGGTTCCACTGTACTTAAACATGTCAATATTCTGTTGTTGGCTGTTGGAAGTTAGGATGCTGCAATAATCATCACCCTCCCATGTTGTATGAGAGCAGCTGGAGAGACACTTGTATGTTGTTCTTTATAACATTTTTTTTTGTTTCAGATATGACCCACTTCTCGAACTTTATTTTCCAGCTACCTTCGGTACTATAAAACGGAATGTTTAAAGTAAATTGCATAATTGCACCATGCCCTTCAGGATTGTGACAGACGTATAATTATAAAATGTACAATTATGGAATCGGTATGATAACTGGTAAAACGTGGTTTATGTCCTTGGGATGCTCATCTTTAAAAGATATGTCTATTCACAATGCGTACAGTGTCATATGTATTTTAATGGCAATTTCAGTAGAAAAGAAAGAAACACACATTGAAGGATGTCACTAAGCACAACCCTCGGCCTGATCTAATGTCAGGTGAGCTGATTCTCGCTGAGATAAATGCTAATTTACGGTTGTAACTGAGGCAAGAGGTTGTGACCTATGCGTGGGGCTTCCAATCCTTCAATCAACATTCACGAACCTAGAATAACCTTTAAGTAAACTCTGAGAAAAACCACCATCGTTGAGGAACCTGATTTCATCTCCCTTTCGATGGACCAAAGGAACACCTGAATAATGAATTTGACGCGGTATTTTTGTGCGGTTATGTTTAAATAAAGCTGGAGATACAAAGCATCGGCCGGAAAACGCTCCAATAGCATTCATAAGGACATAACCATTCAAAGAATGCTCACAGACATGGGCATTTATTACCTGCAAGTAGCGCCAATTATTCCTTTAGGGCGATATAAGATGTTTTGTTACTCGGTACATCTAAAACAGGTATTGATAAAACATTGGCTCATTACACAAACGTGTAAACTGAAGAGTCCTACAACAATGGACACACATTCTGTGTACTGTCCTCCTTTCCTCTCTTTCAACTTTTTATCTAAAAAACTGAACCAAATGGCACATGAAAGTGATGTATTGGCTTTGTCTGAGAGCTTTTTGTCCCTCCCCTGTGCTTCTTCCCTCTTCACCCTACTATCTTCACCCCTACTTTCTCGGTGCACCATGTCGATCCGTATCTATGCCTACGCAAAATTCATTCTTCATTTGATTAAACAGTCCTCCCCCCCTCTAAAAATAAAGTATCATTTAAAACCAATGTCTCTAGAGACAGATTAAACCAATCACATATTTAAATATGACGGATAGGTCACCTACGCACGTTCGCTCAATATTTAACATTTGGAAGACGACCAACTTGTCAGTCATGGGTCTATAACATGCTCGATATTAAGAAATACGTTTGCATGTTTTGGCGCTGAGCGATGTCGAAGACAAAACGGTAGCTCCCTTCATGGAAGACATAATTGTCAGCTTGTTTAGAGGTATATATCATGAAAGGCTATTACAGTAACTTGACAGCAAAACACATAAATTTATTTGAATGTATCCAATTAGATACACCAAGCATTTTTTATGGCATAAGTGTATCTCGAGAAAGATCTCTATTGCCTCCTTTGTTGTCTCTATGGCTTTCCCCCAGTTTAAAATAAGTCCTCGTTGTTAATACACCTAGGTCATGTTCTCTTATGATATATACTTGTAAGTACCGAGATGAATTGGATAGACTTGGGGGAGACATTATAAAAGGGAAAACCATTAAACACAAGCCAATCAACCACGACCCCCATCAGTTGTTCGTGACAAATATCATAACCAATCGACTCTCCGGGGAAACTGGATGATTGAGGTACAAATGATGAATAACTTCCGTGCCGCATCTGGTTTATTTAAACGGTTCTTTATCATCTCAATCCTATAGGTTTTGTTCCCCCCAGAGAACAGAACAATAGATATTGCTAGGAAGGTGAATGAATGTATGAGAATGATTATAAGGAAGAGAGAGGGGTGGAGGTCACGAGGGAGGAAGCAAAGGTGGTGGAGATGGAGCGTTTGTTAGGATGGGATAGCGAGTAGAAATGGAATAGCGTCGGAGACAGTGTGAGTGGGGCATACAGGTAGAGAACAAAGATATTGTATTTTCGTCCATATAAGATAAAGACCCCCCACCCCCACCCCATGTGAAACATAATAGATAAAGAAACAATATGTATGAAACACATGATCTAGGGGCTATTACGAATGAGACATGAATAAATGAGCTTAATGAAAATAATGGCGGTGCTAAAAGAAAGTCTTATCTAGATTAAGTGTGGGAGCTGCTATTACGGAAATAGACAAAGGGATGATGGCTAGAAATAACATTAAATGTAGTTGCAGTGGGGGTGGTGTATTGTTCTCAGGTGGGATATAGGAAAGGGGGGGGGGGGATAACCCGTGACCTGGCAACTAGAGAGAACAATGATAAACAAAGTAATTTATCATGGAGATGACAGAGTGTCGTGACCAAGGAAGCTTCATCTGACACTTCTCACATAAATCCTAATCATCTCCGCTAGCAATATTAAGCTCTCACAAACACACGCATCAGTCCCCAAACTATTACAGTCAAAATCGCACAAATACAGATTTGTCATTCATTAACATATATTCTTCTTGCTCTAGAATATCACACACACATATGTATGCTCCATTCTCGGTACGTTTCGTCTCACCTTGACTAAGACCCCCATTGTTCCTCCCTTGTCCAATCATTTATTCTCATCTAAGCCAGCCAAGTACCTCAACTACACGCCCCCGTAAAGATTCCTAAATTGATTTAGCACACACAAACTGCCAAGCATAAACTAGCAAAAATATCAATAACAAATGTTGGTATGGGAAAGAATCGAAATTTTTAGCTTATCTAGGGTCATTCTATCATTTCTATAGTCGCAGCCTCGAAGCACTATTATGAGAAGATACAATTCCAAGTGAGTAATTTTCTCCTTATCATCCAGGCTTTATGATCGACTACTCTTTTCTTTTAAGGAATTCGTAATAACGCCGAGCTAATGACAGAAAAAATGCCTAGTTGCCATCCATCTATCACTATAATCATAATGTATGAGGCCTTAGAGATAAGACAAGATAGATCTTGATAACTTTCCTGAAGTATCCCATGATTCTGGTACCGTCCGAGGCACTAGATTCTCCGACATGATACTAGTGGCTGAAAAACGAGGCAGGAAAAAGGCTGGCAATATGTCTTCATTTAAGGCATGATGTCTGTCCCAAATGCAGGCGCGCGTCAGAGAAAACAAACTGACGCCGTCATTGTCAGAATTAATTTTTTGATTGACACGAGGAACGGGGGGAAGAGGCCATTACGATGGGGGAGCGACAGATGAAGGCCTTGTGGATACAGGGAAGCCAGGAAGAGCTTGATCAATGAGCAAATCAACTCTAAGCAATTGGAATATAATAAACATTAATTATTGATTCCCACAATGCACACCATACACGTGCCCAAATATAGTATTTGAATGCATAACTAAATAAGTTATGGTCACTTTCTTTCGTAGACATGTCCTAATTAAAATTATTTTCTTGAAAATCAATTTCATCCTTGGTATTGTATAACAATAAAACTTTCTCATCAAAACACAACTGGGATTACGAAATTCGATATGGCCGTCAATGTAGATGTCCCAATTATTGTCTATACATTGATAAAGTATATATAACGTTTTCATCATCAATAGGGAAAACCATACTGCATGGCGTTAGTTAATCTAGAAATATGAGACAATAATTGATTAAAACCGTGGACGAACTTCTGATAAATGTCCACTATTAAATACTGTATACAATTTCAGACAAATCTTGTCGTATAGTGTAAGTAATAAGCTTGATAATAATTTGACATCCCCATACGCTCATCGCCGATATGAAAACCAAAGCATAATCACTGAAGGCACCCGTCCCCACCATCCATACACATGCACAGCCATACAATCCCCCAGAAGATCCATGTGTTTATAGTGTCCTTCTACCCTGGAAAACTGCAGAGTCGTTCCAACGAGGTTTAGTGGTATGGGGATCTATATGGATGAGTGGCTTGGACTTTTGACAGCTGACGAACCATGGGGGAGCATGGCAGGTCTGTTCTTCGTCGCTGGATACCGGCAAGGTGATGTGAAATGACGTGGTTGGGCAGGAGGGACAAACCAAGCGGCAGATGTATGCTGTCTGTGTCATTCCTGCCTCATCCCACTGCTTCCACCAACCATTTGTCACTGGCCATGTGTCTTCCTCTGTTCCTCGTACCAGTACAACAGCAGTGTCCCTACTATGCCACCCCCACACGATCCTCATCCACCCCCCACCCGCCCACCCACTCATCCTGGCATTCCCCCATACTGGACTGTGCTCTTCTTTTGTCGCTTTTCCAACCTCAATTCCTTAAAAAGAGACGATTCACTTAAACATGAGCCCTGATTTCAACAACTCCAATCACAAATTAGTTCGCGATTGTTCATAGGTATTTTCCAAGACTTTGAAGAAATGGATTATTGTCTAGAATCCATCCGTGCTATTCCCAAGACAGGTATAGTCTCCAGATATGAAGAGTAGCCATTTACAAATTGGCTCATCTATGTTTGAAATTACATTGCCTTTAATGTTTACTTTAAGCACGCTGTCCCTGTAGTTACCTATTGTATTTCACCAAAGGTTGTCGTCCATTTACCTGAACTTGTAAGGTATTTGATATGAGAACATGCTAAGCAAAGCTCAACTTGGGAGGAACCGACTTTACCACTGCTCGTTTGTGCTCTCAGTGAGTCAATCACTTAGGCAGGCAAGGGTGGGCCGCTGCGGAGACAGTGCTTCCCTCTAGTAGTGCTATTAAACCCCCAATGGTAAAGGTTAAGAAGCATATTATAGGACTTAATCAAAGGGGTATATTCTTCTTGATAATGGAGCGATGCCGATTTCATCTGGTGATGAAAGCCTTTAATTGGAAATTATTGAGCTCATATCAATAGTTACGAATAGGGACGAAAATTCCAAAAGAAATAGAACAATGTGTCACGAAAGGAAGACCTAGAATAAGGAACGGGGCGATAATGGAAGAGTAGAGCACAAAGAACATAAAAAGCCAAGACTGGGCCTTCTGTATATTACACAGCTGTTAAATCCCATGGATGGTACTACTTGTCTACAAATGTCTATCGTGCTAAGTGGCCGTATCGTGTATAAACAGCACAATAGTAGTCGATGCATGCAGTACTACTCCCCCGCTCATTCTAGCTCTAAAGCATTAACTATAAGCCATGGAGGAGTCCCAAAGTTTGATAAAATAGCTTGTAGCATCTGTTAGTAAAGGCCGGTATGGGCGAAACATGTCTCTCTGGGCGTTGTAAAGGCCTCTAAAGCTACACGGCTCCTGCCGCAAACTCTATTAGTAGTAGGTGGGTTGGGGGTCAGAGTGCAGGCCACCTTGCCCCTATGGTATCACTCTAGAATGCCATTCTGCCATGCCCTCCGTCTCCACTCACATCTCAATGACTTGTGCATTGTAACTCCTTGTAACAGAATAGACATGCACCTCTCTACCCTTAATTTTACTGACCTCAGTTTATTATTTTACACTGGTAACCATGCCCACATGATGTTGTCATGGTAATACGACGTTGCTCCACACTCTCGTCTTCTCCTTCTTTCGGGTCAACATCTTCAAGCACAACATTCACCAGCATTACTTGCCCAGTCTCCCACACCTAGAATTAATTCGTGTGAAGTACACTTAATGATGGCATACGTGACCACCGCTGCATTAGAAGTAGAGGTGTAGAGGGGCCATGCATCCCCGAGCCTCCAGCATCCGTCACACCCTTACTATAGCAGACGACAGACAGGACACTAGGTGGACAGGACAGAGGTGGTAGTTGTAGTAGTAGGGCTACTAGTATGCAGTCGTCCCCTTTGCAACCTAGTCGCCTCCACCACACCAAAAACACAACAAGAACCTGGCAACAAAAATGGCCAAGGGAAAAGAGGGGAGGGAGCAGGAGAGAGAGGAGAGGGAGAGAGAGCACTCTCTGGCTTGACAGTACACTGAGCCGCGAGTGTATGGTCCGTATTATATGCCGACGCTGAGGCTTTGCCATGGTCACACATTTGATCCAGCCTCGCTCCGACCTGACACTCCGAATGACAGGCTGCCACTCCAAGCCCAACTCGGGCTTTTCTCTGCCAATTGCTGTCCGCTGCACACCACTGACATGTGTCGTTTCTACCTCACACCATGTTGTCTCTTCAACGTCACTTGGTCCCAGCGAGGGGAGCGCGCCAAGCAAACCACTTTATTTTAGTTCTATTTAGTTGCCTATCAGATCTTTCAACAAATAAGCTGATTTCTCCCTGCAGTGCCAGTGCTTCATCTGCCGTCCCCTCGTAATGAGAGCGTCATGTGAAATTACATTTTGCGTCCTTTTCAAATCTTAGTAATTGGTTCGAAAAGTTCCAGCATTTTTATCCCGGACCAGCGTTAGAACATGTTCTGACATCAATGTCCCTGTTAACACCGATACCCTCCACGTCTGATTGAGTCCCTCCCATAGAGGATTCTGATAATTTGGAACCTGCATGGGAGAGATCCGGAGAAGTGTTACCTGATGATGTATAAGATATTGAAACAGTCCCGATACCGGTACATATAATATATCATTATTGTACCATTCTCCCAAATTGCCCCCGCACACCCCTCCACTCCCACACCTTTCCATCACCCAACACCCAACACCATTTTCTGCCAATTATACGCACGTCACCGGCCCTGCCGCCCAAGCCCGATACACTTTCCTGACTTGACTTCCGATTTGACGTGAAACGACGTGAAATGACGTCACAATTTACGATGTCATGGCCTCGCATTGTTTGCCGGACATGTGAAATGTTCTGTTCGGCATGGCTAGTGTCAGACGTCAGGGAGATCTGGCTGGATCTGTCAGCGGTGGCGTGCAAACCTTCTGTGCCTCCGACAAATGAAATATGACTGCTCCATGCACATGCCCAGGCTCAAATATCGACAAAACGGATGGCGATCTATTATGAACTATCCACATAACATGCCAGGTCTTTTTCAATCTTAAATTTCTGATTGATTTTAAACTTAGGGGTCATTTATCGGAGAACACTTGATGTTTGGCTAAATACTACAAGCGATCGAAAATAATTATGCTCATCAATTCAATTAGCACAGGATGTTGGTTCATATACACATGCATGTACAATTATGGGTTTTAATTGTATTGTTATTTGAATTGGGAAATATGGAGTGACAACGTATCCATATAAGAATGAACTGTGTATATGTATAAGGTAGAGATGATTTATAGAAAAGCACATGCCCAAAGGTTACTAAGAGTTACGATCCCTCCCAAAGCTTCGGTTAAACAACTATAACCTCGATACTATATCATATTCCACGAATTGATGCTAACCAATGAATTCAATCTGGCCGATGTGATCCAGATTTGTTACATACACTATGTTTGACACAATAAGTCCATATCACTTATTGTAATCATGCTACGAAATGGATTATTTTTTTATTAAATACATATCAACAGCTGTCGTGGACACTACTATCATAAGCATGGATGTTGTTCCGGTGTTATTAACATATCACCGCGACTCTCTAACTGCTACTTAGGAGATGAAAGAGGATGTTGAGATAATCATAAATGGATTGTATAGGGAGAAGTGCATTTTGGTACATGAACCCAGGGTAGAAATGTCATACCATACACAGTATCCCTCCTCCTTATCTCTAGCGATAAGACAATGCATGTATCATGCGAGCGGAATACAAGTAATCGTGAGTCTTATCACTTACTCTTCAGCCATGTACGCTGTTGTTACAAGTGTATGTACACAGATAATGCGGACGGCAAGTTATTAACCACTCATGTCTCTCTTAAGTATTTGTCTAGTATGTTACACCTGTCTGATACACATAAAATAGAAATACATACATCAAAGGCGGTCACTGAGATCACGCCTTATCACAAAGGTGTTCCTATGCATTAACGATCGAAAAAATAGGCAATACCGTTAATCATATACACCAGTATTAATATACATTTATATATTCCTATTAATTTATTCATCTACTAATGGCCTGTAAAACATGAACCAGTCATAAGTTCATTCCATGACCAATACGGCAAATAAACGTGTATGCATTGGCAATGGCTTGATCAAAATTGGCTGAGTGGATTCTTCATATTAATGATTAGATTGCCCCCTCCGACTTGATGGATCCATAAGGCATTGTACAACGCCATGACTGGATTTATTTCCTCAAAAAAAGCTTGCTGGGGCGATAAAGACATAGTGTTGTAGATGGTATGTTTCAGTGCAGTATAAAGTGGCTTGTGTGATATAAGTGCGGACATCCGCTGATCAGTCATACTGTAATCATGTGGATCCTAGTTGATCCCCATGACACAGCGTGTGAGTTGAAAGCGATAAATGCATGGGTAAATGATAGAAATCAATATCCCCTCTCTTCCTCAGCCTCCTACGAGTAAGACTCGCAGGTTGTTTGCCACCTTCTCTCACTCCCCCTTTTTCTTATGAACGACCTAAGAGAATCTGCCACCACCGAGTATGATGATAACCCACCACCAACACCACCGCCAACACCTTCTCAAGGAGAAGGGGAGAAAGGGAGACGAAGCGCCTCTCACACTTCCGGGTGATCTCCCTGCCAATCAAATCAAATCAACAAGATCACGTGTTCATCGTCTCCTTTTGAAATCATTAGCCCCATTCAAACAGACACGCAAAACATTGGCTGCGTTTGTCAGCGTTAAATCGGGCGACTTGTTTTACCGGTGACCCGCTTTTTTATCCATTTCTCCACTCTTTTGTCTCTTTCACGGCGACGTTTTGTAGCGCCGATAATAAATATTAATCGTCATTTTATTGAGGAGAGGGAAGGGGGTGGTTGAAGGCTTTATGGGAAAGGTCTCCACAAGTTTCTTATAACCTGACAGGCGCTATCTACTATTACTGTACTACTCTTGTCATCCCTTTCTTTAATTCTTTACATTGGCTTGATGAACAAATCCAAAATATACTTTCCATCTTGCTGTAAAGATGTGTCAAAAGGGCTTTGAAAGTATGTGCATTAACTGTCAGAATGTCAATCTATTGTGGTTGCTTTTTACGTTGTGCTTGTCACCTTCTAGTTTCATTGTTTCCTCAAGTTGCCTTACCATTCTATCACGAATACAGATTAATTTCTGAAGTATAAAGCATGACGAAGATATTTTTACTTTATTCATCAGTCGGTTTATTTGACACAGTTTTATCGTAATCAAAGTCAGGACACGTTGAGCAATTCACCACTCCCACTCAAAATTATTCCTGTTTCACCCGTCATATTTTGTCCGATCACCTTTATTGTGATAACGCAGATAAAGGAGGGATATAAGGCAGTGTAGAAGAAAAAAAAGGCGCAATGCTGCACTTAGTGTGCAGTCCCAAAAGTATTTGTTTGGAGTATGCATTAACCTCGAGTGTAAATCAAGCGTATGCACTGCTCCCTCGTATATAGACCCCAAGAGATTGCCCAAGGCCTTTGATCTCTTCAGTGGCTTTTTGTACCGCCAAGAATATATGAAGCACGTTTTTCTATGGAGTTTCTTCCCCTTTTTTCCGGGAGAAACAACATGAATTATAATTAAGCATTGCTTCTGTGAGCCTCGAGCATGTATATTTCTTGAAGTCATAAATAATGATAGCTCCCCCCATCCATGGGCTTAAAGGTTATAGCAGCCATCGGGGGCATATTACATCCACGTTCAGACCATAGCCGTTCAGCAGTCCATTGCCTTTTGTAGGGAAGGCCAAATATCAATCACAAACCCACTCACCACCGAGAAGTACTATTTTTTAATGGCCATTTTAAGAGGTTGAGAATAGATGTTCAAACATGTTTCAATCACTAGATCACCAATGCCCGACTTTGGCATCAACAAAGCTTATTTTTGTCGTGTAAACATACACGGTGGAGCCTCTGGGGAAAGGTAAGGAAATAGCACAGATTAACCTAGGGCTGGCGAACGGGGTATCTGTCCGGACAATGATAAGAATTCCCTTGCATACTAATCACACATTAGGCGAGCTCCCACCATAGAAGAGGGGTCCTAAATCAACGTTATCTACAATGGGGCTAGACCTGCATGTCATGCCAAAACATCATATACACTTTGTAAGATACAGACGTCTGCGCCACCACCCCTCCCTCCCTTGTACTAATAGCTTGGCCAAAAAGCGAAGGCATGGTGCAATAACTGTACACATTACTGTCCAGGTCTTTTCCTCAGTATACATGTATTACAGACTGACAGACTGGTTGGCAGGCTCCTGACTGACTGAAAGACAGCTCTCTTATCCTGACCAAGCAGTACAAAATACTTAGAAGGGAAATGAGGCATTAAAAAGAAAACCGCTCCACACAGGGGCCTGCATTGAATGGCTAGCATACTGTAACTTTTTATTATTATAGAATCACAAAAGGAGATTTAATCAAAAGGGTTTGACATGGGGGTCATTCATCATGGAACTAGGGGGCGCTCGGATCACGCCATCTGGTGATGGCAATGGCCATGATGGGGGCATTCTTCTCTTAACCTCTTGCCGGCCATAGGGGGTCACTCCTCCTATTCCTCTCCAGTGGTGGAAATAAAATACCAATATTAAAAAAGGAGGAAGCAGGCCTCTGTGTACATACAAAGATAAAGGGGGTTAGGGACAGCATGAAAGGGAAAGGAAAATTACAAAGCTGGGTTATCTTTCATTCCTGATGAACAGCAGCAACAGGAATGAGAAAGGGCAATGTGGATTTTTTAGCTTTCAGGCACCATTGAGTATCATGTCGGATGTAATGTGTCTGCATGTTTGTGTGCGCTTGTATTTTTTTTCTAGAGAAGCTGATGAAAGTCATGCAAGGACTGGGTCTAATATGACTCTGAGTATCCCTCTCCCCCTCTCACTCCCTGTCCTCACACCAATCCGCCCGGTCCCCTCTCACATGGCAGCAGCAAAAACTAATTTTCATTTTGTGACAGCGCATTTATGAAGTTTTATTTATGGCGGATGGCGAGTCTGTTAATAAAGCAGTTTCTCATTCAGAAAGGGCCAAACCGACGGCCGTTAGCATACATCAAGGCGAGTCTCCTTCTCACCCTCCCATCACTCATAAATCCCATCCTACTCAGCATAATCAGCCCCACTCTGCCTAGAAATGTATAATAACATTTTAATGCCAAACACTTCACACAGCTACCCTAATTCTTACACAATATCTCATGGAGCGGGGGCCATAAATAAAGAGAATTGCCACCGTGGGACCTGGATTATGAGAGTCACAGCCTCCCCTCCCCGCCTTCTCCCCTCTGAATATTACACAAGTTGCGAGCGAGCTAGCATTTGCATCCCGGTTTGTCTCGTTATATAGGGAATATAGCTCAAGTCTCAGCACAGCATGTCCCACAAGCTGTAAATGGTTGTCATATATACAAAAGCAAAGATATTATTTACTTCCACTATATTCATATGTATACCAAAGTCTACACATCCTAGATGTGTGTATATATGAGTGGAAGTGGGTATTATTCCTATTGCGTCTTTTACCTACGTATATACCTTGCCAGGAAATGTTCATCCCTGGGCGCATGAAAAGGAATCAATTAGACAACTTTACAGACACGTAACGACCTTTGTCAGCAATTCCGTCACCACAACGATACAGCGGCAGTAAACATCAAATAAAACAGTCAAATTTTGTCATTTTTTTCGTTCTGAGGGGGGTGTGTGGGGTGGGGTGGGGGGGGTGGGGGGTCATGTAGAATAAGTGTAGATACACACGTCCCCAGGGAGTAAGTTTTTATGTGACCTTTAGGGCTGAAGGGAGCGAAGCAGGAGGAGTTAATGGCAGTCCATTCCTCCTCCTTCTCCTACTCCTTCTTCTCCTAGGCATCTGCACCAGATCTACCGACCTGACAGCGATATCTGTAATTTTGTGTCCCCTTGATGTCTTTTTGCCCCATCTTCAGGAGACAGAGCGATGGGCCGCTTCCTGAGTTGGCGTTACCCTGGACACGGCCCTTAAGGACCATTACGGGGATTATCTTTTTAGCCGTGGATGAGCCAAAATACGGCCGCCTACTCGACGTAATTGCCGGCTAAAGATCGGCAGATGGCCGACTGTTGGGCTACAAGAGACACTGGTGGAAAGGCCTCATTAAGTTTATAGAGGAATACGTTTGTATAGTATTAATGATCATTGGTTTTATAGCATTGCTACTAGCTTTAAAGTAGGGATGCAGTTATAATGAATATATTTACTCGGAACTTAGTCTTAATCAGCATTTGTCTTTGCAATACTCCTGAATGGATTCTGTCTGTTCCATTTTCACCAGTATACATGCTCCCGGCGAGAAATGAGGATAATTCTTTTCTCTGATGATCGTTTATGATGCCATATACCTTAGATAATATCTTAAAGTGATTAAAGCTAAATAGTGAGAATTGATATAAATGATCAATTAGTCTCTCTAAATGTGGTCTTTGTTGGAGATCAACAGGCGGCACATGGTAAATGTTTTGTACGCGCCATACCTGGGGAAACTACCACTTGTCGTATACTACTAACAGTGCGTGTCAGCAACCCAGTTTTGTCATGCTTCATCATGCACGTAAACACAGACTCTCTGAGAATGGATACAGAGAGGTAATCATACTTTCGCGTAGTTAATCAATGGAAGAAATGTGACTGGGGAATATTAAGCCTCACATTGACTATGGGGTTGTATTGAATTGGTTAAAAATTCGCAAAATGACATACCATATTTATTAAACAGACAACGCATATTATTGGAAATAGTTTCATGAGCATGGTGTAAATGTTGACCAGGAGAGGAGGAGTGTCTATTTCTTGCACCCTCACACCAAACGCTTACACAAGTCATCAAATGAGGGAAAGAGTTTGTTTAACACAATGAATACACTTGCCATGTTATAGGCGAATAAATCTCTCACTTGATAACATTTATTTGCATGTGCAGACTTTTAATTGCACATTATAACTTCCATGGCATCCTATTTCTTGGACAGCGTTTCTTGTATATTGCCTGGTGGTGACGCTCATGTAGCCTTCGATGAAATATATCTAGTTGTGCCGGAAACCTGGCCGGGTTATACTATTAGAGACATTACAGTGCAAGTGATTTATCAACCTGGGCCAATTTGTGCCTTAATGGTTGATGAGGCTTGCAGCAAATGAGGTATGATGGCCCACTAAGGGTCATATATTCAGCCAACTCCGCGACAACTATATCCCGCACTTTAACATTTAAAAAACCTTGAATGGAAATATCTACATTAGAAACAATAGAAAGATAGGCAAAGCGTCAGTCTTTGATTGCCTTTGTATTGCACGGAGAAAAGCCATCAATCAGGGGTATTGACACAGCTAGGGAACGGGTTATGCTGGCAGTATAACAAGTGGTTTGCATAATGGTACCAATAAATTAGAAGGTTAAGGCGTTGTATTATAATAAAGACAAAGGAGGGCAATGGCGAAGAGGAAGTCAGGGGGAAGAAGGGGAAGTATTGGGGAAGAGAGAGAGAGAGGGGGGGGGGGAGAGGGAGGGAGGGAGAGGGGGCGGAGAGAGAGGTAAGGTCTCTTCACGTGAACCTAATATGCCTCAATCCTGGAGAGTGCTGACACTCTCTCATAGGAACACTTGATGTGGTATTGAGTTGATGCCGTGGCTGGTTTTGACAGGCATCGCTGGACAAAAATGCCAGCCTGCCTGTCAACGACATTGGTAAATGAATCAAGTCCCATGCCAGTGCAAGTCACTAAATGATAATTGCGAAGAAACCCACCACGAATAATGCAATAGGACGATATATGGATCCCAACCGGGCCATCTCCTGTTGATAAAAATGCGATGATCCATATAAGTAGATAACGGATAATAATAATAATGCTGAGATACCTCGTTGACACAGTGATACGAACTTGCGGAAATAACAGTTACATTCATGTACACATTGGATCATACTTATCATGCAATGATTAAAGTACATCGGATGTCTCCTGGTATGTACATATATCTGAATGGCATATGTCTTACTAGGATGTCACATGGTTGTCAGTTGTCATTCATCAAGCGTCTAACAATATATGTATCCTTGTGTATGGCCTAATTTGAATAACCTCGATATGGGGAAGGAATTGAACGATGCATACCAATCACATTTTAGTTACAGCTGTCGTCCTCAAGGTACGCCGAATGAGGTTCTGAGATATCCAGATAACGTGTCAAGGGGATATCATCTACTAATTAATTAATCAAACAGGTAATTCCCAAGTAATTAGTTGACTGGCATCCCGACCATCGGCGCAAATCCACAAGACGAAAGACAGGTCCTTATCGTGAATCAAACAAACTTGAAAACTAAGGGAAATCGTGGTAAAATATTCAGTAGAATTCCAGGAAAAGTACTTCTAATTAGCGGGAGCATTTCAATTTAATCAATCTTGACTAATTAGCCTTTCATCGAGCTCCAATCATAATCTAGATGGCGGTAGTTTCCTGTTCCTCGGCCATCACTCCATATAATTATAGTTATGGCCAGGAGGAAAATTTAAAACACATACAAATCCACTAGATCATGTTAATGAGAAGGAAAACCAACAACGTGTCAAGGAAGGGACAGGGAGACCAAGCAAGCACCATATTACCCTGTGAATAAAGTTGCCTCTGCACAAGACAGCGCCTACTATTTATAACCTCAAGCATGGCAATCACTGCCACCGGCGTGTACATCCATATTATCCTGGATCAAACATCTAAACAGCGCCTTCTCAAAATCTCTGATTGGGTGAATTTATGATAATTAAAATAGCGATAGTGTATTGATTCCCATTGCAATGGTAATGATGGCGCTTTTAAAGAGATTGGTCAATGATCTATTCACAAAGAACTTGCCAGGTATGTAATGTATGCCCTCAGAGTAGTGTTAAAAAGAACAATAGGAATCGTGTTTATATGTTTATATTAAGCTATTTGAGTACCTTGGGCGAATGTAGCAGAGATATATTAGTAACATGTGAATGGGGGATTTTTTTTTAGCACACAACCACTAAATCAGATTTTATTATGCTAAATGTATGTATATAGATGGCGGTATTTTATAGAGTGGCATATACACATAGAAGAGGAGTAGTAGATTGGTTGTTTTTACATTCACATAAATTCACCATCGCAATACAATGGACGTATCGCAATTAGCTCTACCATCATGCTGGATCGATTCATTAATCACGCGCCGCGACCAAGTATGACAACAGCTTAAATTCTGAATGGCGCCCTAATAGGCCCATGCATGTATATAAATCATTGAAGTAATTTAAAGCTAGACAGGCTATTCTGTCATTCTGAATAAAACTTCTACCCATCAATGTCTCTGGCCACATCTACATCAAGAGCTGCCTCGGTCAGCCAGCGAGTATGCCCAGGAGACCCCGGACGCGCTGGGGTAAATCATTAATTGGTACATGCATGGGAAAAACGATAGGGGGAGAGGGAAATGTGGTACGATGTATTGATTTCAGTGTTGTATTAGATTAATAAATTAATCTAAGAACCCGAATAACTCATGCTAAACATGGCTACCAACGGGAACGAATAAAGCATTGATATATAGTAACGAGGTATGCGGATAAGGGCCCTATTGGGAAGGGGCAATGAAGGACTGGGAAGTGGAAGTGGGATGGGGAAGCATGCGTATGCAATTTTTCACAAAAAAAATACCTCGTTTTTATACACAAACCGAGATAAAGGATAAGGATGAATAATACATTTGGGGGATATGATTCCACGGCCATGTCCGGGTCGTGGGCACTTTGATCTGGTTGATCTAATGTTCTCACGCATTTGTCAGGGTGAATTTCTGTACGCAACAACTGCCAAAACTTCCCACGATAATTATGACGATTCCCACGAGTCCCTAAGGAAAGGACGCTTTTTATAAGTGGATCCACTTCAAGGAAGATATTCACTTTTAAGTGTTGCTATAACTTTCGCCAAGTCCATCCATTATGTCATCTTGCAACGTTCCCTTCTAAAGGAAACACAGACCAGTTGGTCGGTTACAGCAACAGCCAATGTCACGGAGGGAGATAGAGAAAAAACAACATATATTCATAAACACTGCAAAGTGACCCAGAGGAAAGCACTTTGCTTGGAAACAGAAACTGCTCGATCACTCATCCGCCATTACAACACGCCCATCCACTTGATGTATCTCCCCGTTGTCTCTAAATTGTGCAATTTCCTCCCAAAATAGTAGCACCCAAGTTTTTCTTTAAAAACAACACAGAGATGAACTTTAGGATGATGATGAGGAGGATATAGAGAAAGTAGAAGAGAAAGAGAAGGGGGAGAAGCTCTGCTGACTAGTGGTACATTACTCGCAGCAATGAGTCAGTGTCCCTCACCCGGCAGCTGAGGCCCTTATCTTTACCAATATATCACTCACTTTTTGACGCGACCGAAAAAATAACTTTTTGAGGCGTTCTGTTCGTTCTAGGCTGATGTTTCATCATTGTCGGCCGACAAAAAGCTCCTGCCTGGTTCCACTCGTAAATCATGCGTCTATTGTTTACATGACTTTGCAGTGACGTTTTCGTCCGCGGATAGATGGCGTTCGCGTCAAATCATTCATTGTGTCAGGGCGTCCGTTGGATGATGGATACGCCGAGGCCTGGACATGTAATGAATTGGAGCTGAAAACGCCGACCCAGCCATCAATTATTAAAACAGGTGCTAACATATCTGTCTTGTGTAATTTCTTTAATTATGTGCTGGTGATTTAATTTGAGTGCGCCAATAATAATAATAATGCGAGTGCGCCCATTCTCTCCCGCGCTATGACGTGGTTGCGCGCATACACATTATGCAGCGTCGCTCATGACGTCGATTAGTTTTTGGCCCTGCAATACATCCATCTCTTGCGCAGGACCTACATGTGCATGTTGGTTGTGCTTTTCCCTCTTTTTCCCCCAGAGAGTCAGACCAACTGGTCGAGTTCATCCGAGGAAAAAAACATGGAAAAAGTTTCAATTGCTGAAACAATGATGAACTTGTGTGCATGGCCCATGTTGGCAACTTGGGGCCATCTTGAAATGAAACTTTCAATAGGAACCATACGAGGCGCATGGGGAATTTCACCGCACACTATAATACTAGTTTCTCAAGCAAATCTTTGTTTAAAAAAAGACACTCGTGAGAAAAAAGTTTGACTTATAATGCATAGCCAAGGCGTTTTACAGAAAGTGCATCAGGATAACATTGACATAGATCAGTATTATGTGCTTCCGTCAGGCATATAGGCTAGGGAGGAATGGATAATGACGCAATTCAAACCACTCTAAACAGTCTATATATTTTTTCATGAAATTGGCAAGTATAACGCCCATAATTTATAGATATGACCTGTTATTCGTGGCCCATCCCTTATTATCAAAAGTTTCTAAAACTATCATGTCCCGCCTAAAACACTGCCGTAATATGATATCATATGTAATGGGATCTTTACAATTGAAAGGCCAGATGTCTTTTTCCTAACTGTATCGGTTAAGTGTAATATGTAAATGTGTTATAAACATGGTGAGAAAGTTGCAGGTAGAAGGTGAATGTGTCACCAATGAGGCCAGTAAAGGGCGGATAGGTAGTCTTGATTTACGAGTCTAGGCTGTCACATCCGTCAGTGGAAAACACCTATATCACCTCTACAAACACTAGAATGTCGGACAAAAAGCATGGATAATATACATTCCTCATACACACAGGACAGATGGCGTCATTTATTGGGGAAGCCCTTTGTCACAGTGTCTAAATATATGGTGTGGAGTCATTTCGCTATATAGTAATTGCTGCTAGTCATGTTCGGGCTCGACCAACTGGGAATATAAGGTTCTCCAACACAATATATATTGGGTTTTCGGTTTGGTGAATGAGCATGGACATTAAACCCCTGGTTTTGTTTTAGAGGTGATGTATGCTTGAGCGTTGGTTGTAACTAACCAATAAATGTGCATTATAGGATTTTATCGAGTATCATATTGAAGTAAGACGACCTATAAATATATATATCTTTGTCATAATATCAGGATATTGCAGTCATCTTGCTATACTGCAAAGAGTGTACACTTATCCATCATACTTGATGTGTGTAAACACTAGACACCCATACATCACATAGCATGAGAAGAGGGAGAGTAGTACCTCACACACCATCCTAGTTTGGCCTTCATGCACCTACCCCTGCATGAAGTACCACCCATCGTTTGATCTCCAGCGGCAGATGACCCTATCAGGTCAGAGGGAGAGCGGATCCTGATCCTCTAGGCCTATGCAATGCGCTATTGTTCCCTCTTGTCCCATTGCCTTGCCCATGGGAAGAGGCGGGAAGAATATCAGATACACTCATATCCCCCTAATCCCCCGCCCTCCTTTATACAATAGAGGAAGGGGACATTGCTGCCTTGTCCACAACCTCTCTGCATCCTCGCCCCCAGAGCAGAAACACCCTGCCCAATTTGGCCCTGTTCAAGGGTGAAGGGACCTCGGGGTGATGTATTGGTGTTTGGCCTTTGTAGCACCAACCATCCGTCTGTACATCTGTCAGTCAGTGAGGAAAAATTGTCACCAAAACAATTACAACCACGCCCCGCTAAGAACCTGATTCTCATCCGCGACAAAATGTAGCACATTCGTTTTATAGATATAATGCCCGAGGCGGGAAGAGAAAGGTGGAGAGGAAAAGGGGAAGAGAAGATGGTGAAAGGTGGTCAGGGAGTCAGTCAGTCAGAGATCAAGAGGGGCCAGGGAATATATCCAAGGCGGAAGAGCTGGAAAGGACAATGCGGATATGTAGATCACAACACGCACAAGAGCTTAAATCGCGTCATTTTGTATTCATGACATCCTCTGCGTGACATCTATCCGCCTATCCTACTCCACCAGCACCGCATGCCTTGTGTCGTATAATTGTTTGCTTGTTTAATATCCCTCTTCAAATATCAGACAAGATAGAACCTCGGAGTGTCTCTCTCGTAGTGAAGAAGACGGAGGGAGGTGTGTTTGTGTGAGTGGAGAAGTCCTCAGGCTCTGCTGATCAGATTTCCCAGTCAATCATCACCCTAGCGGACGCCTGGATGGCCGAGGGCAAGAATAACACCAACTTGGATGTGGGAGGGGGGTGTCGGAACAGAGAGGGAGATTGAAAAAGGGGGGTGGGGTGGAGACTGATATAATAAACGACTTTTCGTCATGAATACAAGTTATGACATGTAAACAAGGCAACCCAGTCCGACATGATTTCTTTTCCCAGCTGACGTTGTCACACGCAACCAATATTGTGGCCGACGGTTGATCGGGCTGGCTCAAGGCAGCAAGGGGCAAGATTTAACGACACATACACAAAATATGGGGAAAGAGAGAGGGGATTTTGTTCATGAGGATGAAGGGAAGGGATGGGTTCCCAGATTGATAGATAAATATGGGAAAGGCCGGCAGCTGCCTTGCCTACAAATGCCATACTTCAAACAGTCCGCCTCTCTCAAAGTCATGGAAATGAAATGATCAATTTGCCCCTCTTTTTACCTGTTTCATAACAATATTGGAGCTGGGGCTGATCACATTTCTAGGATGAATAATAACTCTGCCTGGAATCAGTAGCGAATTATGATGGGTCCTAGATCACCCGCCTAATTAACTTTCGGTAGTATTTTGGTTCTTTTAATCATTATAAATCTCGAGCGTAAAAAAGGGGAACATTTTCATAAATTCCCCCTCTTCCTCCACTCGCGCCGCGATAATACTACGATACTGATAAAAATCCCAAAGACTTGGCGAGCATGGAAGTTGAATTTTATAGCCCTTGCGCTGGCACTCAATCTAAATGTTTTTACTGATATTTAACGTGAGTAATGGAATCCCTGGCTTGTTTCGTACTCCGCCAGCCAGCAACGATCAACATTTTGTGACACAAATCAACCAGATTAGAAGGCTGTCTGTGTATAGGTTCTGTAACCGTATCTAAAGCGGAGCCGCGACTCGCGAGTTGGTCTGTCACAGTGCACCTCCTTCACTCATTTACAACTCGGGCCCCTCAGGGCATCTAAATGTCAGTTGATCGCTGCAAAACATGGCAATGCTAACCCATAAAAATGCAAATATAAACATCACGGGCATGGAAACGGCGCCTAGGTCGTCGTCGCTGGGCTACTAAACTAACCTAACTACATTCTTATACACTTGATTCCGCTCTGTTGGAGGAGCGTCCTTGGCAACGACAAAATGGCCTCTACTGTACTAGAGTAGTCATTGGTTCTGAAGGAAAGGGCCCCATTACATTTGGATCGTTCACGTACACATAATGCATTTTAAAACAAGTCATCTAAATGTTTCATTACTTGTCCTCCTCAAATTACTAAAGGCAACTAATCATCGAATCATCTTGGCGGCAGCGTTTGCTCAGGCCATGAGAATTACCCTTCACCGAGACAATGAATAAATTCCTTTCTCTCCAATGAAATTATCCAGAAAGTATAAATATCTTATTAATATTTGTCGCCGGGGAAGCTAGGTTTATAACACACAATGAAACAATGGAGTTCATTGATTAGAACGTCATATGTATATGACTGATTGTATGTATACCGGAATTTCAGGGTTAACCAGTGCACCAACAGAGATATTTGACAAAACCTGCCTTTCGGTAATTGATGTAGCGGCTCCAGTTGTCCACATGGATTGTCCAACTCACTGGACACCATAGTAACATGATGACCACTAGGGTCTGACCGAAGTAGAAGGTTACTAAGTCACCTCCCTCCCAGCCTTGGTCAATGTGCAATGGAGCATGGCACTCATCAATAACCCTGACGTTAATTGCACTCTTTCGGCGCGGGAGACAATCAGAGTATTACACTCCCGGAGAGTGACAAACGAACTTTCATTATCCTGAGGAGATTTATTTACAGGAAAAATACCCCAACGTTTTGTTTCCATCCCGGGTCATAAATTAACAAATTAAGAGCTTCGTATTTCCAGAAGGAAGGATCAATCATATATCAAGATAAATACAAGCCCCCATGGAGCGCTGTGATGAGAAATTTGGAGAGCATATTTGCCAGCTGAAAAATGTTTCACTGGAGCTGTGCATATTAATCATCTCCACTCTGGGTAAAATCCATTTCTTTGGTTATCCTCCATTAATATCCCTGTATGGACAGCACCCATAGTTGCTCATATGCATATGAATGCAATATGGAAGGTATAAAGCCCAGGCAAGTGAGCGCAGGGTCATGAAATTATCTGTCATTTTCGGGATTGCATGATAGGCATGAACAATTGGAACAATCAAGTGACCGCTAACGATATGGTCCTTGCCTGGGAAGTTAGAGCCATAATTAGATGCAAAGGAGAATGGGCAAAATGGTTATTGCTCGTCGCGCCTTCCAAACAGGGGGCGAACAGCAGATGACAAGTAAATCTATGACTTCGCGTCATCATACATATATAGCTTTTAAATAACGATAACTATGTGTAATGGTATAATTATCTAAGAAAATAGGACCATAGGGAATCGCAATGACATTCTCTAGTTATGAGAAAGGTGCGCTCTGTGGTGCATAATTAATGGGGATGTAATTATGATAAAAGTGAAATCTTCAGATGGGCTGATGAGAAGAGCGGAATAAATCTAAGCTGATGTAGCTATGAATAAAGCCGATCCCGTCCTTTGGTCTACCACCAAGAAAAACATGGTTAGGAACAAAAATAGAACAGCTTGGTATTTGTAGTGTAAAAATACGTGATAATTTGTTCTAATGCAACACTGTCACAGTAGGGCCATGGGAGAAATAACGGAGCTGCATCACACACAGTTATTTATATATTGCAAAGGTAAATATACACTTGATATATCCAGCCCATGTGATACATACTTACCGAGTGCTATAGGGCAGATTAATTAAGTTAGACCTACACGCATAAATGTGTATCAGTGTATGCTGTACAATGCATTCATTCATTTTCCCGCGTCGTGTACCGGTGATAAAAGCGACAACATGCACTTTTAAAAAAGAAAAATGGAGTCGAGATAAACATCCTAAAACGTGAAATCAATCACACCGACAGGTAGAGCCACCTGCCAGTGTGACCTTTGACCCGGTTGTATATCTAATCACTCATCTGCATTCCGTTGTCTCTATGCACCTCCTAGGTAGATGTCCCAGTTCGCCCCAGAACGCCATGGCTACCAATTAAACTCTGATTTATTGAAGTCTCGGCTGCTAATTAGATAGTATACTCAAGTCATACTCTTGACAATTGTTGTGTATTTTCAATAAATCACCCGACAATTGATGATTGCCAAATTGGACAATCAAAGTGCCCTGACATTAAAGTAAATCATCGTTCTTTTCTAAGAACCAAATTACACCTATTCGCAAATAAAATAATAAGATTTTTCTCATTTAAATTAAAAAAGGTAATGTCTCTCAGCAGTCTATTTTTAACAACGAAGTCTCCTGTAATGACACTCCATGCCTCTTTTCATGACAAGATCGCAGCTAAGTTATGAATAGTTCAACCGCTACTACTGTTTCCCATCTGATCTTTTTCTGTTGTTTTTAATTGTTAATTTTCATAAATATCTTCGCATGGGCTGCTAACAAGCCTTTCATCAGAGGCATGGCTATCAGAATGCATGCTCTGTTGATTTTTATTACTTTCATTCCTCTGTAATAAAATCTCTTGTTTGTTTATTACGTGTGGGGGTGTGGGTGGATAGAGAGGGGGGTGGGGTGTAGCATGGCGAGAAGAGTGAGAGGAAGGGCGCTAGATGTTAGATGGCTTATAGAGCAGTTAATAGATACACGGTTAAAAAAATATACTCAAACAAGGAAATACGATGGTTTCAAGGAAGTGTATAGCGTTATAGCAGGTCGGTCACAATGCTCTAATGATCAAAGACATCCGTAGAGGCGCATACCGTATATAGTCCCCCCAGTACAAACAAATAATGTTACAGTCGATGACTTTGAAAGATTTCAACAAAAAGGATTGCCAAAAAATACTCGATGTCATGTACACTGAGACTTTAATTCAATACGGCGATACACTTGAGTATATGTTTACTTTAAGTGACAAGAGCCTACTTGTGAGATAGTGAACAAAGTAACCTAATTGGGTCTATGTAGTGGAAAGCGCTTCCCTCTTCCTTGATAAGGTATACTACTTATGGACAATTTTTTCCCAGGAAGAATCGCATGTAAAGCAGCCCCAGGCAAATTCGATGGGAAAATCTGAATATGAGTCAGATTGCTGGGAGAGACTGAAAAACGATTTACTTGTGGTTTTGTACACTTACTCATTATTCATGCTACGAATGCCAGGATGATGAGACATGTTCACACATAATGCCATTGGTTGGTAAATCTTTTTTCCATGTGTTTGTCAGATTCATGGGGGTATACACATGTACTGCTCCTGTTGCAGGCCACATGGGAAGGAACAATCAATTTTATCCACCAGTTCTTCCTCAACATACTCAAAATGGGCTTCACCTTGATTAATGGTACTTGAGGAGGAACAGCACGGGAGAACAGATTAAAGCTTGTCCAGAGATTAATGGCGATCTTTTTTTTCTTATATAGTTTTTGCTGATTGGACTTGATAGATCCAAAACACTTGAGATCGCTTGCTATATGAACAGAATGAGTTCTGACCCCTTGGTGTCAGATGCAATACCTCCACCATACCCGGTCCATCATCATCGTATTGAATGTATCAAAAACCAATGAATCACTCTCTTAATACTGACTGCCGTATTTGCAAAGTGCCTAAGAGGCTATCATGACAGTTACTCACAGCAGATTTTGGCACTGAATCAATGAGAGTAGTGCTTCATATATATTGCATAGATATCATACATTTGTACCATACGTAGGAGTCGCGGTTAGACAGGTGGGGGTGGCATATTGCATGGAATGAATTGTCAATATCTAAGAAAGTTCTACACAGTTTGCATCTCTAGGAGATACAAGGAGGTGATGAATATGATGGACGTGGGGGTCAAATCAAAGAACAGAGAAGGTGAGAGGAGAGTAAGGGGGAATATGTGGAGGTGGTGAAACCAGAACGAATACATGCCTTGATGGATGGATGTAAGGCAAGAGAGAGAACTGACTGAGACAGAGACACGTTCTGCACCTTGAGCAAAAAGAGCATTATCCCCAGAGCGATAGACTCGGAGCTGCTCTTATTCTCTGGTGCCTTTTAACATTAGCAGGACTGGCCTGCATTGACAGGTGGAGATGATGCCATTGGCATCATATTGAGTCGGTGGCGGTGGTGATGGTAGTGGTGTTGGCCTGTGATGATGAGGGACTAGTGCCAGTGCCATACTGAGAGCTTTCAGGTGTGGGGATCGGGTTACATGTGCCCCACGGTGGCAACACAGAGGGAGTAGGAGGTGGGGGAGGGAGAGAGACACAGGGACATGGAGGGAGGCGAAAGAAAAGAAATGCTCTTCTCTGGATAGAGATTATCCAAGCGCTTGTTGGAAGCCCAAGGCAGGAGCAGACAGGAGGTTATAGGTGGTGGTGTCGGTGGTAGTAGTGGTGGGGGATTGGGTTGTGTCATGCTAATAGTATACGGTACTACTTGTTAGGTGTGGCAAAAGAGGTACGCTTCAAGAAGAAGCCCTTCCGCCCCCGCCCTCTATCTCCCTCTCCCTCCCTCCCTCTCTTGGTCAGTCTAACTCTGCTTCTCTCTCTGACAGAATTCTCCAGTCTGTTCATTCAGCCTTCATTGTGTCACGGTTACTTAGAAGCACCAGGTCGGGATACTCAAGTGTTTCTGAGAGGTCTCCTGCTTTCGGTGCTGGCACTATGATGAAGCGGCAGTCAGTTGGGTCCGCTTGGCCAGCCCTTTGGACTGTCCACTCTGCCCTTCGGCCAGCTCTGCTTAGCATCACGGACCCAGCGGGGCAAGGGGCCCTGCTGACCCCTGACCCGACCTGACCTGAGGGTGAATCCGGCATCACCTGACTTAGCACATGTATCATCTGAACCAATACCCGGTGTGACATTGGTGCCCCACCCCTCACACAGAACTCTCCCTGGGTTGGATGGACTACCCCCACCCCAGCCGTCACTCCCGCCAACATACATCATTCTTCATTATCGCCATTCCTCCCCACCACAAAAGGCCCCCTCGCAATGAATGAACTTTGTTCTTCTTTCTCTCTGTGTCCCAGTAGTGTCCAGGACCTAAGCTAAAGCTCTTTCTTTTTCAAGAGGCACATGCAGCAACAACGACAGACAGCCTCGGGAAATCATACTCATAAATCCTACGTCGTCAGGTGTTGACGTCTTTCAGCGTGTCATAATTCCTCAGCAACGTCGTGGCCGTATGTGTGGGAAAGTTCTGCGTTCTCTCCGTTTTTCTTTAGACCCCTGGACTGGGAGGGGCGGAGCTTCGATATGGTTCTGAACTATCAGTTATGCTAATCAGAAGACACATGATGAATGACAGCCATCAATCATAGCTAGCGTCTGACGGCACCTTTCAAGCATCACAAAGACTGAGTCATCTGAACTCGGTTGGTTCCCACTTCTGGAAAATACTCTAGCGTTGGGCAAACTAGCAATTATAAGAATGATATATGAAATAATTTATCCCTCTAAACCATCACACGCAATTTAGGCTGAGTCATTTCAAAAACATATCCTCCTGTTTTTTATCACACACATTTTATGAGAGGAAGAGAAGGGGGGCTGCCAGTCGGTTTAAAACTAGCCCCTGGGAATGGTCTATACATCAGGCAAATAAATAAAAGTATAAACCGAGGTTAAAAAAGAGGGGCGGGGGTGGGGTGAGAGAGACACACACAGGCCTGAAACCGGGGATAAATGTATCTCTACCTCACACTAGGGCAAGGAAAACAAGAGAGGGGAAAGACATTGTATAGGATCTCCGGGTCTTTAGATCATAGATTACATCAAGATTTGGGGCTTGTATCGGAGCTGAGAAGCAGCGAGGGGTCCCATCCCCCAGTTCCAGTGCCAAATACAACCCATACGTTAGTCCCCCGCGCCATCCGCGATCACATAAGTCACTTACTATCCGTCATCAAGACCGTGGTATATCTAAGCCTGGGGGTCAGGGTGCCAAAACCAGCCCGTACAGGCCCAGACGCCGAGGAGCCTCATCAAGAAACTCCTATCCATCACGCCAAGCAAGCACCTTCTCCTCGTCCATCCTTCACTCCCAACCACTCGTTCCTCCAGCGGGAAGTCTGTCCCTCCAGGGCTGTGCCCCCACTTTCTTTCCTCCTCTAGCTTCCTCTCCCCCCCCCCCTACTCACACCATCCTCTAACAATATTTTCCTTTCTCTCATTCACCAACTAACTCTTCCCATTGGCGCGCCCCTAAAACTTCGTGTAACTCATCCTCCATCATTGTCAATAAACCAACATATTTGGACCGTTCTTACGATGATGTTTACTTTAAAAGGAAATTGGCTTCACCACCTCAGTTCCCCGAAATTTCTTTATTCTGATGTATGTCTCTATTGAAATCGATGATTCTTTTATTTCTCTTTTCTTTTTGTAATGTGAAATTCATTTTGCCCAAATTCTGGATGAACAGTACACAGCGCATGACAATTGACATTTCCTTCATTTCTCTATAGTGCTGCGAATGTGTTGGATGCCGAACGATTATGTTTATGTATCTCTAAACAAAGTGAAATATTGGCGCGAAAAAATCCCTTATTTATTGTCGATCCCTCCCAGTGAACTCAGACGCGCACTTACTGGAACTGAAAATAGAAGTTCACGTCTCCGTGAAAAAACAAAACTTGTCTCTCACACTTAGCAACGCTCGATCATGGACCTCTAATTAGTTGAAACATGAAGACATGCTGGAAATTGGTGATCTATGCGAACTGACACGAGGACAATGCTACAACATGTGGCCCGTGGAGCTCCCAAGGGGCGAACTTGAGAGTTGATATGGTAACCAAAGTGGCAGTGCATTCAGTGTTGGGCGAAACATATCTGCGTCATACACACATGGTTTCCACTGGAGGACTGAGCGGACAATAATGAAAGGTAAGGGTGCCACAAATGGTCAGATCATTGACCGCCGCTTCCGTGAAAACTGACCGTGACAAGTAGAATCCAAGCTCAGTGACCAGAAGCAATTTGGAGGCAAATAAAATTACACAGCGGATGAACCTGGGATTTTAAAAAATGAAACATGATATCACTTACAAAGTCTCCCACGCCCTTTGATGGCAAGCCCATTCAATAATGCCAAAGCTTCTCTCCTGACCGCAAAAAGAATCAATTGAAATGGTTTTTGAATTCATTTTGAAGTTGTCAAAGACCGAGGTCAAATTTGCTAATTTTTTGGATGGCCTCAGTGACAAAGGAATGGAATGGGAGGGGCGGATTTCCAGATAATTCATGAATGCATGAATGGAACCGAGAAGGGCCTATATCCCTTGACTGATCTTTCAACAGTTGGTCATACTTCTTACTACACTTGGCTGGTGAGGTGTGACTGAGCCCTGACGGTCCGTCGCCCTGCCAAGTCCCTCAACTCCCTGTCCAGAGCCCTCCGAGGACATCAAACTAGCAGAGGTTGTCAACTCATGTAATGGATAAAAATAACACTAGGGCCATGCCAGCTCACTGACCCATCATATAATATTAATGGTATAATATGGGACCGGGGGTCCCCTGACTGAAAGATGCGGGTAAAGCTTTTGTCCATAAGGAGTGTGTGGGATGGTAGGGGAGGGGGCAAGGAATGGCGGAGGGAAAGGGACTCGTGTTATTACATGCATGTATACATGTGTATACATGTGCCAGTGGCAGGCACTGGAGGAGGGATGAATCCACCAGCAACACCACGCTGGATGTGGACCCTGGTGATAGTGTGGGCCGAGGAATCAACTGAGTGATCCAATGGTCTGGAATGGCAACAGCCTTTCGCCCACAAGAATGACAGCCTCAGGGAATGCTATTGTCAGGCATCTGCTATGGTCAAACCATGCCAGTGCCACAATACGTGTGCAATACAAGCGATCCCTATTCTCCATAGAATTGCAGCAATGCTTTGTATTAGAAGAAATCTAGTCGTAGGACTCCCTTGCAGTGGGGGACTTGGTCCCTTTGCATTGCTTGCTTGCGTTTTACCCACCCCTTCCCGGGACATCACACTCCCTTCGTATAGACATGGCTCGTTGCATTGTCGCTTTGATTTATGGTGCCATTCTTGTGGAAAATTACAGGTAGTATGTCCATAAATTAAATTTCTCTACCTAGGGCTGCCATAGAATGGGGTCAGTGCCAACATTTATTGTGTGGGGTATATACGCGCTAGAACTGGGACAGGATAGCAATATATTTTCACGCATGGTTTGCCCTTAGTTAACTGCCTTTGTCATTTCCTGGGATATTGGGAATGACAATTCGCAGTATGTATGTCCAAATGATTTTCTATAGATTCATTTTTGGCGAGGTTTTCTCATGCATTTTCTGAATGTTTACGACATTACACGTAACACTAAATATGACATTCACACAATTAACTGTTCTGCATAAGGAAGGCGATATTAGTTTAAACAGGGATTATGATACCTGATTCTAGAACAGCGTTATGGCCAATACATTACCCCACATGGAAGGAGAAAATGAGACAGGGTATTTTTCTTGTACAAAAGAGCTTCTATTTTATGTTGCTTTAGACCAACTATAAGCTATTGTTTGGAATTATTTACGAGTAGGGTGGACTAGATTGTAGTGATCAACACTGCCACTGGCTCACTTGTCAATCTAGTATGCTTTTCATTTGCACCGACCGGTGCGACAATATATCTTGAGAGCTGTCAGAAGCAAGCCCAACGTCTTTGTTTGCTCTGTTGAACAAATAACGGTGGAATAAAAGGGTGGTGGTGATGGATGGAAAACGGAGATTGATCATTAAGCCCTACAAAGACCAACTGACACATGATTGACATGCAGCCGTGAAGGTTCTGATTGATGCTTTTCATCCTGGTAGCAGCTGGGAGCAGCGATGTTATGGTTCCAGTCCCCCTTTTCTATAACCATTTACTGGCATTGGAAGATTCTAGGGAGTCGAGGATATCATCGATGATCCGTTCGGATCAATGTCCTTTTCTATCCCTGCTTTCCATTCTGTGATGATATCGATATTAGATCTCTCGCCACCAAATTCATGAAGCCTGTACTGCTATCGCTGCTTTACCACTACAAGCACCGCCGCCACCAACACTACCACGGCACCACAAATTTTGCCAATGTATAAAAACCTCAAGTCACTATGGTGGTGTAGGTAGTAGGGCCTGTCGCTCAAGCAGCGAGCCCAGCCCACTCACTGCCTCCATCACACGGCATGGTGAGAGGCAGGTGACGTTGGCAGTTGTCAAATGCTTGTTTTGGCCTGTCCATTAAAAGAAGCAAATGTTTACTTACATTTCATACGCTTTGGACGATCCTGTTTCCTTCGAGGCATCGTTCTTTTACTCTCAGGCACTCTGTTCGCAAACCAAGTTCTATGTATGATCAGAAAACTGTTGCAGGCCAGTCAATAGCTGATGGACTGTCAAGCTGTGATGATCCGAATGAACCTCCTAAATAAACCGGATGTGACGTCAGGTACAAGTCGAGCATGCGTATTGGCAGTTAGTCCCACGAACACAGACTCAATCCATAGTACACATTCACAGACTAATATCTCGCTTAATCCGAAATAACCAGACCCTTAATTCCACATGAGGGTCTGTATGTGTCTTATGACTATGTATGTTCATGTGGATAAATAGCAGATCACGTAGAAATAGGGAGAAATGATGTCAAACACAACCATCTCTCCGGGACGGTGTCGTCTGTTTGTTTTGGTTTGCTCTCCTCCACCCGTGGTTCCCGCAGCCTACGGGGGCGGTCCATGTGGAGTAAGGTCTACGCAAGATAAACACAATAACACAATCTCAACACTAGATGATCATTAAATCCAAGATCCTCTACTGAACCGGTAATATGATCCACATCGTTGAGAACAGTTATAGCAGAAGGTATGGCGGATAAATCGTAAAGATATCTGTGTTTGGCGCGGGCTAGTCCACCAGTGTGTCCGTACCGACCGCATCTGGCGGAGTCGTGGCCGCGTGAAGAACTGTAGAGTTGTCGGGCTGAGGGGCGGGGCTTGCCAGGCCTAATTAAATGCCTCAAACCAATGACCGCCTAGTTTGTACCCTCTACCATGTCTTTACTTCTGTGATTTACCGCGCCTCCCGAAAGCAACGGACCGCAGGGATGTTTCCTTGATGAAGTGCTGGGGACTGCAATGGAGAGCCTCTTGACTATAGGGACTATAGAGAGGCAGTGGAATTCAGGAAAGAAGGACTGGCGTTTCCCATGTCTTATTCTGTGACGTCTGACCCAGCAGTTTTCTAGGGCAGAGTAGCACCGACTGGCAACTGGTCCTGGGTGTAACTGTAAGCCTTCTTTAGGTAGGCTTACATTGTCAATGTCATCGATTCATTTATTGAGATGACTTAGGCCTAATTATTATCTAGGCCTACATAAAGATTGTTTATATTGCATATAGGCCTACGGCCGGTAGCCTAGGTGAGCATAGGCTACTTGTATAGGCTAGCCTAGGCCCCTATGTCTTCTATCTTTGATTTCAGATCTCTTGTTATAACAATATTTCTTTTTTAAGAGAGACAGAACAAGTATAGGCCTAACATTTAAAAACAAAGGAACTTCAGTGTAACACATTGAAATTCTGGAAGTTCAGAATAGCAGGATCCTGTTAGCATCTCGTGATCAAACTAATCTATGGGAAAGGGTAATTTTGATATCATTATAATTTAGATCGGTCACCAACCTATATATATTTTAATTGTACTTCTATGCAGTTGCAAAATACAAAATTAGTAGAAACGTTGCTCTGGGAACTTTGCAGATGACAAGGTAATGGGCCTAAGTGTTAGACTGCGTCACAAAACAATCATTTGCTTCCAGAAAGCTAGACAGACACAGGCCTTACTCCCGTATTAAATAGATACATGAAGGGTGATGTTCGACATGAGTCACAACTCATGATAGTGGCTTTGTTTAATATCCTCTCCCGAATTGACATCTACATGCCTACCACTCCATTGCCCCAATGAACGCTCACAGAAACGCCACATACAGCTAACGCCACGCCCCCTCGTGTGTTTACCGCATATGAAAACTTCTTCCATGCTTTGAGACTGACAGTGCTTACTTTTGCCACTTGGCGGCAGGACCGTCTTGCCCTTTCTGCAATCAAGTGGTAAGGACCTTTAAGTCACGTTCGTCATTAGCTGAGGATATTTCCGATGAAAAACCACGCATCATACCATAAATTAGGTCCCAGGATAAACGCCCCTTCTTTCAAGATAAATCACAAACGCTGTGAATATAAAATGATACTGAGCCAGTGAGCATTTCGGATGAGATGGGGCATTATTGCAATAGTATTTGACTTGGTGGGATGATTCATGGGAAGTTATTCTCGATTTTCAATCATAAGGATATCGGTTGAATGGAACTGAATATTAAAACATGCCCCAATCACCAGTATTAATTTGGGTGATTAAAAATGTCTCATTAAACACACGCCCAATCTGCGACAATGGCAGTGGGCTGTGCTTCACAATAAGTGCTTTGTTTTCAAATCATACAGTGTCACGCAGAGGAAATTCATGTAATGTCTTTTGTAGTAGATTTAAAAGATCCAAGGAGACTCTAAATAAGATATGCCTAACGACTCCGAGAACGACACTTGGCCCAGATGATGGACGCAGCAAACATAATGTATAGAATCCCCATTTCCCTATACTACTTAGAGGATATTTATGAGGACACCAGGCCCGTGAATCGCCCGTGTATTGCACTTTATCTATACCGATCGCGCATTAAGTGTTGATGTAGAGGTTTCTTGGAATCCCCAAAGGAAAGAGCTCATGGAAGCGATATGCCAGAGAAATTCCAACTTTCTCACGGAGATACTGACACTAAATCTTCCTGAATCTAATATTAGGAGAAGGCTCTCGCATTAACAGAAGTGACATTTATAGACTTGAAGCAATGCCATGTTCGGATTTATTATCATGGTAAAACGAATTATGATCCCAGTTCAATAGATATATATCGTCTGATAAGAATGTCTGGCCCATTGATAATATATTATATTAATACTTTAAATTCAATCCTCCGATCAACAACATTACTTAAGAGGCACATTTGATTGAATAATTTCCTATCCAATTATGCCCAGAGGGGCCTCCCGTCGACGATACACACTTCACGAGATGGCCGAGTGTTAACAATACTGTCACATGGCATCAACACATACAATATATTTTATGTTTTATTTTCTGCCGCTAATTCTCACATATTTTTGTTATTCGTAACTATTAACATTTTGACAAATTATTATCCTAGCTCTATTTAATTGTGTACACGTATTGAAGATTTAACCCTCACACAATAGCCAGAAATTGAACCACTGCAACACAGTACTCTATTGTTCTACAAGTGCCTTGTGGTGAGGCGAGAAAGAGGCGTGATTACAATCTATACATTTCTTGTAGTACAGTTGTTTTCATTTAAGCTGTTTTGGCAAGGAACATGTATTTATTATGAATGTGACTTTTTCTTGTTTGTTTCAAGGGTCATATTATATTGGGTCTGTCCATCTTTGGCATAGGGTAATGGGTTCAACATTTCTCATAGAACATAATCCCAAACTTTTATCTTGAGTGGCTTCTGACCCTGATTTGCAATATGTAGCTACATAAATTTATCTTTACTATCAACACCGTAAAGTAGTAATTAGTTCACGCGGGTTCCTCCAGACATAGCTTCTTCTATATGGAGAATACATTTTGCTCTTGCACACTAGCAAATGTGGATGTGGAAGTTTATTATGTCAAAATACATCTACAAGGCTGACCCTCGATACGTGAACAAATCGTTTTTTTCTCTCTAACACCGGATCTTTATTCAATCTGTCAACAAATTCTTTTCCTCAGAGCGGATAACTTCGAGATTACATCATGCTCTTTTCTTCTCATCTGTATTTTAAAGCTGTTTTTTTTTTAAAAAAAACCCCAAACAAATCGTTGCTTTAGTAACACTGAGGGAGAGAGAGAGTGTGTGTGTATATGTGTGTGTGTGAAAGAGGGATATACTGGGAGAGTGGCAGGGAAGGCCGTAAAGGTAAGACGCAGCGATAATGGCGCTCTCTGTTGGATTATACTGTCGCAGACATCTTCCCCCTGTTTCCGTGTGGGAATGGACTGGCTACCCGCTGGCTACGCTTTAGTCGAAAACTTGCGAGCTACACTATATACTATTAGCAAATGCCTCCCTTGCGGATGTCTATACATTCCGAAGTTGAGGAATATTTTGAACCTATACTCTTTCCTGACGGCTCTCTCATAAATCTGTTGGCACATAATTTTGAAAATTAAAGGTTGTTCTTTCCTTCCATATAGCTCAGTTTTTCCAAGGAAAGGGAATGCATGTAAGTGAATAATTAAACATTTATACGATTTCAACATCTAACTAATAAATCAAAGGTGGACCAAAGTATTCCCCTTGACATAATGATGTAATTACGATACGATACTATTCTTGTTACTATGTTAGTGTGAGATGCAAGTCATGAGTTCCTCTTCATTGAAGAGGTTAATATCGAAAAAGAAGGTATTTTGAGATATCATCATATTTAAAAAGATGGGATCAGGCCGATTCCAATGATGAGGACATCTAATAAGTACTTCTATATTTATTTATGCCTGAACAAAATCAGCGATATTTCTTGATGGTCACTCACTATAATAATAAGTAACTAACTATACGTAGTTAAATATAAACTATGATATATGACCTCATGATATATGTCCTTGTTTGTATGGAAAAGCACTGGAAAAATATTATTGTTTTGCGAATTGTGACTCGTTTTTCTGGGACACATCACATATATTCCTATTGGTCATTTTGCTAGTTAGTAAATAAGTAGGCCTATATTGCTTTCCAATTTCTAAATTAGGTCTAATACACATTCTTTTGGCATTTAATTTCATAACATAGCGCCACCTTCAGCAGGGCTGTGGCAAAAGATCGAGTCTACTGCGGAAGCCTACAAACTGTTTATATAAATGCTCCTTTTGTACACACAAACGTGCACACACCACCTCCCTGTATTCACATACATTTCGGTCAAAATCCGATGATACCCATGGAGTGCCACCATTGGAACCGGCACTATGTTGGGGTCTATACTTACATGTGACACTCCGCGTTTATTAAGACTACACATTCTGTTAATTCAAATTTAAATTCAAATTCAAAAATTCTTTTATTCCTGCTGCTGTTACAATACGGCAGATCATAGCAGGCAAGAAAGCAAGAAAGTTCTTCCAATGAGTGCCGTTTTTTATTCTTATCTTTAACAATGAACGTTACAAAAATAGAGTTATTGAAGGGCTATTTCGAGAATTATTCCCATCGGTTATTAACGATTGGTCGTTAATTTTATTTTGATGCCACATTCTATTTGAAAAATGAAATTATCTACAGGTCTATTCTTTGGATTAATTACATGCATTCAAAGTGGCTCTATTTAGATTATTAAAACATTTAATAATACAACAGTTAAATAACTCGTTGGTTTTAGTCGCCTTAGAATATCGCATAGGGCTGGGCTACGGCAGTCCTACAGTAGGATATATTGGAACTCCAATGGGTGCAGTTCTTTAATTTATATTCGAGTAGTCTAAGCCTGCTGTATTTATAGGATAAAGCTTAGTGCATCCGCTTTCGTATGTGATTTCACATTATTTCATGAAACACATGATCTCATATGGCAGTTATATTATTTGAGAGTATCTCATAGAGTTTTTGTTTTGTTTTGAATATCGTAAGTCACGCCCACTCATTGACTGAAGGCCACGTGCGTTTATTTACATCGGAACACAACACAAACCACGCATGCGCATTACTGACTTTCCGGGAGTAGTGACCGAACTGAGCCCGATAAAGCCATCCTCAAAATTAGCGGGTAAGTCTTTGTCATTTCTTAAGTAAATTCGCTCATTTATGCTTTATGCGACGGCTATATAGGTCGAAGATAACTCTTTTGATATGAAGGAAAGAGAGAAGGCTATATTGGTCTAATTTTGGGAATGATTTTAAATAATTTATGCACAGTCTTTAGCTGCTGCTGGAGTGTGATTATTTATATCTGTGAACCAAAAGAACTTAGGCTATGACTGGGTGACTGTGTCCCCTTTCACTCGTTTAATACAAGGATTTCTTCACTTCTTCTGAGATACTGTTTGGTATAGGTTATTGCTGAAGATTATAGAACTAGGGAATTGTCGAAAGATCCACCTGAAATGAAGTATGGCATGCAATATCGATGAGGCCGTTACACGTGTGCTGACACTGTAGACTACTAATAGTGTAGCACTTGTGTAGGCCTAGTGACAAATGCTTAAATTACATAATTGATTACATCAGTTATATGTAGGCTACCGTATTTAACTGGTAATGTAAGGCCTTGTGCTGAGCTTGACCCTGGTTAATTTCAATGTGTTTACCGTACCGAACCAGCCCAGATATGTAAGAACAAATATTGTTATTAATGTTTAATTAATACAATTTGGGACGGTACAATAGAGGTGGGATGCAAATAATAGTGGAAGAAGAATAATGTTTGGGAGAATCTCAAAATCACTGCACCCAATAATGTCTGTGATTCCCTATTTCTACCTAGGCCTAGTCAGTATAACCCAGCCCTACTACTAGTCCTTCCATCGTGCCATTTGCTATAAATACTATACTCTATAGCCCTATTCTTAGAAGTTAGAAATTAGAGTTAGAAACTTAATTCTATTGACCTTAACTGTCTTAAATTCTAAAGTTAAGACTATCGTATGTCTAAGAGAGATAATTATTTCAGGAGGGACCTATTGTCCGTAGACCGAGTATCCACCTCTCCCTATTTCATTTCGAAATTTCTCGCACCCCAAAACAGGGAAAGGGTTGGGGTGGAGGGTGTACAAATACACTGGCTATGTTTGGAAACATGGACATAGGATATGAGCGTCTAATTATGATCATTAGAAGAATGAACGCCAAGAAGAGATGAGGTGAACATAAACGTTTTCTCTTCCGGGTCCCTACCACCCGTATGTCTTTCCTCGCTCTGAAAGTCTCTTAGTTTACTAGAGTAAGGTCAGCCAATACTGGCTAACCTCTTGGTACCAGTAGTGTAATCTGTTGGTTCCATTTTTTGTGCTGTCGAGTCCACAAGACGTGTGATTGGTCGTGTACGGTGTCTTTCTTGCTCGTGTTCAGTTTCTTTCTTGTCCTCTGAAGTTTCTTGTTTACAGATTAGGCCTATCACTGCCATTTCCTAGTGATGAGTATTGGCGGGGTAATTGTTATTGCCTTACCGGAAAGTCTGTTATTAACCTCCAGAGTATTGGTTACTTCGTATTGTTATGGCCATCTTATCTAAATGTAGACAAGTGTGAAAACGCGAATACATGCTATTATTGTGAATGAATCTGTTTAAGTACAGTATAACAATGAAGCTAACTTTGTTTCTATCATTCTGAACATTGACTAAGTGCCTTTTCTATCTAATTTCAGGTGAGAGAACATTCCATTAGTAGCGCAATACCCATGAAGTGTGAACATGGAAGATGACTACAACGACACTCACATGTGTCTGGCTTGTCAGACCACGTTCCTTGGCTTAGAAAACTACATCATCCACAAGCGCAATGGTTGCCCTTCTGGGGACCAGGTCCAGAGGAACAACAAGCTCAACAACTCAGTCATCGGAGCCCACAATGATGACCGCTCCCGACAACTCATGCCTGAAGCTTTATCCGACATCAGGCATCTGGAGGCCAGCCTCCACGGTGCCCCATCTTTGGACGGACATTCCTATGCTTTGCAAAATATGCAAGTTAAAAGCGATGACCACTTTAGAGACTCCATGGCTGGCTCTTCTGCCAGCGCTCACGACACTAGACCCGGGTACATGACACTGCCCACATGCCAAACCCAGTCCACTATGCCCCAGGAAGCAGTTCTTGTGTCCAGTGCTAGGCACAGCAGTACGACGTATATGCCCAGCACCAGCCAGCAACATATGCCCTTAGAAGCTACAGACCACTCCATATCATCTCTTCTTGGCGTTCATTCTTCTAATGATCATTACCATTCTGAGGACCGTATGTCTAGTCTGAATAGAATGCAGACATCCAGTCACTCTTTGGAGTCGGCCATCAACCACACCTTACCATCGATCAGAACATTCAGGTCGTGTGACCGTCTGCTGCCAACTCTACGACAAGACTCCGGAGATGTAGTGTCTCAACAAGCCCTGCACGCTTCTCTCCCATTTACTCACGTTCCACATACGGCTATGATGCATACCCAGGAAGGACTGAGTAATACAGTCAGAAGAGATATTCATTCTCACCAAGTTCAAGGTTTAAATTCCCATCCTTCTTCCTCTTCTGGGATTGATTTAAGTCTATCAACACAACACCACATGAACATGCAAAACTCACACCACATCATTGCACCCCAGTCAAGTACTGGCCCTAGTATCGGGTCAGAAGTCTCAGACGCTGTGGCATCGTTCGTCAGCAACCTAAGTCCTAACTCATCTAGGGTTGTTGATCAGAACATTGAGTTATATGAGGGCCTATCTGAGAAAGATACGACCTTCACTGATTTCTTCTCTTCACTTGAATTGCAGTACAGGGTTGAAAGTGACCCTTCTAGACACGTGAGTTGCAAAAGTGAAAAGCCTGGGAGTGACAATGATTCTGAGCACCATTTAAAGGAATCTTCAGATGCAAAATATGACATGGACCAACATAAAGCCATTCATATCGCCAACATATTGAATGAATTAGCGTTCAGCAGTGACTCTGACAACATGTTGCCCTCCGACGCAGAGCACCTGTTTGACTCAACCGATGACGAAGGCACATCAAATATGCATTGTCCTCCCCCTGCCCATACTGGTGGTAAATATGTGCCTGGTCAGAGACAGCGACGCGAGTACGACTCTAATGGTAGAACCGGTTTCAAACAAACTGAGACTCACGATTCTGCACAGAGACCAAATCTATCTGAGAATGAACTACCAGGAAAGTCGGACAATTCGAAGCAGGGCCACAATAAATATATTGCTCATACAGGAAAATCTAACAACGTAGTCTGTAAAGGTAATCCCGGTAAACAAAAATCAGGGATCAGTCACAAAGATGTTGGCAGCAAACATAAGACAGGGCTTGGTGGGAAAGGTGCGGGTGGTAAATTAAAATCATCTGCCCAAGGAATGAGCGGAAAATTAAAGGTCAAACTGGCGGCTTTCGAAGGGAGTGCCCTGACTAGCAGGATGGTCACTGGAAAGTTGAGAATAGGGCTCGGTAGAGGGAAGGCAATGGGAGGTAAAATGCCAAATATCTCACCGACGGAGGCGGTCAATGCTGCTGATAGCGATCATGACGACTTAGGAAATCTCAGTGACGACGAACAAGAAGAGGATGCTGAAAATATTGCACCTGTAAAAGTAAAGTGTGTAAGCCGAGGGAAGGTGTTCCCGTCTGGTAAGCTCATGCCCAGTGAGACATTCTACTGCAAACCCTGCGACGAAAAATTATTGAACAAATTCAGTTATGACAGACATTGCTTCACCACCGCGCATATGAATAAGTGCCCAGATTCTGATGAAAGCAGTGCCCAAGATTCAGACGTTGATGAGGAAAGCAACAAAGATGAGGCCCAGAGTTCTGAAAAGGCGGAGGATATTGAGTGCCAGGTGTGTGATAAAGTGTTCCAGAATAAATACTCATTTAGCCGCCATCTTCTTACCAGCATCCACCAGAAAAATAGCCTGAACCATGGGAAATCACTTCTCCTCGATCGAGACTACCAACTACTTCTCTCAAGGCAGAGTAGATTCCAATGCCACATTTGCCGATTCTACTGCAACACTCCAGACCAGTTGCTTCGTCACATCGAAACAGACCAACATGAGAAAATGGTTGAATCTCTTCTGGGGCCTGTGCTCTGCGTCAGGTGCAAGTTTGCGAGTAGCTCCAATGCGGAGATGCTCGATCATATTGCTAGTGAGCAACATAGCAATACACTATTGGAAAGCGATCGGCCCTGCATACTTCGTGAGTCCAAGTTTCGTATCCAGTGTCGGGACTGTGACAAGACCTTCCTCTCAGCGATGACACTCAAAACCCACGTTATCAAGGAGCACCAGCCGAAAGTAGACTCAGCAGAAGCCCCAATCACTCATGTACGGCCGCCTACTTGTCCTCATTGTAACCTACAATTGTCTTCGAATTTTCGACTGAAATCCCACATAAGACGGAAGCACACGTTCGAAAAACCCTATTATTGCGATGTATGTGACAAGAAATTCTACGAAAAAAGTTCTCTGGGAATCCATAAGAAATCCAAGAAGCATTTGGAAAAAGTGGTTGAAGTTGGAGATGTGAGGCCAGTAAAACAAAAGCAAACAGGCGTTCTGTTGGAGTTATTGACCTCCTCAGCAGTTCCTAAACACTTCGAGAAACCTCCAGAAACAAAAGCCAAGAAAGCTGTGACCCATAAATGCACTCTATGTGATTTTACTGCCCAAGATTATAAAGATCTGAGACCCCATTTCCTCAAGGAACATTTAAAATCGGTTTTAGCGTGTGAGGTTTGCGGAATAAAGTTCGTCTCAGAAAGACGGTACAATATACACCTCGCCACTTCTGCCCACAGGGAAACGGAAGATGAATCTTTTTATGCCACAAAAACCTTCATGTGTCTCCTTTGCGATAGGAAATTCTATTGTCCTAAAAAATACCTGCTACATAAACTTCTGCACCAACGCTCTACCAAGCAAAGAAAAAGGATGGAGGCGAATAGTAAATTGGGTGTGGACAAAAAGCACTTCGATTTTTTGAATGCCATCAAGGACGTCCCGCTTGGACAAAGGGTCTCTTGTCCTGTGTGTCGCAGATCTATTACAAAGCAGCAGATCTACACCCATCTGAGACTACACGATGGCTCGTCACCGTTTGGCTGCATATACTGTTCAAAGACATTTTCCTGTCCGAAATCTCTCCGTCGTCACTTGGCCATCCACCTCGGTATAAAGAGCCATTTCTGCAAGATCTGTAACAGAAAGTTCCCTAGGGAGACGGCATTGATGATCCACAAGAAGATCGTCCACACCAAGTGGAAGCGATCGTTCAAGTGTGACGTATGTAAAGGGGAATACCTGTTCAAGTGGAGACTGCAACAGCACATGCTCGAACACTCAAAACCTGTTGCCTGTACGTTCGCGGGATGCACCAAGTCCTTCAGTAACAAATCCAAGATGCTGATACATATGAGGCAGCACTCTGGGGAGAAGCCATATCTGTGTTCCGATTGTGGTTATAGTGCCCGGACACAGCAGTACCTCAACAGACATAGGCGCACACACACTGGAGAGAGGAGATACCAGTGTGAATACTGCGATTACAGAGCTCTGAATAAGACCAATCTGAGCAGGCACATGCGCATCCACATTGGGACGAAACCCTACAAATGCCCTTACTGTGACTTCACTTGTAACACTCATAGCAACATCAGAAAACATGTCATGAAAACCCAAAAGCATGTTGGAAAGTCAGTATACCCTTGCCGTGTGTGTAATGACTATGGCACCAACAGTGCGTCGGATTTCAAGAAGCATCTTGCTGTACAACACCTGATTGAGGATCAAGAGGTCGACCTGTTGTCTCAGTACGCTGGGTTGTATAACAAGAAGGAAGATGCAACTACTCTTCCAGAGGGAGCGAGAGTCATTCCTACAAAAGAACGTCGGCGCCATGTTCCTCCTCGACCCAAACCGAGAAATTAAGTCATTAAAAGAATTGATTATTGGAACAACTGATCTATAAAAAAAGAACAATTAGAAAGATTATTATTTTTTGGATAAAATATCGGGTATTGAAGAGAATGAACTATCCTTTATTTTGGATGATCGGGTTGACCGAATAATTTTAACCAAGCATAACAGTGCTAGTTCTAAGCAAGTGTTGAGATCAAATATTGAAAAATTATACACGTACAGTACTTGTCATTTTTATGATCGGAATACAAATTACTATAGATTTGTTTTCATCAATTTGTTATGTGTCAAACATTTCTAGATGCCGTCTGTAATTCTGTGGATTCAATCAATAAATTCGTGAAACGAATGTCTTTTCATTTCCATAGAACTTCCTTAATGTAGTTCCAGCTGACGCCCCGCCTCTGAAGTATCCCACGCTCTTAAAAATAAAATACAGGGTCTACACTTCAGACTTTACCAAAATAAGGCTTTCCTCGACCATGAATGCAGTTCAAAACTAATGATTTTGATGTCTTGTCTTCTTATAATTCTGGAATTGCAGTCGACTATATAAAGAAAGACAAGGATGTGGTGTTATAAGGCTTCAGCGGCAAAACCGTTATTGCAAATGCCGTAGGCGCATAACCCATTCTTATATCCCCACCACCCCCCGTAATTTAAAAAGACAAAACCAACTAGGATTTACTGAATTTGGGTGGCATTTTTGGATCATAATTATTCTCCCGCTTGCTTCTGCTGGAACGGCTTCTGTAAACGTCACTTAGATATGACTGGTGTACAATTCTTCAGGCTTTGACAAGCCTGTGCAAAATCCATACACTTAAGCGCTGTACGAACACTGAAATGTTTACGCTGGGTATGTTGGTCAGTAGTAAATGGGCCATGTGCGATCTACACGTGCATCTCCAGTGAGCAGATGCTCGATACAAACTAGTTGGTTATTGATAATTGTTAATATACATGTATATGGAGTTATCAATTCCGTATACATGTATGTTGACAAGGAGCAAAGATGAGCAGAGCATTGAGAATTAAAGGTGGTCTCCACTGGCTGCGGTAAGCCTTGCGATGGTTTGTGCTGGTTCTGTAGGTGGAGAGGCATTACGAAGTCCTTGCCTACATGGTTCACTGGCCATGTAAGCAGGTCCTCGCCACTCCTCACCATCGCAAGGCTTACTGCAGAGCTTACCGCAGCCAGTGGAGACCATCCTTTAGTTCACACGGGTTGGTTCGGTCAAGTTTCTCCTTGAGCATAATAAGAAACGTGAACACAATTACATGGAATAGACAGATTTATTGATATGATTCTGAAACAAATTTCAGTAAATTCTCCATAAAGCCCAAACTGAAGAGTTCAGTTCAAGCCCACGTCTTCAATAAGCATACTGTTAAAATTCATGCATGAAACGCCAACATTTAGATGTCTTCGAGAAAATACATTAGAACAATAAATGTTGATACCCAGGTAAATATATAAAATACCTATTTTTAGTTGGATAACATGTAGTTGGTCTAAGCAAATGGACATTAATCTATTTATACAATCTTCATTTAATTCATTTCAATATTAAAAAGCTATCATTTGTCTAACGACTAGTTCACTGCAAATACTGTATTAAACGGATCTAGTTTTTTGAGACATCATTTTGACCTAGCAGAGCATCAAGTATACAAGTCATGTTAGATCGTTTTAAACTCCACAATCACATAACTAACATTAAGTGTGGTGCTTAGGACATGTTTCCTCCAACGGATGAGTGTGTGGTTTAACTATTAATGACAGAGGTCCTAAATAACAGCCATTGAAGTATAACGTTAAGAGAAGTTTGGTAGAGACAATTTCCTTCTTGATCTTGTAGATAGGAGTGAATACATTACTCGTTTATTTCCAGAACATCACTAAACAAAATACATGTAATTAAACAAGCTAATCGAGTATTGATACTAGACATAGGGTCATAACTTTGCTATGCCCTATGTTGAATGAGTTAAAACATATGTGAGAGAGGAAAACGCAAGGTAACTAAGGGTCAGGGCTGCTTCAAATCAGAATGGGCGTAGCCATACAAGCACCTGGATAAACTAGGCTCTGATAGTGGGGAGCTAAGACTACGCGTGGAATTAACACAAAGTCTAATAGCTACGATTAGAAAACTAAATAAACAAAAAAAAATAGAAGGACCCAGCACATGCGACGTATGCTAGAGAATTTGGCAAAATAAGGGTCAATATAATTTTGTTCCCAAACAAATATCACCACATACTTCCAAAGAAAAAATAAGCCGAGACAAAAAAAAGAAAGAAAGCATACAGTATCGACGGCTCAGTCAATAAACACTGAACATATAAATAAAAGGCTATACTTGGTAGCTGAAGCAGTTAACACTCATCCACAAGATAAGATACACAAATTATTCGAACAGTAATCTGTATTACACCAAGAAGTTCCATGAAATATTTATTCATTGCGTCTTATTACTATGTATACCAGAATGGATAAATATTCGACCGTAAAACGTTTACTCTTAGTGATTTCAACTTTTGGTTTTCCATATTTCTTTACATGATATAAAAAATGTAATATTAACGTTAAAAAGACCCTTTTGATATAGGTATATACAATACAACGGAAATCCGTAAAACTCCAAACAATAAACACAGCGTGGTATGGGAAAATAAGAAAGAAAAATCCACTGGATTTACGGATGGAGTCTGTTCAACCTGGGTTTTCCTTCCACAGTGCTCCATATATTAATTCTCAACTCTACATGACTCTGGTCCATACCCCTGATAAGGAATGAATGCATATTTCACTTAAACCCCGACAAGAAAGTCTAACATCGAATTAATAACGAAAATATTGGCTCGAGAAAACTCGTAGTTAGAAATCATAACGTATAAGAAAAGGTTCCATTCGACGGCAACCCTGCCAAATAATATAATGATATAACATGGTACGATGCTACTATTCACAGACGGCAGTTTATAACTGATAGTAGATCAATAATCGATAGTACATCAATATTTCGACGGTTGCAATCCCTTGCCATGACACTGTACAAAAACACCCTGTCCTTCATCACTGATCTGGATTGAGTTGTCGATCTGAGAGTTGTACCTTTTCACCCGCCTTGAAAGCTGGCATACCGAGATAGGGGCAACTTCCACAACGGAATGCATCACCTAGGTAACACTGGATGAAAATAAAGATGAGATAATGCTATGAAACTGTTTGATTCACTATATTGACGAAGGGAAATATTTAACAAATTGTTGATGAATTAACTTTTAAATATTTAAACGTTGTTTCTTTTGTTCGAAGGGAAATATTCCCTTCAGAAATATTAAGGCCACATTTCACCCATGAGTTACTGATAAGTATTATCATGGAATCATAAAATTGTAATTGTAACATTCTATAAATTTCGATTTTTAACATCTCTCAAAAAAACCCAGCGCGAAATAACTTAAAAGATATTGATTTGGATACTAGAGTGTGCCCTTCATAAATTCTAGATATATAGAACCAATAATATATAGCCCCACAATCACAAGTCTAAGAAGTAATAGAGGGCATTACTTACGTTGCCACACGCAGATTGCGCAGGTTTAGACTTTGTTGGTTTCTTTTGTTCATTCCCTTCCAATTCTTCAGCCAAGCCACATGAACAATTTTTACAAGCCTTCCTTTTCTTTGGTTGTCCATCACAAGAAGCTAGAAAAATCGTCAAAGGGTTCGTTGGTATTTTATTATTTGGGATACCAAAATTAAGACTGGATCCATTTTCATCTATTAATTTGAAACTAGTGATGGATCCATTTTTCATCTATTAAATTGAAACTAGTGAGAAGCAATATAAAGGTTGATTTTCCCCTCAAAATATCACAGAAAATACGGGGTTATTTAAACTGATAAAATACAAACCTTTCAGGGAGGCTGGGTCTGGCTTCTTAAGATCCTCTTCATCAAGAAGGTCGTCATCATCGATTACATCAACGTCGTCATCTAGCATATCATCAGCTGACAAAGACCATACTTGAGCAGAATCATTGCTAACCTTCGGTTGTTCAACTGAAATATAACGGAAATACATTGTATCTATAACATAAACCTTTTTAACGTAGACATTTTAATTGTTGACTACTCAATTTAGACATATGTAAGATCGACCAAAGATATACAATAAGAAAAAAGTGTAGAGCTGGTCCTTACCTGGTTTGGCAAAACTGAGTTTAAGCTGTGCACTGGCACCAACTTCGTAGTTAGGCTTCTGTGTTTGTACTTCTACTATACTAACATCTTGCAACTTCAATGCTGCCTTCAATTCTTTAACTTCATCATCCGTTAGAGTAACCGTTTCAGGCTGAAAAGAAAGCATTGCGCACGTCAATACTAAAGTTTCATACTTAATTTTGAATTATTATTTTGAAATATTTGTTGAGTAAAATGTGTACAAAATATTGATAAATCGGCTTAATTTTTTTTTCAATTACCTTTGTAACTTCGACGAAACCAGCTAATTTTAAAGCAGAACACAAGCTTTCATTAGTTCTTAAATTGGACGAAGAAATCTCCCTGGGTAGCACTGGCTCTTGTATACAGAATATTCCACCAGGTCTCAACAATCTCGCAACCTCTTTCATAACCTCCTTAGGATGAACAACGGTGGTAGGCTGTACATAACCAGACACACATCCATCAAACGTTGAAGCTGTATGGTCAGCTGCAATGAAAAAAGTGTCCGAATCATTAAATATTTCATAGAAACATCCCTTCGTAATTTTCTTTTTTGGACCGGTCAGGGACACTGAACAATAACAAAAAGAACTTCAATCGGTTCAAGTGAAAGATATCACAACATATCTGATTATCTCATCTCTAAATTGTGCTCATTCATATGAGAGTAGGCTTAGTAGCAATAAATACCCTGGTATTGTGTAATCCAAAACTTACATAAAATTAATCTATCAATATTTTCTACTTGGACTCTTCCTGTAAGTCCAACGCTGTCTTGAAGCAAGTCAACGACTTCTTTAAGCGTCCCAGGAGGACTACCTTTTCCCCAGAGAACAAGGATCGCTCCGCCACAGGGGAAAGGCACTTGATCCAACACCATACTTGGATCCTAAAAATAGTAATAGTTCACATCAATAACGTACGTGTCGTTCTATATCAAGTCAACCACAACGACATGAATGATTATGAAATATGGGAGGTACGATATCAGCAGTATTACCAGTAGGCCTAAAGTGGGCATATCATTAATTCTAAGTTCAATCAAGATAGGTAAATTTACATGTTAAAATAGGGTTTTTCACTTTTTGTTGAGGTTTGAGTAGGGGTCCTCGGGTCCCGGCTACTAACATTAACACAAACCCTGGAATAACCTAAAATCGATCGTTTCATGATCCTTATCACAGAATGACTAATGATATTATTATCTCAGTACCGTAAGGAATTTCATTTATTACTATTTACTGTCAATGACAATACTGTCAATAGTGACAATACTATGAAAATAGTGAATAGAAAATAATTAAAAAACAAATTGAAATGTTTTCAAATGATCCTGAACAATTACAAGGGCTGATTGCGATGAATCCGCTGTCATGATGGCCATTACCCAATAGGTTATACACAAGAAAAAGACTTTGGACAATGTTATCGGATTAGATTATTCGTGACAAGCTTTGGAATCGTTCTCAATCATTACATTAGGACCGCAGGCGTACCCAGATCGGTGTCACCCGCAGCAATCGTAGCCAAAAGACACTTGATATACGCGCTAATAACTAATAATTAACCATCAAACTTAAATATAAGAATCGTGAGATAGTCAATTAATGGTTTACAATTTCAAAATTTCTAGAAAAGGTCACAAAAATAGGTAAAAATGAAACTTACTGTTTAATATGTGCAGCAATTAGACAACGGTGGCGACTTACTCGCTGAGGGCTTCCGGAAGTGTTTACACGAGGTTTGCTCCGACGGCGAGAATTACATATCTGCTTCTTTTTTCAATTTTTCTTGGTGAATAGTAATTCCATAGCAGATTTAAATATTCCTAAACGATTCTTACTATAAATAATGAACAAATAATTGTATCAAAATAATAAAAATTTTCAGCGAATCAGAAACTAGTTTGCACATAGAGTTTGGCGCTGCGATCGTTACTACAAGCGTTGTGATTGGTCGTTTGAATTGAGGTGGGTACTTCAAAATAAGTTGAAGGATCTGGGACGTTGCATCTTAAATCTAAGTTATACTTTTGGAGCTGCTTATTTGAAATCGTCCAAGGTAAACATTCTATTTCATTTCACTTGCACACTTTCGGATTGTCGAATGTCGAAATGGTGTTATAATGGTAAAGCTAAGTCTTTCCTCCACGATTTTTACTGACGGCGTGACGTTCGTCCGTTTTATGGATCACTTCAACTTCATAAATACCGGACATGCTCTATGGCTATGCTCAACCTAACTGGCTTAACTTAGCAGAAACCCTATACCCGTAAATTATCATGTATGCCCAAAGTTAAAGCAGTCACGTGCTGGAACGATATACCGTTAGCTCTCCTTCCTATGTAAATTATTTTCCTGCTTTTCAACCATGAATAATAGAGCATTTCCACTGGTTCCGCCATAATAGCTCATTTGCGTATCAAAGCAGGCAAAGTCTAACTTCAATGTAACTAGCCTAGGATAAACGTAGTAAAAGGCTTAAATTCTCATAATTTATTTTAAATTTGTAATGTTAAAATAACTTATAGACTAGTGTGGTCCTGAATGCTGTGACTTGTGCACATTGTGTCCATTAGGTCCTACACTACAGTAAGTAAATCATCCTGTTCTGCTGGAAATATTTTTCGTGTTTTATGAATTTTTGTACAAATTAAACTTTCATAAAATTAGGCCTAAAACACTTTTTAATCGTGGCATTTCTAACGATCTTGACTAAGCAAGGAGGAACTACTAGGCCTATACACTTAGCACTTAGCCACTGCTGGCGACCCTATCATACTACATCGTAGTTATGTTGTGTATCAGTAGGCTGCGTTATAGATAATTCTAATTAATTTTGTGCAAAGGAATGGGCTTTTATGACACGACATTTACATGCCATGAATGGCATGATGATGCGATGTTTTGTAGAATATTACTTTATCAGCACTTTCAACTGCAGAAATGCCTGAGGCTGAATGCTGGTTTTAAAAAACTCTATGCAGTAGGTAGTACCACCAGTCCTCTTTTTATGTAATACTAGAATTTATAAATGTACAGTCTCCATGTCATGTGCCTTGCTTCATCTCTCTTCTCTCTGCCCTCCTTCCCACGTTGACTCCATCACCCTCTCTTCAGACTGTAGGTGTTGTCTTAGGCATCCAGGCCTTCCCCTCCCTCCCTCTGTTTGCATCAATTCAAGGGCTCGAAAAAAAATCTACAAACTTAACTTGCCCATTGGGCAAGTAGCAGCCAAGATTTTCTTGTCCAGCATTATTTTTCACTTGCCCAACATTATTTGCAGAAAGCCCTTTTGCAGTTTTGGCAACCATATTTCTGAGCGATTTGGGATACCCTGAGCTTGGGAATTGGTCAGAAAATGGTAGGCCTACCTAATAGGTTTGAAATGTCAAATATATCATTGATACGTATAAAGAGGGTTTGGCTATCTTTTTCTGAAAGTTTATGTATAAAGTTAATATAAAACATTAAAAACGATTGTAATATCCATATCCGCGAGAACCATGCTAGTGCTCCGCTAGTGCTTCTTAGCCTAAATACTGTATAGGCCTACTATAGGATGCTCTACGTTGTAGTATCCCACTAAAATGAAAAAAACAAAAACGTAGCCATAGACAAATTTCAAAGCATTTCAGCCTTGGCACACATGCAAACGGTACGTAATAATCAACTAACTCAAGTTCAATTTATCAGTCATATGCTTGTTATTGCTGACTTGCCCCCAATCCAAATGAGTAGAATTGTTCATTGGTGTTGCTTCATTTTTTTCAAGGCATGTTTCTATATGCAATATTGCAGGGTTGCATGCATCATGGATGGGAAGTTTTATGATCCCAGGTACGAGTTCGATGTCCCTACTGTGGTAGATTTCAACAACCTGGAAGAATATGATCCTGACATAGAATCATATTTCGGTAAGTTATCATCTTCTACCTCTTATTTTATAGCTCTTCATTTATTTTTGTCGGCACAATTACAGAAGGAAAAAATGTAAATCACTGAATGTGGCTCCCGGTATATTTCAATGGACTACTAGTAGTTCTTTCTGCAGAAAAATGTCTGTTTTGTCAAAGAGCTGTTAAAAATTAACTTCGTTAATGTCTCTTTGAACTGTTGGAATAATTACTGATAGAGATGCAATCAAATAAATAATTTAAACCTGTGACGTATGGTAACTTGATCTTTGAGATACCCTGAAATACATTTCAGATGTCGACCATGAGAGTGACATACCCTTAGATTTTGGGCCCACCGAACCTAAAAGAACAAAGAATGAGTCTGAAAAGTTCGCACCCAGAAGATCTCTGAGAAATACTCCGGCACGTCAGAAGCACGAAAGCAAGATTGAACAAAACAAAGAAAATGCTGCTTCAAAATCTAAAAGATCCACTTTGCCCAAAAGTGAAACACCTCAAAATTCAGAAGCACGTTCTAGGACGCGGAGTATGGGTGTTACTTCTCAACCTGGCAGTGCTGAATCAAAGGAACAAAAAACAAGTAATTCTAATTATTTATCTTTCTGATAATACAAGCAGTTTCATGACATGTAGGAATTATACCTAGGCTATATTTGCATCCATTGAAAGACCTGAGAAATCAGAAATGAACGTTCTATTTCCTTAGGAAATTAAGAATACATTCAATACAATATTTAAACAAGGGCATTTTTTTAAACTAGTTTGGGAGAATCCACACGAATTTATTCCATGTGTATAGTATAGTCCAGAAAGCAACATTCCTCGAGCGTTGCAGTTCACTGCATAGAGCGATAAGCTTAACCACAAAGCTAAGACTTAAGTCTAAAAGTGTTAATGGGAATCACCTGACCCCTAAAAGTTAGGGGGTCATTAAGGCTTTCTACTACTGACACTCTAGCGCTTGCTGCCTCATGAAAAATTTTAATGTTAATTCAAATTACTAAGAAAGTCTCTAAACACCCTCTAGCCCAACGAGTCAACTATTAAGTTTATGTTTTATAGAACACATCTTCGTAAAATATTAATTCTTTTATGCAAGATTAATAACGTTGTAAATATATTTGATTTATTATCCCTTTCAAAAGGTAAACGAGATCCCAACCATAAGCCAGCTGGCCTCTGTACATCTTTGACTGAATGGAACAGCAGGAAAGCGAAGACATCATCTTCTTCACAAAACCCTTCACCAAAAAATCAACAACCGAGGTGAGTGGGAAAATATGCATATGATATCTAACTTCGTCCTTCTCCTCAATCATTCATACTGCTATTTTGTCCCATACTTGTTAGTGCTTTACAGCTTATGCTGAAATTTTCTCTGATGCTCTGCCCCTTGGACTTGATTGCTAAGCAACTGATCAGTGATGTATCCTTCGTCTGATATGTTGAACTTACTTTAATATTTTCCTAGGCGCCTACCCCTAAAGGCAACATCCAAGAATACAACTACTTCCACTAAATTACTGAAAAGTACTGAAGAGCTGGAGCTCGAAAAGATCCAAGCCTTGAGAGAGGAGGCCTCGAGGCAGAAGAAGAAAGCTGAACGGTCACACCGCCGTGTGCTGTCTTCTGGCCCATCCATCCACCCCAAACATTCCGCTGCTACAACCAAGGTGGAAGAATTTGCTTTTGCTACGGACAAGCGTGTGCCAGACAGTAAGGCCGTCAAAGCTAACACAAACGATATGAAGGATTTCTCTACAATGCTTCGCCATTATGAGCCTCAGAAGGTAACGTGTCTGGATTTTGATGTTGATATATTCTTCAGTTGATCTATGCACCTATTGTCTATTTTAAATTTATTTCTCGTTCGTATTAGATTTTTTTAAAGAATTATTTCATTAAGGCATCAAAGAATTTTTAAACATGTATTTCAAATGAACAACCGCTATAAATGTTGCCAGCCTTTTTCATTGGTTGCCTCGATCTTTGAATCATATATCTAAACTTACAAGTATTACAATCCTTAATTCTCTAAATTTGCACACAATTTTTCAAACTTAATTAGAATACACAAATATTAAAAGAAATAAAACCATCTAGATTCTTCAGCTATAGAATTCATGCATTTTTCCCTTATAATTAACATTACATTTTGTTTGACATTTTTGTTTTATCATGCTACCCTTTAGATGGAAGCGGCATTAGCATTATCAGGTATGATATAACCATAATTTGTATTGGCACTGTTCGTTTACAGACACTGAAGAAAGGCCCGACAATCCCCATCGAAACAAATCTATACATGCGGAAAAGGAAGCATTCAGAAGAGCGTCCTAAATCTCCTGCGCCCCTCTGGTCTAAGACTCCCGACCGTTTCCACACATTACCAAGGAATGCTAAATGTAAGTTAGATCTTCTACTAATTGTCGTTTTGACTTGGTTGAATATTTCTATCCCTCACTCAAACCCAGATTTCTCGAGTATATATATGCTGATTGGATACTTTTAATCAATGGTTTTTTCATCTATTTTGTATGTTCCAGTCGAGCTACCAAGCAATAATAAGCGGAGGCGAAGCCAAAGTTACAATTGCAAGATAACTGTTCCTCTCACACCCAAACTGGAGTGTACGAAGCGGGCCAGACCTGTCCATGTGGTTAGCCAAAAGGAAATCGAAGAGAAAGAAGCGGCTGAAATTAAAAGGTGTGCACAAGTGTTTAGAAAGCTTTATTCAGATTATTTTGCTGCCGTTGATATAATTTCTCTTATCTCCTTCGATGTTATTTCATTTTCTTATCTTGGAAATGATGAGACGTTATCACTGATGGCCTTTTTTATAATCATTTTCTGTTCACTTTTCGTCTTTAAAAAAATAGCTACAAATTCAAAGCAAGGCCAATGAATGAGAGGATATTCAAGAACCCCAGCTGTGGAGTACCTAGGAGAAAGGCCCGTGAAGCTACAGTGGCCAAAAGTCCTGACTTTGCCACAGACAAACGCATCGCACATTACCATGCCACGAAGGAGGAAGAAGATGCATATGCAAGCTTCCACGCTCGTCCCATTCCCAAAAATATTTTGGAAGCACCTCAGGTATGATTATTTTGTCTCGGTTCCAGGCCAGTTCTCAACCTCATATACCCAGTCATCCGCAGGGCACAGGCAGAACATAATATCACATCCTTATGTCTTAGGGCAATGCTATATAAATTATAAGCATAATCTCAAGAGACTATAAAAATTGCATTCACACTTAGTATTTGCTAACCAGCATCATGAACTATAAATACTGGCATTTTCTAAGCTCAGAGACAAGTTACCAAAAGCAACCCTTTTAATGATTTATAAAGTCATGGTACTGCCAATCTTAGACCAGGCCGATATCCTATTAGAATCACACGCATCATCTGATCTCCATCGATTACAAATACTACAGAATAAAGTACTAAAAATCATTTACTGAATTCTGAGATAGTGTTAAGAACCTTCACGTAGAGAAAAGGCTCCTCCCCCTCGCGTTCCTGACGAAATACCTAAGTTCACTTCTGCCCCACTGATGCAGCTACTTCTCCCACCTCTTGACAGAAAAAAAAAGTATCCGACCGACTGCACTTGTTACAGATGGCTCATAGATTGGCCCAAAATCCAACAAATATCGACCTATGGTTGATAAATACCCGAAATTTTGTTGAATGGAGAAAAAACATTAAGCATACACCCCCTGAAAAATGAACAGATTCGAAAATCAATCTTTAACAAAATCCCCTACACCTGGAACAGACTACCAACTATGGCCGACCTAACGCTTGATAGACATAGATTTAAGAATTTAGCCAGGTCCACCCTAATATGGAACGACCAATACTTTATATGAATATCCCAAAGCATAACGCTCATATTATTTGTACAGACACTGGGGGTAATCGGGAGTAAAAACGCATTGTAACACTATAGCCATATTCTAGAACACCTGTAAATATTTTGAAAATGACCATAAAATTAGAGAGCTGACAGCATTCATTGAATGCTGCAGTATTGTCTTCTACTATGCTGAAATGTAAGTTAGCTCGAGGGGCATGAATACCTCCCATCTGCCGGAGATATTCCCTTGACTGCAGTCATTGACTGAAATTAATTTTTTTTTCAATTCAATTCAACATATTTCATAGTCTTTATCTCACAAGCAGATAGAGACAGGAAAGCCTGAATCCTTTTAAGAAGAAAGACTTTTGCGATAACAATTGCTATTTTGTGTTGAACCTCTTTATTCAATCATTGACATTGAATTATAGGGGATTAAGGAGGTGAATCCCAAGGCTCTCACGCATCCGAAATCTCCAGCATTCGCCTTGAAGAACAGACTGCGTTCACTTGATAAATCAGCAGAGATAGAGGTGAGCATATTTTCTTTCACTTGTTCGGGGAATTTTAATTAAAAGGACAATGTGGCAACCATCATGTCATCTTTTTAGGTTTTACTGGACAATAGGCCCGGTAAAAATATAGTTTTAAAATCGGTCCTACCAAAGTTTTACTGGACGAACCAAATAATATAGAAGAAAAAAACCAACCACTTTTATTTATATTCCTGACGAAATACCTAAGTTCACTTCTGCCCAACTGATATACAGCTACTTCTCCCACCTCTTGACCCCCCCCCCCCCCCCCCAAAAAAAAAGTATCCGACCAAATTCTTTACCGGCAAGTTTCAGACATTCATGCATTGCCTACGCTTATCAGGTTGACAGCAGTAGAGCATAATTGTCTGATTTAACATTCATCACCTTTTACAAAATCAAGGGTATCGACGCAATGTGAAACTAATACAATAAGCTTTCCATTTTGTTTTCAGGATGACCACATCATTCGTGCCACCCCACTTCCTAACCTAGAAGATGTGTTCATGCCCAAGATTAGCAGGAGTGTTGTACGTGTGGAGCCATTCTCACAGGAGTTTAATGCGCGAACTGAAACCGGCCTCCGAAAAAAGGAATTGAAAATAGCCCAACTCAAAGAAGAACAAGAAAGGGTAAGGTTATTTTTGGAGATCGAGTGCATTATACTTTACATTGAACCTTGATTTTTTTTCAAGCATTGCCGGCAACCCGCCGCATTCGAAAACCGGCCGGTGCTAGTGGGATCTGCCTGTGCATACTCAATGGGGTAATCTCGGTTTTTGTGGATACGAGCACTGCCAATTATCATGGCATAAATCAAGGCATGAAAAGGCTTCTGTTCGGTAGTGACCGTTCAAATTTTGTTGTTTTATGTTGTCTTGTAAAACACCGGCTCTTCAGGTACAGTCATCTGGATGGTTATAAAACTGGTTTTCATCCTTAAGACTAAACCTGTTTAAGAAGAAATTTAAGCGAATTAATATACATGTATTGATATTTGGTGTATTTATTTCCTGGCTATGTAGATATTCTGTAGGATACACTAGATTGTCTGGACGCATATGATATAATTGGTGTTTTATTTGAAGTCCCTATGCTTTATCTCACAGAGTCTTAGAATTCAGTGGTATTACATTCGTATAACCCATGTCTGACGGAACATTGACTTTATATTGTATTACAAATTATTCCTTGATTACCTCTTTGGTAAATGTTTTTTTTTAAAATATTATTACTATACATGTTGCCCGTGTATTTACCAAGCATCTCATTATTGCCACAGGTTCTTGAAGAGCATCGTTCATTCCGGGCTCGCAATCCACAGATACTCACTAAGGAGCCGTTCATTCCAGCCAAATCTACCCTCCCTCTGACTGGTAAACCAAGACATCTTCCATAACATCGTTTCCTCCTAGTTTTTAACTTCCCTTATTCAGTTTTTATTCAGGCTTAGCTATTTCACAATACATGTAGTAATATTATCAGATAATGTCTTTCTTTTCTTTTTTTAAACAAAAAAAAACTATCCTCTTTATTCGTTATGAAGTATAGATGGCACAAGGGTTTCCTTTTAATCTTATTTTAATCTCATACCATCCTTGTGTTTTCCCCTCACTAGATGCTTCAGACTTCACACTGAACACCTCCAGACGTCATAACGAACGCCAGGATTGGGAGATGTACAAGGCTGAGAACGAGCGGCGAGTGGCCGAGATCAAGGTGAATGAGGAACGCCGTCGCCAGCAGGAAGAGAAGGAGGATGTTGAGCGTATACGGCGCGAGGCCGTCCACAGAGCCCAACCCGTTCGCCACTACAAAAACGTCATCGTTGAAAAGAGCACACTTCCATTGACTAGAGCCCAATCTCCCCGTTTCTCCAGACGCTTGCGGGAGCGCAACCCTAATGTTTAATGTGTTGTGTTTTTTTGTTTTTTTCTTAAAAAAATGTTATGAGTAAGATACATACTCTGTCTTCCACCTTGCGTCTTAAAAACAAAGCAAGATATATACTCTGATCTTCCACCTTGCATCTTAAAAAAGTCAACTGCATGCACGATGAAGCTAGAGATTCTAAGTCTTTATATCATCACCATAACATTATTCTTAAGCTAGGAGTGTCACTTGTATATTTTTCATACTCTTTTAATACTGGATGTATTTCTCTAGTTCTCATCCTAATCACCTTGCTTTTTAACTTTCGGTGACAATCCTGTTAAACCTCATCGTATTTCCTTGCTAGTGATGGAAGAGAGTATTTCTGTAAAATAATTTACGTGTACTTTTAATTTGATATATGTCATTTCCTAACACAGATATTAATACCGATTGATATGGCGTGGTTGGTGCCTCCATTGAACCTTTGTTAATAACTGCTGACATATCTGTACAAAGTCGTGGGACTGCACTGGAGCTATTTGGGCGGTGCATAATATTTAGTTTTTAAACAGCGTTCAAAATGTGTATCAGTTGTAACTAAAAGTCCAATTAAAATTTCGACACTTTTAATTATGTGTATCTCCATGCATACCACGCTATCATTACAGATTGTAATATTATATTTATCCTTAACTGCGGCTCACGAGATTGGATTTCATGACTGACACTATAAACAATTTTGAACCGGTCTTGGCCAGCAGTCCTGATATATTGGATGGGGCATATTTTACGACGATTTTTTACTTGTTCAATTGTAACTGGTTACTGACTTTGCTGAAGTAATTATGTATGAATCTATGATTGTGAACAGGAATGTGTATATAATAGAATTTATGACTGTGAAATAAATGTGCTGCTTCAAAATAATTTCTATAAATATTTATTTTATGAGTAGATGGATTAATTAGCATATTATTATTCGGGGAGACACGTTGATATGTCAGTTACGTTGACATGATAAGAATGGGAATCCCAGAATTCTGGAAGAACTCTTAAAGGCACGGGACGGTGTGCCTTTGCACGTGGCAATGTTGACAGTCGGCACCTCTTGAGTGACGTAAGCCAGTTGACAGCTCTCCGCTTGGTCGGTTGAAAGTAAAAGTAATGGCAAATGGAATCTGAATGAAGGAAACGGAACGGATCTTTTTTGGGTGTTTCTGCATATATATATATATAAATAACTTTATTTCATATCGTACATTTACAATTCATTTACATTTCTAATTTTACATTAAAATACAATAATATTATGAAAGAGGATGGTCCTTTCAGAACCTGTATCAGATCCTGCTCTTCCAAGGTACCCTAATTCTAACAAAATCAAATATAATCTTAATCCTAACGTATTGCTAATTTGTTATGTTTACAAATATATAATATTCTATTTTTTTAAATTTGGCAGAAGTGTTGCCTAACTTTTATATACACTTTGATCAACTGCATCCTATACTGGATACTTGAAAAAAAAATTGCATTCCTATACATCATTCATTAAAGTATTACACCATTTGTTAAAGTACACATTTTGATGTTATGTACTGATACATAAATTTGAAGTTCTGAACAATTTTACATTATTGCAATAATACATTTTTGCAACTATACCAACATGTTATACTCATACTATTACCATATATAAGTGGGTTACTATAACATACATGCATATATACATACATGTTATAGAAATGGTTGAAAGTAAAAGTAATGGAAATGGAATCTGAATGAAGGAAACAGAACGGATCTTTTTTGGGTGTTTCTGCGTGTTATAGAAAACTCCAAGTGTCTTCTCTGTCCCTTCTACTCTGAGCTTATGGGGATCACCACCACCAACCCCCCCTCCTCCTCACATGGGCTTAGGTCCTCCCCAAAGATGTTCCATAAATTTCGCCCACCCTGACTGGCATCCCTGATTATAATACAGCTATCTACCGCTAGGTAGTAGCACATGTGAGATCCGAAGCGCATGCGTCGACACATTTAAGCCGTGAATCGTCGACGACGGACGTACTTTGAGCGGTGCCTTTGAATTCTACTTTTTGCTGTTTGGGTTCCAAACAGGTAAGGAAGTTTGAAAATTGTACTGTTATGTATGTTACCCATCCTTTGAAAGGTGTGGAAGGTTCTCGTGCTGGAATTGCTTTAATGTTTGGTTTCTTCTCGTTTCTTATGAAACATAGTGAGTCGAACCTGACCGAGAACTCGGACTGGCTATTTACTTGGCTTTCCTTTCATTTCGCCTTTATGGCGTGTTGTATTGGAGCTAGTATGGTTACTAATGTGTGTTTTGTATGTTGCAGGTCATTATGTCCGAAAACGATAACACCAGTGCTACAAGTGGTGTTCCTGGCACCGGTGCACCTACACCGGGTACGTCAGGTGCTGGGTCTTCGACTACGACTGACAAATTGCTTGCTACCCTTATTAAGGATTTCAAGTCTATCAAAGATGATATTGTCGTTCTGAAGGAGAAGCAGGCTAAGCTTCAAGAATTGCCCAGGAAGACTCCTTGTCCTCGTAGGCCTATCCATGACATTAGTAACGATGAAGATGATTATCTGTCTATGGGCCAAAACGCAGAATGGTTTGAGGATGCTCCTGAGGATGATTCTCAGGTCGTGATTGAGGAGGCTCAGGTTGAGGTTGTTACTGAGAAAAATGACAACAATGTGGCCCCAGTTGATGTGGATGTCTGTGCTGCTAGGGCCGTCCTCGTGACCAATGACGAGACGGTTGGGGTGCCGGTAGAATCTGAGAATATCAAGTTGATCTTGGAAACCATCATGGCTGATGCTCCTCCTTGGGCCAGGGTGAAAGATATCCAGGAGAAGTACAGAAGGCCAAGCAATTTAGATAATTTGCGTGTGCCTACTATTCCCAAGATAGTGTGGGATGGACTTCCCCAGGGTCTACGTACCAAAGAGAAAACTCACCAGAAACACCAACAGGTTTTCATTCATATGATGGTGGCTCTTGTGCGTGTGGCGGATTTGATGGAAGAAGCTAAGGTGCAACTTGCCGGTAGCGCTTTGTTCAAAGAGAAGAATTTCGTGGCAAATTGTATGACCTCTGTACTTGATGCCCTTGAACTTGGGGCTTTCTTCAATATGGAGGAGATTACCAAGAGGAGAAGGCTTGACCTCAAAAAGCACTTCCCAGCCAAGTACCAGGCATACTGTTCAGACACGGTGTCTTTCCCTTCGACTCCTAAACTTCTTCTGGGAGAGAAAATCGAAGACGACTTGAAACAGCTGGACGCGGCGTTCAAGCTCAAGCAGAAGATTTCCACCGAGAAATCGAAGGAAGGTACTTCGACCCCGAAGGGTCGTGGCAGAGGCAAAGGTGCTTCCACTAACGCTCCGGCCAAAGGAAAGGGGCGTGGTCGCGGTGGTTCTTACAACAATAGTAAGGGCTACAATCGCCAGAAGTACGACGACAATGAGGATTTTCGTCGGGGCTCTCAGGAGAAAACCAAGAAGTGACGTCAGAGGTAACTAAAGGTGATGATGTTTTTCTCCCTGGTAAACTGAAATACTATCAATCTAATTGGCGTGAAATTTCTTCTGATTGGAATATTCTTGAATATGTAAATGGCATTGAACTGAATTTTATGTCTGTTCCATATCAGGGATTTCTCCCATCTCAGTATAAAATCAGTGGTGATGTTGCTTTGAAAATGCAGGTTGAAATTGAGAAATTGATTAATCTTGATGTGGTAAGGGAAGTCCCTTACTCAAAAGAGTTGTATGTTTCCAATGTGTTTGCTAGGCCTAAACCAGGTGGCAAAATTAGGCTCATTATTGATCTTACGAAGGTAAACAATTTCATTCGACATGTTCATTTCAAAATGGATCATTTACAAGCAGCGTTAGAGCTTATTGACAGGGATTGGTTTATGGCTTCTATTGATTTAAAAGATGCTTATTTCCATATTCCTCTAAGCGATTTCACTAAACGTTTTCTGAATTTTGTGTGGAATGATAAGGTTTATCAATACCAGTGTATGCCTTTCGGCTTATGCTCTGCCCCTTATATTTTCACGAAACTCATGCGTGTTGTTTTCTCTGAATTTAGAGAAGTAGGAGGTCTAGGTTTCAGTTATATCGATGATTGCTTTATCACCGCTCCTACCCAAGCTGAGTGTGTGTTTCAAGTGGAGAATCTGAAATCTATTCTTTGGAGGTTAGGTTATTGCATTAACCATGAGAAATCAGCGTTTGACCCGGTGACGAAATTGAAATTTCTAGGGTTTGACATTGACACTCATCTACTGAGGGTGTCACCCCCCGCCGATAAGGTACAGAAAACAGTTGGTTGGTTATCTTCCACCATCAGTAAGTCTAAGGGTAGGTTTACCATTCGGAGCATTGCTTCATTAGTAGGGGTACTTAATGACTTATGCAAAGGTGTTCAATACGGTCCTCTTTATCTGAAGAATATTGAGATGGACAAAATTTTGGCCTTGGAAGCTAATCATGGTGACTGGGACAGCTTCATGTATTTGACTAAGAGTTCCATTGATGATCTCAAATGGTGGGTAAGAAATCTGCCCTGCGCAAGTAAGGAAAGGGATTTCACGTGCCCATCTGTTGAGATTTTCTGTGACGCTTCTTTAGAAGGGTGGTCTTTCGTATGGGGGAATCTCCATGCTAGAGGCGCTTGGTCCTTAGAGGAACGTAGCTTACACATTAACGTGTTAGAAATCAGAGCGATCAAATTAGGTCTTTGGTCTCAAGCTGCGGACTTACGTGATGTTTTCCTTGTTATTCGTTCGGACAATACGACAGCAGTTGCTTACATCAATAAGATGGGTGGCACTCAGTCGCGTGCGTGCAATAATGAGGTGAAGCAGATTTGGTCCTGGGCTGAGTCCAGAAACATTCGGTTATATGCTTCACATATAGCGGGTGTTGAGAATATTGAAGCAGATCTAGGTAGCAGGTTTTTCACTGACGATACTGAGTGGGAATTATCTCCTGATATTTTCCAACTGATTGTTGAAAAATGGGGCTCTCCCGACATTGATTTGTTTGCATCTAGAATCAATCATAAAGTTGATTCTTATTGTGCCTGGTTCCCAGACCCGTGGTGCTCTTTTGTAGACGCCTTTTCTCTGAACTGGTCGAAATTTGACTTTTGTTATATCTTTCCACCTTTTAGCCTGATTGGGAGAGTATATCGCCGGATAATTCAAGCACGTTGCAAAGCAGTTCTCGTGACTCCGGACTGGAAGGGGAGGTATTGGTACCCCAAAGTGCAGAGACACGCAAGAGATATGTTGCTTATACCAAAACTGAAGTCAAACTTGTTGGCCAATCGAGAGGGGCAATTACATCAGCTGCTAAGCACTCCGTTAAGAATCTTCCTCTTTTAGAGCAGAAAATCTTGTCTTTAAATCTTCCCCCCGAGGTAGTTCCCTTCTATAGGGCCTCTTGGAGGCCTAACACGCAAAAATCGTACGATGTTTTTCATAGGAAATGGAGAATGTTCTGCGTGTTGCATGACCTCGACCCTTTAAAACCAAATCTAATGATGGGGTTACGTTTTTTGAGTTTGATGTATAGACAAGGGTATTCTTACTCTTCGTTGAATTCAATGAGGTGTTCCTTGTCTTCCTTGATGAGTGACATAGAAGGGAACTCTTTCGGTAAGCACATTATTACGCGTAGAGTGGTAACGGGTTTTTATAACCTAAGGCCTCCGAAAACCAGATACTGTGAATTTTGGGACCCAGATGTCTTGTTGGATTACTTGAGGGAATTTTTTCCTCATAAGAAACTAACTTTCAAAAACCTAACTATGAAAACGGTTACTCTTCTTAGTCTGATTTCGAGTCAGAGGTGTCAGACCTTAGCTGGTCTTAAGCTAGAAGACGTTGTTTTTTCAAAGAACTTTTGCCGTATCTTGTTTTCGGAGTTGCAGAAACACTCTAGGGTTGGCGAAGCACTGGGTATGCTTTCGTTTGAATCTTTTCTTCCGGACCCAAGAGTCTGTGTAGTAAAAGTGTTAGCTGATTATTTAGAATATTCTAAAGAATTGCGTGGTGAAACGAAGAATCTTTTTGTAAGTGTGAGACCTCCGTACAATGCGGTTGGATCTCAAACGATTGGCAGATGGATTCGTGATACGCTACATCTGGCAGGTATTAATACTAAGGTGTTCGGGGCCCATTCTGTAAGAGGCGCTAGCACCTCGAAGTTGGCCTCACTTTCGGTATCTGTAAATGAAATTCTCAAGAAGGCGGCATGGAAGAGTGAAAACACTTTTCGCGCTTTCTACCAGAAGCCTATTTGTAAAGAGTCTGTTCATGACAACGCACTTCTTGCGCAGAATGTATCTAGGAAGCCCAGGCCTTCCTCTTCTGTGATTACTCCCAGGAATTCTCTGTCAAGGTTTAAGAGAAGTTAATAAATCGTTGAACTGTTGTTTCGATTTATCGTTATTTTTGTTGTGTTGAGTTATTTAAAATTCTCACATGTGCTACTACCTAGCGGTAGATAGCTGTATTATAATTTTAGATTAAACGAACAATGTACTAACCTTGTGAAGTTTAATCCTGATTATAAGAAGATATCTAACGCTGGTAGTAGTTCAAGTGCCCACCCGGGCCCACCCGGCGTTAGATATCTCTTATTTTTGGGTTTTTATTTTATCATGTTAGCATAAAATAAATGTTCCCTTATTTAAAACTGTGTCGACGCATGCGCTTCGGATCTCACTTGAACTACTACCAGCGTTAGATATCTTCTTATAATCAGGATTAAACTTCACAAGGTTAGTACATTGTTCGTTTAATCTAAAAATATAAATTATACCTCCAACATTATATTATACCTCCATCTCTCATGAATACTCATATTTTGTACTGAAAATAATTTGGAATTCTTAAAGGTCTTGAAGAGTGAAACTATATGATTACTCCTGGGGAAACGTAGAGGCCTGCACTTGACCGATCGGCGTCAACTGGCATATTCATATGCCTCAAGCATTTACCGAATATATGTGCCACGCCCACTTACTTATCGACAATACCAGTAGAGAACCCGATGGTCCGCCGATCCTCCCAAAATCATATTTCCCGACTTCCAAGCCACCAAAACAATGTCCCCACGCCTAGAGAAATAATATAGACTGCGATTACCTCCAATATATCAAGGTCTTTCTGGTATCACAACCGAGTAATCACCGATTCCAGGGTTCCCGCGGGTCTTAAAAAGTCATTAAAAGTCATGAATTCTGAGTTTGGGTTTTTAAGGGCCTTAAAAGTCATTAATTTTCACTGTGAGTCATTAAAAAGTCATGAAAAACTATCTGAGTCCCCTCCCTGACCATATTCTGCATTGAAAAAGTTGTGCAGCCGGCTAAAAATCCTAAATAGCCACCTTACACAAAACTTAGTGACATCCCTGGATCTGCTAAGAAGTGAAAAATCTATAAAATTGGTGCACTGAAGTCTCTAAGGAAATTATGCTGAAAATACACCAAAGCCACCATTCTTCATGTAAAACTAAAAGTAAAAAATTGTAAAAGTACAAGTCTATATTTCTATCTTTTATGTGAATCAAAGTCAGAAGTTTATATTATCATTTGGACAATATTTAACCCCCCAAAATGCTGAAAATGCACTGGAGAGCAAAGAAAACCCTCTGGCTCAGACCCCACGCTTTAATGGCTGAGATAGTGTCTCGCACATCTGACTTAACAAAGTTGGCATCTACATTGTATTCAATACAAGTATTCATTGTTTTAAGAAATGTATTCATTGATTTTGAGGAGATTACATTGATGTTTAAAAAGGTCATAAATAATAGGCTAACATGACTTCATTTGGTCATTAAAAAGTCATTAAAAAATGGCGGAATTGGTCATTAAAAGTCATGAAAAATGATGGGCTCTGGGCCGCGGGAACCCTGGATTCCTTGACCCCTATATGCTTAAGCATGAACGGACATTTCACCCTGCGTACGGCCACATGCTCGCACATGGCACCTTCGGTAAACACTCGGCTTCGCATCGGTAAAACTCGGGGGAAAAATTGACCAATCACAGGGCGTATTACATCAACCTTGAGCCAGGCTCTCAGCCAATGGGATCACCGCTTCCAAACGTTACTCGGAACGCCATGTTGACGGCCGGCAACATGGCCGTGGGTGGCGGTGGGCAGTCGGCGGTGGGCAGTCGGCGGTGGGCGAAGCCTTTTTAAATAGCCTAAAGTTTCATTATCGGTCAAATGGTATAATATCCTAGTTAATTTAAGAGTTATCTATTGTGACGATTCTAACCTAGTGCCAGTCGCCCTCTGGATATTAGTTCTTTTTACTAAACTGATAGAGTGATGATATACTGAACTGATACAGCTGATAAAAATGACATGAGGGCAGCTGATATGGTCGACCCGAATTGGGTCGGTAGACCCTTCTCAGGCATGTTAGTAACAAAACCGATTTCATGCTGTCTTGTTATTATTATTGTTTTACAATATCGGGATGAGTTATTGGGCACCAGGGGAATCATTTGCGCGAATCCCCGCACTTCTGTGTTTTGGCATTTTTTCGCCATAAGCAAGTTAGTGTTGCAGGAGCTTACATGTGGCGCTACAAATTGCCGCTATTGGTAGCAGGCCTAGCTGGCCTACCGTGCGGTAAAACAATGGGGAATGTGATAAAATACATCTACTAGGATCTCACAAATCTGATGCATTTAATACCATCCGAGCGATGCGATGTCATAGTCGATATAAAACGGGAAGGATTTATGCAAGCTAGTATGAGTAATATAATTCCTTCTCAAAACAATTTTCACATTTGTGGCCAACAAGTAGTTTACACAAAACAGTGGTTTAGTCCTGTAATACAATCAATCTAATCCCGTTGACCTGACTACCCACGCAAATCGTAGCCTCCCTAAGTAGGTGATTTCGAATTACGATGTGCATGTTTTACGTTAAGTAATTACTTTAACTTAACGAATAACATAAATTTAGAATATGTACTTATTGTATATTACGGAACGAATTTATGAGAATAGTATAGATTATTAAACGCGTAGTCACTAGGCCTACATGCCGCAAAACCTGCATCAGAATTAAGGCGCACACAATATTTTGGGATTTTGGGGACTCGGATTTTGTCCATATTAATATAGGGAAACTTCTAATAAGCCGAAGATGGAGCTTTCGGGAAAATATCGTGGGTTTTAGTATATTTGGGCCTTTCCAGAAGTTAATTCTATCAAGCCAATTAAATTTGTAAAAAACAAACAAACCATAAGTTATAACATCGGTGATGTGATTTAACGCGGGCTACTGGTGAAAGCATAAGCCAGCAATTGGGCTATAGTAGGATTTTTTTCCAGGCTTAATATATTATTTTTTCAAAAAAAAAAGAAGATTCTCTGAGAAAATCTTTTTAGGATTTTCCTTGGAAAGCTACAACATATACCCTAACTATTTGTTGTACCATAGGCTATTGTCAGTCAAGAAACGTTTGTCAAATCAAATAGAAAAAAGGAAAATGGGGCATTAAGATGAAAGCTGTGTAAATGTAGCCTACTACACACAATTCTGAAAATACAAACAAAGAATCCCATGCACCTGTTACGTAATGTTACGTAACGCCTGGACCATTGATTGATCATTGTTTATTTCGAGCAAAGTACATAATACAATATTTAATACCGGTTTGACAGAAATGGGTCGCCTTCATCTGTGATAATCATAGGTCTTCCAGAGGGTCCCTAAATACAAAAAATAAGATACATAGTTTTTTTGTTTTTCCCATAAAATACATAGTTAATAATATAAAATCAGAAATTTAAATATATAAATTGTAAGTAAGGAGTGGATAGCCTTATGTCAGGCTATATCACGATTTGTTGGGCGCCAGCATGTTTACTGTTAGCTACTGTTTACTCGGGTGAGTAGCCTATTGACCGCGCGCCGGTGATGTCTCACCCTCTTCATCCAGGGCATCAGCTGTTTGCGGGGAAAATCCCAAGCTCTCTGACGCGCCCGCCCACCATGACCCAACTCACTGTGACGCCATTACTCACGTGGTGCAAACAAGGCGTCCGCATGGGTCGCGTTAGACGCAGGGGAGAGCAACGTGTTCGGGCAAGTGTCCCCAGTCCCTGGTTATACCAGTGTGAAGCCGGTATGCAACTATCATGGAGTGCTCTTAGTTCTCTTCCCTGTATTTATCATCAGGGGCTGTGTCTCAACATGTCTTTGACTCGGTCATGATCAGGATTTGAAAATGGAGGATTGAATGTGGGCGGGGTAGGGTCTTAATACACTTCAAGGATTTAAGACCAGCTCTACCCCATATATGCCCTGCTGATAGAAGTGGAATTTGGATTGGTGTGTTGCCAGAAGTCGAGTGGAGATGCTGTGTGAAAGATACGAAAGATTCCAGCTTTAATGTGTGATTTCAGAACAATAGATCTACATACATATAGGTCTATATGTTGTACCTTGCAATTATGGAGTAATATAAAGGTTCCGGGAGATTGTATATGTAGGCCTACCAAGTATTAAATCGTTATATTCATGACCAGAATCATGTATTCTGGTTTGGTCTTGGATGAGGATTACAATGGGGTTTTGCAATTTCTTAGGAGCCTAGGAATGGAAAAATACTGGGTCATCTTCAAAGCAAAGGGGTATGATCGAGAGAGTGATATTCTTGATCTCGGCCATTCGGATATTGATGTAATGCATATAACACAGGGAGATGGGGATATCATCCTGGAAGCCGGTAGGTGTGCAGATATTTTATTTGAATAACCATCTCAAACGTAATACACTATAGGTTCCGCTTAACCTGAGCTAGATTTACCTGAATGCTAATTTAACATATTAAATCAGAAAATGGGGCTTGCACTAGCTGTTAATTCTCATGCTCAGAAAATGCATTAAATGATTAATAATGATTTATGCATGCACAAAGATATTCGTGGATCCACCCCGGGCTCAATTTTTTTATATTGTTGTCTTAGACTGGTTTAAATCAGCGCATTTGAATATCGATAAGAACAAGTAGTTTCCTGTGATTAAAAGGAATGACTTACTCTTATTATTAAAACGTATTTAACTGTGGTCGGACCTTTCAGTTTTATTTTCAACATATAAAAACATCATTGCTTGGGTGATCGAGGTATAGGCCTAGCTTTGGGTTCATGCAACGTAAGGCCAACGTTTCATCAGCTGATAAAGGAGAACCCGGGGATTCCCTCTTCAAGCTGAGGGGTGTTCCCCAGTGAAGGGCTTCCCCGTCCTATAAATAACTCATGCGTGCAATCGCCGATATCCCTACAATTATGGCCATATGTTACGTACCTACCCAAAGCGATCCTAGTGGCCATTTCATGAACTATGGTGGAAAGCTTGAATTACAGGGGGGGGGGGGGGGGGGGATTGTCAAAAAAAGTTTAATACCAAGTCCAAATATCATTAATCAATCAATACAGAAAATAAGTTGAAAAATATGTTAACTATGCTTTTTTGTTCATAATATATTAAATTTAAAGTTTCGTGCAATTATGGAAACATTTTAGGCCCTACTCAGCTCTTGTTTTTTGTCAGTCCATAGGCCTATTTCTGAAATTTGTAGTCAAAGAACTCGAGATTTATGACTGATTTCTGTGTTTGGATCTGTATATAGGGTAGGTGTAAATATGAACCACATTCTAGAAGCTCAGAAAAACGTAGTATTTAGTGTCCTTTGCCTTCGATAACTCATAAATGAGTTTCTTTTTGCAGCACTGAGCAGAGCATATATAATATATTATAAATGATTACTGATCGCTCACGAAACACTATTCTTTCAAACAATCCCTGGAGCTAACTTGTGCAATAAAAGTATTTAAAAAGAACTATTTGAACATTTTTGTGAACTTCAGCGACCAAATTCCAAGTGAGTTCCTCGTTTATTCTCCAAACCTGGCTCGAGGAAAATGGTCTTGCCCATTACCATGACAACCTGAGACGCTATGATGTCACAGAATTGTCCCAGTTACAACATTTGGAGGTGGACGAGGACGTGTTCACTGAATTAGAAATGGATGTCCCCGGCCATCGCAAGCGGTTCATTAAAGCCCGTGAGTTTCTTCAACCCTTCAAGCACTCTTGATTTTTTCCTCCGAATTTGCTGGTTACTCATTATCAATGTGGTTTTAGATAATATAATCATGAGATTATTAAACATGCGTAGTCACTAGTGTGTCCAATACCCATAGGGTAATTGATTGATACAAATCAATAATATTTAATATCCTGAAAAAGTAATTTTCTATTATTTGTTGTAGTGAATCAGCTGAGGAAGAGAGCTAAGCTCATGGATACCGACGACCCTGTAGCAGAAGGATATTGGGGGAAGCCCGAGACACTGGTTAATGCAAAAAATGATTTTTTATGCCTTTCTGCAGAATTGATATCTACTAAGGATTGTGAAAAATATGCTTCTCTAGGTGAGTTTCATGTAAAAAAAGTAATGTAATCTCCATCTATATTTTATTATGTAGCTATCTATATATTATCATCTTCAATTCTTCAGTCAGAATTTTACGTAGGCCTATTCGTAGCTGTTTATATCTAAATTTATATCTTCATATCTGATCTATTTAAGAATTCATGGTTGATTCTGGGAGTGATGTTGTGACGGTCCGCCAAGAGTTTTTAAACGACTTGGACCTGGAACTAATTGGTACAATTCAGAGTCAGGGAGTGCATGCATGCAAACGTAAAGAATTGTTCAAAGGAATCATCCGCATTGGGGGCATAGAGGTCGAGACAGAGGTAGGTTAAACACTTCAATTATGGAAATGTAATTTGTCAAAATTATAAAGGTTTGAGGATATATTTCCAGTCTCAGGGATTGCTATATATTCTCACCAGGAATTGAAATGCGACGCGTCTAGGCCATTTGGGCGTGTCATGATCGGCATATTGTTTACATCTGATGGCTTTAGTAAATAAAATGTACCAATCTTCCTTGCAGGTCATGTCTGAGACGTACGAATCAATAGGAAACCAGGTGCTACGAAACTTCCACCATGAAATAGATTCTCAAAGACATTTCTGGTATGCAAGTGACCGCAAATTTCTACCACCAAGTGACTTGATTCCGGTAAATTGTAGACCAAATCCACATCAAGAGGAAGGAGACGATGAAAGGGGAGAAATGGCATCAGTTGATGCGAATGAAAATGATGTGCATAACGATGGCAGTTAATGATACAATTGTTGTGTACATACATCCAACTTGAAGTGAAGTGAATACTTTTTAACCTAGGAAATCCATACTTGTATTATCAGGTCTTCAATCGTCCAAAGACATGTTGGGTATTAATTTGTATGTTATGTTCAACTGCATTTTAAAGCTCATTTTTGAAATGTGGGTTATTTGAGAGGATTGGTGAAGGCGAATTGTACATTTTCTGAAAATCGCGACTAAGCCAACATCAAAATTACTGACCAATTAGCCACATTTTTACGGACAAAATTCTGTTGTCAGCAGGCCAAAAAGAGTCTTTAAAATAAAATACACAATCTTGGATGGATCAATCATCATCTCTTCCGTTAGGGCATTCTCATACCCACACGTCCACATAAAATACACGAGCACTTAATTTTAAATGAACAATTCTGGCAAAATTTTCGCTTGTTAACATTAAAGATAATAGTTGCCTGAATAAGATGCATGTCGCTGGACGTAAAAAAGGAGATACCTGGCAATAGTGTGACTAACCGAATAGTATACTTGCCCATTTCTTTTGTTGAGAACAATTCAATCTAGGAAATTGCATATGTATATACTTCCAAAGAGATGCTGTATTATCTTTGATGATGGTAACAAATATTTTGGCTGAGACAGAACATCATTTAAATTTTGAATAATGACTCGTGTGTTACAGTGTCTCTGCGCTTTTGGACTGAAGAAATTCAAGGCTTTTCAAGGCCTTTCCATGCCCAGTCTAGTGGTTTTCCAGGCCGATATGAATGATTTTTATATTACCTTAATGACGAGACCTTGGGGCTGTAGTTATTGCTTTCATAGTCCAATGATCAATTTAACAAGTTGTATAACCTCTTTTTCAACTTTTACTTGCCGAGTCATTTACTGCATGCGAGGTGTGAATCAAGGGAAAGTTTACAGAAAAAAACAGAATCTTTGAAAATTTCAAGGCCATTTAATAGATTAGAACAGGATTCAAGGCCTATATACATTTTGCAGGCCCTTCGATCAAAATTCCAGGCCATGGAATTTATTTTCCAAATTCCAGGCCCCGCGGAGAGTGTTAAGCAGTATTGCAGATATTAGAGGGAGACATCAATATAGACATTATAAGTATAAGTATGGGGGCATGCTCCCCCGGGATTTTTGTGTAAAATGAGTGCATTCCACCGAAAATTCATGACCGCGGAAACCCTGTAACAACAATTTCAAACAACCATCAAGAACGATAGTAGGTATTTTGAAGCAATGAATAATTTTAGCATTACTTCCACATTTTTTTTATCTGTGCCATTTTTAGTACCGTTAGTTTATTTTCAGGCATAATTTACCTGGCAATAGTGTGACTAACCGAATAGTATACTTGCCCATTTCTTTTGTGGAGAACAATTTAATCTAGGAAATTGCATAATATGTATATACTTCCAAAATGTCTAGCTAATCGTGGTTTTGTATAACGGGATATTGTATTATATATCCCCAATTGTAGTATTAATTCGAGGGTTGAAAATTCCGTCCAGATAGCAAGTTTCCAGAAATGGCCCAACAGTTGTTCCACATTTGAAAATTATTTTCGATGGAAGCTGAGAAAATATCGGGGAGAATTTTGCACTTTCCAATAAGGCCGTCTAATGAAATGTGGCCTGTACCTGTCAGTCTAAAATTGCCACTCATGTGTTGTAAATAAATGCAGTATTCATATTGGTTATACTGAGTGAATAAAAGACATAAGTCATAGATAAAATGGTCTACAGCGGTTTTTTATTATTATTTCTGAAGGTGCTGGCTACAATAGTATTTGTATGCTTTTACGTTGAACACTGGAAAAAAATGCTAAATTAACTTTAAGATAAACCCAGAAACTGGTAATACATGAATTATAGACCAGCTGTGTAATTTAAATATGCACAATAAAACCATGTGAAACGATAATCAATGGAAAGAATCAATGAGTACTCGGAAGAGTTCGTTCAATGTTATCCACCTGAAAATAAGGGACAATTGTGTAAATATCCAGTTATAATAGTTTTCCTTTTTTGAAATAATCTAAGCTATCTAATTCCCGCCTTACCCACCCATCAAGTACATAACCAGACGTCTGAAGCCGCGACCATATTCAGTTGTTATAAAAGATATGCACAGCTCTATGCCTTGACCCATCATAAAGAATGGCTTAATTGCATACTGTGGCAATGAACACAACTATAGAAAATCACTTAAAAATAAGAAATAGAATGTGTTGCCATCACCACCCAACAGCACATACTGCAATACAAAGAAACCTTAAGGCATACTCGAGAGACATACATGTTTAAGCCATTTATCTTCTCTATATATATGCCTCTTTAAGAAGGGGGAATACGAGTAGAGCTGACGATATTTCTTCTCGGAAAATAATTAAGTGGACATAAAGGGACATGAAACTTTCATCGTTTCAAATTGATGAAAAGAACAGAAACGTGATGGACAATAGGCATTTCTAACTGCTGATGGATACATACCATTTTTATCTGTATACATATCATTCCATTCTGTATTTCTCTCAAATGGTATCTTATGTTCAATGAGGAAAAACGCTGTTAACAGCCGAATTGCGCTGTCTGGTGTCCAATAAAGAAAAGGAATTCTGGCCAAGAGTAATGAGGGTTGTTTGGACTTGTGATTACCTATAACACTCTAGAATCTGAATGCACATGAATATATGCGATGCTGTCAAAAGCCCCACTTGTAGATATATCAGGGCGTTATTCGTATGTATCGAAAACAAAAACCATACATTGATACCACTTGATTCGTTAACAAATAGCTCTTTCCAATATTCATAAATTTGCCTCTAACAGAAGATCTTGCTTCACCACATTTTTGTTTCAGGACATCATGATCGTAAAATATCTCTTTTCAACATCGTTCGCGCTAGATAAGTGGGCAATTTATACCCCACGCGATTTCTTTCTGGGGTCCATTTTTACGTTCTTTTTAACACTTAGAATCTCACTTTTGAACAAGATGGAAACGAGCGCCTCCTACGGTCACACGTGAGAGGTTGGAACTCCAAAATTCTGTTTGTAGCGGTTGTCATCTTCATTTACGTAGTTGAAGTAGTTTTTAACAAGTTGAAAAGCCTGATGTTTTGTGATTTTTTTCCCCATTCGATCAGTCTTTGATGATGCAAATAGTACTCTGCCGACTGCTTTAGTCGGCCGCTGACCACTCCAAGATGTTTAGTATACGCTGTTCTCGGGTGGTTGTGTTAATTTTTTATTCTCAGCTACTGTCATCAATTTCTTTAATTCTGTTAGCAAAGTACATATCGTGTAGTTGCGATTCCATTTATGTAGAACAGGAACAGATTCTTGGAGCACCTGCAAGAACAGTACAACGAGCACCTCAGCATTATGAAAACAAATCCAGGAGAAGAAAAATATTTCCTCTTAAATTTGAGTATATATACTTCACAGCTTAGAATAATAAAATTATCTCAATGTTACGTTGCTGGCATTAGAGACGTGCACCAACTACATGTAGTTTAATCAACATAATTATTTGAATTTCTCCCTGCAGCTTAACATTTATTCAAGTCTTAGACATCTAAAAAACTCAACATACAACTATTATAACATTATCCGAGGGGAAACTTACAGCGCCATGTGGATCTACTGAGGTCATATTGATGCGGGTGAGAAAACGAGCAGAAGGAGCTTCATCTGGGTATTCATTACTACAGATCACTTGCAGGTTGTAGATTCTGCCTTCAAACACAGTCTAAAATGATACACAAGTATAATTTGATTATAATAGAAATAGAGTGATTTTAGATACTGAAAAACAATCCCAAAGCATATGCCATTGCTAGTTAGCAAGAAATGAAACAAGCCCATTTAGAAAAGTGACGGAGATAACGCATCTCAAATGCTTGACCGACAATGAACATAGCCCTATGCTACCTTCCAATCAACATAAGACGTCAAATTTACAATGTACGCCAATTCAGGTTTTTATTCAATGTTTTGACTTATTTTTTGACCGACACAGTGATCTCCGAACGCATCAATTTAAAAATGTAAATATTTTATATAAAATGGCCATTAAATAAATCATAAAAATCGTGAGATTAAAGCAACAACATTTCTTCATAATGATGTCACATTTTAGTCATTGTAGAAGGACGTGTAATATCGATTTAGCAACTTTCAGTGAAGGTATAATGGAGTCGTTGCAAAATGGGTGTCATATTTCGTTGTCATTTGCATTTAAAATTTATATTACAGAACTTATGGTACTATTCGGAAGATATTATCTTTTCTATCCCTTCAAATATCAAACAACATAAATACCAATTCTCATTATTCCAGGATCTTTCTTTTTAATAATATTTTCACCAAAAATGACGGAGATCACTATTTGCTAATACCTGATAAAGGCCCATAAGTTATTGCCTTTAGTAAAATTCGTCCTTCCTGGCATGAACTGGAAGAACCAGTTACTTACCAGACATACACCATCAAATATTCATCTTTTAGTTTTAAGATAAAGATCACTTCATTTGTTCATTCAAACAAGCCTAAAAATACCAGATATGGACCCGGATTCATTTACAGAAGACCACCTCCTACTTGTTATGTTTGTTTCCAGCAAATACATGACAAAGCTATTCTTATTTAAGGTCCTGGAGACTGGGGGCATTTTCTATACAGTGCAGAACACATGAAAGTCCCCATGGGACGGACAGTAGAGCAACCTACCCGCGCTGGACCAAGGATCATGCCACGCCAGGTACTGAGGGTCATGTCCTCCTCGTCGTCCAGACCCCAGCTCACGCTGCCGTCTCCTTCTCCTTTCTGTCCCATCTCCAGCTCCTCGAGCAGCCGGAAATTACGGGGCACGTGCACTGTAATGTTCAAAGAGACATGACGGATATGTTAATAAACCTGGAGTTAGTACAAGTGGTAAGACATATAGACTTGAATCCCATTCTCCATTCCCTCGGTTCAGCACTTACAGTTTGATCGATAGATCCATATCGAGTGTTAAATAATTGTTCTGATGAAGGTATAATGTAAATATCGAAACGTTGGTAACCATAGAAAAATAAACGACAGGCAACACAAAATCAACTACAGTAACTTATTATTTCCACCTGTGTTGTTCCCCATACTCGTTTGAACTGGCATAATGATTGATACCAAATATCTGCAATGTTTGCTCCCTGAGAAATATCATAGGAAGGGATCAAATGCCAGTCCGATCAATATTATCCAAGGCAAACTTAGAATTGACATACTGGTACTAGACTATAGTATACATGTACTACAAGTGAGCGCTATTTTATTGGCAACATTTAGAGGGAAGCAAAGTATAAAGAGGTAAACATATCAAGTATACGCCATAGGAAAAAATGGCTAAAGGATACTCCAAGAAAGGTATCTTCTTTACACAGTTCCCATTTGTATTACAACACAGAAAAACCGCACTCGCATGAACCCTCACGCTGGGTATGATGCATACAAACTGTCTAAACATAAAAGACGGTTCAGGATGTTTGGTACAAGTAACATATTGGGGGATATTAAAGAACCCAGACATAATGAATCTGTGCAGATTTACATAATATGATATCAGATTCATCCGGCTACCAGTTTTAACATCGGAGAATATTCAATGATAAATGAGGACAAGACTATTTGTAGGATTGAGTCAGCATTGAGTCAGCGGGTTAACAGTGTGTATAAATAAATTTTCACAAGGGCTAGAAAAATCCGACCATCAATCTCCATGTAAAAAGGAAGCAAGACTTGTATAGTATGGTTGCGGGCGACACAGGCAGCCAGATATGGGCAAAAGCAGCATCAACAAGACGATTCACAATGAGTAATGCCTGTCTCATGATGGAACCTGGCAAGACACGCATACAAGATAGGCCCGACGCGCAATCCTGGAGAGACTGCTTCCAGTAAAGCTGAGTCCAAGTTTGCAGATTTTATGTGAGGACAGAAACCAACACTGCGAATATGTCTCGTTCAATTATCACAATTCCTCAACAGAATTTGATTAAGTTCCCCGCAGTGAGACAGGCTCAACCGGTGACATTCATCCAGCCGATATTGCAACTGAAATCTCATAATGAAGATATTGCATGAAGACTATACAACACATACACAGTAATAAAATCAAAGGTGTTAAAAGCATGGAACTGGGTAGGTGAAAGAGAGCTGTTGTATTATACAACCCTAAGGGAACGAGGCGTTGGGTGGACAACTAGTGCTCGGTCTAGCTTTTGATGATCTATATGTATATTGCATGATATTCCACCAAGGAGTCTAAGAGGGGTCACTTCATACTCCTAGCATCAAAGATACTGATTAATAGCAATGTTAAGCCCGTAGGTAGGCAGGGAATAACAGAGACACTAGGTTTACAACGCAGGTATACATACATGTATACAAAAGAATAAATAAAGTAAATACCGGTATAAATGCATCGTATAAATGACACTCAGTCACTCATGACTTACTCGTATAGAGTTGAGGAGCAGGAGGAGGAGGTGGAGGTTGGGAGGCAGATGAGGGAGCCTGACCTTGGTCTAAAGTGACTGCTGGCCTTGACTGTTGATCCTCCACTACCGCCACATATTCATCTTCCAGGTTATCCCACTCCGGGTCTGGAGGAACCCCACAACAGGCCAGCACCCCGGAGGAGGACCCATCCCCCCTTCTCCGGACTGGTATACTGTAATGCTTTCCGAACAGGAACTCCAGTACCCCATGCAGGTTCATTGTGTCCAAATCAATAACACCGCAGTGGCTGCAGAGGATGAAGAAGTAAGACTAATAGTATCAGCAATAGTAGTAGTTGTGGTATTAGACCATGTAACTGCCCAGTCAACACCGGCATCCACCATACACATGGGCTCGTATATAGTGGTAAATATGGCTGGAACACAAGCAGAAAGTCCAGAGGTAATGTTTACTAAGGCTCTACAGCCAGTTGCTGCGTCATTAGCCTTTCACACTTGATCTCATCCTTTTCGAGGAGGCAGTGGTAATAGTACACAGAGGTCATTTCCATAAACAGAACAACAACCGCAGAAATAGCTTAGAGCCATACTATAGTGAAGCCATCCGATGGCACAGTCTCGTAGATGGGATTCTTGGTGTAACATATGGAAACACACAGCACCAAAGCATGGCTAAATAGGGCATGGCCATGTCACGTCGAGATATGTACATAAAACATTATTTCACTTTCAGGCAGTAGGAATATTTAAATATATGGGCATGGGAAGTCCCATAAGGAAGTGAAACAATGATATGTGGGAATTGTGTAGGGTATACAAATAGAATTCCAGTATATTGATAGCAATATATTCCATGAATCACAGACAAATGCTTATAAATAGCAGCAGTAGTGTTGTAAGCTAAGGTAAACCATTATCTCCAGGTTTGGTTTGTTATTGTTCACTCTCCGTTGGGGCGTGTCCTTCTGACTGCGTATGTGCACAGGTAATCGTTGTTCTAGCTGTGTGCTGGTGGCCCATTCACACACACACTATGACCTCCATTGGTGAAGAAATAAAGAATATAGGTAGATGTTTTATCGATCCATCTGATATTGGAGGCATATAAACCAGTCAGTCACGAGGCCAGGTCTGGTACACCTCAACATTACCCTTTGCTATACATCCTCTTCATTCTCTGTGAATCACCACCACCGTGGCACCATCTCCACTAGCACCACCACCACCGCTACCAACACCACCACGGCTACGACTGGGCGCAGGAGCAGGCTCGGGGTGTTGTTACCCTCCACATAATACAACACAACACACCATGAGCCAAGGAAATATCACCACACACGACCGAGCTCAGGCCATGGCATTTCGTGCTGTCCTTAACAGTTCTTACGCAGTACACATCAACAGAATAACCTCTAAAGGTATAATAAACGCTGTGTTTTTGCCAGTAGAATATTCCACGGAGACTGTCAGTTCCATAAGGTCCCCTCTCAGAGTCCAACTACAACACCACACGCAGCTGTCAACATAAGTACCCACACACACATACACAGCCGCATGACATAACGCACCCAGGCCCACCCAGAGTGAGGGCGATCGTGCTCATTGACCTATTTCATGGGATCACATCATTCTCCTGCCCACTCTACCCACACAAGTCCGCACAGCATAGGTGTGTATTGTGTATCAGCTCCAAGCATATAATCCACTCATAAATATTTACTCATAACGGGGACATATGATCCGAGAGGCAAGGCAAGAAGTGTTATAAATTCTGGAGATTACATAGATTAAGCAGAGGTCAATCTGATAACCTGCAGTAAAAGCAACTATGGCAGACGAAACAGAGATAAAGATACAAAATATACGCGCGCGTGTTATTTAAGGAGAGAACAGCTTCAACTACCAACTGTAGGAAAAACAGGCCATTGGAAACAAAAGAACAGAGAAATCCGTTCGGTGAAAAAATCATCCATCAAAGAGCAAAGAGGGAGGTATTACTCTTGACCTCAACCGTCAAAGCGTGAATTTTCTGCGCTCGAAAATATATCACATGGGTTGCTACATAAGTTACGGCAAGGATGCCAACTATGTTACCCCATATCCAATGAAGAAGAAAAAATAATCAAATCAATACCAAAGGCCATATTAGGACCGTAGGCAGTTCCTTCATACACAATTCATGAACAGTTGCCTAGATGTATGTATTACCGATGGAAATAATCCGTTTCACTTTAGACTACACGTGATATTCAGCTGGGTCAAATAGACAGCTTAAAAGGAGATTCCTAGAGATCTTAAGCAGGGTATAAATAGAATTCAATGAAGAAGAAAGCAATGTGAGCGACAGTCCATTCATCATTATCACATGGGCTGGGCAAACAAGGGTTAAGTTTTAATTGGAATGGTGCAGTAATGAGGAAGCTAGTCTTAATCCTACCAACAGGGATTTAAACCCTTTTCATAGGCATAGCTTTACCCAAAAGAACTAGGCTACAATTTTCGCTACAAAGTTCAAACGACATACTCCCATTTCATTCAAACCGTGCTTGGCAATTACCAGAGCTGTACATACTGGCAATACGACTAAATGTCAATCGTATGATAAGAGTAATTTCAAATTCGAAGAATCGTAATTGGAACAGACTCCCTCCTGTCATTTCTAGTTTAAATCTGCTGCATGTATATATAGTTCAGGAAGTAAATATTCTTTACTAGTGTAGCATTTTAAGTAAAGATTTAATTCTTTTGGGGACAATTCCACATTATTTGATGTGTCACCTTTTCTTGCCCAGCGGGAGAAAACACATTATAGACCCTATTTCCTTCACTAACATTATGCAGGTCAATGAAATAGAATGACTTCAATAACGAAATTAAGGAATGTTGAAATTAAGAGCAATAGTCGGAAGTTTTTTTTCTCTATCTCAATTTATTTTCCACAAATAACTGTGGGAAGTTTGTGATAGGCCTTCATGATAAAGTAATAAGATGTAGGTTGAATCAATGTTGTTTGGAAGGGTATCAAGAATTTATACCATATTTCGCAAGGTGGTGCAACGATTGAGACGAGCAAAAAGTCCCAAGCCCTATGGTCAACGTCAATAACAAAAAAATCTCCATTTGTTAATGACTTCATTCTTAACCTTGTATCAGCCCAACAGGCCCGGGAATAAATTTTACTTTCAAGGATCATTGGCGTACTTCTAAAAAAGCACGCTCCAAATAAACAAATAATCATGAAGATGTTTGAGCCAGGGAGATCCTATTCCTTGGTTGATAGGTAGTGTTACTAGCATTTTAAGGCTAAGGAAAACCGGAATGTAAATCAGATTTGCACTACCAGTTGTATCCTCACAGAAACAATAAAGAATTCCCTATCTTATCCATATACATGTACACTCCTCTGGTATATAATCAGAACAGATCCGTCAAATTAGGTGTTATTGACTGTGGTATGAATACCAACCTGCCATTTGAGCCATCGGTCATTATTCCCATCTGATGCGTCATGCTAAGGGCAGGGCACAATACCATTCAGCAAATATACAAGACGGATAGGTATAAATTGTTCTGACGTATACTGTAGAGGCAATATTGTTTACCCGTCAAAACAGACAGTTACATATGAATGTGTCTCTTTGCTTCATACTCGATTGACATCTTATTAAAATTGAAGCTACAAAACCCCACTACAAAGTTAGTGAAATTTACACGATCCTTCATCTATAAAGTTTCCCAATAATGGATGCAAAATGTAAAGATGTTAAAGCTGCACTACCAGTTAACATTAGATCAAAAACGAAAAACGAAAGATTTTTTCTACTTTTTGTTATATTCTTTTCCAACCCATCTAAAAGCCATTTGACCAAAATTGTGTTTGTGCTTTTAAAAAGTCCACATTCATAAGTCATTTCCTGTGGTGGCATCACTTATTATCGCTCACACTGGCGGCCGATTCAACTTCAAATTAATGTACGCATATGACAGCAGCATAATATTGATAACTTCAGTCCCATAATTCATAATATGAGTGAATTTGGTAAGATTTTGTTGTTGTACTCATTCTCAAATTTACCATCCACAAGTACGCATTTTAATTTAGTTGTATAGGCCATGTTTTAATTACAAGGTTCCCGCGGCTCAGAGCACATCAAATTTAATGACTTTTAATGACCAATTACCCCAGTTTTTAATGACTAAAAGAAGTCATGTTAGCTGGTCAATAAAGGCTTGATGCTTGAATAGTCAATATGGACGTAGCACGTTCTTCCTTGGTTATTTACAAATGTGACAGTTTCCACTGTAACTTAGTTGGGTAAGGCTGTCAGCGGAATTAAGTATTTCTGTTAACTTATTTACATAGAAATGTTAGTTTTAAAATTTCATACATTTCCTGCTTTATCATACATGTAAAAAGACGTTTTTAAAAGTTTTTAATGACTCACAGCGAAAATTAAGGACTTTTAAGGCCCTTAAACGAAAGGGCCAAACTCAAAATTAAGGACTTTTTAAGGACCGCGGGAACCATGAATTATACGTTTGTTACTTTGCCATTCTCCAATTACAAAAACTGAGCCTGATATTTGAAACAGGACAATGAAAGTCAATACGCCTTGGCCAGCATTAAGACAACTGGGGGAGAAAAAACACAAATTCAGTTCATTGGAATGAAACACAATGATTAAAAATAACAAACAAACATGACAAACGCCTCAGTATAACTTTTATAATACATCTTATGCCACTTGGGGGTGGGGAACAGATGGATGGTGTTGCAAGATTTCCCAGTAATATATATGTGAAAGAAATTCTTTCCTATTACTGGAGAAGATTGAAGTTAAAGCTGCAGCATCACCCACTTTGTCCCAAAGCTGAAAGTGTGAGGTGTATTCAACTATCGCTGTAGAATACACCTGACACTTAGACAGATCACCTCCTTACAAGTGAAGTACAGTAACTGGTGCCATCTCAAATACATTAACGCGGAAACTTGTTTTTGACAAAGGTGGCAAGATCATATGAATGGAAATTGTGATGTTCTCCTTTCCCATTTAGACAAACCATGTTTATTTTATCAGGACTGGGCCAGCTCATATATACAGCGTTGGTGGGTGGGGTGATAGGTTTGATATCCCTGCCATTTGATCGATACTAAGCATGTAAGCATCTACCATGTTCATCCAGCATAACAATAGCCAACCCAATCTAATTTATAGATCCATGTACTACTGTGGACAGGTATCTCTTCCTAGCATCTACAGGATCGTGTTATGCTCTTCCCATCGGAGGGTCAAAGAGTCATCAGGCAACATAGGGATATTGCTTATTATCACATGCGTAGTCCTGAGGGGCTGGGGGTTGGGGGATTACGTTGATGATTTATAGCGTCACTGCCTTTGCCATTAATTAAACAAGGGTATTTTATACATTTACAAGCAATCCTCATAGTAATGAAGGCCAAAATATTTGAATTCAATGTCCACATGAAGCAACGCAGAACACAACTTTATCAACGGGAGATATAATGAACTCATAAAAAAATCATGGCACATGGTGAACAATGAAAGCTTGATGTAATTATAATAATCAATCATTAATCCTATACTGTATACAGGGTGCTGGCTCATTTTGAACGCCAAATATAACGTCTGCAATACTTAAGATCTTAGAGGGGAATTATCTCCTTAATTCAGTAGAAGGGCGTGTGAGTGACGTCTTTGACTGGCAGTCATGGATTGGGGATTAGGCCATGAAATTACGGAACAAGAATGATTAAGATAACATTCAAACGGTGCTTCCAGGATCAACTCAAAAGTCTCAATCCCATCAAGCATTAGCCGTGTACCCTGCCTTTATCCGTAGATAACGTGAAAGTCGATGTCCTGCTTCCAAGACGGTCCTGGGTCCTTAAAGTGCCTGGTCCTGGGTGGGACCTTAAAGTGCCTTTCTGTCTCTTTTCTCTGTCTCTCTCTCCCTTCTTCTCTATCTCTGTTTCCTGGGTATGATCATAAACTGCCTCCCTCTCAACTCTCCCGCCCTTGATATAACACTTCAAAGTGTTGATAAGGGCGTAAAGCCACCAATCTCACTCACTCACTGCTTCCAAGACCAAGTGCACAGTCATGCCTCATGGAATCGCGCCCAGCCGAATAAAAATGACCTACTTTCATCCCATTATTCCTAGGAAATGCCTCTCCTATTGTCAACAGGAACAGGTCTATAAATTAATTGATGACTCAAGATGGAGTATTTAAGGGCAACACAATCATGAAAAGAAACCTATTAATTTAATGGAGAATGTGGAGAGAGCACTGCATGACACGGCGCCCAACAACAAGGATTTGCTGGGTAAAGGCATAGAAGGCTTTCAAGGCTTGCTTCCGTAAGCGTCGGTCGTGACAACTCAGGTAATGCAGCCAGAGACTGAGTGAAAAGGCTAAGTAGTCCCTCGAAACGAATCATCCTTCAATAAAACTACTTAACAATTGTACACCTATATGATGGGGACTCGAATGGCTTTACTTTAAGTGCAGTCTTCAGTGCTACCGCTGGGCAAAAAGGTCTGACACGGCTTTCAGTAACATTTCAAATTTGACGTGAACGTGTCAGAGAACTGGATAGATCATGGAGCACAGCGCAAGAAATCATCGTCGGCTTCATGTTGTACACGATAGTAAAGAGTGTCATGTACGTAAGGGAATAAACCCAACGAGGAATATCTGTTGGTGGCCAAAGATGCCTTGAAAGGACGAATTATTCCGGCATACAGCGCGAAATATCGTCTTTATCGACAAATGATAGATACCGGAATTGCGCATTGAAATGCGCGTTAAGAATGTCCGTCTCGAACTTTCGACAATTCAAAAGCTTAGCGATAAGAATCCTATCGAAAAACAGCGATATAAATGAATAAATAGCTTTGGCCCCCAATAGTCTCATAATGTGGCGGACCGACAATGAACGGAGACAAGAAGAAGCAATGCAAATGGGGGATGAAATGGTTGTTTCCAAAATTGCTGGCGCTGTCACCCGTAAGTGTCATATCTGTCAGATTGTCAGAAACTTATTTCGGTGGAACCGCCACAAAATTCGCCATCATCTAAACAAGTCAGAAAAACTTCGGGCCGGTGTGAGAGTGATCGCGAGGACGGAATCATATGGCACAAGTAGTTGTAATGGAGAGTTACTGTTTAACCGTAGAAAACTGTGGGTAAATAAAGAAGGAAGAAGAGGAGGACTCACCTCGGTTGTTCATCTTGATTCGATAGGCGCCTGCTAACTGATAGTGCCCGAAGTAGTGTCAGCCGAATTAGAAGTCCCTACTTTTTGAAATAGTTAGCCAAACTAGAAATGTGATAAAATAAGAGGGCAATTTCAACAAAGAAAATAATAAAATTGTTTAGATATCGGCGAAGATATCTTTTAGTTTAGATTTTCATAGAAAATGGTGATTGCAGTCTGGATACAAGGAATACAATTTAAAGGCCTTTGTTCCCTGCCAAACATAAACTTTTGCTGGTATAAGTTACTTACAGGATAATAAGAAATTATAAGAAGAAAATAAACTCTGTTTTTCCGAAGCTTCGATGTAAATCCTGCCACTTAACGAATGTTTTTGTCTCATTCATCCCTTTGTCACCTCTTCGCTTACCTTTTGCATATTTTGTATTTTACTATTTGACCCACTGACGTCATGATGTAAACAAGATGGCGACCACCTGCACATTCCTGGCGATGCCGCCAAGATTATTATAAGTTATCTTCGCATCTTCCCTCTGAATTATTCTTGATCTGTCCTGTAATTGAAGAAAGAGTAAGTAAAACCACATTGGATTGACACATTCTATGTTTTTCTGCACTTAATAGAAGTGGACATTAAGTATATGGTCACTAAATGGCACTTCTGCAGTAGCCTAGGCCTAGGGCTAGGCTAGCGCTTTGGCTTTGCCTTTGGCTTTGGCTTTTGCCTTCGAGAGGCCCTGATGGGTTCTTGAGACCACAGACCACCAATGAGGAATGTTATTTACTTTTGCTACTGACACTATTCAGAATTTAAAAATTTATATAATTCAGACATTAAAAAAGTTGTTATTAAAAGTAGGCCTACATGTAGAAATAAAAGGTAGAAGTTTTCTGGAATGATATTAAGGATTGGGTCACCAACCTAATTGGCTTTAGGCCTAGTTTGATGTTAAGACAACCACTTACCCCTCAACAGATCCTTTTCGGATTAAGAGGGAAAGGAGTTAAAACTCAGCAAATTAATTTTATCATCTTAACAGGCAAATCTTACATTCATCGACAAAGGCTCTTCGGAGCAAACCAAATTGAATACATACAATTCTTACCTGAGCCAAAAAAAAAGGTGGTTTAAGGATTGCTGCGGAATATAATAATACAGCCTAGAAGCTATATAAACCTTGGAAATTTATCTATCAACAGTTGTAAATCCTGTGCTTAACACGAAGCTGTGTTAAATATTGTCAGTTAAATATAAAAGAAGAGAGAGAGAAAAAAGAAAACCATGAAAAAATACAAAAAGAAGAAAGTTCTTCAGAAAATCAATGTCCATTTTGTCTAGAATATCTCGCGACAAATTATTCTAAAGTAAAATCTTTTTTTTATATGTCAGAGGCCTAATTCTCTCATACTGTTGTGCAAGGATTATGGCACCTACGAATCGCCACCGATACGTATTGTTCTCCTTTGTTTTTACCCATGTTTTCTAATGAATAAAGATCCGATGTTGGACCAAAAAAAGTAGGCCTACATAGTGCTAGCTAGGCTAGGTGTGGTAGTTTAACCTGAGTGTTATATTGTGCTATAGCCAGTATAGCCGGGCAGTATAGGCCTACTATAATAAATTTGTTCAATTCTCCTCCAAATTAAAAACGGCTTAGTTTAGGTGTCCATGTAAATTATGATTGTTCTGTATGTTGTCTTTTGTCTAAATTTGGAACGGTACCGTATTTAAAACCATAGGCATATATATATAAGATAATAGTCTTATATGAAATCCATATTACATATACAATTGCTTTAAATATCTATACCATAATGCATAAATTGCTCCAACAAATACTCTGCTCCTTCCAGGTTGCAGGACATGGAGCTTCAAGATGGATTCCTCCCTGCTATTAACAAGGTGTATTTGGCTAAGAAAACCGAAGAAGAACTTCAAGCTCTAGATATTTTAAGAGACATACTTCTACCAGAAGGAGAGACCCATGAGCAGAGCTTTCAACCCGAAGATGACATTGAAAGAGAATGGTTGAGTTTCGCCCAACTTCAAGATCCAGCGGAAGATGACAACCCTTTTCCTGGGTGCCAATTAGAACACCTTATTACAAACCAGTCAGATCTGGATCATTTTGTGTATCATTTATTTGAGAGGCGATTTGGTTGGTCAGAAGGGAGACATGAACTGAAAACGACCAAAAAAGGTCCGGAAGTTGAAAATGAAGCAAAGAATAAAATCTATATCAATGATCACTACGATGCACTGATACGATGGTATGTACTGTCCTCAATTGATATCAATCAAATACACGTTTAAACAAATCAATTGATATCTTCGTTACATTTATTTAAGTCTATTCACGCCATTATGCTGTATGCCGGTATACCAATATTACATTTTAGGTACACATAGTATATGTGGTTTTATACAGTAAGTCTTATGTGTCTGATCATATTGGTATCGTTTTATCTTAAGTTCTGCTTAACGACTTTAAGCGATTTTCTCATTGATTAGGGTTCAATGGCATCGAATAAGTTTGCAATTACTTGGAAGTCTGGCTTACGCTGTAAAGAATGGTAAGGCGTCCCTTTCTATCGTAGTTGTTAGAACCAAATAATAGGGTTCATACATGTAGGTGTAAACTAGTGTATTGTGTATTTCCTCAATTTAATACAATGAATTAAGAAATTCAAATAAGATTTTGCTCACCTGCCCTTTGTTGTTAAAGGTGAACATGTGTTTGAAAAGTTATAGGTCGTTCAAAGATAAATTTGATGACCATTCTCCTCTTTCTTTTTCATTATTTTACATAGTAATATTTCAAAACTGAAATTTTTAATTATTTTATATTCTGACAACATTTTACCTCCAGCTGCTTCGAAACCTGTCGTAAGGAATCAGGCAGTCATCCATTCAATGGATTGGCTGCAGAGCCATGCTTCATCAATGGCTGAGGCCCATTATCCTCCTGTCAAGGTTAGGCAAATCATTATTAAATATTGGCGACTGAAGCTTTACATATACATGTATACGGTGTTTTTTGTTTGTTATGGTTATATAACTAATTATCCATTGTAAATGTAATAAAGGATAAACCATTCAAACTAACCAACAAATAATACCCTTGACCATGAAGCTATTTTTGTTACATTTCCCCATCATGTTTTTTTTCAGACCTTGGTGTTACTTAGTGTCACCGATGTGTGGTCGGCAATAAGGAATGCTTGCGTTGCTCGATTGAGCCATGTTTTGGAACTTTTCTCAGTCGGAAATTTAGAAGACTTCTTCAATGGCCTTGTATCGGTAGGAATTCCAAAAGTTATAGATGATATCTATAATGTTAACTCTGTCAGTGAAAATGAAGTACAATTACGGTAGGCGAGTGATTTCACACACATTTTAATGCAAAGTGCTGCAGTATGAAAAATCTATATCATGACTGGTAGTAAGGATAACAGTAAATCTAGATGGACCTGTTTATTTGGAATGTAATCACTCGAAGGTACAGGGTGGAGAATTGTATAGCTTTATTGGAATGAGTAACTTACCTGTCCGCTTGAGAATACTCCATATGATTAAACATAACATACATTACCAGTTTAAATATGTGAGTTTCTCCATAGCTTGTTGTTTTTTCATGACATGATTTTGTAATTCGGTTTAAAGATATGCCAATCTACTGAAAGTACATGGCAGGCCAAGGAAGGCGCAATAATGGGTGAGTTGCATTGCATCTGTTTTTGTAATTCCGTACTTTTCCCCTGCAGTTTTGCCAATTATACATTACTATTATCAGAAGTCGTTTTATCTACAGTACCACGAGGCATGTTTATATCACTAATTATGAATAAGCCTCACCGATTTAAGTCTTTTTCGTTTTCATATATAAACAGGAATCAACAACATAGTAAGACATTTCCAATGGATGAGTCAGATAGCTGTTGAGGAGGTAGATGAAAGTAGCGAACAGGATGAAGATTCACACGCCTCATTGCATCCACAGTTTTTCCTGAAGGTAGGCCTACATAGTGTTAACTGGAATTTTATTTTGTACTAAAATCTAATAGTAGCATCGCATATTTAATAGTTGAATTCATATAATTCACTTAGATCAGAAATGTGACCTTTTAAAACATTAGACGTTCCGAAGAACTCGATGTCAATTTATGAACTACTTTGTTCACACTTCATAAACTTCATAGTTTGGGGCCCACGAGTTTCGAGGAATGCCAGCGTTCATCACTTCTCAAATGCGCCAAGTTATTTTCCCGCTTCTTGCCCATCCCCAACTGAGTATCAGAGAATATGCAATCAAGGCATTCTCCTCTTTCCTAGGACGTTGCGAATTCAAGGTTAGAAAGTATAATTCGTCTATTTGGTGCATGACTATTATAGTAATAATTCTATCGTCTTATTGAAGTTCAAGAAATTAAAGGTGCTGCTCTTTCGATTCATAGTCAGTGCAGAAGTTTACTATTCAATAATTATTCTGTTTTCGATATTGCATTGCAATTTAGAAGGAACTATTACAACAAATTGTCATTCACCCATGCAAGAGACATTTATTTTCAACTAGAATACGCACCACAAGTCTTCAATTTGTTAAATGTTTCGTTTTGATTTTAGTATCTATTTTTTTTCTTACTCAGGGTGCCTTATCCGCCTTCCGGGATGTTGTTTGCCGTTTATGCAGAGGCACGGGCGTGTCCGAAGATCTCAAAGATTATTCAGTATGGATTTGTTTGAACGCATTCTGTAATTCTTTAAGCTGTAAATTAGAATTGTGTTGTATTGATTGTATTACCAACAACACTAGGCTTGCTCCTTTTTTCAGGTTATTGGTAACTAAGCAAGTTAATAGACTCATGAATAGAAATGGCATTTCTGACAGCTATTTATTACCACTTACTTATTTAAGCATTATTTTGCGTCAGATGTCCTAAACCGTATTAAATCTGTGGACAAAGGTCGGAGAAAATACATTTGTTAATTTTGATATTATGTGTTGTAGTCTCTGCCCCATCTTGCCGTATTTAACCCGGATTATAAGTTCCTTGATGCTTATGAAGCCGAAGGACTTCTAGGAGTGTGCGTATTTCTAGTCAAGGTAGGTCGAGTCAACTTTAATTCCTGTATTCATAAGATAAAATTACATTCTTTAGTTGACTAACGGATGCCTTTCTTAGTTATATTCCTTACAATTCTATTGAAGGTTAGAAATAATTCTATTTCTCAGTACTCCTGACGTTTCCCCATGACTTTCCGAACCGAATTCTTTTTTACTGCAAACGTTTGAATTAAAAAAAATGTTGTAGATCTTCTTTCTTTAGTAAATATGTGATATATAGTTTCAATTTTCCCTTGCGAAATCCAGCACATACCTCCGAACCATCTCCTGCCTGCCTGGCCATTATACTTCTCCACCTTCTCCCTCTACCTCTCCCATCCCGCTTCTACTGTTCGGCAAGCTACAAGCTCCATCTTTAAGTTCATTGGTATGGTTCCTTATATATTATATAGTGATTTCTTTTGCCAAATTTGAGATAACAAGTAACAGAAAACGGATCGAACAGTTGTTCCGATTAACTAGTGTAATTCTTCATTTGAGTGAATACTCAGTTATTTGTAAGGAGAAAAGCTTAATTTTATATAAAAACTACATCTTTTTAATTATCAAACGTAAGCTTCGATAAGAAATAGTATTTTCCATTGCCAAACAGTGGCCCGGGATTCACATAGCCCTGTTATACTGAAGCTGGTACTACAAGGTCTCAGTAATGGGTGGAAAGTAAAAATGGACGATCTTGCTACACAGAAGAATAAGCCCGCCATAGAACCAATATCACCACTACCATCTGCCGGTGTGCTACCAGGCGTGGGTGATAGGGCCTCAATATCAACCATTGGTGAGTCTGTTTATAATGTTTTGTTTGCTTATTACAGAAATTATGGTTTTAGTAAAAGAAAGGATTGTCTTGATTACAAATCCAGCTTCTCATTATCTTTGAGGGGTCATTAGTTCAGTCTAGTAAATTTGTTTTACTTCAGGCTGGTGTATGTACACATGTGCATCTAGATTTTGTTAATGCTACGCTGTCAGACAGCTTGTCATTAACTTTAATTTGATTAATCCAATATTTCTGTTTATATTCCCCACCTGTTGTTAAACGTTCTTTTTGGAAATGGGGACATGTGTCATATTTCATGTTAAACTATTGTATACCTTATGATAGGGTGGATTAATCTATTGTTTTATTTCCATTAAATTTCAAGCAAACAACCCTACAGAAGAGGCACTTACAGAAGCATGGGAGTGGAGGGAAGGCCGTCTTCTAGCCTATGAACTCATCCTAAAATTCCTTATAAAGAACCACTGCCTTTACACGTTTGGACCTCCTCACTTGAACCCTATGTTTACTCTTGGTGGAGGACAACATTGGCCTCAAAGTCCACGAATCATTCACCCAGGATCATCAGCAGATCAAGCCTTCTTCACAAAGTATTTCAGTTGTCTAATCCTGTTTTTGTTATTGTTTTTCCAACCGATTTCTTTTTTAATGTAAAAGTCTGAATTAAATACTTGCAGTAAATCTTTTCTCTTTATTCACCCTTGCACACATGATTTATTCTCAGAGAGAATCTTTGTTTGCTATAGTTCATTCTTTCATATTCATTAGAATCTACCTTAAATTTACGCTGTGGAATATAAACATACACATTAAGTAAGCATGTCGTTCTGTGTTGTAGGGAGAAGGAAACGGAGGCTCCCGCTCAGTCAAAAAGTTATGCAGGTTCATCCCTCCACACTGCCTTACACCGGACCTCATCAGAAAAACTTCACCGAGGGTCTGCAGCCCAGCCTCTCTCCAGCTCTCCCCTTAACTCCACTCCTGCTGTGGTATGTGTTCTTTAACACTCCCCCTGCCCCAGCCACTCTTATATCAGGATTATCTTCAAAGGCGTTAAACCACTCGGCAATTAATTTCGTATCAGTCTATAATATTAACCTGACATAACTTTAAATCTAAAGAAATAATCATTATAGAGATGACTTGCCCATCGTTCGGATGGAAGCCGAAACATTTACTGAAACCCTTCCACGAAAATAACTAGTAATGATTAAATAGGTATTTAATGAGTACCTATCAGTTTAAAGTAACTATAAATCAACACATTTAATGTGTTGTTAGCCAGTTGTTTTCTATTCGCTGCTCGTAGGATATTTTGCCTGGAATTGATGAGGAAGAGTCTTGTCCCATTCAACGTTCGGGCTCATTCTCCAAAACATCCAGCTTGTCCCCAAGAATTTCACGAGATGTGAGCTCAGTTATGTGACATCTACCATATGACAAACTATGCACAGATCAAACAAACATTTCACTCAGTTCTTCAACACATTCCCCCACATAAATCACTTTTCAATCTTTACCCCGAATCTAAGAAAATAGTTACAACTTTTGACTTATATATCAATTCATAATATATTCCAATTGTCACCAATGCCTATCAATTTATTTAAATTTACTGTAGACCCAAAATACATTTTAAGCAGAAGTATGAAAACGTATAACAGTTTTTCTATCAACACACCTAAGCCCCACTACTGTCACCTCATTCAGACTTGCTGTCACACCTTGGATCAGTGACTGATCCATAAGTGTACACAAACACATAGTCATCACAAATCCTATCCACATCCAAATAAATATTGTCTTCCTACCAGGGAAATATGAATGGGTTATAAGTCTTGTTACTTCCCCTGTCGCCTACTGTGCTCTCTTGATGATTTCAGTGAAGTTTCGTCTTTCTTACTGAGCAGTTGTCTTTCTTGAACTTTGTCTCAAATATGGTGGTCGTTTTCTTATCTTTTATTTTTTTCTTAGAAGAACATTTGACTGTTAATTTATTTCAAACAATATCTGAAATAGGATTCTCCAGGATGTTTAGGCAGATCGCGCAGAAGGGGCAGGAATTCCATCTGTACTTCAAGTCCTGCTTTCCAGCTGGCATTCAGTGTAAGGCGTTGGTTCCTCTATATTGGCCATCATTGTTTTATAATGCTCTTACTTTGCACTTACATTAGACTTCTATATTGTGCCCGGTTAATATATCATGATATGGTCATTAGATCCCATGCATTTCTATGTGTGACTACAGCTAGACTCTTATTCCTGCCAGATTAATTTGTTTGCTTACTTTTGTTATGAATTAAAATGAAAGTAGACGACTTGTCATTACTTTACATTTCATGTCATTGTAATGGGCACCATTTCGTAATCAAAGCTTCTGATGACTTGCCTTATATAAATTTATACAGTTAGCGGCACCCTCATATCTCCTGTGGTATATAATTCTTTATCCCAAGAATTAGGGATAGCTATTCCAGATGCACTTGTGTTTTTTTTAAGTGGAAGGCTCTTTTTACCCATTTGCTCTCGTCTCGTTGCTTCGTGTGTCTTAAACTCTGGATTGACTGGGGTTTCTTGGCGACCGATGTTCACAAGTCAAACGATTTCTGTCCTTGTACTGAATCCAATAACTCATTCTCTCCACTTAATTAATGTCTGGCTGATGAACAGATTCTTCCACCGACACACTATTTACAATTTCAATGAATGATGAAATATCGAGCTATCCTATTGAACATATCATAGGAAATTAGAGACAAACATATACTTTGTTGATGGGAATACCTTTCACCAGATTTATATTCCTGTTAATTATATTGATTTATACGATATCACACTGTACACAAATTGTACACAGTACGTGTTAATTAGAAATTAGAACCATAGCATTATATATCTTACCACTGCACGCTTACAGATAATGCTTTTAATTGATTATGTTTAATTGCATATCTATTGTGCAAATGCAGCGCAGGAGACAAGCCTTTGCCCAGGTAAATCATTGGGAAAAGTAATTTAATTTGCAGAATTTCTCTCAGTCAGCTCTTTAGCATCATTCGCTTGGATGTTTAGCAATTTACTGGCCATTGCAAGCATGTACTCATGACTTCAATAAATGTTTGGAAATATGTATATATATTTCAATGTATCGATTGAATAATCGATGATCTTTCTCTCAATTATTCTATTTTTTTTTAAAATCTTAGTTAAAACACCAAAATAGGTCCATTTTTCTTTGGTCCTCATACCTCTTGAGTTTGAGATTTTGCTGAAGCTATACTCATGTAAAATCAAATTCTACTGTTTACTTGAATTCGTATTGTGTTGATTCTTGTCTGATATCCAGCCATAAAGTACATGGTCAATTCTAATTCAGCATGGCGCTTTTTGATTGCTGAAATCTATCCTCATCATTTATTCTCCATTGCATGAACACCATCTTTGGAACTATGAAGTGGGTTACTTTGCTATAACTATCTCGGAACGAATGTTCTTACAGGAATCATGAAAAAGCACAGACCGATATTTAGGATGTATTCAATAAATCCTAATGATTCAAATGTCGTACATGACACATATTCGAGCAAATCTGTTGGTTTGTTAATGCCTGTCACTGCATTTATCGATCAATACTAATCTGTGTATGAGCTATTGTTTATCTCCTAGGACTCTTATGATTTTGTGTGTAAAATATTGTTGCTCCTCCGGATATACTTCTTATAGGTGTAACGTTGTGTCGAATTTTTAAACGTACTTTGACAAGTATTCTACATGGTTTTTATTCTTTTCTGAGCAGCCATGGTTTACTGAGTTGCAGTAGCTTGAAGAAGCTAGACCGTTCAATATAAGTATCGACACGCATTTTATTTCATTTAAAGAAGGCGGCGATCATGAATTAACTTGTACATAACCGTTTTGGAATTGTGTTGCAGAATAATTGGATGACACAAACCAATTTGGGTGCTTCAGATGCCTCTGTATTTAAACAACCACTAAGGTAGGATTGTTTCTGTTATAAGGATTATTTCATTGTTATTTTCATTATTATATTGTATATAATTATGCGTTTAATGAATATTAGTTAAATAAACTTTATTTGATGTTTATTATTACAATGCATAGGAAATAAGTCATTAACTAAGTTTTCTTATATATAGTATTAGGTAATATCTGAATTAGTTCATGGCTTTTAAGTATTTGTTCCGTTGAAACGTTGTAAATTTGAGGTTAGTCATGTACTGAATGTTTTTATTTACATAAAATTGGGTAGTGATATCCAATGGATTGATATGTCTTTGATTATGATTGTTCAATTTCGGTCGGAAATGAAATAGTTGTGTCTAATCTTGCTTGAAAAATTGAAACGTTTTCCTTCAAAACGCATACAATCCAACATAAAATCTAAAATGATTATGTCGCATGACAAATCTCTTGAATACTGTACTACGATGTAAATAGTGCAATGCTGAATGTATGCTGCTATTATTGCCCTCAGACGTTACTATAGATACATGAGGTAGAAGGAGATTGGAATATTAACCTAAAACATTGCTTCGACAATTAGAAGTAGAAAAGCTTAGCTAAATTCTTAGTCGATATACTTCATGGCGTAGAACATCTTTATTATTTTGCAGATAGTTATTTATATAACTTTAAATTTAAAAAAAAGCCTTTTAGCCTTTAGAATTTTCTATGATTGCTTGCAAACCAATAATCTGCCTTTCTAATAGAATCTATGTGCCTATATTCTGATATGTGTGTGCATGTTTTTTCCGGTTCATCTAGCTGCGTTAGGTTTATCTTAGGTCCATGTGTATTGTCACTTTGACAAAAATGAATTACTCAATTGAAAGGTTTCATATATATATGCCATACTCCAGTACGAAACCACTATTCAACCCCTTTGTGAATATCGTAGTAGAAATGTCACCTCTTTTGCGTATATAGTATCGCGGGAGAATCCCCTACCACTATACCTTTATATGATTCACGTTGTGTAGGTTGACATACCAACTTCACTACCACAATTCTTATTCCATGTTCTGTTTACAGAATGTGACCAAGGTTAATAATGGGACGTAATTAAATGAAGTCAATAAAGTATTTGTAATAACACTTTATGTTCAATTATCATCATTTGTAACTAGTTTTTTCCTACAAGATATGTATTTTCATTTTTTTCCCATATTGGTGGTATGCTCATAATATAGTATACATTTTTATTTTCTTGATTTAGTCGTTCTGGTCTAGGTGAGTCAAGCCCGAACCAGCGGACCTTGGTGAGGCATTATTCCTTCTTTGCTGAGAAACAGCAAGATGGCGGATCTCACATGACGAATCCCTCAGCCATCCCCGGGGATAGTTCACTAAACAGAGCATTGTCTTTGCTCATGCATACTCTGGCTACCGATATACAAGTGGAACAGGTGGGTGGATATATCGCTTAGTATACGGTATAAGTGCGGCACCACGTGCACTTGCGCTTTTCTGATTGAACAATGGAATTTATATAACGTAATAAATGTTATCCTATTCATCGAGTGATGATACGATCACCTCCTTTGTGATTTATTCTTGTTATTTCTACCACATTGTCGCCTATGTGAAATAATGTAGTTGAGGCATTCATTGGAAGAGCTGGTACGCCAGAAATGACCAACCATTGTTTGTAACGATCTGACAATAAAGAATATTTGAATTGAATTGAATTGAATACATGGGACACAACATATTTTTGTTAAGAAAGGAGCTCTGCTCATAGTGTCACGGTAATTGATTCTCCGTGGTTCGCATTCATGTCTAATCTATAGTCGGACCAATCAATTTTCCTCCATATTTCTCACTTGCAGAAGGCGGCCTCGAAATCTCACCAAATTAATACCTCAGCACGGCTACTCAGAAGACCTTCTCTGGGGTATGGCCTCACATTATTATTGTTTAATCTTGATTACTTTTTATTTCCTTTTATCTATATATTAATATTAATCGAATATACGGTCATTGCCTTTTCTTCTTTGACATGAAAACCCTAAAGTAAACCTGACGTTCTTTGATACGGTAAACGACGTCCCAAATAAATATATGCCAACATTACAAGAAATATAAACGATTGCATTGTCTTCCCTTTGTGAGTGAAATATATTATAATTTAAGTGTTTTGATTTAAAATCTAGTGACGAGTCACAGTGTGATTGGTTGAAGCAAGTGGATCTGCAGAGTTTAGCTATCATTCTAGAGACTGCCTTGCACCAGTCCATTGAGAGTCTGGCTGATGTTCAATGGGAGCTTAGGCGAATGGGACAACAGGTAACAATTCTATGTCGTATATTCTAATGGATTAAAGTTTAGATATCCAGTGGAAAAAAGCTTAAACTTCTGAAATTCTATGAGCGTATAGCAAACATTGAAACTAAATAGATTCTAACACGACTAGGGTGTATCGTCCACTAGCGTGTTGATTGTAGTATGCCAACATTGGGAGAAGTATACTGTAATGGCTGGACTCGAGTCTTATCTCGGTTGAAAAAACATACAGGTCTGCATATGGTTGTGAAATAAATGTTGTTCCTGGTAAATAATTAGCTAGGTTTTGTTCCCATTTTTCTACTGGAAATGTATTTATTTCTTGCTTCCTATGAATGTTTAAGCTGCTGCCATGCATAGTGGAAGTGATTCGCTGGTTTGATATGGTGGTGCTGGAGAAACTATGGAACAATCACCTCAAGTGTGACACCTCCATCCTCACATACGGTGCTTGCCTCGCCCTCAAGTACAGCCTTACACACGCCGCCAAACTTACACCCATGATACATTCCGTACCAGCAACTTGGCAGGTGAATATTGTTCTTTAACAAGATAACTTAATTAAATTATTTTAAATTATCCATGCTCATAGTTGGAAAATATTGATATTCTTTTCTTTAGATACATTTGTTTTGGGGGGTGTCTTTTGTTTTGTCTTCGCTAATTTGATAGAATATGCATTCATATGGAACCACGTAAATCCATTACATTCACATTCAAATACAAATTCACTCGTTATTGTCTGTACAAGTGCTGTACTGTTTAAACATATCTTTTGGAATTAGATGACAATTTATGATGCTGAGGTTTTAGATGTTTGTTGCTTCAGGACCCAGAGATGTGCGTGCAGGTGGTATTGCGGATCACTAGCTGCATCGGCCAACATTTACCGGGTTGGGTTTCTATTGTCCATACTCTTCTCAAGCGGCCGACACTAGATAAACTAACCGCGGTTGCCATGGAGATTATGATGCTGGCTCATACATATTTCACCATACCGTCGGACCAGGTATGCAAGGATCCGTTCACTAAAATGATTGCAATCATTCAATAATGTTTCACTCATTCTTATACTCCATTAAGATTCCTGTCTATATCGATCAGAACATGCTAAAAATAGTCTTTTTTTAAATAAAGATTGAATTCGTGTTCATGTCCAAATAAGGCTAGGATTACACTTGCGCGGATGAAGGCGTCCGTGTGTTGGGATTCAGATTTTGACGCGTGTCGTGATTGAAAGGTTTTGTTCAGTGGACCCGTGCATTCATGGAATAAGAAGCGTAACACACTTGAGCTGTCCCTTCCCTGCCTTAAGCAAGTCAGTTCAAAATCCACCCGCGCCATTCTTGAGTACTAGTATCCTATACGACTCCAATTCTAAGTCTACCTAACTAACCTATTTCAGAGGCCGGCCCATGTAAAGGTGGTTGTTGATGTGATAGTAGAGACGTTTAACCTGGCTCATCCCAGAGCTCGGGTCACGAGTGAGGTCGGCAGTGTAAAGAAACCTGTGTGTCATGTGACGTCTTTACAAGAAGGCTACCTCAGGTAAGTTGGTTTGGGTCACCGTGACTAACACCGAATTATTATCGCAAATAATTCTGTGCTTTAAGATGAAATTGTTTAGATGTATATGTCATTCTGTAGCCTAAGTCTCACCATTGTATCGAGAGTATATCTTTGCTGGATTGAACTTATTTATTTGTTAATAGCCTAGATGTATGTACTGCCATTGAGATTAATGATGTTCTGCATTTTAGTTGCTGTGTAAGGCCATCGGGTCCGGCGCAAAATGCTTTACATGTAAGTTCCCTCTGTTGTCAAGAGCTAAAAGCAAAGACAAAATTCCGAATCTTCGGTGATACTAGATTATTTTCTGGGGGTACCTTATTTCATTTTCCTACACATTCATCCCTGTTAAAAACCTGCTCCCACTTTGTAAATCCATTCCATTCCTCTTTCAGGCGGAAAAGTATCTACTGGAGAATATCCACACCATCCTCGCACCATTCCTACAGGGGTCACCCCTGCACCTTACGTCACCAATAATGCCCGTCCTCGCGGCCTACGTCACCTTTTACGCACAGAATGACACCCTGCACAAAGATATATTCGAGAGGTAAGCTTTCTTCATAGAGACCCCCCCCCCCAATTGTATTAATGTCATGGAGTGAATTTATTGATGATGGATATAATCTTTATTGCGCTATAAAGTACTGATTCTTTGTCATTTCTTCTAGTGTGTACCGTATAACAATATGTCGATAACCTTAAAACAGTAATTTGACGACTATAAAAGTGACTAAGTTATTATTTTAAAAAAACTATTATTACTGAAAGTTAGAAAAAGAACAATACATCAAAAAAGATTTGCGACTGAGTTATTAGAACAATTTTATACATGTATGTGTACATGTAGTTGTGTTAAACCGAATAGATTATATTCGTCATAAGAATAGTTTAATTTGACCATAATTTAATCACTGTTGCGATATGATATTTCCAGCCTAAATGTGCTTGGAAACTGCTGCCACGTCTACCTCGCATCTGAGACCAAGGATACGAATCAGGCTACAATTGTACGGAAAGACTGCGCTGCTGCACTCAAACAACTGGCGCATGTTATAACGATTAAGGTAATGTATTTTATTTCATTTCTTTTTAAATGTTTTTATTGGCCACATCATTTTTCATCATTTATTATGCCTAAACATTGATCATCAGCAGGTTTTGCTCTAGCAGGAATTGATATGAAACATGATATCGACATTAGCATTACATATATTGTACACATTCTATCTCGGCTTCTACTCTTTCATACTGTTATTTGCGTTTATTGAATTCTTTATTTGATCTGCGTCTGCTGGATAAAGTCAAAAGTTCTAAGATATCAAATCTTGGGTTTACAGAGTGTGGAGGCTACGTTGATCAGACAGGTTCTGGATGTTTATTGTAACCTCTGCAGACATGTAGAAGCTGACATACATTGCCCGGCTCTACTCCGTGCTATTTGCACGCGCACCAATACAGTAAGTGTGACAACTAGTGTAATTTAGGAATCGATAAATATCGACCTCACCCTGTTCTTTTTATATCCCCTTTATCTGCCATACCTAATTTAAAATGTGGAGTATTTTAATAACCATTCCATTTGCAAGAAAAAATAATGTATCTAATACATCCAATGTGACAAATCTGACTATACGGATGGGAGACTATATTTAAATTTTAAATTTTCGATATTTCAAATATCTAAACTAAATAAATAAATTAAGCGACTTTTCTATACTTGGAAAAATGTCGATTTTAAGAATACTCAAATCATTGTCTTATTTTCTACTTAAAGGGTTCAAAGCCAGCAAGGACAGGACTTACGGCGTACCTTGGACATTTAGAGAACGGCAACGCCGACCTAACCTTGCTATCTAATGACATTCCCATTGCTTCTACACCGCCTCCTGATTTACCTTCCGATTCTGATGAAGAGGAAATCATGGGTAGGTATAATATAAATGAATTAAAAAAATAATAAATACTATAAAAAAAAGTATCTATATGCAAGGATTTTAGGAATGGCCATGTGATTCCTTTTTTCTCTCTTTAGAAGTATGCCTTGTTTAGTTGGCATGGGCTTCTTCAACATGGTGTGGAAGCATGGTGTTTACGTTCATCTGTGGTTTAATTTGAATGATAAATTCTGATTAGATACAATACATTATTTCTCTATTACAGATATGTCTAATGATGTGATACAAGAAAGCCAGATGTTGGACATCAGTGGAAACAGTAGTAATCCCGGCCTAGGAGCCTCTGTGGATGGTCGCGGTGTGTCGCCACTGCCCGATACATCAGATGGTGGTTCCGATTGGGACAGTTGGAGTGACGACGACGAGGTAGGCACAACGCTCTTCTGTTTAATTCTGAAAAGTTACTCATTAATACTGGATTTGTTTTAAGAAAACAAAATTAGCTTCTTTATACTAATTCACCAAGAACAACCATCGGACATAACAATTATGTCTAAATGCATGTCTTCAATCTGACCCCGTCTCTAAACTTTGCCTTTGGGGGTATTTAGTTTTAAATTTATATTCATTCTTGATTAAAGAAGTCTCATGTATTCATTAGAAATAGAATCGTAATCATTAATGTTTTACCTCTTAATGTTTTTATCTCTTTAATATTATTCCCAGGACGATGATTCTGCTGTATCTAACATAATCGGAGAATTTTTGCAGAAAATACAGATTCAATGTGGCCACACAGGTAAACAATCCACTCCCCCTATGCTAGATTTTTGTAAATTAAAAAAAATCTACATAAAAGGATGTTCCTATTAGAACTTAGAACTAGGAATACAATGCAAGTTATTGATTGTTCTGAATCATCGTTGAGAATTTGAAAATAAACCAACTGTTGAGGCAATAAAAGAATAATGATTAAAGACCCCAACAATTTGAACTTTTACAACCAACCTAGGTGGATATATATATTCTGATTCTGCCATTATACAGGAAACGAGAAGGGACTTGGCGTGGTCATGTCGGAACTACCTCCAGAAGATCTCAAAGTGATAAAGGGCCTCATGCCGACGCTTTGAAACCAAACTATTATGATAAATAATTGGTGGAATTCTGCCAACCTATTACACTAATGTTTAGACTATTTATTATTTGTTAAAATGTTATAAACAAATTATCATGTGGCATTCATTCTGTGCCTTCACTGGGGTCGCAATTTTGGAGTACCGTACCTAAAACTGTAGGTGGTAGGATCCGTCCACTATTCATATATTTATTTGAACATAACTTACCTCTCAGTTTTGTCCATAAGGATCTCGTTATTTTTATGTCTGGATGCATGAGTGGGTGAATATTTGACTTATAACTATTGTGATGCTCTCAGAGAAAATGCTTCCTATCTGATGCATCCGTCAATCGTGACTGAGGTATTGATTACTGTTGGTTGAACCATTCTCTCTATTTTTAATCATGTCAAAGGCTGCGAATAATGTCTTTGTTTTTTGGGAAATTGCTTTTTTATTTCCATTTTCCACTTATTCGTTCTTTGCGTGATTATGTGTTTTGGATGGATATCAATCAAGAGTAAACAAACGAAAAATTAGGGATTGGAAGGGAATAATGTAAAGCAATGTTCTGTTAACGAAAGAAGTATATTTGTGAACAAATATTGCCAAACCCGCAGCCTGTATATCATCCAAGAAATACTGCCTCAAGTAGATTTGTACAATTTGCCAGCCCCTTTACGCTGGATATATATTGATTCCCCTTAAATCTGTTAAATCAAAATTTTCCTGTATATAAAACAAATATATCATTATTCTGGTACTGAAACAAATCCAATGCGTTTCTGTGCCGTAGTCTAAATACAGAATGGATTCCTACGTCTTAGTTTAAAACTTTTCTGGTAAGTTGTACTCTGCTACGGTATTTGTCTAATAACCTACTCCGTCCATTTTTAATTTAGGATATAAAATATTTTACGGACACCTTTAATAAGTGTGTGCACACGTCTGTGATAACTTTCATTCCGTCCGCAGATTGATATAATACCGACCTAGCAACGAGACATTTTAAAAACAACCTATTGCAAATAAATTGTTTGATTCACGAACTGCAATAAAATATATTCATCATCATGCCCTGACTTGTTTGATTCTCTTGGTTTTATGTTAGTCGCATGTTAACATGTAATTTAATAGATTAAAATCAACGAGTTCTGATCGAGAGAAGTTAGGGTTGTTGTCATTAGGTACAAGAACAATCAATATTTTCCCTATTCTTCCTTGTTCGCACTCCAATTGGTCTTGGTTTTCATTGATTCAAATGTCAACAATAAAATTGGTTATGCAAAGCACTTTGCCTTCGATCCATATATAATCATAAAATGTAAGTGTCAGGTTTATGTATGCTTAGTCACTGGTCAAGATAATACTTGTATATCGCGCTAAGTGTCCTTTTATATTATGACAAATAGCTCTGATCAATTTACCAATACTTTGTTCATAGTAATTAACACGTAGGGTGGTACCACAGAGGTAAAGTTGAGGAATATGGATTGTTACATCACTTATTTGTCCACTTGAAACGTCGAATCCCTTCCTATATTGCGTATCTCTGGGCGAAGAACCCTTTCCTCCGTGTGACATTACACTACTGTTTGGCTTTCATATTTATGAATTATGTAATGTCATGTAACAATGATTATATCAAATATTAACCATACCTCATAACAAAATATGCATGTTAGTCATAAATATGGGACAAAATTGATGGAATCGGGAACCGAGAATAAATATGTTATTAATTTGTAATTTCTAGCTGTAACATAACATAACTGTAACTATGTTAGGGTAAGCAAGCAGGTCATGAACTTGAAAAACTAAATCTGATAAATTCACAACCGTTTTGTCAACTTTACACCGATTTTGGCAAATACAGAATCATCCCATCTTATCATATTAAAATAATAAAATTATCGGTTTATGACTAAATTTACGCCGCACGGTTATGTTTGAAACGAAGATCCATAAATATTCATCCTACTCTAATTTAATGTTATTTCTCTTTTGGTGTTGCAGTACTCATGCCTTTAAGTATCAAATGATGACAAAAATAATTCATTTATTCATATTTTTAGCCTGATTATATGCCAAAATGTGCTGGTCGAGGTAAATATCGCCGTTCTATATATTTTTTTTTGAAAGGGTTTATTATGAGTTTACATATAATTGACTTGGCAGTAGATCCCTCGTTGCTTGGAGGAGGATCTTTGACATAAATTATTCGTGCACATATAAAAACTTTATTACTCACAATAGGCATAATATCTCAGCTCAAGGTCAAGCCTCTTGCTGGTATACCGATAAAGTGCCTTTTACTGGTCTAATAATCGATGGACATAGAGCAATTGTGCATACAAGAGTATATAGAGTATATTCATACGGTGCTGAGGCTCAGAAATAAATTAATGATAAACAGAATGTAAAAATTCGTCATTATAAATGATAACTAAAATGGTGTTTATTCTTTGAAACAAAGAAACCCCTTCAACTATCTTTATTCATATATGAGCAGTGAAATGTCACAAAAATGGTGTAGGCAAATTGTCGCCATTCGACATCTATAGTTATTGTAAATTTATCAGAATATATGATAAATTGATAATCGTTATTTTTAAATTTGTTACCCCAGTGATTAGCCCTATCATCAAGTAGAATATGATTTTTGTATTATGGGAGATGGCTTTGCTATGACCTGAAATGAAGCAAATGTCGCCATTCGCGAAATTGTCGCCATTAAACCTATTTCAATGCGTTTTAATAAATTGCACCAAAATAATGGAAAATTTCGATGAAATTAAATTCCCCAAAATCGTCATAACAACAATGAGAATTCGTTCTGCTAAATCCATTTTTCCTAAATGCATGGTATTTTGAGAAAAAAAAGTCGTTAATCCTGATAATTAATATCACAATGTTAATCAACTTTTTCCAATGGGAATTCCAGTGTTTATTTTTCAGCAGTTCACAATTTTCTTAATAATGGAAATAATTATTATTGTTCCCAAATTTTCAGGATTTACCCAGAGCTACCATACCTTAATGTGTACCATATAAATTAAACAGTATTTCAAGAAGTTTGAATATATTGCTAAATTTGGGGTAAATTTTCCCCAACGGTAGATTGATCATTATAATTATAGAGCCCAGTTCATGAAGTGGCACGATAATTATGATGAAAATATTCACATAGGACAGGGTGCTAAGGTGTATACATAGGCATGTGTAGAGGTATTACATAACACATCACATGATTTATTTGCTATACCATGGTTGCTGGGGGAAACATGTGCTCCACAATGGAAGGTTAGTATAAAGGTTATTTAATATCCTGAAGACATGCTCATATGTCCTTAATTCGGGGGAAAATCTTTTAAAAAATATACGCATAGTTTGTGTTTATATGCCAAAAATTTGGAAGTTGCACCTATCTTTTCTGTAATAACTACCAATTTATATTTCCCTGTAAAACGTAACTAAATCTTGATATTCTCGTAATTAAGACCACTTTGATCGTAACCCCCAAATACGCAATAACATTAATTTAGCACTAGATGCTTGGGTATGGCACTGGTCAAACACTTACTTGCATTCTTTTGTATACATTATGATCGAATATCAATCCCTCTTTCCCGCCAAGTCATATCGCTTGGTCGGGCATAATGAAAACTATGTTTGTTTTATATGAGAAAGCTGAACGCTAATTGCCATGGCTCATTTCACGCCACCTAAACACACCAAACCCATTAATACACTATATTAACTTGATGCTTATCCCGTACTCGTTCAGAGCAGAACGATTTTTCCATGCCAGCATCACCATTCTTTACCCCTCTGAGTGGGCAACCGCAACAAGGTAGCTAGAATGCTCTAAAAAAATATTGACAGGTAAGTAGGAGGTTTATTAGACTTTGATTCATGTTAATTGCAGCGTTAGGCCTATTTCATGAAATACGAGATTGTGTTTTTTGATAACTATCGATGTTACTTGGCCTGTAAATGAATACAAAAGAAACAGAAAATCTATATAGCAGGGTTCTCAAGCAGATGTTGACGAACTGCCTAATAATTAAAGCTTCGCCACCACTAATGTTGTGAAATTTAGATTGACAAGAAAAGAAGGCCTAATGAAGCCATGACCAGCTATGACCGAAAGAAGTCTTATCAGTAATGACACTATCGCAACCCATACCATTTTCTATACTCAGATTGATGGACGGACTTGAACGACGAATTAATCATTGCCACACATTTGCAGGTTACCATGCAGTGTTGTTAAAAGATTGTTTTGCATGGTAAACATGTCTTTAAATATGCACACAGATTTTAGAACCAAGTACATTTGTAATCTAACTTTGTTTTGCAGAATGATTTGGAAGATTGCAAGCTTCGTTCTTGCATGTGTAATTGTGAACGCGTTTTCGGCACCGATTAAGTATGATTTTTCCCGAAAGGACCTAACAAAAATTCCATCCGCCATTAACAGTCATGAAGGAAATGATAAATTGGTGAATATTGATTTAACACATAATCAAATACGGACCGTTGAAGATGAGATTACGTGTTGTATGTATGTTAATAATATGCTTCTCTCGCACAATTCAATAGCGTCCGTAACATTGAGTTCGCCCCAAAATATGTCAATTGTTACTTTGGACTTGAGTCAAAACTGTCTGTCGGAAATGCCAAACATCGGAAAAAGTATTGCAGGAAATATCCAGAACTTGATTCTCAATCACAATAACATAAGTTCAATTGCGCCTGAGTACTTTAACTACTTTAATGCCTTGGTGGAATTGAAAATATCATACAATGGTCTCACTCACTTCCCAATTTTCCCCCCAGAAAATAATGTTGCAAATATTATCGTTAATGGGAATAAAATTGGAGGTTTCAATAAAGCGAATTTGAGGATCCTTCCAAAACTGAAGTGGCTCTCTCTCGAGGACAACTTAATAAAGGATTTTCCCGATCTCAGTATTTACGGGAAGACTCTGGAATACATCTCACTTAAAACGAATGGGATACGTGGGATTCCTGGGGAGACATTTGATCCTTTGGTTTCTTTAGCAACCCTAGATGTCTCAGAAAACCCTCTTAAGGTGTTTCCAAATCTAACATCAGTCGGTGATACTCTTCTTCAGTTGCATATATGGTCCACGCCAATTAAGGAAATTCCTTCTGAACTGTTAATCGGTTTACAAAAACTCAGAGAGCTGCACATGACATGGAATGAGCTTACGTACCTGCCCAACTTCGGTCCTTTATGTTCGATATTAGAACGTTTAGATTTGGATAACTTCAAGAGCAGGCAAAAGCTCACTATAGGAGACACACTGACATGCCTGACCTCACTTTCCCTGTTGCATTTACAAGGGACGTATCAATCAGAATTCCCCCTACTGCCCACGACGAAGGGGGGACTTAGGGTCAATCTCAATCATAACACTATATCTGACATACCCCTCGGGCGTTTGAAGGGCAAGAATATAATAGAACTAAAACTAATAAAGAACGAATTCACGAGTTTTCCGGATTTAAGTCCGATCGGGTCGACATTGGAGAAGCTATATCTTTCGCACAATAAAGGAATCATTGCTGTAAACCTCAATGACGTGGAAAAGTTGATCTCACTCAAACGTTTGGCCTTGAGCGGCACCAGCATCTCTACATTACCAGATCTAAGGGTCTCGACGCAACTGAGAACACTGAATTTGCTCGAGCTCACCTTGACTTGTGACTGTCAGCTGGCATGGATTAAAATCTGGGAGAGTGAAGGGAATATCCTTTCAACCAAATCAACCATTTGTAATGCACCAGAGAACTTGAAGGGCCAGGCATTCTCTGCTGTGCAGCAGCTATGTGAAGGTATGGTTTGTCTAAACAATAGTGTCTCTGGTATGTACGGTAGGCCCTAAAATTGTTTTACTATTTAAAAATACAATATCTCAAAATAACAAGTAACATACATACAGGTCGAAACGTTGAAAATAAAAACCAACAAACTTACTTTCCATATTGGTGTCTGTATTGCGGTAAACACATCGAAGCTATCTAACATAGGCCTACGTAATTATCGAAAACATATCAGATTGCTGAATTACATACCATTCAATTGGTGTTACTAAATTCTGGTAAATGTTGGAATTCGTAAGGACCGATTCTGGCAAATGTATCTTATATTTCACCAGTAAGCACACAGGCAGCAGAAGTTGACACAAGCGATCAAAACACACCAACGGAACCGAAGTCGTCGTTTACCTCAACACAAGCAGTGCATTTTAGAATGACTGAGGCCACTTCCATGTTAGGGATGACAAACACATCCTCTCCAGTTGGTGAAACAGAGGAAACATTTACAGAAACCACTCCATTCTCATCTGAAAAAGAGTCAGCTCTGGCACTGACACGCACAAATTCTTCAAGTATGTCTCTTGTACTCATTTAGCAACGATTGGGAATATACGGCTATATTTTAATTCTCTTGACAAATTTTCTTTAACCTTTTTGAAATGCTGTATCCACAAATAAGCACAAGGTGTCAACACTATATTGCGCCTATTTGAAGCAGATCCTTAATGAGAGTTTAAAATACAACGCTAAAAAATGGGCGACAACGATGGGAGGTTTGATGCGGTCACTTGTTTTTCTCATTATAACTTTAATAGTTTTGAATGTTGACACTAAATATGGAGGGACAGATGAACTATTACATTTGTGTGCCCCTGCTTTATGGATGTCCGAGTCACTGACTCGTACTCCTCCAAAAGACATTACAAGACGTCCCAACTTAAAAGACTCTGAATCATCAAGGAGATATGAACAATTAACTTTATTTACAACTGTCATTATATATTCACCTTGTGTTAAATAATTTTGGTTTGCCTGGAAGACCTGCTATATAGGCGCATATGGTGGATTCGTTTCTGATTGTTCATTCGGAATAAAAATCCTATATATATATAACAGAATTATAATTGAAGTGAATGATAAGACCACACACTATTTGGAATATTTCAGGGAACTGCTGGACCATTACTGCTTGGAATGATGTGGTGGTGAACACAACACTGACAGTACCAGGAACGTATGCCAGTTATACATGTTCCCCTGGGTTTAGCTTCAACGATGGTCAAGTTACCCTAATAACACATTGCATGGATCTGGGATATTGGGCTCCTCCTATCCAACGCTGTCAAGGTATGGACATTTCCCTTCTCTTGGTGCTATTTCTTCTTTGTGTATTCTGGGCACTCCAGGCACTGTGTACAGATTTAGCATCAGTAGGGTTACCACAGAAAACTAGAAGTGAAATTTCCTGAGGTTTCCATGTCTTTTCCCTGATTTATAACAAATATAAAGGGTGCCAGGTCTGTAGTGAGTGCTAAGTAAACTAATCTTCCGATATCATTCTTTAAAAAAAATTATCTTGGCATATTTTTTTTCCGATTTTCCATTTTTCTTTACAAATCTGAATTTTACAGAACAAGATTCTGTTGAACTTTCAAATTCCCTGATTTCTCCCTGCAGGGAATTTTTTGGAAGCATTTTCCCTGTCCTGTGGTAATAACCCCAGGCTGCATCAGGGATGGTTCCTAAAATACTATTAGAGGGAGGGGCCTTCGGTGCGAGGTCATTTGCAAACTCAGAAATATTCAATTAATAGTCGAACTTCAAGTCCGATTAATCTTCCTACTCTTAATTTCCATAGTACGTGTACTAAATACCTGTTAAATGCCACTTGGATAATCGGACATGTAGAAGGTCCGAAATGTTTTTCCTAGCAATCATCGGATTATCGAGGTTCAACAGTAATCAAATGAAACTCAGAAAGCATTATTTTTATCCATTAACCCATTCACTATCACAATACTAACTAATAGCAATATTTGGTTCAGGGGGCTGGTGATCTCAAGCAGATCCGCCACTGATAGTGGGAAGGGAAGCTAAGGGAGACATTGGGAAAGAGATAATGAGCAAAAACTGCAATTATGACAAATCTATAAAGCATATTCAAATGATGACATTTCACAACTGAATCTATGTCAATTATGTTTCAGATTCCACAGAAACGATTCAAAGTATCAGGGATATATTTGCTGTTCCCAAAGAAGCGCCAATGGCAGTGGGGTTCGGAATTGTTGCGTACATAATTGTTGGCGTCGAGTTTGGATTTTTTGTAATGTTAGATTTGTCCATCTACCGCACGAATATCAAAATAGCCAGACGAAACGTTAGAAGTGGTTTAGGTATTGGGAGAATTAAACAACCATCAGTATTAGCCTGGGTCTGATAATAACTTGAGCAAATTGATGTCTTGAAAGTCCCTTAGTGTTTGACAATGATGAGTGGTCGGTCATAACAACTATGCTATTATGACCTGTCCAAAATGTGCACGGTTTCAAGAAAGTTTCAATAGCCGGTTGCTTACGATAAATATTTAAAATATAATCGCCACGATTTCATGTAAAGGTTTCCAATTTCATTGACAATCCTGAAGGACATACACGGACCGAAACGCATAGGCTAAACCAAGAAATAAACACCCTAAAACTCTCATCGATCTCCGATATTTCTGTCATTTTGTACTTTCTGGATTGTTATCTCTTAACTTAATATTTCGTTAAAATTACATTTTTGATTAAGCAAAGATTCATTGCGATTGCGTCTTATTCTGGAACCCCATTCATAAAATAAATGAATCAAATAAAAAAAATGTCTATTAAAGAAGGGTGAAATAACATTTAGTTGCAGGAATCTCATTGCGCCGAGAATCCCCCTGCTTATCTCAAGAGTATCTTTATGTAGAGCCTATTCACAAAATACAGCTGTAATATAGAGAAACTGATTAATGGGAAGGAGGATAACCAAGGGGCCAACATTCTGTATTTAAAAAAGTATCACTTCATTTCCGGGATCAACCCACGTTCATTCACATAACACTATTATATTATCAGAAAGATTTCTTTATTGCCCTTGTGAACAATGAAACATAGACTTATGAAAAATACTTAATGCAATATGTTGGTGGTAAAAAAGCTGAGAAACTACAAACCTACAGACTAAAAACTATACATGTGTTTATTAGCCACTTGGCTATTTTTTTCTTTTCCTCTAATATTTTCATAAAGAGTTTCCTCGCCGACTCAGGCATATCTTGTGGTTTTTTTAATATGCTAAATGAACATATCATGATAAAGTTCTGGGACATGTAATTCCCTGTTTCTAGACGTTGGTTGAGGTTAATGATTTGTGCGAAAAATTACTCAAGTAATAAACTGAACCAAGCCACGGGGAAATCGCCATCTATGCCGTTCCCCCAAATTTGTATAAATCATAATTGATATTTTCGTGGAAATATTTCTTTTAAATTAAATGTCATTCAGGTACAGTGCTGACAATTTAAAAAATCAAGAGATTCATTAACCTCGTCATGTTCGAGAACCATATATAAAGGACCATTTACTGGAATGTCCGTGCAGGGCTGTACAAACTTCTGATCATATAAATGCGGAGCTCAAGAACTTCACATAAACACTAACACAATAGAGCAAATCCATATATGAACGTAACAATCACACTCCAGTTTTTGGTATATGACCACAATCCAGCTCAGAATATAAACATATTCACGTCAAAGAAGTGCGGAGTATAGATATAACTATGCATCATCTACATACCAATTAACAATCTGTTTCGTGACGATAAAATGAAACCATCATCAAAGTGTCTATGTTCTCCGAATAAACCCTAGGTAAGTTTCAATAGTGAGGCTCCCAGCTGTCTTGAAGGATGGCAGTCTTTATAAGTATAAGCCTCCAAGATCAGGTGGTACATCACAGACGAGTTTACCCTAGCTCAATCACTTCAAAGTTGCCGATATGCGCACACGTATTAGAATTTGAGCTTGAGCATGTATCTTATTCTGTTCTGACTCTCTTTGTATACGAGATATTCACTGTTGTAGAAGTTGCTGCTATTGAACTCGGTAGCAATGGGGGCACCTTGAGGCACAACTACTTCCTTGCCTTCAATATCCAGTGTGGTGTCGAACTTTGGATCTGAAAGAGGATTCCACCGGACAGAGTATATCAGTCTAATGCAGATTAAAGGCTATTCCACAAAACGCTGGATGAATTATATATCGTCATGATAGTTATTCAATTCAATGTGAGTTTACATATGAATCAATACGCATTGCAAATCGACATTTTTTCAATCTTGGGAAATTATCACCAGTACAGCGAATAGGTTTCGTTTACCATGAGTATTGGGGAAGTGACTACTTTTAGATTTTCATACAAAAAATACAACATTTGGAGAACGCCAAAGTGATATCTGATTTAGACCAGATGGAACTTAATTAGTTGAAAATGTTTTTACTATTTATACAAGAAGTAGAATCTAAGATAATTTTAAATAAATGTAATGTACCCGGTTCCATTCGGCCCTTTGCGATGATACAATGATGACCTTTGGGAGGGGCAGTCAGCTGCCAGTTGTCCATAGTGATATGATGCTCCTTGCCAAGTACGACTTCATTCAAAAACATAATACCCGTATTTCTGGCAGTGCGAACTGCAAATACAAGCAGACCTATGAGCAGACCTATGTACAGAGAGAATGGAACGAACCGCCAGTGTGGTATCGTGCAGTCGCGGATAAATATCCTGCGATAAATTTTCCATTATCTCTCTAGACATGAATTACCAGAGTATAAATTAAATATGAAACATACAACTCGACCCCAACGATTCCAAGTGTAGTACTTTCCTTTAACTTCCAAAACTTGTATGATGTAATACTTGTTGTTGTTATGTCCAATGTTGGTTTGATTCAGCATACAATCGTAATCTTCGTGCACCTTTAAAGTCAAAATGAACAAATTATAAAACACATTGCATACATAAATTACAAATTAGTAACAATGACATGCACATATATATATGTATCACATTGGCAAATCCTGTTAATAGACAAGGACATCAAATCTTGATTTTTTTCTATAGAATCTTTGGAACAATACAAGGAGAGTAACTGACAAACATAGACCGTTAGAATAAATCAGAATATAGAACAGTAACCTACCGTGGCATTAGAAAGCGGGCACATGGCATCAGGTTTCGCTTTCTTTTTGATTGAATTTCCTCGCTTGAGTTTAGCCATAGAATCTTTGATAGGGTTGGAGGTAGAAGGTTCAGGTTGAATTTCAGGTTCAGGGTCCGCCTTCTTAGCTCTCTTTCCCCCTCTACCCCGAGTAGCTCCACCTCGCCTCTTTGGTGGCATTTTGAATTATTAAAAAATGGAGACTAGTAGGGTTGTGAATTATTTTTCTGTAAAAAGAAATAAGTTAACATTTGTGAGTTTAAACTAATATCATACAATGTAAATAAATTGGAGTACCGTAGTGGCCCGTTTATAACCCGGGACCTGTTTAAAAGCTTGAATAAAGGCCGGGTATTTGGGGCCCATTAAAACAATAAAAGCCTCTCAAATATAAGGCGGGGGTCTGAAATATTAGCCGGGTCTGTCTGGTTTTACTATGTCTAATAACGATTAAAGTCAAGAAGTCAATTTCCCTTTGAAATATCAATTTAATTTAATTAATTTATTTTGTGAAAATGACTACTTTTCCTGAAAATCGGTCATATGTCCCCGGACCCTTAGTGTCACCATACTTGGTCACAAAAAACGCCAGGTTTTTTGGCTTTCCTCAGGTTGGCAGCCCTGATAGGTTTTGAGGATCTTTTACAGATTCGATCTACAGAATAAGCCAGTTCTAGGTTTGATCATGTGGAACATCAGATATGCCTTCCAAAACATAGAAAAATCAAATTAAAATACATATGCCATTAAAAAGTGGGGGAAAATGTTATATCAAATCTTATAAGTTCCAACTATGTTTTGGAAATACGAACTGAGCAAATCGAGCTAAGAAATATGGAGGTAATGTACTTATGATGAATATTTATTCCTCAAAATGGCCGTTATTTAACATAATTTGAGTGTGTGGTGAAATAAATGCATTCTGTTGTGACCTCTGACTGTCTACAAAAAATCTCGTCAAATTTGGCCAAACGACATTGACCCAAACTTAGAGGGATAAATCAACATGGGATTCTGGGGACAAGGGACAGATGCTCATCCTTAGCGCAACAAATTGACACAGGACTCCCCCCACCCACCCCATCAGGAGCCCTACAATAGGCAAGATTTGAATTACCCAGGTTGGCTTGAGATAGGTGCAACTGATGCTAATTTCATAGAGCGACCCTTTTTGAGGGTGGGCGGTGCTGACCACACCTGTAGGTTATGTGCCTCCACAAACCTGCTCACACACAGTACAGGTGCATGTATCATGCGCTCAACCTGCACCTACACACAGCACATCCAATGACCTGATGAAGAGTTGTCCCGGTATTTGTTTTCTCTATTAAAGGGGAAATAAAGTAGAATGCAGATTGGGCCTGGTGTTGTCTCATATACCCTCAAGTTTGGTGGCGATATCATGTTTTTGTCTTTAAAATGACTTTTAATGATGGGCCCTCTCTGTGTCCATTGGAACCTGTAGCAACATACCGGTAAATGACTAATGTAAACACAGGGGACCCAGGCCCGGTCCCCGCACTCCCTACACATAATGACACGCATGCTCATTCCCATTTCCGCGGAGATAGGGGTCTTTTGGGGGGAACTTCGCATGTCCTTGGAAACCTAAAAAAGGGTTTTTTTTCTGAAGGACTGTCTGAAAGAGTCTGTCCAAGCTCTTCCAATGATCCTAGGACGTCTAAAAGGCATCAAAGTCAGTGTGTTTCTCTATCCAGACCAGGTTCGTTCAGGAGCGTTGTGATATCCATCTTTATGCTGCCTGTCGGCCTTGCTGACCAAATATATATAAATAAATTAACACTTGACCACAAGTGGTTAGCGTTACAGAGAAAGAGGGTCTAGGGGCTAAATCACAGATATGATAGTTTTTAGTTTTTGTCATTCTTATCACTTACACTCACCATAAAAAGGAGAAAATACTAGTAAAACGATTATTCTGAATTAATGTAAGAAAGAAATAATTTGTTGTGTTGATATATTTATTTCGGATTAAATACACTTCCTATCTCTTTTCCCACTTAGAGAGCCTCAAATCTGAGGAATGGAGAAGGGGGATCCTCTAAACCACAGAACCGTCCTGTGGTTTAGGAGGTCCCCAATCTCCAGTCATATGATGGCATTCTCTTATCTGCCCCCAAATCACTGTGCAAACGCAACCTACGTAACTTCCATTTCACAGCTACAAACATGGCGGCAGGTGCGTTTCCATCGTGTTAGAGAGTGACTTCGATCGATGTTAACACGAGGTACCTACGTAACTCAATTTTCCGACCTACGTAACTCCAATCGCTTCCACCATCAATGATGGTGTTTGGCACTACATGGTTTCGCCCCTTTGATGGGCTCATCAGGCAGATCAGGGATCTAATAAATAGGGGAAATATAATTCCCTCTGAGTTTAGTAACAGAAAGGTACAATATTAATGGTCTCAATATTTTGGAATACTGGGTAACAAAGTAAGAGTTGGGCAGCTCTACTGTCAGCATTATTACCCTACCACATTTAATAAATAATTATTAGGAATTAATTATTAATAATATCAATGAGATGTCGCACATACTAATAATAATAATAGTAAATAATAAACTTGTTACAGTCACTATACCTTTTTCAAAGACAAAGTGAGTGACTACTAGATTTAGCAGGGAAGTGAATGACAAAGTCCTCACCACTTTTTGGTGATATCGTAGCGTTAACATTATATTAAGGATATGTTAAGTATATATTAACAATAGGATTTTGCCAGTGTTGCATGAGACCTGTCGTATCCGTAACCCAAGTTGCGTATAGTGGTGAAAGTGGAGCGTCATTTTCACGTTGCAGACAACGGAAATCATTTAGCGGCTACGATAGGGATATCCCATGGTCAAAGGTATGTCGTTAAAACACCCCCATTTAAGGACACAAAACATGATTTAAGGACACGATATTGGCTGGTGCAACAGTAAGGGTTAAGGATATTTTAAGGACACGATTTTCACTTAACGATACCTTATGCAATGAAATGAAATTCTGAAAGCCACAATATTTGTGACAAAAATCTATGACTGGGGTTTGATTATCTAAAAATGAATATTATGAAACTCTGTGGGTTGAGGAATACTTGGCTAAAAATAAACCTTTAAACAAATATAATTTTGGTTGATAATAGGCTAAACAGCACCTCTGCTTTTATTAAGGGCTGTGATAAGCAGAAAGAGTCAACTCAATGAGTTACCTAGGTACATTTCCATGCCAGTTACGATGGTACTTGCCTAAAAGCAGATTTAAGTTACGGAGGTACTTGGCAATATTTTGTTCTTAGATTTACAAGAGAATACAAATGTTGGTACATAATTGTAAATATGATTACTAAAGGAAGAGATCTGCCGATTCAGAATTTTTAGTAACAGTCTTATATTGCAAGGATTCACTGAAATAGAAAAAGTTTTGAAATGGCCCATCGCCATTTTGCACCTGCGTAACTGCAGTTACGTAGGTAGGTGTTTGCACAGTGCAGATTGGGGTGTTCAAAATCGGAATGGACCAGGTCTGTATCTGTATCAACATAGTTAATTTCCCAGAAGGGATATATAACTGCTGTTAAAACAAGAAACTAGGAGATGCTATAACAGGATGCAATAGATTTATCCAGTCTCAATGATAATGTGGGTTGGGCACTTCTGTTTTAAGGATTATATATGCCTGGGTTAGTTCTGCAAGTTCTACTATTAGTAGGGTAAGGACCTACGTTTTATACATGTTCTAGCTGTGTTTCTGTTACATTTTGACAGGAAGTAATGCTGTTTGATATTTGGTCAGACATTAGACATGCTCTATAGACTATACCCTGTACCATACTCAATTTATTATGAAGTGAAGCCATACAGGTGAGTGAGTGAGATTGGTGGCTTCACGCCCTTATCAACACTTTGAAGTGTTATATCAAGGGCGGGAGAGCTGAGACTGAGAGGGAGGCAGTTTATGATCATACCCAGGAAATAGAGATAGAGAAGAAGGGAGAGAGAGACAGAGAACAGTTAGGCCTATAGTTGTGCATGGTTAAGAAATAAAGGTGTTTATTTCTTTGTAAATCAACTACCGTAATTAGGCCCTATCCACTACTTTGTGATTTTAAGATGCAAATATTCCATGCCTCAAATATCCATCTTATATTTATATAGATTTAATAATGTCCGCGTTTTTCCAGAAAAAAGGGGTTAATTTTAAAAATGTCAGCGTTTTTCAGAAAGGAGGGGTGTTATTTAGGGCTGCAAAGTCAGCGTTTTCATGGGAAAAAGGGTACTTTTTCAGCTCAAAATCCACGGAAAAGGGTATGTTTTCTGTTACGTGGAACGAGCCTATGTCCTACTTTTACCTACTGTCCTACTATAGGCTATTTATTTAGATTTAAAAATGTCAGCGTTTTTCAGAAAAAAGAGGTTAATTTTAAAAATGTCAGCGTTTTTCAGAAAAAAGGGGTGTTATTTAGGGCTGAAAAGTCAGCATTTTCATGGAAAAAAGGGTACTTTTTCAGCTCAAAATCCGCGGAAAAGGGTATGTTTTCTGATACGTGGAACAAGCCTATGTCCTACTTTTTGTAGGCCTATATGAGTGCGGGTACCGGGGAGCCAGGCCCCTTTTCCGGTCAAAATTACCCATGACCCTTTACTGCCTCAGTTTCCCAGTCATAAATTCTATTTCAAATCTTCCCTAATGATCTCTGAGAGATGGATTGAATGAATGATGCATGTATGGTAGGCCTAGACAGAGTTTCCGTCCCTGTATCCTCCCGCACCCCGGAGCGGGGACGGACAGTTAACCCTTATAAAATCACGGGAATCTGATCACAGGGTCAACATGGCTACATGCATGCGGAGGCCGCCAGTGCCTCCATTCGGCATACAAAAACATGGATTTAAAGGGCACGGCATGGACGGACATAGTAAATTAAGCGCATTTCACTTTTATTGATATTCATTAAAGACTTGGTGAAGGTGTGGGGGTGCACCGTTGTGACCCAAAAAAGTCAGGGGTGATTTGCACTTTAAAGGGTATCAAGCAAGTTTAGGGCAACTTTCCACTTTCTATTAGTTCCCATTAATGTGATAAACTTCCTCTCACAACTTAAAAGTTTATTTGATATTTTATTATGAAAATAGCCGATTAAAGTGGTGAGGGAGAAAAATCCCAGCAGGGTGCCACTGGAGCTATATCCAGGCAAAACATAGAGATATGGGAAGTCACCAGCGGTACTGGCACATCTGGTCATGCATGGGTCCTGTACTATAGATATACTGAAAGGCCACTTATGATAGAAAACCCTTCATTTCCCAGGGAAAGCTTTCATGTTTTACTCTCCAATACCTACAGTAGTATAAGCACAAGTGCAGCTTCCTCTCAAATAAATGGGTAATTCATAAGCGAATTGTAGACATGATTTCTAGGGCAAAGAAAAAGTTATTTACATGTGCAGTCACAAATTTCAAGCCTTTCCTCAACATGTGGAATTCTTACATGTGCAGTCACAAATTTCAAGCCTTTCCTCAACATGTGGAATTCTATCTTAATTGGGTCTAACCACAATTATGTGACAGCTCTGCATGGTGCCTCATCACCAAACCACCTAATCTCAATGTCCAGTTGGGTCTTCAAAGCATATAGATTAGCAGCAGCTGTTGGTCTGTCCCAGGAGCTGAGCTCAGTGGGGGGTGTATTCCTCCAAAAGTGGGAAGAATGTGACTTGAAGGGGCGATGTTGGCTCTTGACGAGAGGCGACCGAAAACCGCCTTGAGAAAGGCAGGCGCAGCTGGCATATTTCGAATCCTTCCGTCGCCCCTGGCCTTTACAGCCAAGGCCCAATACGTTACAGAACTCAACCTGATCGTGTCGTTTTCCTATTAAACATACCGATAGCTGACAACCTTACCCAGAAATCGCAACGATATGATGTCCTCTGCAAGTTTTGTCCGAAGAAATAATCAATCTAGGCTGTAAAATAGATTTTCGATATTTCTATACAAATCCTATGGGGATGCATTGGCACGTTTGCGCCACCACGTTTGCGCCCTAAGGGAACCACTGTGCCAACTGCATGTGCACCCGTTCCCAGAAGTCACGTTCACGCTAATAAACGTAACCGGCAAATGGGATATATTCGACATGGATAGCTTGTTGACAACATGTATTGATAGGGCGGGTAGCGTAGACATACACAGTACGTCTACGGTATTTAACACTAAATCAAATGGATATTGTAGGTAGGAGGGATAGAGAGAGCTAGGGTGGGTGGATGGGTTGTATTTCCGATTCAAAACAACCAAACAAAAGCAATACCGATACGGTAGTAGTAGTACACTAAAGCATGTTAGAATCGTCGCTGGGGCTGGGGGGTGGGGGGCTAGTACAGGCTTGTAAGTCCTGTGATGATGACTGAGATATCAGTAATCGGTTTTACCGATAGGGAGGGTTGGGGATAAGTAATTCTCACTGTAAATAAGCTGTTCTTGTTCATCTAAAAGAAATAATTATATTCATTTACCTAACATTGTGATTGATGGAAATAGTGAAAACCGACCAGTATAGGGAGGAACATTTTTCGCCATTAAATTCTTACCAGTACAGGTAGGAAGACTGTCAAAGCATTGTACGCTTGGTTAATTATTATAATTTTAAGATTAAGCATAGTGTAGTCTTGTACCTAAATGAGATTTTTACTCTAATTATTAAGATTTGTCTGAATTTCCGAATGACTTATTAACATTGTGGTGCTAAATAATAATAATAACTAGAAACTAATGAAGGACTCTGGGTGAACTAACTAACCCTTACGATCAGATAATGATTGAAAACTTCACATCAAATTCATCGATGAACCATCAACCTTCCTATCACCCCACTTCGGAAACCCAATAACATGAACAATGTGAAACATCTGAACATTGGACTGCTTCGATAATAATATATAAATAGTTAACTTCGTCTCATGGACAAACCGCTATTCATATGAATAATGAGTCTAAAACTACAGACTTTGAATATTTAATGTCTCAAACTATATCAAAGCTCATTGAGAACATGTTTTGAAAATCATTTTATCACCCTTATTTTAAAAAGGGCCAAGGAAGATCACTCTTGTGAGGTCTGAGTCCTTTTCTTGATTATATATATTGTATTATGTATGATTATGAATAAAAGTTTTATATATATATATATAAATAAATCATCCCGAAGGGCCTATAGTGGTTTGATACTTCTGGACTTTGATAAGCTCCATACAATACATGTTATTAATTAGTAAGGCCTCCCTGTCTCTGAGCAAAATGTTGTTATACCTCTCATGACATCACAGATTTGGAGGGATGAGAGTTAGGGGGCGTTGGCTTTCTGCTCATATCTGCTCATATAAATTGTGTTTTTTTAGCGTTGTATTAGCATCAACATCAAATTGAGACTGGGAGATACATATGGAAATATGAGTAGATGAAGAAATTAAAATAAAAATGATGTGTAATAATCTTGCTTGATACCCTTTAAGGTGCCAGTAGTGATTTTGATTATTGATGAATTTTTCTAAAATTTTTACCAATGATAGTTGACATGAAATAATCATTATTGAGTGAAAAAAAAACATAGGTCACCAGGCTAGTTTTCATGCTATGGCAGTATGGAGATAGAAATAATGAATCATATTTGAGTAATTTTACTACATTTGAGTGATTTATTAACATAATTCGTTTAAAATGGTTCTGACATGAATTCAGACATCAAATTTCACCCAGACATTCAACACTTATCATCAGATAATGTTTTTTTCCTCAGATCCTGAGTTAGCCCCCTGGAAGCCCCCTAGTGGCAGTATGGGGCACTAGCAAAATTGACTTTGGCTGATGACAATCAGCGTTTTAAAAAAAAACTGTTTGATGAATATTTTTTAAATTTAATATGAATGTAGATACAGTATTTACCAACTCATACACAAAAAAATCAGGATGGCTTTCCAGGCTAAATTTTTCTATATTACGACTTATTTATGAGAAAAATTGGGAAAAAAATTAAATTCCTGATTAATATTTGATTTGAACAAAAATGGCTTCATAAATCTTGATGAAATTCTATATGGATACAGCTATCATAGTTACTAACTCGCACACCAAAAATCAGCATGAATTTCCAGGCCGATATTTTTGTGTTACAACTTAATTATGAGAAAATTGGCTAAAAATGAGAAAATTCTTAATAAATATTTGATTTATACACATATGGCTCCATAAATTTTAATGAAATTTAATATGGATGTATAGGGATCGTAGATATTAACTCCCACACCAAAAATCAGCATAAATTTTCTATCTGAAATTTTTATATCAAGACTTAACATACATACTTCGTCTGCATAATGCTGATATTCCCTGCTATATGTATTGAATACACATATATCAGTACTGAGCTATATGTATTGAATACACAAGATCAGTACTGAGTCACCTTAAATGATAGGCCTCGCTGGGAAGTCGAGGCCTAGTATAGGCTATGGTAGGGTTGATAATTTGGCTAAGGCTATGGTAGGCCTACCACTGTAGTACCGTACCAGCCAGGGCAGATGATTTCGTGAACTCGGAGCAGCACACCAACCCCGGGGCGGGAGCATAGGTGTGATCAATAAACGTAACGCCATGCGATACCAACACACCGCAACATATATAAGAAAGTGAAGTAGATTTGGAGGTAGTACTAGTATGTTAGCCTACTGTACATTAAACAACACCATATCCATTCACGAACGGCCCAGATTAGATTGTACCACCGATTACCAACTGTTGTGCAATAGCCATATCGGCACGTAGTACGGTACCGTACACACGCACGTGTAGGCCTTCATCTACAATTTTCCAAACACACTTTCCAAACACACTATAATATGTGCTATGTATGCTTTTTTGGTATCATTGCTCTTCCAAGAGAAGATACACCGGACTGACAATACTAAATAGAAAGCTAACGGAGTCTAGGAGAACCAATCATCAATGATAACATTTAGACACAGCATAGCTCACCGTCCCGCAATCACGATGGATGACCTGCTGAAGAACCTTGTCAACACGGAAGTATCGCCTATTTCTACTGTGCAATGGTAGATGCAGAAGGTCCACGATGTGTACTTGTAAACAACAAACCTGCAGAGACTTATTAAGGGCGGTTTCCTTCCACTCAGTGTAAAAACGTCTCTCCACACCTCGATCCTGATCCACGCCGTGACCAGTGCAGCGTGACTGGCTGCGGGGACTGACTGCAGCGCCACCTCTCGGGAACAGAGTGAACCAACAGCCACATACTTGGCTAGCTTAATATTAATATCAACATCTATAGGCCTATCCCATAGCTCTGTACTAGATCTACTCGTATGCACGTTTACTGCTTGAATTGATAACACGTGGGAAATGCTGCATGTCTTTTATTAGCCTAGCCTAATATTATCAATTATTATTAGCTAGGCTAGGCCTAATTATTATTTTCAACCATGATAATAATGACGGGAATAAAGAGTACTAGCAGAACTAGGAATTGGCAGATTAGCAGAACTAGGAATTGGCAGATGGAGTATCTATCTTTACCTCCTACTGTCCCAGGTAGGCCTAGATGTGCGAAGCGATAGTCCTAAATCGAGGCTGACATGCTGTGTCAATATTATTAATATAGCCTAGGCCTATGCCTATAGGCCCTAGGTCTAGGCTAATTACGTGAAGGGCCTAATTGAGTAGGCCTAACTTAAATATTCTACTATTTAGATGATATGTAGGCTACCATACCGCAATCATTTAACGAGTAAAAATTTGGTGGGCCTAGGTCTATTAAAGTTCTTATATTAAATTTTGTTGACTTTGGTACCGGTAGGCCTAGGGCTATTTATTTGCCTCCATAGGAGACGATACTAATTCCAATCTATTCCATACGGTACCGGTATTTATAATAATTAGCTAAATCATTATAAATACCGCCTATATACTTAGGCCTAGTTTATAGCCTAATTATGATTTTATCAATATTTATAATTGAAGCTAATGATCATGTGCTCCGGCAGCAATCTCTGAAAGGAAAATAGGCCTAGGCCTAATTATGTTCTAAAGTTAAGGCTCTAGAGAAGTATTTATAAATTAATTAAAATTTAAACTAACCCACCTATACAATCGTGTGCTAACCAGTCTAGTTCATGTGCACATGGCTGGCAGAAATCTCACATCAAATGAAGTAGTGTACGGTATCGACTGACTGACTGACTAACATTATTCAAGCATTTTCTATATATAGGCTATCAGGTAGTCACAAGGACACCTAGGTGTCTTGCATGCCTCGTGTTATGACGTTTTATCTAAGCAAGTCTGAACTCGTCTGGATCCAGGCTTCCCCATGTGACGTCACGAAGTGCTTGGGCATGCCCTAGCTTGTTGAGAATGAGAGGAATAAAACTGTAGGTAGGCGAACTTGGCGGGGAGGGCGGAGGCGGGGCCCATTCACTATAATTGAATTAGAGTATTACACATTTTTATTCAGGATAAAGCTTTACATCGACAAAGCTACTGATTTTTACAATGTTCAATTCCCTGTACGCCGTGTTACTTAGAAATATTTGAGGTATAGGCCTACTATAGGCTAGATAGCCTAGGTCAACTTATTCAAGCTACATAGGCCTACATTTACATTTACATTCATTAAGATTTGTGTCATTTTGAAAACTCTGTTCGACACGGTTAGGTGGGATCAATGATCCGGACATAGGCCTAGAATTAGACGCACTAGTTAGTTCTATGATGCAGATTATCCGATAATTATATCCACGCTTTGCACTTTCTGCATGTCCCGCTGTATGGAGCCACGGTCGGGTTCTCCGCTATAGCCTATTGAAGTTTGGAACCCGAATAAAATAAAGTAATATTAATGGAATAGTATAAAAGGTTTATTGATCGATTGCATTAATCAACGTTGCATCAATTAATGCCATTCAACAACAGCAATAATAATACTTAATAGGCCTAATACATGTAATTACTACTAATAATAGCATAATAATGAAGGCGACGCGAGAACACATCCACAAGTTGGACAGGCGCTTTTTGTATTATATTGTAATTTTTACGGACAAAATGGTAATAAAAAAAAAATGATACACAGGGGCGGTACCAGAAGAAGGGTCTAGGGGGGGGGGCACACTTGAGGTCAAAATCTTCCAAAATGTGCCTGTTTGGAATGCCATCGCAGTACATAACAGTTACTTTACCTAATGACAATGAAATAAAGTGCCACTACTTTAAGTTGTCTAAGAAAACGGCAACCCTCTAATATATTTATTGAGAAGATAAAATTCACACATTTAAGAAATATGTATACAGTGCTCCTTTCTACCAAACATGGACAAATATGTTCCCCTTATGACATCATACTGTTAACACCAACAACACTGTTGTCTGTTCTAAGATTATGTGTTTTGGGTCATATGAATGAAAAAGAAAAAAATAGGTCACTGCTTAAAATAGGCCTTAAAATATACCTCAAACCAAGTATATACCATTAGCTATTTTTATGGGAAAGACTTCATCCTTTAGGAGAGAGTGGTTATCTGGGACTTCCAGATTAGAATTTCAGTTAATGTTATTAATTGTGACAGTATGACACATAACATGAGTGGTGCAAATTTCATAAATCCAAGTCCAACAAAATCATAATGAAATATTTCCGATTTAATTTCATTATGAGATGATGTAAGTTTCCCTGAATTCATAAAATTTTTAGTCCAAAATCTATACAAGAAGGCCAAAATATATCTTGAGACTATCTTTAACAGAGTACCTTTGAGGATGTCTCTTTTAAGACCCTCTTGAGATGTAATTTTAAGATATATAGGTTTATTTTGTCAAAATTTTAGATTTTACAAGACCCTGTCATCATTTCTCTTGGGAAACGGAATTAACTGGAAAATCTTGAATTGTACAAATTGTGAACAAATATTGTTTGAATGCCAATTTTGAAACCATCTCAAATTTGAGCCCCCTGTCCAAACCTCTTGAGGTGCTCAGGGGCTCAAATTGCTTTTTGAATACAGGCCCTACTGGAAAAAGGTGCTCACACTCATAAACATGTTTTACATCAAACACAATTATGTGAAGCAAGTAAAATATGCAAGTTAAGTGTTAAAAGAATTATTAAGTTTGAAAAAATATCTTAGATAGTTTTCAGTTTAATTATTGTTTATTGATTTTTCTCAGACACCCTCAATCTACTGAACGATTTTCCACATTAAATGGGGTTTTTGGGAGTGTTGTAGAGTCAGGACTTTGAAGGAAAGTGCAAATTTTGGCAGTGCATCTGGCCCCTACTGCAGGGGCCCTTATCAGGACTTTAGTGGCCCCCTGCCCCTCTGAGGTAGGGGGGGGGGCACAGGGGACTTTTAAGGGGTCTAGGGGGGGGGGCGGTGCCCCCCAGGCCCCCCCTGGTACCGCCACTGATACATAATAATCATGATAGTATTAACGTTTATGTGTGGGGTTGTAGACTCATATGAAAGGTTTATTCATTGAATGCATTATATCTAATGTGTAGAGATACAGATTCCATAACCATGGAATGTAGCTAGGCTATCATTGATGGAATCACCTGCTGATGGGTGGATGAAATAAGAGGAATGTAGCATGTGCGGCACAACAGTGGCACAACAATTTAACACCGACAGAGAGAGCCACCAATCTATTCACATCCATTGTCTGAACTCACCAGTGTATGACTGAACAAGAAATAGAGGCTACAACTTGTTGCACTTTTTATTAGCAGAAGTAAAATCATCTGCTCTTATATGAGTCAATCTACAGACGTTGTTCTTATCATTGGCACCTTGGTGCAACTTTCTGATGTTAAGTCCAGGGGGGTGTGTGGCACCAGATTAGAACTATCGTCACAATTTGATGGGAATGAAGGGATGTCTTGGGTTATTTACTTTCATAAGTATGGAATGTTTTTGTACATTGACATTGCCCACCATCCCTCCCACCTCCCTCCTATGGCGTCTCCCGACGCCTTCCAAATCGTTTCGTCTTTTAGCTTTAATCATCGCCGATCATGAATGCACATGATACGGCGATTCCCCGCTGCTATGACGTCATTACATGGGCCTCGTTCTGGGTAGGGTTCCGGTGGGGAATCCCCGCGCCTATGACGTCATTACACGAAGTTCACCGAGTGTGGCCGAGCGTGAGCCGAGTAATGTCGGCAACGAGGAGAAACAGAGAGAAATCGGCGTAAACATGCAATGCTGGAACTCCGTAGTTATACTAGTAAGACGTTAATTTTTTGGCTGAAATGTCTCTTAAAATCCATAAGCTTGAGACTGGGACAGGTTTGAAGTGTGTGTACATATGGGAACGTAGGGATTTTTGGCAATTATTTGCAGATTTGCGTAATGGGTGTTGGCCAATGAGCTTGGGTCGAATTGCTGAGTTGAGGTTTTTATGCATGGCATGGCCACTTGGCGACTTCTCGTCTAGGCTTTGATGCGTAGTACGGAAGACGAGAGTGCTTGCACATGGAAAGTGACTTTTTGTTTCATTTTTTAAATAGAAAATCATTTTCATTTCCAAAATCAATTTGAATCTCATTTAAAAACTAAAATCCTTTTGTTTTAACGTATATGAATGTTTCAAAGTTATGGACGTTTTCATTTCCGTTTTTGAATTTGATTTCAAGACAATCTGGTTCTCGTGAGAACCTTCAAGTGCGTTTTCATTTCCGTTTAGAAATGTGTAAAGAATATGAAAAGCTATGTATGAGTCTAAAAACGAGATGAGATCTCACATGATTTCACACACAAAATAGAAGAGATTGGTTTTTGAATTATTTGAGAACCCTTCATGGGGGCTGCCATCTTGGATTCCTTCCTCATGAGAAGGGCAAAAGTTTAGTCTAGTCATGAAACCAGTATGCAAAAATGGTGCTATGAATATGGTATTTCCATCAATCATAGCACAGCACAGAGCAGCACTGTGCTGTTCAGCACAAAACTGTCTAGCAGCACAGTGCAGCAGAGAACAGCACAATACAACAGAGAGCAGTGCAGCACATCACTGTCAAGCAGCATCATACAGCACTATACAAAGCTAGGGCACATCAGAGTACAGCACTTTGCTGTGCAGTACAGTGCAGCACTAATCTTCACATATTAGAGTGCAGAACTTTGCAACATATTAGAATGTTAATTCAGAACATTAGAGTGCAGCAATGAACAGTGCTGTGCTGAACAGTGCTGCACTGCACAGTGCTGCGCTGAACAGTGCAGCACTAAACAGTGCTGAACATTGGTGCACGAAACAGCACCTGCACTGAACAGCGCTGCACTGAACAGCGCTGCACTAAACAGCGCTGCACTAAACAGTGTTGAACATAGCTGCCCTGCACAGTGCTGCGCTGAACAGTGCTGCACTAAAGAGTGCTGCACATTGCTGAGCTTCACAATGCACACTGCTACACTGGACATGAGGATCATTATGCTGCAGGAACAGGGCACAACAAATCTAATATGGGCCTATGGGCACCGCCATTTTGTCAGTGAGATCTCATAAGGTCTCTTCTCATTTAAAATCTCGTTCCTACACTTTCAAATTTTTCTACCCAGTTTGTCAATGTCAGTGTCTATAGCCTTAATCTCGTGAGATCTCATCTTGTCCCAAATCTCGAATAGGCCTACTTCAATGTAAAATCAAAACGAAAATCAAAACGATAGTGAATTCAAAACAGAACTGAAAACAGTAGTGACATGTGATGTTGAAACGAAAATTAAAATGAAAAACGAAAGTTATTTCTGAATTGAGATGCAATGACTTTGGAAACGAAAATGATTTTTAAAAATAAAAACAAAATTTTACTTTTCATCACATTAACACTGTCGTCTTCCATAGTAGAGGTATAATACCTGATACACTCAGCTTTGAGGTGATAACCATACAGCCACATGCTCTTCCCTAAAGCTTCTCCTCAATCCAGCAGGTTAACCTCACACTAGAGAGCTGACTAGAAGCATAACCAAGCAAAAGGTTCATGGGAGTGAGGGGAAGTCTATTTAGTTGAGTTAATATGGATTCTTTTTGTCATTTTCAATGACACTGCCCACCACCTGCCCCGCTCTGCCCCCTTCCTGCACGGTATGACTAAAAGACGCACAGCACCGAAAACCCACACAGCATCCGCACAGCATCCGCACAGCACCGTCGCTACTTGCGCGAATAATAATAGACGTACCTCTTCACAGTTTTTCACATGAAATATTCAATTTATAACGGAGATATTCTAGGACATCAATAATGATGGGTGGAACTCAAAAGCCAGTAAATATGGGATCGAATAGTTGAATAGTTTTACTGTAATTAACTGTCGAAGTTGCAAACACTTGATGTTTAAAAAGAAGCCTGGACAAGAAAAGCAAAGACAACTTTGAGGACAGCAAAGACAACTAGTATGAAAAACCGCTATACAATAAAATGTGATGTGTATTACATTGTATGACAATGTATAAACGTCTAAGTTGAAATTGATATTGAGAGATACCTGAATTCTGATGGTAAGGGCACAGGGGAAAGGTGCATATTCCTAGGGAAATGAGTATCTAAATTAGAAATAAATAATACAAATGTACGCATAATGTTTTAAATCAGTTTGTACTTGATGGGCCTTTATATAAGGGTCATGACACTCTTTAGTTTGTGAAAATATTCCAAATCGATCAAAAGTTGCAGCCATTTAAATAACCATTAATGGTAATGGTAATGGCAGCGGTACAGGTCACAGGTCATTGATCATCTGCCCATTATACTCATGTAACCCATTATATTTAGAATATACAACATTTTAAATTATTCAAGGCCTATATATATAACATATTCCAAAAATGATTTAGACCCCCGTTACAGCGACAGGGGGTTTCCAATTAAATCAAACTTACATTAGGCCTATTTCATAGAAAAATTAATTAAAAAGTTAACTAAAGTGATTTTTTAATCCAAACAACATTATTTTAGAATAATGAGTTTTTCACCGAAATAACTGGTTAATATTTTTAAACAATGGTTTGGATATGATACCATTGGGTTTTTTTAGACGTGCTGGAACGAAAAAAAGCATTTCGTTGGGCTCATGATTTTAAAAAATACAAGAAACTTTGCAGGATACCTTCCCCCTAGCCGATCTATCTCCCCTGGATCCAAAAATACTAAAGCAAATAATGTCAGATAAGTATTTTAGCCTCTGGATGAGGTGCTGTTTTTCAACCCAAATGGCGCACTTTTGGTGGAATTGCTCATAATTTTATGCATATGTTATAAGACATTAATTTGCGTTGATTCTCCTTTTATTCAGAGTATTTAATAAAGTTGACCATTCTCGCAAAAATAAATTAAAAATAAACCCCCAGTAGTTTCCACAAATATTACAATAATATGACTGGGACAGTGATTTAATTAATCTAAATATCAAGAACTTCGACAGCTATTTACAGTAAAACTATTCCAGTTATTAAACCCATATTTACCGCCCTTCGAGATCCGTATCCAATGATTTGTATCCTCAAATACCACGGTGATCAGAAGATATTTCATGTACAAAATGACAAAGTGGTGGGTCTAATATTAGTCGCGCAAGTAGCGGCGGTGCTGTGCGGATGCTGTGCGGATGCTGTGCGGGTTTTTGGTGCTGTGCGTCTTTTAGTCAGACCCCTTCCTGCATTTATTTTTAGTGTCTAATACACTGTAGCAGCCTCGCACCACCTGTGGGGCTGCTGCAGTGGCGCTTGCGGCCGTGTCTATGTGATGATGCATTGATTCTGGTTGGAATTGCAAGGAAAAGGTCTTAAGATGGGATTACCATTGACCAAATTGATGATTTCTATTAAGTTACCATGACAACATGGCAATAATTATCAGTTCTGTTTACTTTTGCGTTCGACTGTGATACATAAATGTATGTATACATACATAAAGTGTTTGAATAAAGACATACTACTGATGAGAATATGGCAATTGTCAGATTATGTACCCAAGATTCAATCTAATAAAACCGTTTTCCAATCCAATCCAATCAATGAGCACTCTTCTGCTTCATTTCCTCTCAGGAACCACAATGAGGTAAAAGGTAACTACTAAAGGACACAGGTCTACAACTGTTGACAGTAAACCACTGAAACCTTTAACAGTAATCTGCAACACTGTTACCAGTAACAGTAACTGTTACTTCTTTTATTTGTATACAACACACACAGCAGTTAGTGCTACAACAATAAAGGTATACTAGCTATGCGTGATAAAGTAATTGTATCTATAGGTCTACCTCCCTGCAACAACAAAAGATTAATTATACCCGTACCATTATATACCCTGGGGGGGGGGGGGGGGTCTTATAAAACTAAGAAATTTCTTAATTCTGTATTCATTGCGCCAAGAAAACAGTTGAAGAGGCAATGAATTATCTATGTGGAACATAGTTTCCTATATGATACATAATATATATTAAAGGGTTAAAAACTGACATTGTTTTGACATCGACCAAGACCAAAATAAAAGACAGTTTCCAACCCGTTTAGGATATGTTTGGGTCGTTTATGACCATAAATGCACTTGTATTGAGATATTCCCACCAGTATTCCATTAACATTGGATGCAGAACATGATTAAATCCTTTGTTAAACATTCAAACCTTTATTTTTTTCTCCTTGTTCAATTTTATTTTTCAGGGTATCCACATCCTGGTACTTCTAAGTTTTGCATTCATTAGCATTTTGTAAAAGATTCTCTGGTTGGTTTACATGTACAGTTTCTGAATACCAGATATAAAGAGGCTTCTGTTTAGCTGCTTTCAAATTCTATTGACAAAGAGACATTTCTTCATTTGGTTGTGTTTCACTTTATGAATGATTTTAAAATTTTCACCAACAATACTTCATAGGATATTTATAAATGAACGAATTCAGTGGAAATTTCATTAATCAGATACATATCAGATATACATATCAGATACATATTATATACTCTCTGTTTCAATGACTGGGTTAATACAGCTTATTGCCAACAACCAATCACAGGCAGGTCGTCGGCCACTAATTATTGACCGGTATATGGGGTCCAAAAAAGACCAAACATATTCTAAAGATTTATCGGTGATGAAATACAATTTCACATACTCTACCGTGCAAATCAAAGAGTTTCAACAGAGAAAACAACATTCTCCACACAAGCATCAATGAATCTTTTAAAGCATTTGTATCTATACAGGATAATATGTGTGTACACATTCTCAATAGCATTTCAGAACGGTAGACTAGATAGCTTCATGAACATAGGTTCCATGATGTCCACATTATTAAAGACACATCATTATATCATTTGTAACTAAGACACTTATCAAGGACAATATTCGAAGACAATTTGATAAATTAAACCCATCACTCATTCATGTGTGAGGAATAATGACTAAAGTCTCTGGAAGAGATCGGTTTTTGAATTATTTGAGACCCCAAAGACCAAACTCTTCCAGAGCCCAGTCATTATCCCTTTTAGAATATCTTGGCACGATTTCAAGAGACATCAATTCCAAAAACACATGTATTTACCATATTTCAAAACATCCCATCAAAGCTTTCTCTCCCTGCCCTCCATTCTGCTGACAACATTTTATGCAAATTCGGGTACATTGTTTGTTTTTAAATATGTTTATTCAGCTAAGAAACATTATGTAGTTACGCACTTTTTTTCAGTACTAGCTGAAGGAAAAATCATACAGAAATGTTCAGTATAAATCATAGTTTAAGTCGACCACTACATAGCTACATGACTGCAGAGAGCGGAAACCATACAATAGCACTGACTGGCTGAGTGTGGTTTTGATAGGTTATAGTCAGCGTTCACATCTCTGATAGGCTGTTTAGTCTCATCTGAGTTGGGAACCACAAGGTATAGCGGCAAGTGAACATTTTAGTAAGGGGAAGAGAGAACACATGCTGGGGGTCCTGGGCTTGGAGAGCGTGTTGATTACACTAAAAGTAGTAAAACCGGAGATATACATTCATATTATTCACATATATATATGTATTCAAAACACTGGGGAAACCTGACACACGAATTCTATCACTGCACGATTTAAAGACACTGGAACAATTTATACTGAAACATATCTGATAATATAATTGTAGTGACCTCTGACACAATCCAAATATTCTGGTGACACAACATATTTTCCCTATTTTTATATAAGTATAATTATATATATACTTTGGATATGTCTGAAAAATGAATCGAGGGGAAAGCAGACCCCTTGTCATACATCAGAGTTATGGTCGATGTCCATCAAGTTCTCCATTAAATATCCATATTTCTGTATTTAGGACGGATACTCCTACCATGGCAACCAACACGATCCACTAGCACTATACAATGGACTGCTTCTGTGGTCCAATATTGCGTGAAATCCTTGCCAACCTATTCTAAATATATAGGGTATGAAATATTTTAGCAAGCCTGCCTCTCCGCTGTCGAAAATACCATGCTTCAAGATGTGAAATAGTCCACCACATAAAAGATCAAGGCAATTGATATTAAGGCACTCGGTGTCAGGGATTCCTTTTGACTGTGGAAGAAGAATTGCGCCTAAGATTTGTATCATAGGTTACGTCAACCATGTGTATCCGCAGACCGGTTGTTCTGGCACTTTCGTGAGGAGACCTTCGTCGAGGATTGCAACAGGACTCACCAAAATTATGGTTCCCATTCTTGCAGAAAAATCGCGAGGACGACTTCACGAAAGCCTGTCTGAAGGACTTTCCACATACACTGTAAAGGAATATATTTATTGAGAAGTTGGTATAGTAAAGTAGCTGACAAAGTTCTTGCCACAAAACCAGTTTGTTAGAAACTACGCCATAAGCTAAGAGCCTTATAGCATGGCTAGGCAGGTTAAGTACCAGAAATGTTGTAGACACCACCAGGAGAAGTCTTGTTATCTTCAGTTGATGACTATGTCTCCTGTCGGGCCCAGTGAAACGCAGTGAATTCCTCTGAAGCGATCTCCTTGCAGAATAAGAACTTAGTTCGCTATTCTTCCTAGCAATGCTATTGTTTCTGGGGCAATCATCAGCTCTTTTCAACCTTTTGAGGTTATGATCGAGTTCGTCCATGAAAGAAAACTCATGGAAAGATGTACTGTTCTCAAAGTGGCTCTTTTGCTTGCGGAACATCCTCGTTATCCTGTAAGTTATTTTGATGTTCATGTATGAAATGGAAACAAAGGGCACAACGAATGTCACACAAGTGTCAATGTGGTTCATCGTAATGATAAAGGAATAGTACTCAAGTTTGGGAGAGCAGACCGCTTTGTCATACATCAGAGTTATGGTCGATGTCCAAAGGTGGTAACTGTAATAGAGGATTGAAAATGCTGCCAATGAGCAGACGACAATTTTACTCCTGGCTGGTGTACAGAGTGTCTGGCGCTTTAATGGGTAGAACACAGCAATGTATCTCTCCACTGTAAAGCTGACCACATACCAGACTGAGAGAAAGGCGCAGACGTTACTAAGATAGGTAAAACACTGGCAGGCAATACTTTTGTGATATATCTGTACATCGAACCAAACTAGCCATTGGAAAATTAGCGTGAATAAAAAGCCATTATCAGATACTGCCAAAGCAACGAGGTAGATACTGGATGAATTTTTCCCCAGGGAAGTCCTGAAGAAGACAAATATTGATATGGTGTTTCCTATCAACCCCACAAAGATAATCAGAGGCAGAACATAGATCGCAATAATATTCAGAACCTTGTGGAAATTTGCTTCGAAAGGGTCCGTATAGTATTTAGGTCCTTCGGGGTCGCTTCCATTGACAAATATTTTCCCAAAATCAGATTCATTGGAGAAATCCATCTTTGATTTAGCAAATCATCAGTATATAGCTATACATTTGATGTAAAATGTTGGTATTATATTTCGAACGTGTACGGCAGCCTTTCCATTGGTTCTAATATTCCAAATTTCTGCAGCTATACACATTAGGTTGGACCACCAGTTCAATTGGAAACTGTTCCACGTCCACACAGTCGATCTCGAATGATGGATTAGTTTCTTCTTACTTGCAGGAGGGGCTCAGTTTCTGCAATGTAAAAATAGCTTCCATTATCTTCCACGAAGATTTGATATCATTTTCAATCACATAATCAATCATTTTGTATAAGAACTGTCACCTTTCCGAGTTTTTATGATGACGACAAATTCATTAAAAACACATGCTGCTGTTGATACCCAGTAAGTATTGAACATATTTCTGATATATAGGCTTCCCCGATGAAAATAATAAGTAAGGAATAAGTATTATTTTTGATATTATTACCATTACAAATATGTACACACGCATGTCATTGTCCACTCTTTTAAAATCTTAATAATATAGACAATAAGAATATTCACGAGGATCATTAAACTTCGTAGCTTGATGAGTTCGCTCATAATGAGCTTGTTGCATGGTCGAGCTCAAATGAAGGAAAGTCAACGAGAGGTGTTTGTGTTTGGATGTCAGAGCGAAGAGGCACCTGCTTTATCAAGCTGGGCTTTTTAGATCAGCACAATAATGAACAATAATTAATTTATTCATATTTTTTCAAATTTAGCATTTACAGAAAATCTTCTGTAAAACGACAGTCGAGATTACAATCAAACATGCACATATATACATGGAAAGTGAGCTGATAGGCTCACAATCATATTCATGATAAACATGTAATAAATACAAATTCACGCTTATAAACGAGCGTCCAAGTAACCTCTGCCTCCTGCCCTCTTGCCCCGTTCCAGTAGTGGAGCAGCACAACCTTATTTTGGGATGCAACATGCATGAAAAAACACCACCATGGTTATATCAAATCAAAGCTTAGAACCTCAGCTATAAGGATCTGTGACATTACGTGCTTGCAATGTGGGACGTTTTTGGCAATTATTTGAAGGTACTTTGTAAACCGTTTTTAGCTAAATTCATCTAGTAGCATAGTAATTCAGGAACTTTACCGCAATGTGGGTCTTAGCCCAGAAAAACATTAAGTAATCATGAATTTTGGATATGACAGGCACAGTGAACTTCATAGGTCGTCATGGTAACCCCGGTTATTTCTGATATGCCTAAAATGCGAACAGGTGGCGGGATAAACGTTTCCGGTCACTACGCGACATCAATTAATCAAGAATTTTAAAGGCCCACTCATATTACCACGTCCGATCACCTGCCAGGTTAGAGGCAATCGTGGCCGACGTACTGAAGCCGGGCTTGGAAAATGGTGCCACGATTTCAAATCTCCACTACCACGGTCAACGTAACTTACATTGACCGTGGTAGTGGAGATTTGAAATCGTGGCACGGCATCCCAGTTGATGAAGAAAGGCCATTTAAACTGCAATGATCAGTTCATTGTTATTCACCCAAACCTAAAATTTTTTCACATTATTTACCAATGATTTATAGACTTGAACTCGGCTACAATAAACGTTTTAATAATGTAAGCTAAGACCTTACATGGATTTATTTTTTATGATTTTCAGGTTTGAATTTTGGTGATTGCATAATACTATATTTTCCCTAATATTAAATCTAACATATCTTTGCGATGAATAATGATGAGACCTATACAATAGCTCTTGCGACCTATACAATAGCTCTTGCGAGGAAAATCCCTGATCCCTCGGAGGACAGCATCAAGTTAATGCATGAACTTCAAGCCAAAAAGGGTAATCAAACCTATGATACACCTTTTAAATTTAAGCCCGTTACCTCAAAAGATTTATTAAAAATAATCACAAAAATTGATCCGCATAAAAATTCAGGTCTAGAATTCATTCCAGGCAAAATTCTTAAACCTTGCTTACAGGCACTGGTTAATCAACTGAGTCATATCATGAATCTATCTATGCGAGATGGAGTAGTACCAAATGCATTCAAAAAATCAGTAGTGACCCCCCTTCACAAAAAAGGTCCTAAGAGTAATACAAATAATTATCGACCCATTTCTGGCATTAATATGCCAGCAAAAATATTAGAAAAGATTATTCAGAATCAACTTTCAGCCTACCTAGAGGAAAACGACCTATACTACCAAAAACAATATGGATTTAGACAGGAACATTCCTTCTCCCAAGCCCATATTGACCTTTTGGAAGTACTTTATAATAATTTAAATGATAATAAGTTAACAACTGCTGTATTTTTAGACTTCAAAAAAGCTTTTGATACCGTACATCACAAAAAATTACTAGAAAAATTACATAAATTGGGAATACAAGAGAATGAAAATAAATGGTTCGAGAATTATTTGTCAAATCGTGAGCAGTGTGTAAAAGCCAATGGTTTCATCTCTCCCCAGGGTTACCTCTCATTCGGCGTACCTCAAGGAACCATATTAGGCCTGATCCTATTCTCCATATATATCAACGATTTACACCAAGTGGTACAAAATTCAGTAATACAACACTATGCAGATGATACTGTTCTTTTTTATAGCAGTAAAAACGAATCACAAATATTCGAAAAACTACAACAAGATCTGGACTGGATAGACACTTGGTGTAAAATAAATAAAATATCAATGAACGTATCGAAAACTCAATATGTCACCTTCAAAAAGAAAGAAAGAAATTCCAAAAATACCCAAAATAATAATAATAATCTAACCCTGGGAACTGAAACATTGGCTCAGGTACCCGACACACCCCGCTGCTGTTTAAACCACAGTTGGCAACGCGACAATTTTACTGCAGTCATCGCGGGAAGCAAACAGCGGCAAGCGTTACTCGTCGTGACGCGATCACATCACCGCGGTCGCCGCGGCAACATGTTAACGCGGTGATCGCAGTATAACACTATACGGACGTCACACATATGCTGCTGTTGGACTGCTCTTAAATCATGGGGGGGGGGGGGGGGGAGGGGGGAGGGAGGTGGGGAGGGAGGAAACCTACCTACAATATTCTTATTTATGCTTATTATTTAATGTTTATTATTGATCACTAAATATTTATTCACAAAATCATCAGTTCATCATTTTGGTTCATCATTTTCTTGTTGTAATAGCATACAGCTGTGCTGCCCAAGTATTTAGCTCAACTATAAGATTTGTCCTAGAAAAATGAAACAACTTTTGCACTGCTCAAAATATATTAAGGATTCCCCCTGTTTTATTAGATCTTAATAAAACTTTCTGCTTTCTGGAAATCGCTGTTCAAAGTAATGCGTCAGTAATGGCACTAATTCAGTCAAACTCCAGCGTGGATGCCCCTCCTGTGTGAACTAGCCTAATGTACTTCCTCTAGAAGAATATAAATTTGAAAATGTTAAGTAACAACATGTAATGAATTTTAACAACAACAAAATCATTTTATTTATAAGTGTGATGCAGGTATATGTCATGATAGCACATTGATTAACATGAACATGGTGGATATTAGCACTGACTTAACTTACTATGCCAATGGTTCCCGCCAGAACCAAGAATCCTTTGTTTCCAATGATAGTTGGAGTGACTGGTTATTAACGCTATTTCCGTCCATACCCTTGTTTGTTTACCAGGGTCTTAGGGAGTACTGTCGACTTAGCCAGGTCCCATGGGAGAGGACAAGGATGGTGTGTGGGAGGGGGATTGGGCCGGGTTGTTGGTGGGGGTAGGGGAGGAAAGAGTGGCTTTGTCATTGTCCAGACTTATACTTCATCCAATCTTATACATATAAGTTGTAGGACGATCCAACTTGGCAGCTCTGTCAAAATACCCATTCCTAAAATCATTAGAACTGTACGTATGGCTCCAACTCTTTGGAACAACATCAGCGCATGGCTATATAGATGTAGATCCTGTGAATTAAAAGTGAAATTAGTGATTAAATAAAATCTGGTACAAAAATCTAGCAGAGAAAGGTATACCAAGATATAGATGCCGGCTGGTTGTCTATAATTCAAATATTACCGTATCAACGTAACTGCATGGTGCTATTTAGAGAGCTAAATGAGAGGCTATACTTTGACATCATATAACCGAAGCATACTGTTGAATATCGATTTAAAGGTTGAGAGAAGTTAATAAGAGGTAACCTACCTTGTCTGGTTGATCCCAGCTAATTTAAGTCTCCTTCTCTCTCTGCCTGTTAGCCTACAACTAGTGCAGTGCAGGGGCTGAAAGCCAGCCAACAGCTAATCCCCATCCATCCGTCCATACACACACCACCATGCCCTGCTTCCCCTCACTCTTAGTCCTTGTTCCCCCCCCCCCCCTGTCTTGTAAATATGACCACCGGCTTCTTCCTCCACCTAGAAGCTACACTTAAGAATTGTCTATAGAACTTGCTTGTGTGAGAGTGGGTGAGAGTCCAACAAGATGGCCATAGAATCAACCAAGAACTAATAGGGGCAGATTATATCATTACATATTCATAATCTACATGTGTAGAGCCTTCATATAAAAAAAGAATTATTTAGATCCTATTGTTTTAAGCGATGGTATAAAACGTTGAGTTTGGGTCATTTTTACATTCTGTTTATACCGATTCGGCTGTATGCTAGTCTCAGTTTACAATATGGGAAGGAGATCAGGAACCGTGATACCGTAACATGGGCACATTTACTTAACTCCAGATTCATAATCTACACATTTTGAGCTTTTCTATAATTTTTTTTTATTAAAATCACAGCATATTCTAAGCAATTATATGAACGCAGTCTAACAAGGTGTCCCTACATAGTTCCAATATGCTGTACCGGCGCCGTTGGACCTTAGACCGCCTTGCCCCCTACTCTCCACCGGCCTTCCCTCCCGTTTCCCTGGGCGTCTCCCTGGGCTTGACAAGATGACATTGAATGTTGGATTGAATGTGATAATTTCAAAGTCTTTTTCTCACAACTTACACTCAATTATCGGCCACAGGACATGGATATCCGAAGAGCAGGCATTGTTACACAGCTGACTCATGAATGCTGCACATTATTTAGATTTGTTGGCATACCAAACATTTTAATCGTAGGTGTACACATAAAAGGAGAAGTATACAGTTTTGAGTGCAAGTCCAGATGAAGAAAAGTATAATTTCTATTTGAGATACCCTTGATTTTAATGAAGCGTTGCAAAGGGATATTTCTTTCTTTTGTCTGAATTATTTTAAATAAAACTAGTTTAAGTTTTAATCGTCTTAAAAACGACCATGAGTTTATATACCATTGCATGTTAATTATGATATACTGGCATGAAAGATTGGTTTAGATGGGAAGCATAACCAACCAAATCATACACTAAATTGTGATGAGCATCATGCCATGGAAAAGAGCCTTTCATTTAAGTATACATATTGGTAACTGCAGTCAGAGTATTCCCCAGGATACACTACCAATGCAGTGGTCAGTCCCATGCCCTGAGTGCAGTGTAACCCTATACAGCTTCCTGGTTATGCTGCAGAGACACACACAGGGGCAGAGCATTATAAGAGCGGCGAATGCGCGAAGTAAGAGGAATGCAGAGATGATGCGGTGGGTGATGGTCTCAACGCACATAGCACGTCTGGATGTGCGACTCGGGTATGTGAATATACATACTTAGGTCTCATAATCGACGACCAACTGTCATTCAAGTCACACACTAAGAAGCTTATAGATAAGCTAAAGTGGAAGGTTAAATTGTTATCTAATGCTAGGTACATGTTACCCAAAAAAGAAAAAATAAATATTGTAAAAATGTTAATTATCCCCAATATAGATCAGGGAGATATATTTTATTACTCTACAAACAAGCAGCTGCTAAAGAGAATAGACTCTCTCTTAAACTCTGCTATCAGATCTGTTCTAAACCTAAGTAAAAGAACAAATGTCACTCAGCAAATGAAAGATATGAATATATTGTCGAACGAAGTGAGAAGGGAGATCCACACTCTTGAAAGCGCCCATTACCTAGCCCAAAATATCTCAAATTTAGATTGTCGAAAATTACCCACTAGAAGTCATGCCAAAAACAGAAAAAAATTCCTTCTAAATCACCCAAAATCAACTCTTTATCAAAACTGCTTTTCATATAGAGCAAAACAAGCCTGGAACTCACTAGAAACAAATGTTCAATCAGTTGACTCTAAAAAAGAATTCAGAAAACAAATCGAAATAATATACAAGAATAAAGAGTAAAGGGACCAGGAGTGTGAAGCCCCCAGAAAAAGAAATATGTATCGACCAGAATCTCAATTAATTAACTACATGTCGCATTATTATTTTGTATTTTTATTTTATTACTTTATTCCCTATACTTATGTCATTTACAGTTTTCAGTAGTAAGAAGACTAAAACAAATGAGATGTAAAGCCTCAGGAAAGTACATCCGACAGGCTACAATAGAGGTTGTGTCCATTGACTGGTTAAGTAAATATAACCTACTAACTTCAATGAATATTAAATACATCGAACTGTCAAATCTTAATATTACTCACATATGATATTGTATTATATCATAACCTAACAATTTGCCATACTATGTACTTCATTCCTACTGTATCGTATGGAAAAGACATAGCAGATCGTATATTTTTACTCTTAGTATATCTTTTAAATGTTAACACACTTAATTATGTACTTAATTAACGTGGACCAAAAATACATATTTACTCTTGTTCTTATACGCAAACTTGCCATTTATAACCTCTAGTTTAGTTATGTTTTATATTCTTCCAAAAATAATGGTAACGACTGGAAGAACTGGGACTATCCCAGAAGTCTGTCGACCAATTTGTCAATTTTCTATTTATAATGTAACTGCTATGATATTTATGACAAATAAAAGATTTTTCAATTCAATTCAAGTCTGAAATATTGTCTAGTTTTATTGATGAAAACGTATATTGATATCAATAATGAGAATGAGATGATATAAAGTTAAGACTCCTGCCTTTTGTTAGTACAACGATACTATTAATATATATGTGGTGATTTGGGGTTGGTTTGGTGATAATTATTAAATTTTATGTTTTTTTGACCTGGGATGTTTATGGCAATATGCCAGGAGCCAGTAATCAGCCATTGATCAGGTTACACATTACACAAATACTCTAAACCAATCATAGAACATATGAAGAAATATGAAAAACATCACCTCCGACCGGAAAATAAATGTGTATTTTGCTTTGATATAGTACCAAAGTCATAGGTAGATGTACAACTAAATTGGACATGTTCAATTGAGTCGCACGTTCACCAGATTGCCGTGGATACCCATGTATATGTCATGTAGAAACATGTTTCTACCAACGCACTATGTCGTACGACGTCACACGTTATAACACGATGGTGTGTGTCCATTACCACGATCTTCTACGTTGGTTTTTCTGATCGTGCAATTGTCGTACACCAAGTCGGCCGGTGTAATGTCAACATCCTACAATGGCACGAATTTGGATTCGTTTTCGAATATAAGTTACGACCATCCAAATTTCGGGTTTCTATTGGAACTTACAATAGCATTGCTGAAGCCTATTATGATGTATTTTTTCGAGTTCAGGTTATACGTATCGAAACGCTATATTGGACGTAATCACAATCTACAACGGTAAGTAGCCCACTTTCATGCAGTTGCTAGACTCAAGTACGTGCTGAAATTTCGAGTGCGCTTTGGTAATGCATGGCGGTTTCGTATCAATTTTGTCCCCAGCCTGTTCACGTTCATGGATGTAGCACTTCTGCCAAATAGCGAATAAACATCAGGGATCGAATGACTGCCTAATCGGGGACTTGTTATGCAAAATGTTATACAGTAAATTAAATGTTAAACGAATGTTGCACTATAACATGCTAACATACTAAAGAGAGATGTGATCATATATAATCATGACGTCAAGCTATTGAAATATTTTCCGAAGAAAGCCACACTTGATGCCCAGGTGAACGGCTCATTAAAAAATAAATAGCTATTTTAATTTATAAAACTTTCATATTACCTGTTCTTGAATTTGGATCTTTGAGGATCGATCTTGCCTGTGATAAAGACTGAAATACAACAGAATAATTGTCTAAGACTTTTGGTGTGAAGAGCAGAAGAGGTGCTTATAGGATCAATATATCGATCTACATCAGAGGTATAATCTTATCCCACAATGCTATATATAGGCGTTTACAACGTTTTCTTATCATTTTCCCGAATTGTCATAATTTTAATGATACTATTCCACAACATGGTTATCATTATGGCTATCTATCTACAACCTCCCCATTCCTCGCCCAAAAAGGGAGGCTTGCAGACGCGTGCCTGCCTACTCTGGAGGCACACAATGGAATGAACTGCCTAAATCAGTAAAAAACGAACACGATCCCCGATCCTTTAAAAACAAAGCCCTACTAATCCTAAAATCAGGCCTGTAACGACCCGACTGTAGGCAATTATTAAATGTTCACTAATCATATACTGTAATCCGGGTTCACACTGTCTATTGTTATCGCATACTTGATTTGTGTTGTAACACAGATACTGTTGCTCACCTCTTTGATTCACTTACCCCTAGATCTGCGTATCTTTGAGGTTATCACTAATTACGTATCTTTGAAAATTACCACCGATTTAAACCATGTATTGTATTGTATTATATCAACCAAATGTACCGAAAACTGTAGTATTTTCTATCTATCTATGTTAATTCAAGTAGACTGCAGCAGCAGGTAGAACGCCACAGATTTGTATTGTGTTACCTGTTCTCGACTGTATCGTGAATATATGTTTAGAGAAGCTGGATAAATAAAATCATTAAAAAAATATAAAAAAAATATGCCTTGCCTATATTACCTTGGCGTAAGGAGAAAATCAGGAAGAGCCTTTTCGGCCGTATATTGGCCTTTTGGAACTCTCTACCGATGGAGGTTAAATTATTAAATGACGATAAAACTTTTAAAAGAGAATTGAAAAGAATATGTGCAAATTCATTTAATAGAACACTAAATATCTGGAATCTTCCAGTTCCCGAAAACCTGTTGTAATCACTATGTCTGCTAAATCCTTTTAGCCCTTTCGGCTAATTGTTGAAGTATTTGAAATGATTTTTCACCTGACTCAGTCAGAAGTATTTCTTTGTATGTTGATTATATTGAAATATTTAGCCTCTCCTTGGATAGTAGTTAATCGATGATGATACCCTGGTGGTGGCTCTTAATCTTGTATGTTGCTTCGATTTTACTGTTTAAATATATTACTTAAATATTGTATCACTTTCGAGATAAGTAGCTGTCGAACTAAATTGTGACTTGTACTGAACTTTTCTGTAATGCTTGTTCCATCAGCTAATACTGAGAAAAGTGTATAACAACATAATGTCTCTGAGCTGAATAAACATATTTAAAACAAAATATCTGATGCCAGGTTTCGGTCATTTATCATCTCAAAGTACCAATATTTGTTGAAAAGTACTCCGATTTCTTCACTATTTTCAAACATCTTGTTGATTCCGCTCAATGTTTTGACCATCGCCATGATTTGGCGCCTATAATATGTCTATATACTACAACATCAAAGGTATAACTTCCTCCAGGTGGCTATAGCTACAGCTGGTCAGTGTAGGAGTCTACGTCGGACCACTGAGTTTATAAACATTTAAAAGGATCTACGTCCCTACATACATAAGAGACCAAAGCTAAACGTGATTTTAAACGAAGACCCAAGATGTAACATACGGCCTTAGTTAGTTACGTTACGATGGAAATTAAAACTATATTGACCATTTCGCCGACTGTCCTTAACCAAAAAATACCCGTGTATACTCACCGTTTCTCTTTGAGTATCTGCTTCGTTCATTCTTAGGCCTACTAAGTTAATGCTTATCAACGTGGTTTAATAGTTTCATCTGTATGATAAGCGCTTTATATAACCATGGAATAGAGATGCTAATTGGGAGTCTCAAAGGAACATTTGAAGACTAGGTATGTCTGGTATGGACTCTTGACCTCAATTATCCATTCCCATGACTGGAAACCGCCTACTCAAAGGTTCAAGGAGTCATGGATGCAGATTCACTAGACTCTGTCCAGCCTCCGTAGAATTAACCTTAGAGTAATATCAGGGAGAGAACTATTCTCCTGTTATCAAAGGTTCCATGATCTCCGCCGCCCAGCAGGGTGATTAGCTCTTATCAGGTCATTAGCAGTGGGGTGCCACTGCCTATTTCCACCTGATTTAATTACAATTTTAAAAAGTCATTTTAAAGTTTTAAGTTTTTGATACCAATATCAGGATTATTTCAATACGATATCAAGTGCTTAGTTAAGAGCAGAAAAACTATCTTTCCCCGGTTCAAATACATGTAGTACAAGTGGAGATATCAAGTACCAACTACACAAAATTCATCATTTTTACCTGCATTTTTTCCCCATGCGACATTGTGCAACACCTTAACCACATATACCACAGGAAAGCTACATTTCTCAAGAATCACATACTCAAAGCCCAATAATTAGGACGGATTAGGAAATATAAAAATCTTGAAAAGAAAAAGTTCTTTCAAATAAGTGTTCCAAAGAAATTTAACTGTAACTTGATTTGTAAGTATAGTAGAGAGATAAATCGAATACCAAAATCATGCTTGCAATATGGGGAATATAATTCTGGAAGAGTGCAATGTGTATGAATGATAGTTTGTATTAATCATGTACCAATAATTAATATCCAGCAATTAGGTCATGAGGTTCTGGAGAGGGGTGGGCATCTGCGGTGGCATCTGCGGTGACCATCATGGTGCACAAAGCCCTCCTGCACCACAGGTGGTCCCCCTCATCTTTGGGCCGGGAATCAGCAGGGTGCAGGCAATAAAATTCCGAGAACTTAATCTGTTTCTTTTAATCTAAGAATTAACCTAGACCAATCGGGCCACATCCGCCTTTTGCCTGCAAAAGCGCAGCTTCTTCTAAAAAACCACACCAGGCCCTCCATACCTCCAAAAGAATGGCACTAGGATAAGGGGCGCACAGAAAACACTTTAGTTCGAAATTTCTCCCGGGTTCGTCCAAAACCGCCCACACATTCTTTCTAGTTAGCCCTACCTATACCGAACAAGCCAGTCGGAATTTCTATACGATGCCGTACAAAAAAACAAGAAATTTACGACGCACGACCCGTTCCAAGCTTCTCAACTGACCACCATTGCGTTCGCCCGTAACGATACATAAAGATTTCCATAGGGAGTAGTCTCCTCTGCGTGTGCGCGATGCTCTTGTTCGGGGTTCACTTCCACCAAAACAGTCACGCTCGTCAATGGCGTCAAAACAAACGTAAAGAATCTAGGATTATCACATCCAGAGTATTACCACGAGATTAATTTGGTTGTGGTGTCTTAGGCTATGTACATGCATTATATAAGTATGGAATCTTTTTGCCATTTTCAATGCTTCCCACCACCCCACCCCCCGGCTGCCCCCCGTGTCCCATACACACACCGCCACTGGCGTCGTGTATATGGGACATTCATGCCTGCGTGCAGCTTGATGTAAACACGGACATACGTTAGCGCCAGAGCGGCTTGTGTCGGAACTAAAATGCGGCAATGGGGATCGATTCAAATCATATTTCATGACTTGGTGGTGGTAAATGGGCTTATATCTTCTTTTCTAGACAATATTGTTCCAGTAATCACTAGCTAATATCGTTGCTTACTAATATACGGTAGGAGTGAGCACGGAGAATAACCTCAATAAGCATGTATTTGGTGGGCAGAGACAGCTATAAATGTTGTTCTAGGTATATAGGCGCCCAACCGTGATAACGGGTACGACTGATTAGGGGGTAAAGAATAGCCGGCGGCGGCTTTTTAAAAAAAAAAGCGGTGGTCGTGCAGTGTTAAAAAAGGTAACAAAATACATAATCTAATTGTCTGCGCCATCTTATGGTGATATACCATAAGAATGGCGGCAGATATGATCAGGCAAAACACTTGACGACCCCTTTTTTCAATGGATTAATCACCGTACAGTCACAGCGGGTCCCGGGTGGTGTAGGCGGCGGACGGTGGGCACATATCAATGCTGTCAGTCAACAATTTATAAGGTTAACTCTAAGCAACTAATTTATCACAGGAAACAAATTTTCTCAACGATTCTGGCGGCTAAACTTCACTGGACTTCAAAGAGTACCGGTATAGGCTAGCATCGGGGTTTAGGTTCTTCAGAGGCTGGACAGGGTGTAGTACTGTCCCACACTACGGCTTTAGTGGTCTCAGGTGGAGCGAGGGTCCAGGTTCATGGACTACAGATTTACATGGTTGTAATGGGAAGCATGTCTGAGACAACGGTAATCAGGATCGACCAGGAGGAGCACACTCCAGCTGTTGAATATAGGCTAACATAGGAACAAGGTGGATGTTAGAAGAATCACGCCTTCCGCCTGTTATTCAGAACGGTTCAAATATACTTAGTTCTAATATGTATTATAATCATATAGACAAAACAGAGATTTAAAAAATCATTTCCTAACTTGTGAATAGGGCATTTTCATAGCCGCCATTTTGAATCCTGATTCGCATGGAATTATGGGACTTATCAAGACCTATCAGGTACAAAATAGTTTAAAACATTATGTGCACATTTTTTTCATTTCTAATTCAAATCCTCATTTATGTAGAAATATGTGCCATTCTCCATTCTCCTCAATTCCCTAATCATCAGAGTTATCTATAGTACAGGGTGAAAATATAAATGAGGATGATAGAAAAGATTTAAGATCAAGGGAAGTAATAATAGAAAAATGAGAATTCCAATAGCCTATACCACATACAGAGAGAATTAAAAGATCTTGCTTATATAAAGCTCCTCTTCTGTGGAATTCAGATGAAAATGTATTTTTTGATGGTCACTATGTGGATGATTTGTTAAATTTTCGTATATACCTTAAAAGGTCCTATATGAAAGGAAAAATGGAAGTTTAAACAACAAAAAAGTGAAAAAGAGGTGGTATAATATTAGAAACTCTATGAAAATTAATATCTAAAATATGCAGTTGCATATTAAATCTTGCTTATATATCGCAATAATAATAATCATAATTCAAGCTAGTAAGACTTGTATGAAAACATAGAAATATACGACATTATATAAAAAGTAAAAAAGGATAAATAAGGAGACATTGTATTTGTTTAATGGAGTAGGCACATTATATCTGAATATTTAATTAAAATGTAGGCCTATTTGTATTTGTTTGAAAATGTAATGAAAACTATATTAGAATTGTATATTGAGGCCTTCTTGGAAGAGCTGAGAAATCTCAGAACGTCGTAGCCTATTTCCAATTATGTAATTGTATTTAGAATGGAAATAAAAATATTTATATAGCCTATATAAGGCATGCACAGTCTCTGCCAAGCTGCTCTGACTACAATATTCATAACTAATGTTGCCAATTTCGTCCATATTAGCCGCAATATGTCTAGTTTATGTACGAAAACTAAATCAATAGAAGCAATTTTAAAAAATTAAAATTTTTCAGCCCTGGATGGCCAAATGACGACCAATTGGGGGAATTGCTCATATACGATCAGCTATATCATATGTTGTTCTTGAAGATTCCAACTCTTTTATGTCCAACCAATACGGTTTTAGAGGAGGTATGTCCACTTGCGATGAGGTTTACGACTTACAAGAGTTTTTCTTGTATAGCTTGGAAGGAGGAGGAAATGCCACCATAGCCATTTATTCTGATATATTGAAGGCGTCCAATTCCGTGTCGCATGTACTATTGTTAGAAGAATTAAGGAGCATTGGTCTGGGTCAGACACTCTCACAATCCTAGAATTTCTATCGTCGAATAGGATGCAGTATATCAGGTATCAGAACTTGGCGACGAGCAAGAGGGGGTCGGCAATGAAGTCTCTCAGGGCTCATTGTTGGCCCCTAGTCTATTGTTCAATATCTTCATGAATGATATATTTCCTGGTAGAATTATCCTCGATGTACGCCGATGATACGGTTGCATTAATTGAAGGAAATGATCAAACCATTCTTCATGAGTAATCTCAAAATACGATCAATAAATATGTGCCATTGTGCAATAATGATCTTCTGAAGACAAATGCGAGGAAGACAAAATACCAGGTCTTTGGAAGTCGTAATGTAGCAAACAATCTTGGTGATCATTTTTGTGAAGGGCAGAAAATTGACTTGCATCGGGGTGACGATCACTAGCTATCACTGAGGACCTGTCAAGTATAAATCTTTATAAAGATCATTTTGAGAAGCAAATGAGAGCTGCTAATTGGAAATTGGGAGAGAATCGGAGGATGAGGAAGTTTATAAATCCAAAATTGTCTGGTAACTGGTAAAGACATGCATCCTACCAATTCTTGAATTCTCGGAACTTCTTATGTCGAATTTGGGAAGTGGGGTAAAGCAACGTTTGCAAAGAACCTGGGATATATCGCTCCGACTTGCTTTTGGCAGAGAAAGAACAAACTATGAGCTGGTAGATCTATCTGAGTTATTTCCTCTAGAGGTAAGAGCAGATATTTCTGCAATCGAAATGATTTTTGAGTAATATTCCGAAATAGACAGGAAAGCACGCATATATGATCAAGAGGGCAAAAAAGGAGAGGACGAGAGGGAGTGTCTTTTACAAAGGGAGGCTGGTGTGGAACGCGCTCTCTCTCCCCCTAAGAAGAGAAAATGATCAAGAGACATGTGTACGATTAATAAAGAACAGAGAATGGGAGAGGCATAGGGCAGACAGAGAACTAAAGGAATATTATACATATATGATGTCATGTCTGCTATGATGTTCACTCAGCAGCCATTTATTTATGTCCACTCTTTGTGAAGAAGCTTGTTGCGTCCCATAGGCCTAATGGTAATCTGACCAATTTGACGACTTTTCAGCTTTGAGGGCCTCGTAACCATGGTAAAACTGAAATCATTTTTTTCTGTTTGATATTTTGTGGACGTATAGCCTACATGCCCTAGTAGTTAACCCAAAAGTTTGGAACCATTATCTCACTTAGTTTATTTTTTACAGGCAGATGAAGCCTTACCTTAAAAATGGCAAAATTCTTGAAATTGGACATCAAAATATCCTTTGATCTTGACCGTTGACCTCTGAATATGACCTTTAGCAGTCACAATAAATTCTATTTTTTTAATAACAATTATTCCACTTATAAAGTTTATGTTTCACCTAAATTATACAAGCATAGTGCATATTTCAAGCAAAATAATTTGATATTGATTAAATTTGATATTTTTAACCTTTTTTTTCAAACGTTGATAATTATATTTCCACAAGGGTGACAGAGTGGTACTTTGCGGATTTGAAATAAGGAGATTCTGGTGATTTAGAATCGATAGAAAAACATTGTATGATCTTAAACACTAGATGTACACCCTCCTGCCCAAGACTAGTACAGAAATTTTCAAGTGGCTGGATATATGAAGATACCTCCCTCCACCCCCGCCCCCCTCCTTCCCCCCACCCCCACCCCCGTCGCGTGCAGGGACAATGTTCCCGCACGCGACAAGAAATAGTTCTGCCCTGTAAATTATGAAATTAGCAGGACAAAATGTAAAAAGTATGAAATTTAGTTGAAGTTGTCTGAATTTGTCTAATTTTAAGAATAAATTACTAGTTGAATGATTGAAGGCAACTCAACTGAAACAAACCATGTTATTGATTTTGAATTTGATTTTAAAGAATAAAAATGATTATTTTCCATAATTATCAAAAAAGGCTGCATACGTGACTGGGGTTGTGTGGCCTGACCCGACACAACCCCCCAACCCTTGGCTTATCAGAGATTGCTAATCAAGCAATTTATCAGTGACTTTAAGGAATTTAGTCAATTTTTTCGGAATAAAAATTTGAAACATTGGTGATTCTTCAGATTAAACCCATTTAGGATGTATCATATTGTAGTGAACCTGGTTCGGGACTCTTAGCTAAGTGAAATAATACGGAACAAGAATCGACTGTCTGACTCCGGTTTTATTCACACACAACCTCTGGACCAACCTTTGTGAGCCAGTGACAAGGAACATAAGAATGTTGGCATAAAGTACAATAAAAGGTGTGAGAATATAGTGAAACACATCATATTTCATAAAAGATAGGTTTAGAACAACCAATACCAGAGATTGATAAAGACAACATAAAAGGACATTTCAATGGTACATAAAAGCAACATATAAGAATAAGACACAATATAAGGAGATAATCACAGATAAGAATTACGGAAAACATGACCACTCTTCCAGGGTCAATGTTCGGATAAGCCCGAGAGCCCTCAACTGCCCTCTGGCGTCAGTCCAAAAGGACTAGAGATCACCAGCGGACAGCCTTGGACTCCCGAGCTGGAGATTTGGAACATGAAATACTCTTGACCACTACAATATATCATTTTTCCGGTATTTTGATGGTTAAAAACGGAGGGTGTCCCCCTGATGCGACAAAAGCTACCCCAAATGTTTTTTCATATTTTTCTGCTATATAAAAATAAAAAATGAATTTTTCTTTACCCCAATATATTCCCTATACCCTCCCCGTGTATTCTAAAATTGCTTAGTGGTAATTGTTATATTCAGTTTTTTAGAATATCAATGAATATCTATGAAAATTGGGTGTGGGAGTGCTTTTTAAGAATTTTTTTTTTTCAGTTTTCCCCCCAAAATAAATTTTTCCAATGGAAAAAAAACTTGAAACGTGGTTCCCCCCATATTTCTCAAATACTTATTGCCAAAATAATCATATATTGTGATATTTAACTGCTCAAGGCCATTATATATGATATAGTGGAGCTTACATTAAAAGTCGTCAAGTTGGTGGAAATGGCCATATATGTAATATTACATTCTTTTCCTCTTTTTGAACAGATATTACGCATACCCAAAATACATTATTTTACACAAATACACAATTTTTCTTATTACCGACCAGATATTCCTGTTTCTGGAACAAATAGTTGCATTGCACCAATTGTTTCTTCATTACTGATATCGTTTTTGCCGCTTTCAGCTCATCCCTTTGAACTATTACCATGATCGTTCACTCCTTTTCCCCTCTCTGATAATGGTAATGGTAGCTTTGTTACATAACACACTTGTGCACTCATAGGGAGGTTCTCAGTACACATGTACTCACCACCTATCACTCCACAGGTGTCACCCCACACTCATAGTATGGGAAGCCTCTCTCTCCCCCTCTGTCTATGCCTCTCTGCCCTACCACCACCCCCAAAATTGTTTTTCTTTCTTATGCAAAATAATTAATACATTAAGATTATAATTTATTCTAACCTATTGGAAAAGGTATTGGTTAAACGATGTATTCAGGTTAAAATTTGTGTGTGCCAGGCGGAGGTAACGTTTTCCAGACATACACTAAGTAAATCATCTCCATTATTCTAAACTGGAGTGTATAATCTGCATTTTGCAATGAAATGGATCCTTATGATTCCTACCAAGATATTTGTATACATTTCAATTGTTTGATGAGACAATATTATAGAGAAGACACCAAATTGTGCCCAATTCCTGAGAAATGCTCATGAATATATATGAAATTGGTGTAAAATTTACAAAAATAGGAGGTTGTTAATGAATATGTAGAAGAAATATAAACATCACGTATGCAAAAGTATTATGTGAAGAAAACACTTGAGGTGTTCTATGTGATAGAAGTATTCTTGACAGGAAGCCATTGCGATTGCTATGGGCATGTAGGCTAATACTGCAGTTGCTATGGGCATGTATGCTAATACTGCAATTGCTATGGGCATGTAATATGGAACGTCGGGATCGCCGTTGGGCAACTTGGAGCTAGGGATGCAGACTGCTAAAGCCAATACCAGTTCGGTACAGACAGTTCATTGCATATTCAGGGCTTTATCGCAGTTTAACTTTGCTTCTAATGTTATCCTTTTCAAGCTCTCAAATTTCGCCATTACTAAGGCTTGGCTGATTTATTATGCTTATTATTTTTCTTTTGAAACATTTTTCTTTCCTTATAAACAGAAAACAGGTGAACACATCGCTCTTTCGAGGGTTTTTCATGCTTACCATACCCACTTCGTTTTTAACATAAGTTTCAAAACAAGTTTGAATATAAAGGCAGAACTGTAGTTGATAAATTTATACATTGGTGAGTTACTTTAACACTTTTTTTATGATAGGAGTTTTTTTTGGAACAGAATTTATTGCAGGATAGACATCAGCGTCGTCGCAGTGACGATATTCCCACTGCCTGCCTATTTAACAGTTACAATGATGCTATAGTCAAAATTCAAAGATATATAGAAAATTAGCAGCTCGTTGTTAGTAATTTTACATTTGTGTGGTCAGTCGAGGGGGAAGACCAGGTGAGCTATGGATAGAGTATCATATTAGAAAGGTCATACTTGGGTGGGAATCGTGTTCTCCATGTTTTAGGAATATAAGAGGTTACTGGCTTACTAGTTCGGTTCTCTAGGAATGAATTCTTTTTTCAGAAACGTCTTAATTGCAGGGGGTTCCATATTCCTAATGTTCGGGGCAGTGTTATTACGGGTATGGCATAGTTGGCTAATAGATTGTCTGTTTTTTCTCTCTCAGGCTGGAATTGAGTCAGGGTTATAGCATTTCCACGTCTAGTATGGCGAGCTGGGTGCTTGATATATCTCTCCCATTGTGAGAGCTTCTTATAGCTAGATTTATTTGCAAAATAAATCTTCTTCGTGTAATCAGCTAGATCTAACATTAGTTTGCGCATTCATATATTTTTCTGACTTTTAAAAAAGCTATATTTGTTTGCAAAAAGCGTACTCTTGTCAATACCCATAATATTACAATAAATCTATTGTAGGTGTAAGGGGGTCAGCCCTAAGGGCTATACGAAGGGCTTTGTTCTGTATTCTTTGAATATTCTTAGTATTCTTGGTATTCTTTGGTACATCGACTAATAAATGCTGCACAGTAATCAATTATGGATAATATATTGGCTTTCACCAATTGGATAGCAGCCTTTACAGTAAGATTTTCTCTGATAATGTGAATGTCCGCCCGTGTACTACAAGTCTTGTCGATTAATTATTTTATCCCTACTTTATTATTATGAGTTTGATTAAGGAACTACATTTTCTTATTATGTTGGTTTTTGAGTGAATTCGGACACCCTGGTTTTCTTTGTTTTGCCCTTGCCTACTAACTACTTGCCTGAGGGAAACCTATGTAAGACCTCTGCCATAGTTTTGTTCCTAACCGACCAGTCCAATAATATAGAAAGATCATCATTCATTATACGGCAGCTACTTTCTCCGGGCTATCCAGCCAATCAATGTAGACCTATAGATACCCAGCTCTGCTTAGAATGGGTTGCACCCTCATATATAACCATGCAATTGGCACGCAAGCTCTAATTGCACAATCTTCAAAAGCATTGTTTCCCCGGAGTTAGATACCATTGAGCATGTATAATCATTGTTTAAAAATTAATTAATATAAATGCCCCTCATTCCCTTCATGCTATCGATCCAATTTCAATTATGATTCTCCGCATGCAGCCTTCATGATTATATAAATTTATATGCGTGGTAACATCAAAGTGTTTACTGCGCATATAATGTGAAACCAGTGCACATTAGTTACTATGCATAGTCGCTGGGTTGCTTCGAGCCATTCATCTGTAGGAAGTTTTATGATAAGAGTGAATCTGATGCTATAAATATATGATTATTATAAGAGGTAGACTGGTTTAACTTGTATTGTGCTATATGTTAATTGCTAGGATCTCGAGTTAACTTTGATAATGTTATTTTGTGATTCAATTCAATAGTTTGTTCAAAATATGTATAAATATATATTTTAAGGTATCTGTAAAATGTTGTGAATTAAAGTTACCTGTTAATATTTGTTTTCAAAGATATATATGTAAATGATAGCGGTATATATTTAAATCATTTACATCCCAACATTAAATTGTATGCATTAGGCTTACATGGTTTTACAATATCTGTAAATAATTAAAGATATCTGTAAATATTGAATAAATATCTCAACCACTTTCCATATTCATATGTATTATAAGTTTACTTCTATAGTGGTAGGAGTGGCACCAGTGAACTATATGAACTGAATGTCAACTGGAATTAAGGTAAAATGAGTTTGCGTAGTGTCGGCTAACAAGCACAGTCATTCAACCATATCATTTTTGTGTTCATTCAGCTACGTATACACTGGAAACTGATACATCCTGATTAACAGTAGATGGCTTCTCGAATTTAAAGGGAGAATTAAATTATGCTAATTCCACATAAAGCACTGTGTTATATCGGCGTCGACAAACATTGCCTGCCAGTGTTTGACATATTTCTCTCCATGCTGAAATGTGTATAGCATTGACCCTCGTACATGGATTAATGCTATTCTTCTCTCCCCTCTATCATCTATTATGCTGTATCAAAACACTGTAATGCAAGCCCTCAGGTCCCTGGCCTCTACTCCTCTCTCGTCACGACGACACCGGATCCTTCACAGCTCGTTCAGGCAAACCACCCCCACTTATATACACATCTTTTTCATCCACCATTGTTAGTGTCTCATCACCACATCTGTGTTTTAATTTGAACAAAATAATCGATAATTTCTCAATATTTCTTAAAATAGTTATTTCAAAAATAATTAAAAAATGAAATCCCTTGCAACACCTCACAAAAACTTTTAATGCGCTGCAATATTTATTCAATATTTTGTGGAAGTTTTAAAGTTAAGATTTAATTATTTTTATTAAGCAATAGAGCCAAATAGTCGAGAGGCCAGAATCTAGGTCGGGATAAATTGAGAAATACTCGGGCATCTCAAATCCTCGAAACTAACACCTACTATTTAATTAAAAGTGGCAGAACGGCATGAAGCGAACGCTAAACGCATTATCCTTATATGGCAGCTCTTTAGCCATGATGAAATCTAGCTGCAACCTTCATTCTCACCCCAATATACCTTCAGATCAGATTGGTGTAGACCTACTTTCACAACATCCATCACTACGACCCTCTTGCTTGCTTGTATTTGTTGCTATTTGTTTAGCGACAATCTTTTTCATTATGATTCGGATTACCAAAATTAGAACTATATGATTATCAATACATGTGACCTGCTCTGCGATTATGGGTCTTAAAGGTTTTTACTTGGATAGCCCTAGGGGCATTATTTAACAGGAAAACTGTTAAAAACACAAAATTTACTCAAAAAACCATTGAAAATGAAATTTTTCACAGATTATAGCGTGCCGGAAAACTTTGGAGAAAATTTTGTTAGTGTTGCCATGGTAACCATGAATTCAATGGAACGTCCAAATCATCAATAATGACGTTTAACAGGATTCTGGTTTCCATGGAAACCTATATGTCATCAAATTGTTTCAAATTTAAATAAAGTCAAAAGAGAATTTTCTGATGATTAAGATACTGAAAAGAGATTTGAATTACTTAAATTTTCAGAAAAATGGAATTCAGAATATATTATTTAATTTATTGAAAATGATGTGCATTTTGAAATCATATAAGGGTTTAACTAAAGTTTGGCAAGTAAAACCGTACAGCAGTTTTGGCTATTTACCCCATTTCAACACATCATATTTCAGAACTTCATATCTCGGCTTCTGTTTTTCGTATCAACATAATTTTTGCAGCATATTATGTCCTAAAACACATTTTACATTTCATAACTAAGCACATAAGACCCGTTTTCGCAGAGCAGGTCACATACATGTTATTGTTGTGAATGAGACCATGATACATATTACAGTAATAAAAAGACAACAATGCCGTCAGATCTATGCAGACAGAAGCCATGTGTTGTATTATCTACATAAGAAGTGAAATAATTACATATTCATTATGAAGCCTAGCAGTTGTTAGAGTGGTTTAAACTGGTGTGATAGGCATTGTTGCTGCTGCTGATGGTCTGTGGGTGGATCCATGGGGAGTGCAGGAGGTGTGGGATACTATGTGGCCTCCTCCTTTGTTTGGGCGAAATTCATATGATATAATATATGAATGGTGGGTCAAAAAGGTAATTAGGGTTTGTGCAATAAAATCTTTCACTACAATTACTTACCTTTTATGTTACACCACTTGTATCAGTATCATACTTAGAATATTCTTCATGTCATATCTTCATGTCTTGAACGAAAATAACCTTACCTACACGTCCAAGGTCATCCTTACTATTATATAAATCACCATGTAATATAATATAGCAATGTACCCGTCTGCAAGAAGAAGAGGGGGGAAGATACCAATGTATATCGATCTTGGTCATTCGGTAAATGATGATTGTATGAGGTGTAATAAAGTTGTTATTTAAAGGTCCGATTCCACAGGATCGCTTGTATCTGCGCTCATTGCTCGCTCTTGCTGTGCTTGTTTATAGTGCGCTTGTCATTCGCTCTTCATCCGCTAATATTTTAGCGCAATAAAAGCGCAGAGTGATTCTACTGTTGCGCTTGTTTCCTATATGAAATAAATAGCAAATGTGTTTGTGCGCTCTCACTGCGCTCTTGGTCCACTAGTTTAACAGGTAGAAAGAACGTTGTGTTGCTGCGCTTAAATCAAACACGTCAGATAATAGCGCAGTGTCGTCAGAAGCGACAACGTCAAATTTTAAGAGCGTATCGCAATAACCAATTCTATTGGACCACTCTGGGTTCACTCGAGTTCACTTGTTAGGCGCTTGGGAAAATAAAAAGAGCGGGCCATAAGCATACCAAAAGAGCGAGCCAGTGGAATCACAGCCTTACTGGTTTTATTGTTACACAAGCTTTCGGGCTAGTTTGCTCTTCTTCAGGTGAGATGGTATCAATTATTGGTCTTTCAGTCAACATTAGTGGAAATAATAGTGGCTATAATACATAATATATACCCCATAAAACCAAATATAAGATAGATGTCTTTGCCTTCTCAGAGTCATGGCTAAATGACAATATTACTGATAACATGCTGAACATAACAGGTTATGATATCATATGCAATGATAGGAAGTTTAGCACAGATGGTGCTAATGGTGCTAAAAAAATGGGGTGGTGTTGGTATACACATTCACCACACTCTTAGTTATAATGTTGATTCCTTAAAACCATTATGGGAGAGTACCAATGATATAGAATCATTATGGATTTATCTACCTATGGCAGAAATGAAGGATATACAAATTGGTGTTGTCTATAGACCAGTAACAGGTACCTTTCAAAGCTTTGGTGACAGTATTACTTTGACCTATGATCATATAAAACTGAATAATACTGGCGAGATCTTTATTTTAGGAGATATAAACATTGATTTCCTTAAAAAGAACAGCCTTGGTATGAGGCAGGCTAATAATGTTTTTCAGCAGACCTCCTTGAAGCAATTAATTGACACGCCTACAAGCATTAAAAGCATAATTGATTGGATCCTTACAGATTCAGATAAAATTACACACGGTAGGGTATTATCTCTTAATGTAAGCGACCATCAACCTGTATTTGTAATTCGAAAAAAACCTCCAGGGAAAAGTACTAAAAATAAGCAAATTGGTAAAAGCTATAGGAATTATGAACATGATACATTAATGAGAAATGTTGTGAATGGCACAACATGGGAGACTTTTGACACATATATGGTGATCCCAATCATCTGTGGTCTTTAACAGAATCGTGCATAAGAAAGCACCTAGATAAGATGTGTCCACTGAGAGTGATAACAGTAAAAGAACATGAATCAATGCCCTGGGTCAGTGATGACATTAATAACTTAATGAATGAAAAGAACAAACCATTAGCAAGAGCAACAGAAATAACCAGAAACCTCAGAAATTCAACAAAAAAACAGCTGGAGAGAGATCCAAAACTAGGTATATACTGATAATAGGGAACAAGATCCAAAAAATGCTGGAAGAAAATGCATGCAATTATACCAGGGAAAAATCAACACAAAAGTGAAATATCAAATACTGTAGATAACATTGCTGGAGAAACTGTAAAAAATGATTTATTGCCTGATTATATTAATGACTATTTTGTGAATGTAACCTTTAATATGTCCAAACAGTTTGATCATACCAACTTGCTAGATTACAACAAGTAGATAATCAAAAATCCTCAGCTATCAATGGACTGTCAGCCAAAATGTTAAAGGAGAGGATGCTTTTTTTCTTTATTTATCGGGAAGATTGTCAGTTTCTTGCCTCTATTTTAAAATCTGAGGTCAGTGCGACCAATATTAGCAAAGTTATAACCAGTTTTCTTTGTAAAAATTTGTACCAGGAAAAAAACGCTTTACACACCACCTAGCGTATACTTGCGGCCACCGTGACGTCACAGGGGTCAGATGGAGAAGACCCCCAGACAGACATGACTGAGGGATATAGCGCATCTGGGGATATTGTATCAGAAAGAGTGGAAACAGATTCCATTTCTTCCCCTGAGTTGGCACTTTCTAATTTTTGTTTTTGAAAATTATATTCTGCCATAATCTATTGAGCCATATATGAATAATTACATGCATCCTATCTTTAAAGATGAGTTTGGAGTCCGCACAGTTACAGCTAGTTACGGTATTCCTTCAGTTCATCTTCAGGAGGAAGTGTGTCTGCTAGAGAGTATTATCCTTGACTTCTCCCGAGGGGGACTACACTGCTCCCTCATAAATACATTTTTAACTCTGGCTTAAATTAAGTCCATTTTTTATAACTTTCCTGATCAATTAAGCACCCCTGGGCTATAGAACCTTCACATATATACATGTAATACAGGGCGTGGGTGCACTGTAAGTTACAGTGTAAGTGTACAAGCATGCAGGCTGTGTGGACGGCCCAGGGTGGATGGGATGTAGGTTGGATTGGCCACCGCACCTAAGCGACCCGGGGCCGGAGACCCTACACTCATGTATACTCAACACTGGGCCATGCACCCTACACAAGGCCTTGCAGCCTTATGTCCCAACGACACCTTTGCTTATATGTTTAGTTTAACTTCTGGCAATCTCCAAAGCAAACCCACTCACGTTGACAAACGCCCCTTGTGAACAATATGTTTTATCACCTTGTTTCTGTATAGAGGACACGATTCAGATACTAAAAGCCCAGTTACATGGGTGATAATCACACAGAACTACAGATGATGGTGATGGGGATGATTCTGACCACTTGCCCTTTTTTATCCTCACAAAATTCTTTCATATTCGGCCAATTGGGCCAATGATGGAAACTCACTCTATCTGCAGGAGTTGTGCTACATCCTACAACTATGGGTATCTATAATTGGCATGTTGTGGAATTCAACAAAGCAATAGCAGATCGTGTATACACACATAAAACAGTGCAGGCAGAGCTGTCCCCGGTACAGCGCGTTACCCCTGTGACGTCACAGCCTACTTAGATACTACTCCTACTAGAATTGAGGTCACAGTGACCTACTTCTTAAAAAGTGTTTCTCACACGTTAATGCATTGAACCAAAAATGTATAAATACTCAATAATGTTACTTTGAACAGTTTTAAAGAGGAATACCCCACCCGAAAAATATTTCCGATTTCATGCACCCCATCCTTTAAAGGAATGTCTGCTATTATTAAGAGATAAATTTACTGATCTGCTGATAAGATTTTCACTAAGAATGTAATTCCAGATTCATGGAAAAATACAAAGGTAGTACCAATACCAAAGCAAGGTAACAAAAGCAACATTGCAAATTATAGACTATCTGCCTATTACCTCTCCCTGCAAAGGTCATGGAGAAAGTTATGCACAGGTCAATTATAGGCCATTTAGAAGAAAATAGACTTTTGTCTAAAAAACAGGGTGGATATAGGAAAGGTTATTCAACAATTACAACAATATCAAATTTTACTGATGATATATTTAAGTCATTGAATAATTCAAAGAATACTCTAGCTGCATTCATTGACCTATCTAAGGCATTCGACACAGTGAATCATGAAATACTTTTACAAAAATGCTATCAATTAAATCTGAATAGTAATATCCTAAAACTCATTGATAATTACATGAAAAACAGGACACAACAAGTCTTACTCTCTGACAAAATATCAAAGAAACAAAATCTAAAATTAGGGTTACCACAAGGATCTATTCTTGGACCATTGCTATTACTGATTTATATTAATGACATAACACCATCGGATAACACAATATCATTTAAATTATATACCGATGACAGTTCTATATACAAGTGATGACAACATAGAAAAAGCAAGAGGAAGACTGTCTTAAGAACTGAATAACTTCATTGACAAATAGAAGCATAATCATCTAACTTTCAATAAAAAAAAAGACAAAGATTGTTTGTTTTACAAACAAAAGAATACCAAATGACCAAACACTGATTAAGATAGGAAGTGATCTGGTGAAATGAGTGGATGATTTTCAGTATCTGGGATTTAAATTGGATTCTAAACTAACACTCAAAAACCATATGAATTAAGTAATCAGAAATGCACCTCACAAAGTATACCAGCTTTCAAAAATACGTAAATACATAAATGAAGAACAGTCCACTACAATACATAAGGCAATACTCCCTTTCATTGAATACGGTGACATTTTGTATGATGATTGTAATCAAGCCCAGTTAAATAAAGTACAAAGACTCCAAAACAGGTCTCTCAGAATAGCCTTTAATAGACAAAATCATCTGAGTTTGGATGAAATGCATAGAATAGCAAATTTGAATTACTTGATAGAAAAGAGAAAAAAAAAAAAATTCCGGCCTAGCCTACAAAAGAACATGTCACATAGAAAATCTAGAAGCAGTACCACAACCCACTAGGGTACATGATGCCTTGGTATTAAAAGTAGATATGATGAACAAGAATTTATATAAAAGTAGCATTGAATATAAATAGTATGTTTGCTGCCTGATGAATGGTGCTTCCTGTTACTATCAGCCAATCCATGAGAATCGGCTTAGCAGACTAGCCCTTTCACTAACCAGTTACGACCTACCATTTCCAAAAATCTCGGAAATATAACCAGCTCTTTAGGTTTCCTATAATGTTTGTTTATTTTACCCAATCTGATGGTGAGTCAGACAAATGTATATCGGAAGGTACAGCCGAGGTACAGCAAGGTCATATAAAATAATCCAAGGACGTGTCTCCATTGGTGTATAGCTTTGGAAGATCACTGGAGAATATCAAATACAATTGCGCAAAACTCTAAATCTGACGGTTAGGTATTTGACATCAAGTTGAGTAAAGTACCGGGGAAGGAATACCGGGGAAGGAACACCAGGATACAGAATATGATATTGAAATTATCTGATTTCGAACTTCAAGGTATGCTATATAATAGCCTATGGCTAAAAATACCCCCAATCTGCTACGTTTACTATATATGTTCACTACACCTATCTGTACATGGTTTTCAATGCCAATAAGATCTGCTAAAACAATAACTCAAGATAATCACTCTGCTCCTATGTATAGACACGCCATTTATTATGTTCCACATCTATTGTAAAGAACCATATGACATAATTATATAATTATATTATATGTGATGCATTTCCTTAATCCTTAATACATACGGCACTTTGTCTTGGAACTTGGAAGATCTTATGCCGATTTGGTATATCTTATGCCAATTTTGTGAAGATTTTAAATCAATAGTTGTTTACCAGATATATATTATATATTATATATGTTATTAAGATCTCGTGGATTGCCTCCATACGGTATCATTTTAATCCTAACCGGTAACCCTGCAAGAACGCAGACAAGAGATAAGATAATATCAATAGTTCAACACAACCAGATTCTGAGTCAACCTTTCCATCCCACTCTAATCCAGATGAAGGCTCCTAGAAAAAGTCACTGGTTACATTTTAATGGTTAATCAGTCTTTCGAAGACCTCGGGTCACGGCGGTTGCCACAGAAACCTCTACACGCTTATCAGACAATGTAGTATGTCAAGAGGCAGCTGTCCATTCTCTCAGAATGACGTCAAAATCGTCTGGTACTTGGTCGTGGGCTATGTAATCGTCCCAGAGTCAGATTCAGATTTGTTCAAGTGGTTATAGGGAGGGAAGCCAGGCATGGCTTCAGCCCTTTTGTCAGAGAGGTAGAGCCGCTTCTATTTTATAAATAGAACAAATGAGAAGCTCCAATTCGCCGGGGGAACCTTTGGTAATCTTTGAGGATATCACTATTCTGAATTGAAAGTGAAAAAGAAAACGGATAATAGCAAGCAATTGTTGGACCCAGATGTGCTCACCAAAAGACTCGGATGACTCAGATTGACTTAAATAGAAAAATAAAAGGCTTTGCGAGCCTTAAGTCAAGAGCAAACAATATTCAAATACTAATGTCGAAAGTGCCCGGGATCATACTGGATATGCCAACATGTAGGACGACGCAAATGGCATAGATTGCCTAACAGCTAAATAAGTATAAAGTCATATGAAGCCACTATGACTTTATCAGACAAATTGACGACACAAGCTCCTCTTTTCAGTTGTAATCACGCTGACTTTTTTAATTACATTTGAAAGGCCAAGTACATTTAACAAAAACGACGAATCAATGATTCATGATAACAAAAAACGTGCTATCCACCATGGATGTTTGCACATGTCGCCTTAGTTACATACTAAATAGAAAAAATAATGTTATTTATATAGGCTATAAAAAGAAAATATAAGAGAAAAGAAACATAGGCCTACTAAACAATATAATTATGACCACTATATAAAGATGATATCACATATATGTGTATATAATTCGTTGAAAATCATCACAGAAAAGAAAAGGCCGTGCGCAGTCTTATTGCTTTATTATTTATTCTCTGACTGCGCGATACACTCACATCTATCATCCATATGTACCATGAATAGCCGTAAAAATACGCATACAACATAGGGACAAAATACCAAAAAAATACAAGAGGATACAGTAAATATCCGTAAATGCCCATTAAGCAGGCTTTAACATTGATAATAATAATGACTAGTCTACAGGCGGAGACACCTACAGTGTAATATAAGAATGGATGGAAGCAGAGTTATTTAGTAACAGTCAAAGTTGACACAATATGGTTATATAATTATAACTAGCAAAGTTCCCGTCCTCCGGACGGTCCCCCTCTCTCCCCACACTTCCCCCCCTCCCTCTTTTCCCTCCCCCTCTTCTCTGACTTTCATACCTGTTTTTCTCTCCCAACCCCATCTCCAATTCCCCCCCCCCCCCTGCTTAAATTTCTCTCCCTTCCCCTACATCCTCTCCCTCCTCTCTTCCCCCCTCCCCCTCTCCTATTCCTACACCCTCTTCTTCACTCTCCCACCTCTGCATGTAGGATGGTCACCCTCTCTCCCCACACTTCCCCCTCTCCCTCTTTTCCCTCCCCCTCTTCTCTGTGTTTCATACCAATTTTTCTCTCCCAATCCTATCTCCGATTCCCCCCTCCTCTCCCTCCCCTCTTCCTCATTATTATTATAGAACTTTTATTTCTCATTAAGCATACAGTTACATAAAGGAGAAAAAGGGGATAGCATATGATCTGTCAGCACTACTCTGAGGTGTGTTGATCTTCCCAGATTTCCTGATATATTTTGGATTACATTTTGTTTTTTTTATGATGAAGTCACTGTTACATGATGATGTTTTCCATATTTTACATTTGTTTTACATTTGGTAGAGTGGTAGAAACTTTTTAAATTATACATTCAAGTTTGATTAAAAAATTATGCTCCCCCTCCCCTCTCCGATACCCCCTCCCCCCACTCTCCCTCCCCTCTTCCTCATCCTCCCTTGCCTTCCAGCTCCCTCCCTCCCTCCCTCCCTAGCCTTCCACCCATTACCCCCATCTCTCTTTCTCTCTCTCACTCTGAGTGCTGTTTTAGTGCATTCTACTAATTTTAGAGAGATGCACCTGAAAAACCCAAAATCATAATTACTTTAACAGATCTTTTACTGACCTCAGGAACCCTGTATATGACAGTATATACCCTGTATATGACAGTAAATATTCTGCATTTTCAGTTTAAGAAAGACTAAATTTCAGTAACTATGACTTGACATCGCGCACAAATAATTGATCCTGAGAAGTCGTTTCCTTTGGAAACGTAGGGTACAAACATTAAGTTAAACTGACTATAAAGTTAATTAGAAAAATAGTTGATTAAATCATTGATTAACTTAATAATTAGTAAACTTATAACTTGTTATTTTCATGGCTGATCCACGTAGAGGAAATTCCCAATGCTTGTAAAGCAAGTATATGGTCGAAAGGTGTGCACATTTGGAATCTTTTGTATAAGGCCTCTAGCTTCCATGTTTAAAAGTGTATTAAGGAAAGACTCGGGTTCCCACCAGTGTTATATATTGATTATAACTTTAGAATATATATTGAATATTGAACTCGATTGAATATTGAACTCAAACTCGAACAAAATCCTGTGATTAACTACAATAGCTCTAAAATAGGCTACCGCTTCCTGCCGGCCATCAATATTATAGAGAGAATGGAACAAATACTACTAGTAATTGAGTATTTATTGGACGAGATTGCGTATGCCCCTAGCATAGACAAATATATATATATATATGAACCTTTCTTTTGGGTTTTGAATCGTCATAAAGTATCTAAAAGCTAAAAGAAAACCCAATTCGAATTTTTATTGTTGGCCTATACATACGATAAAAATATTTGTATTGCACCCCACTTATCTCAAATTGAATGCGCATATAATAACAGGACAGAAGGTTAGGAAATAATAAAGTTTTAAACTCTTATGATGTTCAAAATTATAATTCTGTTATGCATCCACTCACAGTTATATCCTTTATTTGCAATGCCTCAGCTGCATAATGTCCTACAAGTGGGGCTACTGACGAAAACCTGACTTCGTAACACAGAAGTATAGCCTAGTAGTCATTACATACATAGTGACAATAAAATTAGAATTGATTGAGGCGCCGGTAATGGAAAAAATATCGAACGAGATCTTTTAGGGGTCGAGTCCGATGATATTTCTGTGTGCTATTTTGCGGGCGGGGACTACACTTTCTCCATCACACTTTAAATAATTGCAATTGGGACTAAGGTGGGTTTACTTGTTATTATATCACATGTAAGGGCAACTGTAGATAGAAGCCCAGCATGATAGAAGGCACTATAGTGATACGGTACAACTTGATCTTGAGAGAATATTGCCTCGATTCTATTGCTAACGTCACAATTTAACTGTCGATGATTTTGGGGACAGTAATCTGAATACAATATTACAAATCGTCGTATGAGCAGTCTGCTTACTGCTAATGCACCTATGTTCTATAACAGCACTTCAGGAATGCATTGAAAATAATATGCATAGCAATCGAGAAATACAAGTTATAAACGAGAAATATCAAGAATAGTAGTTACATCAGCCACTTCAAATATTTAAATCAGCTAGTCTTGAAGTTCAGGACTGATTTAAATATTTCAAGTGGGAGTTTGACAGCTGTTTATAATATCTGCAGACTCTATTTAGCACCAGCCTTCCCTCATTAGGTCTTCCATCCATTTCTATTTAGTTAGACGCGAGTGCGATAACTTTTGGATGAGGAACTGTTTTGCTTTCTGATACCAACTAACCAATCTGTTCAAAGATAACATTCTACCGTATAGCGTGTGCATGATGTCTGATCAGAACGTCTATGCCTTTATTACAGTGGTAAAGAATGTATTTTCTTTTCATTAAAAGCAATGATATGTATTAAAAAAAGTATTATTAGTTGAAGCTAGTTGAGATACGCACATTATACCAGATACACTCGTTATATCAGACCCTTTTAGTTACAGCCAAATTGTATGAGGCATTTTTTAACTTGACCAAGGAACTGACTGGTTCCCACGCAAACCATTGAAATGGTTTTACAATATTAACTCTTTATAGCACTACATCTCGGAAATCAGAGCATCTGAAAATCTGTTTAGGGGGCTGCCGAGTTATTCAACAGCCCGTTCAACAGCAACTACGTTCGAAGAGAAATCAATCAGACGGAGGCAGCAGGCTGAATGGTCAGTGTTGTTCACTGAAACCATTCCGGGCATGATGTGCAGGCTGGGGGCCGAGGTCGGGGGTTCTTTTTCCCAAAAAACATTTGAATCACGTCAATCCATCAGAAGAAAACAGTTTGAACATTGCCTGCGTCCACACACAACACAACCTACCTATTTTTTTTATACGATAGCCACTATAGGTCTCAATCAAAAGAGAGAAGGTTGCCGGCCATACTCTAGCCTAGGCTTATATTACGGTCCATACTAAAGAGATTTCATTACTTTTATAACTTGTTTTGACAGGAGGTCAGATACAACGTAAGTCATTATCGCGAAGCTATATTCAAGACCTAAGTAAAAGAGGAAATATTGTGATCATGGGTTTGATGACAGCGAGGGTAATAAATCCTGTTTTGGTTCAAGATATGCCTCGTCAAACAAGGCAGGCGGATGGGCCAAACCTAATTTGTGCTTTACCAAAGTCAGAAAAGTATAGAAAATCGCCACATGTACAATGGCCCACAATGTGGCATAAGTTACCACCCCAAGTGAAAAATAAAACTTGTCCTGAACTAAAAAGGTATCTGGAAAGTAATGTCTAAATGGAGATAGGAGGTTGAAGATATGTTGGTATATTGATATTGAAATAGACCAGCCCCTGTTATAATAATGAATGAACTGGATTTAGCTTGACCGCCGTAGTTTTATCCATTTCGCGGATAGTAGTATGTAATGTTTTTAGAAAGCAAAGAAAACCTTTCACGATTTTCGGGGTCGTCTAGTTTGTATAGGTAAAGGTATCTGATAACTCTGTTTTTTCATATGACCTTGTTTATAATACAGACCTTTTTTTCCGAAAAAGGCAGGCAAATGAAACTATCACTCCCGTGAAATTGTTTTTCGAAATAAAATCTTTTTTTTTATATAAAAAAAAAAGCTCGTTTACTTCAAATATTACTTCGTTTACAAGATCTATAAATAAATTTGCCCTGAAGAGAAGGATAATTAATTTATTTTATATCATGCCGATATGCACACATAGACACAGCTCAAGTACATTGAATGACAGTTGGTGAATGTGAAGCAAATAGAAATAGATAGTGATATAAGGTGAAAAAGAGATATAGAGAGATAGAGATAATGTTCTTATATATATTACTGAATTTTAGATTAGAGTGTAAAATTGACAAGCCTAAATTGTCTAATTTTGAGTTAAAGTTGTCTCATTCAGCCAGACATTCGTCGCGCCCCTACACGTGGGATGTTGTAATTTGAATTAGAGGGGCTTCCACAGTTCACCCGCAGAGTAACGTCTGAATAACCCTTACACTAAATAGATTTCAATGTGCAGACCACGTTCAGGAGCACTTTGTCATCAAGACTGGTAATTATTTAGACAAGAAGGTGTGAAACTTGGGAGCCAAGCACAGCGGACTGGTAACACTGGCAAATATAAGTGTCGCCCCGACAGCCTAGGCAATAACTCTGGAAGGTCAATTATACATGTTACAAATCAACCCCAAATCGGGAGAACTAGTAGGCTAAGGACAATGAATGACGAATTAACCATTGAAAATGCATGCGAAGTGGGGACATTTTTTCCGGGTTAGCTGAGAACTAGAGACCAAATCGGAAAACTTCCTAAAAATCCAAAATTGTGCTTTTTAATATTTAGCTAAACCTCCCTTTCCATCATTTCTACATAGACTTTATCAATTCCTGACTGGGGCATAGCTTTTGTTAATTCACCCCAAGCTGACATCTAATTCTCTAGACACACTGCTGCTTTGGAAAAGCACAGTTTCTCTTTTGCCAGTTCACACCCTAACATGAAAATCTGTTTCCAATTTTGCCCCCCCACTTCAGAATTAGCTTTCCTAAATTTCCTTCTACCCCTTCAAAACTATCAATGAATTTGCTTTCCTCCCCACCTTCATCCCCTCCCATCAACCACATGTTCAATCATTTAAATGCTATATGTCACCACCTCCTTGTCAATTCCACACAAGTAATGTGTGTATTGATACATGTTACTAATTAACCCCAATTCGGGAGTATTAGTAGGCCAACTCAGAAAATGAGCTATGAATTAACCATTGAAAATGCATGTGAACTGGGTAATTTTTTTCCAGGTTAGTCGAGAATTAAAGACCAAATCGGAAAACTTCCTAAAAATTCCAAAATGGTGCTTTTTAATATTTAGCTAATCTTCAAGGAGTCGAATGGGTGAAAGGGGCCCATTTGGGAGGGGGGTGTTTTTTGTTTTTTTATTTTTTATTGTCAGTATTGGGGAAAATACATGGCATCGCTGAACCAACGTTCTGCCAGCCACCTTCCTATACTAAATAACTTAATGATTAATAATACTAATGGTTAGTTGTTAGTGTCAGACTTCAGGGCATGTCATTTTACTTAAGTCGACGGGGGGTGGGAGAGGTGTTACGTGAACCTCATATATTCAAGCACCTAAGAGAACGGGAATTGCATCTTACACAATACCTTCTTGGTATTGTTGATCAAGAAGTAGGTATTTTAGAGTCCTCTTCAGACTCTTCACATCTTCTTCATGTTGGATGGGGGTTAGGTTGTCTGGCTGGCAGCTGGCTAAAATACAACGAATTTATTCCAAATTGGGAGAACTAGGAGGCTAACCAGGAATGTGAATGACGAATTAACCATTGAAAATGCATCCAAACTAGGAACTTTTTTACTGGGTTAGCAGAGAATTATAGAGACCAAATCGTAAACTTCCTAAAATTCAAAATATGGTAAATATTGATGTTTAGCCTCATGCTAAAATTCTGTTGGATGGGGCGCGGGGGGGGGGGGGGGGGGGGGGGGCGGCAGGGCGTTAGGTTGTCTTTGCCAGGTTCGGAAAAGTTGGCTGCTGAGCTGGACCAATTCTCCCGAAACAGTTTGCTGAGGAGAAGGCTAATCGGAAATATGGTTTGGTAGATTAGGAATAATATTTCTAAAATTCTGTGTGTTAGAGTAACATGTGTAAATGACACTCCATAAATAACAAGCATAAGAGATATGGTGATCATACTTATAATGCACTTGTCAATTGAAACCCCCACCCCCCACCCCCGGGGAAGTGGGGGAATGGTAGGGGAATGTCTTAGAAAACATTCCCCCACCCAGGTGGAGATTTCCCTTAGTTTACAGCAATATCAACTGGATGGGTGGGGGAATGTCCGCCAATGCTCACTTTATACCTTGGTTCTCAAGAGGGGTTAGTGGGGGTAGGGGTGGGGTTAGTGGAAGGGTTATGGAAGGGGTATACAGTGTTTGGACAGCAACCATCCCCTATATAGTGTTTCAATAGTGTCAGATCTGTACCTGACTGGGGTACTCTAATACCACTGAGTGTCATGTTTGAACTATACAGGCTCCTTAGCAATTAGCAATTGACAAGTGCATAAAGCTGCCACCAGGAATCCCCTTTGGATGGATCCATGGGTATGTCATTATTCAATCGTGAGGATTTGTCCCGATGTCACACATTTATAAATAGGTATAAGGCGTCAAAGATAATGCATACTGAAATGAAAATGAAAGTTCAACCTGGGAGGGACTGAAAAGACTGCTCAATTTTAATGTCAGATCTATTAATCACAGTTTTCCCTTTCCAAACTTTAAAAACTGCTAAAATGTTTGAACTACCATCCCTAGGTTGTGATACGTTCTACACGCGTAAAACTTTATTCATTGTTATTCATATTTCCCTTAACATTATTATAATTTTCGAAACAAGTTTGCCTCTTTCATAACACAGAAAAATACTTACCAGGAACCCCAATCCAATGGTGACCTAAGAAATAAGTGTATCATGTGGGCAGACATAAATATCTGAGCAAAAGATGAAAAGATGAATGCTTGCCGCAATGTATTCTTGAATAAGAAAAATCACATAGAATAGGCTTCAAAATCTCCCTATTTTGGTTTGATGAAATTATAATAGTTTGGTCAATTGTATTGTTCTATGTGATTCTAAAATGAGTAATATTAACACTCTTGACGTGGCGAATAGTGACGAATGGTACGGTAAGTGTGAGTGGCGCCGGAGGGACGAATGTTATAATTTTGAACAATTCGATTTACGATTCCCCAGACCGCCATTCTCACTAATTTGAAGCTACAAAGTTTACATAATTATGTGCCAAAAGGCTTCCAAATATAATTGTCTATGTTTTTTTGTTTTTTTTTAAAGATTTTATTTCCACTGCGTTGGCATTATCCCAGTTTTCTGGGTTCTTCTAATGCGCCTAGTTTACAAAAAGATAGAAGTCAATAAAGTCTGGGAAATGACTAACATAGAGTGTGGCCCAAAGAGAGTGTCATTAGAATTCAGTACATATAATAGACTAGTTAACAGAGTGAGTTAAGTAATTTAAGTATTGCCATGATAGTCACTGACGCAAAGTGTGATCAACGCAAATGACATGTAGGCAGATGGATGATTAGACAAAAGAGTACACCTCGTAGCGTGCAAAGTATTTGCAGGGATAGTCACGAACGCAGGGTGTGATCCGGGCAAGTTACATGCAGGCGATATAGATGATTAGATAATGGTCTCATTTAGAAGTTTGTGTTGAAGTGACTTAAAGGTTTCTTCATTTGCAATGTTTCGGGTTCTAGGGGGAAGTTCATTCCAGGCGGAGGCAGTTTTGTACAGAACAGAAATTCTACCCATCTGTGTCCTAAATTTTGGTACTGTTAGAAGTATGGCATCATTTGCTCTGGTATTTCTAATTTTTGTAAAGTCACAAAAGTGATCAATTTTACTTCTATGAAAGGCATATGTTTGAAGATGGTATTTTCTTCTATCAATCAGGTAGGGGACTTTTATTACTCTATGGATTTCTAATGTTGGACGGCGATCGAAAAGTTGTAAAATAATTCTAAGGGCTTTAATTAGTCTGTAGTTTCTGAAGCTTGTCCAAATTTCCTTGATGTGAGTTATGATAGATAATGTCACTGTAGTAAAAAGATGGCAACATTTTTTATTTAAAAACCAGGAGGGTTGCAGGTTTAGTTAGAAAAGTACGAACCTTAAGAAGCAGATAAATTTTATGAATGATAATCCTGATGAGATTTTTTACATGATGCTGGTAGTTCAATTTGTCATCCAAGGTAAAACCCAGATACTTATATGTATGTACTTGTTCCAGTTTTTTACAGGTAATGGAATATGCTTGCTATAGGGTAATGGCAACGCCATCATACCATTATTCAGAGCTCAGGATTTTTATGACATTTCTGAAGTGGTTACCGTGGAAACAGTTTTTAAAATAAAAAAAGGACTTTTGTAAATATGCATGCGTATATTGCTTTAAATCTCAGCTTTACTGTGATATATTATATACAATTATGTAGTGGATTCTACCTTTAAGAAAGTGTTCCTATTGTCTACCTGTTACTTGTCCTAATGTCCATCAGGTGTCACTACTGTTTCACCATATGCTACAGCCCTGATGGCAACTAGAGTAACTACCAATATGTTCTTACCAAGTCTTATTGTCTCTAATACCTAATTTCCCCCTTTATCACATCTCCTGTATAACATAATGTTAACATCAGATTGTCTATTGTGTATGACATTACTCTGTATCTGTTATCTGTGATTGTTATGGGTCTTTTATGACATTTACCTTTACCTCTGTACTGTATACACCTCCTTACACTTATGTATGTGAAGATGGCCTACTCTAAGGAGGCAATGCTTAGAGGACCTGACATTGCACTTTGTCAGAAGGACCCAAGTTGGGAAGAATAAACTAGTGACACTAACAAGACTTGTGTCTGGTTTCATTGCTTTCCTCTGTCGAGTAGAACTATATCCTGAACTGGGTATGTGAGAGTACAAAGGTGGAAATCACTACAATTGGTGCCGTGACTAGTTCTCGACCTTGGTCCTTTGCTTGCCTTGCCGTTGCAAGTGTTGTCCCTGCTGACTCTCCCGGAGAATAAGCATCTGCAGACCCTATGGCTGGGCACTCCTCAGCTTAGGGTAGTACGACCTTCTGGGGTTGAGACTGAAAAGTCCTTCAGACTGGTTAGTTGGGTTGGGATCAAGAGGTATCTTATCTCTGGAGACCAGCTAGTTTTCCTTTGGAGAGGTGTTAGAGTTAATTCTCTCTTACCATATCCATTCATGGAAATACATTGAAAAAATAAACTGGAGGTGTTGCTTCTGGGAGGCATTCCCAAGCTGGAAATTGGCAGTATTTCCGTAATTTCCTAGGTGAATTCCCAGCGGAATTCCTGGATGGAATTCGTTGAATTCTGGTTGGAATTCCCAGACAGATATCAGGGGAATGCCTGGACTGATTTTCGGAAAAATTTCCGGACGATTTTTCGGAAAAAATTTCGGATTTTCGGACAGATTTTCGGAATTTTTTTCGGATTTTCGGAAAAATTTCGGACGGAATTTCGGAAGAATTTTCGGATTTTCGGAAAAATTTCGGACGGAATTTCGGAAGAATTTTCGGATTTTCGGAAAATTTTCGGATTTCTGAAAAAAAAAAAAAAAAGAAAAAAAGATTTCAGATGGTTTTCATAGATGATTTCTAGCTGAAATATCTGTGATAGGTGACTGGTTTGTGGCTAGAATCAGTGGTGGTTTGTCTGACTGATTTTCCATTTGGTGGAACAGGAAACCTTTAGACAAATGGAGAGTGCAATGTTATTTTTAGTGTGTAGTTGAAACAATGAGCTTCAAACTATGCTGCAGGAAATAATGCACTTGTGGAGTAACTGGACCCCATGCCTCCATCCCAGGCTTGGCTGGAAAGGTTGACTCCAAATGTCCCTCAAGGAGATGGGGGATTGAGGATCCAAGTATTTTCTGGAAAAACCAGGCTAAGGGCCAGGATTTTAAGAAACTTGTGAGCCTTGTTGAAAGACAAACTACTCCATAGTACCACAGTTCGAAGGGAATCTGTGAGTAGTGTCGGGACTGAGGGTTGTTGGCCCAGGCACTGGCTAGTATGGGGGAGGCGCTCTCATTAGAGCAAACCCTTTTGAAACCCAGAGAATGTACATCGTTGCCGGACGGTAAAACCTCTCCGGGAGTGAAAGACTCTTGGAGGATTTGGACGTGACTTGGTGTCAGTCTGGATTTCAAGCTGAGGAAGGTCAGATCTTACTGGTTGCAAAAGATATTCCCAGTACTTCTGCCCAGATTCAGAAAGTTTCCGTGTATTTGCAGAAAACTTTGAAGATTCCTACCGGTGAAATATTGGTACGGGAGAGTTGGTATGCCCCAGTGGGAGTGCGTGGTCATGGATTTTCTTTGGGAAATTCTGTAATTCCTTTTCTCATCTGCCACCTGTGGTTTCGGCACCTAAGGTGTGTGTAATGGGAGAGGGTACATACATTACCACTTAGTGGAGTGTGCTTTGTTGGAGGGTACAGGACATACAGGATTACAGTTCTTGTTATCAGTATTCTGAATGAATGGGATCTGATTTTGATCAGAGCCATTAATGTAATCTTGACTGGTCAGGATTGCTATTCTTGGACGGTTAGCTGTGTTCAGGATGACGTCAGCTGAGGGAAAAATCCAAGAACAAGCAGGAGAATCCTCTGTGAAATCCATTGAGGTGAGAAGGTGGGGGATCTGGGTTTGTGAAAGTACATGAAGTGGAAATCACAGCCTGGACCTGTCACTCTTTCTGAGCTGGATATTAGCAGTGACTCAGTCACGTCTAGGAGTTGATGTTCGAGTCAGATCAGGAATTGCTGAAGGAATTTGCCTTGGGGATCCTGCATAAGTATTATCAGGTGACGAGTATTCGGCCTAGGTAGCCTTCTGCAGTTCGTCCAGTATTCCCTGGAGAGTTGGAGGAAGGGAGTTGGAAGGTTCATTGGTGAGGTACTACCTATATGAACTCGAAACAACTGAAGGTATTGTGAGATATCCTGAGGTTGTGTGGTGGAAAGATTCTACCTGATGAAGGAATTTCCTGCTTTGGAACGGATCAGAAGTCTTCGTGGAGTAGATGAGGGCTAAAAACTCTACTTCCTGATTCTCCTCAGGCAGATCCTCCTAAGAAAAGACAGGGAAGGAAAATAAACTGAGGAACCGTCTGGTATTGCTCTAATGTCTATCCTTGTGAGAATGGACCAGACTGACCTAAGGAAAAAACAGTTCAATCTGATATTTCTAAGGAAGCTGAGTCTATGAAACCAGGTCAAACCTAGGAAAAAATTGGTTAATTCTGATGATCCTACTGACCCGGAACCTTAAAACAAAAGGAGGGGAATGCCAAGGAATATTCCTCAGGTGCTGGAGAATTTCTTCTCCAGCAAATGCAAGGGTTAAATGCATGCATGAAACCCCAGTTTGATTGCAATGTGGATCTTGTGGAAAAGTACCAATGAGAGAATTTTCAAACTGATTTTTCTCCATTAAAAAGTACACAACGAGAAGCAAACAAGAGTAGCATGCCGAATTTAGTTGCTCTGTTCCCATATGACATATGGATTCATTTCTATGTGACTGAGAGAACGATCTGGATTTTAGAAACATCTGGTTTGACTGCTAGGAGTGCTTGTACCTAGGTTGGCCTTTTTCTAAGTTATGGTAACTTGGGGCTTAGCTGGAGGGTCGGAACCTATTTAGAAAGTAAATAGGGTGTTGCACATAAGCCTGGTACGATAATCAGTTAAATCTAAAATTAACTAGCTCTGTACAAGTCTCACACAGAGGACCAGTGCAGCCAGCCATGCTAAAACATGGTCCGTGCTGTAGGAGCTCCAAGGAATGACTGGGCGAGTACCTAGTTGAGGAGCATGGGGAAGGTTTTCTGGTGATACTATGGGTTACGACTTGTCGTAGCTGGATGAAACTGCTGTGATTCACCATGTTTACCAGATAACTTCCGGTTTCGTGCAAGTGGTTAATTTGCAGAATAAGAAGTGTTGAAAGTAGGTTGGAAAGCCATTTAACTTGCTTTAAATGCTACTGAAGCTGTGAAGAGTTCACTCACTTAAAGGGCTGGGAAAGATGGAGGTTATATGTGCAGTATTGGCTCAGAAAAGAGTGGTTGAAGAGGAGGACCACTAGCATATTGACCTGGTATTGCCATGTTGGGATAGAAGTGTACGCGAGTACATATCTAGCTGATTATGACTGATTCCTAGCTAGTTTTGGCGTCACTGACACTGTTTTGAGTACACAATGTCATTCAGGGGTGCTGGTCATGTAGATCAGTGTTTCTGTTAAATATTGTTGTCAAGTGACAGTGCCAGATTTTTCTCAGACCACGCCAGTCTAGGCATATGATGAGGGACGTGGGTCTGAAGAGAATCTGTGGAAGGCTGGAAGTAGGAATGTTACAACAGATCATTGTAGTATTGCTGTCCAGCCAGAGTGGTATCACCAACCACTGTTGTATATAGGGATAGTTGTCATTCCTATTGATAACTCCAGTGTATATTTGTGAATAGTTGTTCTGATTGCAAGTGTCTTGTGTAACTCAGCATGTAATGTTGTGTTGCAGGTTCACTGAACTAAAATGCAGTTCCTCTATTTCCTTTGGTGCTATTGGATTGTAGGACCCTCAATCACCAACAGTTGTTGGAGTTGGGGGCCAGATTGGATGGAGATGGTCTCTTCCATCAGGGGAGATGACCCCCCAGGTAGTAGGGAGGAATCTCCTTGTGAGCTCTTGAGAAGGTTGGTTCAGAAGCTTACGGCTCTGCACTATTGTCCATCTTTTTCTTCATGGAAAAAGGCAGGATCATGCCCTGAGAATAGGACAGGTGATGTCTTGGCTTCTCCTATGGGAGGGAGATTGAAAAATGTCCCCGATGAATACAACCAGATTCCTGTAAATGACTGGAAATGCCCTTGGACTGGACCACTTTGCCACTTTGACGAGATAAATGGATGGATGGACCTGTCAAACCAAAACCTGCCTGTTGAAGCCCAGATACTGGAACTCGGACAGACTGGATCAGACTGACTTGCTGCCAACCTGAACTCTCCCTGATTGGTGGAACCAAATGCTGATTAAAACACAGAATGTGAGGAAAACGCTGACTTGGAACGTCCTTGGATGAGATGAAACTGAGAAATTTGTTTTTCTCCATCACGGTATTTAAATTCAAAGAATTTTACTTAAACCTTCAGTTAGAGCCTTGTCTTGTTGTATAACGTTGCAGATCAGGACTCTGGAAGCTCCTTTATGTCCTGGAACCACTGGCTGAAGTAATTAACTTTCTGTTAGGTGGAATAAGTTTCGACATTTTGAACTATTCCTAGTAAATTCTTTATAGAGATGTCGCAACCTGTTTTATGTATGTAATTGCGAGGACACCTAAGGCTCCTTTTTGTACACCAATGATTGGTTTTTACCAGGCTTGCATCTTAAAATTCTCTTTTTACCTGTGATAATTGATATTTCTTACTCTTGTAATCCACTTTTGAATATTTACCTTTTTCCTCCATGGTCGAGTTTACTCTTTGGGATAAACTCTTTAAAAAGGAAGGGGAGTATTGTAGTGGATTCTACCTTTAAGAAAGTGTTCCTATTGTCTACCTGTTACTTGTCCTAATGTCCATCAGGTGTCACTACTGTTTCACCATATGCTACAGCCCTGATGGCAACTAGAGTAACTACCAATATGTTCTTACCAAGTCTTATTGTCTCTAATACCTAATTTCCCCCTTTATCACATCTCCTGTATAACATAATGTTAACATCAGATTGTCTATTGTGTATGACATTACTCTGTATCTGTTATCTGTGATTGTTATGGGTCTTTTATGACATTTACCTTTACCTCTGTACTGTATACACCTCCTTACACTTATGTATGTGAAGATGGCCTACTCTAAGGAGGCAATGCTTAGAGGACCTGACATTGCACTTTGTCAGAAGGACCCAAGTTGGGAAGAATAAACTAGTGACACTAACAAGACTTGTGTCTGGTTTCATTGCTTTCCTCTGTCGAGTAGAACTATATCCTGAACTGGGTATGTGAGAGTACAAAGGTGGAAATCACTACAATTATATGATAAAAATCAATAAAATCGTATAAAATATGCTCAGGCAATTTTAAAGGCTAACATGAGTATCTAGCGGGAAATATAACAGAAGTAATCTTTCTGAAACTTGAATATATGATTCTTGAAGTATTTCTGGTCATAAAACTGAAAAGAATGTGCGTGTTTGTAAGATATGGCACCTCAAAGTGGGATATATCAAACTGAGGTAATTATAGAGCCCAGAAAAAAGACGTGCCTCTCTAGCTTTAAGCAGTTTCTATTGAAATATCCATATTTGTAGTAGGAATATTGTTAAAGCCTTAATCATTCTTAAGAGACGATTAGTGAGGGTTTATCACACCTCTAAAACTTTCAGATAACTCTTTTATTTTTGACCTAATGACTCATTATTACATGAGTTATACACATTTCATGTGTCAGCGGTGAAAATTATGCAAACTTTTAATATCTAAAACATTATATCATAAAATATCATATTGCAGAACAAAATCTAACATTGGTTCCCACATACATATCATTGATTATTGATGAAAGAAAATGTAAAAAAAATGGAAGAAATCTCTCCAGTAAATTCAATTGTTCACCCTATTTCAAGTAATAGGGTTACTATAATATAGGGTCGCATTGTGGATACTCGTGTTTGCATTTATGTACCTTAGCATGAATGGTTATTTAAAGTGGTCAAATACAGTAAACTTGTGCTATGTACAATAACTATTTGTGTCATAAAGATCATTTCGAAATTGGCAACACACTATAAAAGTATACAATTTTGGCACAGATTTTCAGTTCAGTATGTTCTCATAATATTATAAATGTTCCCCCATCAGACCTACCATGAATATGAAATAATGAAGCTTGACCACATGTTGCCAACATAGATTCTATTCTGTAAAATGCGTTCAGCCAGAGAGGTATTTAAAATAAAATGCAAGACGCAATGAAAAAGGCTTACCTTACAACTAAACAGATATGATAGCAATGCATTCCAATAGCCATTGATGATGTTCCAGGGCAATTAAAGGGGGAGAAGCTGAATCACCACCACTAAAAAAAATTGTCTGAAGCTATTGTTCGAAAGAACGAAATTCGCCAAAGAGTCTTGATCCACTGAATGCAGCAACAATACTGAATAGTCCATGCAAGGATCCCAGATGAAGTTGATGAACAGCTGGTTCTCGGATACAGGTTGCCTCCGTCCAAGTTGCCCACAATCCTCTGAAGGATGGTTCACCGTATCAGCAACGACTTAGAGCCTCGTACGTACACAGGCACGAGCGCTCTCTTCAGGGTAAACTGTCAGTCTGTAATAGCTCTGAGTGATCAGAGGAGGAATGGAGGAATTGTATTCACCTAGGCAACGCAACCGGCGATTCAGCAACTTAAACTACCACGCACCGTCCAGCACAGTATAGGCTCAGAGCCTATCAGAGTCCTTCAAACTCAGGGAAACAAACAGAAACATCCCATTAGAACCCTTTTAGGACGGTACTACGGGCCTACTCCAGGACCGGGAAAGCCATTAGCATACAGATCCTATTTCATCTGATAGGCTCTGATCCTAGACTTCAGCACACCTTCAGTTTCGCCAGTTGGTTTGGTGAATTCATAGGAAAAGTTGTCCAGGAGGCGTGCAGACCTAGAAGTCCTGCATATTTTAGAAATAGAAGATGCAACATGTACTTTTATGATTAATTTGGATTATTGGCCTGCGGCTAACACAGGGACCTTTATAGATAATTTATTTCCCCATTCTCCTCAATCACCATGAGGAGAATGGGGGATTAATTAAGTAAACCTAAAATGTGATGAATCAATGCAAGTGTTTATATGCATGCGCCATAAAGTCCCCTATCGTCAAGTGGTTAAAGCAATTAGACTTCCAAACGGCCTTGTAAGATCTAGCCCCAAAGCAGGCAGCCTTTTTACATTTGTCTCATTTTCGAGTATCTAAAAAAATCATTTTACTAATAACTCCGTATATCTAGGACTTGGTTTTCTTTTAAACTCACACATTTAGTTGCTGATGTCATTCCCTTTCAATTGGGGAAAGAGTTAGAGAGGCTAAGATCGAATTAAGCGAGAAAAGTGAGTTAAATGGGGTTCTGGGTACTATGTTTGTGTTTATTTTCGGCGAAAATGCTTTTCGCAAGGGGCCACGACTTGTTGAAGAGTCGATGCCTGCAGTACAGTGCAGGTCAATCGTGGCCATCGTCACTGTTAGCAGGACTCTTCAAATGTTTACGGAGTACATTCTGTGTGTATCTATAGGGAAACTTTGATTGAGGGTTGTTTCTTTGGTTAGTTATCTTGCACTATTCTTACTGCATTCTTGATTAAAATTAGAATGGATAACATAGTCAAATATAACCTTACTCTCTCGAAAAACCAATGACACTGGCATGGTCCAACTCATGTAAGCTTTTACACATTGATGGTCACCAAACCTAATTGACTACGCTATTCTCGATTTCAACAACCAATTGGCCACAGATCAATCATGGGGATGACAAAGGCCAACCTCCTTTCATAATACCTGGATAAATGAATAAATAAATAAATATTTAAGTGCTTACAAACAATTACAAATAATGAATGTGGCCAATGAACGAGCACCTATGAATTGGTTGTGCAACAGGTTCTCGTTCGTTGCACAAAGAACGAGTATAGATTTCTACGAATTTCAACGAGCAACAGCAACGCTATAAACAGCCACGAATTGGCAACGAACAGGTGTTGTGCAACAGCCTCTGAACTCTTGATAAAGGAAGGATACATGTTGAAATGTGCCGCTGGTGCAATTAGGACATTAGGGAACGGTTTTCACAGATCATTAAAAACTTTTCCCATTTGGAAAAGCCTTTCTTGTAGGAAGTGTTAAACATGGCACTGTCTGGGCAGTTGAATACTGTATTTGCTTACGAATGGTGATCGAATGCGCCTCTTGCTCCGCTTTCTCGCCCCACTGGCTAAACTGTTCATTGCCAGTCTAGCTCAATTCAGTATGGCGCTGAATGTATTATACTTTAGTCCATTTTGGGTCAGATTCTGGGGAATTTCGTAGTTAGCGAGAAAGAACCCCGCCCCCCCGGCTAAACTGTTCATTTCCAGTCTAGCTCAATTCAGTATTATGACGCTGAATATATTATACTGCATACGATGCCCTCACATATACCCCAAGGAAAAATGCGGAATCAAAAGTTGATTTTAACACTGCTTGTCAGGTCGATGATCCTGTGCAATAATGTAGCTGGAAAATATAAAGTACGTGAAAACAAGCAGGGCTGTTCGAGCATATTCACTTTAGACATGACCTTGGATGCCATGATTTCGGCATTTCTTCACCCTCGCTTACCGTTAATATTGATAGGGGTTATCGAAGGCCAAGACGGTCGCTCATTGTATCGGTTTCAGTTTTATCAGTGCTTAACAGTTCCTACGCCGCCGCTTATTATATATGCAAGATTACTCAATGTGACATTTTTTGCTTGGTTATTCACAAGAGTTGCTATATCTCTAAAGTATTTGAACAAGGTTTTCAGGGTGACGATAAGGAGATCTGCGGTTGCCAGACTGGTCACGTCTACTACATATCGATGTAACACATTCAGTTAGAAACGAGAATGCCTTTGCAGATTTCTTCAGCACTTTCCCTCGAGGTCATTTGAGGATATTGGTAGGCCGCCCATTTATCGGCAATCGTGAGTTGCGATGAACAGTGTTTATAGAAACACGGCGTTGTTGTTCGTTGTAACATCAATTTGTTCTTTCCTTACACAATTATATATATTTGATCAAAACTGTTGGTAATTAAGCTATACTATAACGCCATACATATATACTGAAAGCCCGCTGCCACCATTGAAATCATCAGTCGCGTTATCATTAGAGCTTGAACTAGATCTATGGTAATTAATACTGAGTGGACTACTGCTTCTCTGGATGTGGTAGCGTCCGATAATACAGAAGCCATAGCCAACCCCAAAACGTCTCTAATTCCCTCTCTCTCTGCCTCATAGAGAAGCTCGCCCCGGCCATTCTTTCGTACTTCTACCATAGAGAAAGTAAAATGATTAATTAATCAATTATTAGTTTTTGAACAAAATTATCTAGCGATCAACTGTGAGGACCTTGATTGATCTGTATGATGTAACGAGGGAGATTGTACCATTATACTGTGACATGATATTGACAAAATTATATGACATGAATGGAGAGACATCGATGCATGGTTAACATACAAAGAATACACTTGTTTATTTCGCCTATCTATATGGTCTATTCTCACAAACTGGGAAAAATACAAAATAGGACTATTTGGGGAGACATATTTAAATACAATGAAACTATTAATCACAATTGAAACTATTAATCAGTTACACATATTCAGCGTTTACATATTCAAGGGTCCACACCAAAGATTGGAAACACTAATCTAAAAAAAGATGTTCTTACGTTGCTGACCTGATGCGGTTCGATGTCTAATTATAGACAATATAAGGGGGATAAGGCCCATTTTTAAAATTTCAATAATTTTGTTATCACTGCACCTTTGTGTTAACATATGAATTGAATTAAATATTTGGCTGAGTTTCAATATATTTTTTTTATTCAGTCATTTCCTTTTAAAGCTATCTTAATTTTTCTATCCCCAAAGTTTAAGGACACAACCATGAACAAATCCTTGTCAAATATTCATGATTTCCAAAATGCTCTATTGCTGCATCGGAGCAGCAACCCAAGCTTATAAATGAGAAAATGCATAAATAGATGCTTTAAAAGGACAACATCTCATGATCAGTAATCCATAAAATTAATGCGAAGACACAGATCTAAAATGAAAGTCGGTGGGGCAGCAACGCTATAACTTCCCGAACACGCATGGCCCTTTCTTAGACATTCACCTCTGATTGAAACAGTTTTTCGAGTATGTGATTTGGCAATGTTTGTATTCATGGCAGCTTTGCTTGTTTTCATTGCAGTTGCTTGGCTGTACCTCGGTTGTTCATTCTGTCTGGAAGATGGATCCCTTGGGTTCACTGTTACTGCACTTAGATATTTGTTGAGTATGTGAGGAGTAAAAAGATCCTATTACTCAGGAGGATACTTATACTTCTTCAAGATAATTACGCCAAATACTGGACATTTTTGTGAGATAGTTATAACCACAGAACTATAAGAGATCTGTAGTTATATCCATGCTACCAATTAATCCGTAACTAATATTGGAGGCATGACTCAATCCTGAACTATCCAACCGCTCCAGGGAACATCTCTGGGATGAAGAGCGCCCAGGTAATCAAACAATTATAACCTACTCCCACGAAGTGAAAACCATATTATAATTATTAGGCTGTGTGTGGCTGATTGGTATCTTTCTAGAATGATATCACGTTCTATGGAGCTCTCGAGATTACTAATAGAAATGTTTCATCAACAGTTGAAATCCTTTATCTACAGACAGAAGTTATTCGAGAAGGGTAGGGTAGATCCCCTCTCTGCTATGTATGAGTTGAGAATGAGAACAAAGGTAGTGTTGTATTCATTCAAACTAAAGAAAATAAGTTCTATTGAAAAGGTAATATGGCGGCGTATAGCCGAGGACATAGAAGAACGCATTTCTGAACTGAATTTTTTTTTATTTTCCTATTGTTTCCTACATGACATGTGAAATTAGAATTGTATATGCCCAGAAGGCAGGTATCAGAAATAAAGTCAGTTGCAAAAACAAAAAAAGAAATGTTTCATCAAATTAATAAAATGGGGATATTATGCTGCTGTCTAGATAATATTTAATCCCAAACATGCTTATATTCACCAGAGAGCAAGCAAACAATTCTAGCATTTGCATGGGGTCATAAGCGGGTCAGCATTTGGTCATTGTGATTCTCAGTCAGGTCGTCAACTTCCACAGCACTGAAAAGGAGCTCTGGTTACATGAATAGTGAAGTATATTTTAGTAGAGTATCTATTTAACTGTCCATATTCTTTCCCATTCTTTGCTGTAGATTTGGTTACAGGAATCGTGAAGTATATTTTCTATATAGTATCTATTTCACTGGACATAGTTCTTTCCTATTTCAAGATTTTAAGGCGTTGGTTATTGTTCTAATTGATCTGACATCTTTGATGACTTTATCAGGACTTTATCAGTTTAAGTTGGTGACACATAATTATTTGACCCCCAAAACAGAGAAGAACACCTAAAGATCCTGTGGTTAATTTTTTTGGATTTATTGAAGTGGGGTCGGGTCGTAGTGGCCGTATGAACGTCTCCCCTGCCTCCTCCTCCCAGTGTCAGGTCTAGAGGTGTTCCTCCCTATATCGATACCTCACCCCAGGAAACTGCAATCAATGCTCTCGGGACTGTCTGACTGGCACCCATACCAATTTGTATCTCCAATCTGAGAAGGGTTGTAGAGGGTCGCTATAATCATAATTATGTTTATTTCAATGTCATGAATTCAGAACACACTCTTTCGAGTCTTTTCACACATACACACATAAATTTACACATCATTTATTCAACGCATTTTAAAATTACTCTGCCATCTAGGCGGGAGATTGTGGGAGAAGCTCCCGCAGATGCACACTTTTTTGACATTGACACACAAACGTCAATTACTTTAAAGTTATTATACTTGTTATCATGTCTCTATCCAACCGGAAGATATTAGTTGTCTAGACATGACTGGATTTCACAGTAAATCTAAGCCGAAACCAGACTGATGTATGTCATATAGTAGATCTATAGATATGCGCGCTAAGTTATGGACTAAAACTTTAAAATTGTCTCAGTGTGCACATGTACGGAAGCTTCTGCCACACCTCTCCTGCCTAGATATTCCTATGCACGATGGCAGGAACCCTTTTTAAAAATGTAGGATGCATTGAATAAATGATGTGTAACTTCATATATACATATGATCTCAATGATCTCTAAAACCTCTTATCTATGATTTCAATAGTTTAAATAGAGTATGTATACTTGAACTTCTGCGAGTGTCAAGTTCATTCTTTTGCAAATTAGATTCTGACATAATAAGAAGCATTGTAATCTTTTTAAGGGTAACAATAATACATTCAAAAGAACATTGCCAAATGTTAAATTGAATAACTCTCCAGCTGACTCTGTTGAATCATTCAAATATGTTGGTATATGGTTGGATCGAACCCTTAATGTGATTAAGCAAGTTACTGCTAACTGAGGACTTGACTTGAATTTGAAGCCCTGCAGTTCAAGTACCAAAGCTGCCCTCTTTTAGCTGATTGATTCGAAACAGAATAACATTTCTACCAGTTAGACGGATTTTAGTATTTTAGTACAGTAAAAATAGGGTTTCACCTAGGAAAAATTGCAACAAAAGGTTTCTCAACCCTTTTGGGTAGTATGAGTGCCCCTTATCAACATACTAAAAGACTAGAAAAATCTAGGTAGAGGAACATGCCCCAAATCGCAAAAAACAAAATGGCTGCCACTAAACTAAAACAGTGTAAAATCAACATGTATTCAAGTGTAAATACATTTTCTTAATGTTTCCAGGCATGGGGAATGCAATGAAATAATAACTAAGTCGATATTATCAATATTTAGCAAGTTAGTGTACTGATATATGAAAGACATTACAAGAAAACAGTCCTGGAAATGCATCCTGTGAAGTGAAAAATCTAAGTCTCATTTAGTCAGATTGTACTTGACAAAGCTATTAGCTAACATCTTTCCACTAAACATACTATCATAAGCTTTAGCTTGATGACTAATGTATCCAAAAGTGGTGCTTTGTATTTTATTTTATTATTCTGGAGATTGGAGTAGACCTGTATATCTGATGGGCGGACCATGAAAATCTGCTCCTGTCCATTTCGTGTAACTGTACTGATCAACTTGAATACAAATCTTTATATATATATGGCCAATTCCACCAATTTGACAACATTTGGCCCCCTAGAACCCCCCTGGGTACCCAAATATATTTTTTACATTAATCAGTTGATTTGTTATTTTTTATCAAAGGATATATATGAGCATTGAACTACCAAGTATGGAACCATTCTTATTATTAGTAATTTTTTTCAGGGGGGTCGAAAAATAGATCGCAAATATGAAAAAAATGCCAAAAATAGCATGTCGAATAATGGTTCATATTTCTACATGAATGAGAATTTAGATTAGAAATAAATAAAACAAATAAGCACATAATGTATTGAACTATTTTGTACTTGATAGGTCTCGATATAAGCCAAATAACCATTCAGTAATGGTAATCATAATGGCAGCGGTAAGGGTGACAGGTCATTGACCCTCTGCCCATATATAATGTACACACATTATATTGAACATTGAACATATTGAACAGACATTGAACTACCTGTTTTGTAATACCATCAGCAAATAAAAGAATCTCTGAATTGAATATAACTCATTATATTTAGAATATATGTAACATTCATTACCCTTGTTTACTTTTTTAAGTTGACTTGAATACTTGAATTGATTGTTCCTGGTCTGTTTAAGTATTTAGAGGCAATTTTTTTAAGGATAAAGGTTCTAATATTATATATATATATGTTAGGGATACAATTTGTGACATTTTGTGATGGCAGACGTGACTTAGACGACGTGACGTAGACGACAAAAGCGTGACATAGATTTTTTAAGCATTTTGCCATAGGAATCATTTAAAAACTACTTGGAAATTATCAATTTCAGTCTACATAGATTGCTATTAAGCAAAGTTAATAAAAAAATGTCAAATTCAAAGTTTGTTATTAAATTTATGCCTTATAAGGCTCTAAAAATGCTAAAACTGGTGTGACGTAGAGGACAGGAGCTAAGGTACCCACCACCTTTTGCAATTTTCTTTTACACAGATCATGTTAATGTAATGATCTAATGGAAGAAGTCTAACGAACGTGTGGTCTTCATGAGAAGAGCAAAGCAACTGTCTTTAATGGTAACTAAGATACAGGCTCCTCCAGGAGGGTACATGCATAATAATGAGTGGGCGGAGCCCTTACGTAATATCCATGGCCTAGCATGTATAAGTAGACTTGCACAGTCCTAGCTAGTTAAGTATAATTAGCGATTTAAAGTAATGTGATAATAGGTGATAATTAATAATAATATAAATATAATGAGGTTACACAATGTTACGTAATGTTACATAACACTGCCCCCCCCCGCCCTCAATCAGATACGAAGTATCGTAACCTACTATCACAACATATAAAAAAAAATGTTCAATTTAGGAGATTATTTAGAAATTTAGCAATTCCACAGACTAATGGCAGTTTTACAAAACGATTTTTGTCCCAAAATGGGATTTTAAAATGAATAAAAAAAGAATTGGGCTAAAAATGCCAAAAATGTGGTTCTACAGGTTGGTAGAACCATCCAATCAAAAAAAATATCAAATTAATGGTAATTAATTTGATATAAGCCCATTTTATCACTTTCCACAGTTGGGGGCCAAATGTTGTCAAATTGGTGGAATTGGCCATAGAATAGAATAGAATAGAATAATTTTTTATTCATCAAGGTGAGCATACATGACGAATAGGTCGACAGGCCTCTAAGTACCTTTTAGGACTTACACTTAGCTCTTCCGGCCGTTCCCTTGACAAATAGGGATAGACTTTTGCATAGTTACGTTTTACATCTTGTAATATAAGTAGAGTATATAAGAATGAATACATAATAAAACAGAGTAGAATATAAAATACACGGTACAAGTAGTTGACAGAGATTTGAGTCAAAAAATACAAGTTACTCCCCTGGCAAGAGATAGGCTTGAAAGTGATTCCCCCTGGAGAGAGGCAAACTAACTAATTATTTCCTGGTTGTTGTTCTTGTTATTTCACTTATTATTTAAATGTTCGATCTGTTTTCTAAAATGTTTCCTCGATTCTATGGCCTGTATCTCAGTTGGGAGTGAGTTCCAGGCCGTCTTAGCTTTGTATAGAAAGCTGTTTTGGTATAATGAATTTTGGGGTGATTAATTTTTAGGTTTTTCCTATTTTTGGCATGGCTCCTGGTCGGGAGATTTCTATTGTCAACTTTGGAATTTGTTTGGGCTAGATAGTGGGCACTCTCTAGAGTGTGTACCTCTCTCCTCACAGAGTTGGGTAGGATATTCAAGCTTTTCAGTTCTAGTTCAACATTTGTTCTCTTTTTTAAATTAAATACAGATCTGACTGCCGAGTTCAAATGGGAGTCTAATCTATTCAACAAATGTTTATTTGCTGAAGAGTAGAAGATGTCACCCTGATCTATATTCGTGATTATGATTGACTTTAATATGTCAGTTTTGACGTTTTTTGTTAGGGTATGGCAGGCATTCGATAACAGTCTGACCTTCCATTTGAGCTTATCGATTAACTTGTTCACATGTAGGATAAACTTTTGTCTATAATGAGTCCCAGATATTTATATTCATCAACCTGTGTAAGCATTTCACTACCCAGGGCAAGGCTCATGGTACTGTTTGGTTCTAGTTTTGGATTTTTCTTTCTAAAAGTTCAACATTCATAGATATTTTATTGGCCCTACACCAAGTGTCAACACAGTTTAGGTCTGACTGTATTTTTTGTGAAATTTGATTTTCGCTGATGTTACTGTAGAAGAGAACAGTGTCGTCTGCATACTGTTGAATGGTTGAGTTAGTGACAACTTGGTGTAGGTCATTGATATATATTGTGAACAAAATTGGGCCTAAAATTGTTCCCTGAGGGACACCATGAGTGATGTTGCCCTGGGTTGAGAGGAACCCATTTGCTTTTAGTATCACTTGTGATACCTGAGATAAGGAACCTACCACAAGAAAAATCAATTGGCCATGTAATGTATATGGGACTTGAAATGTTGTCCTGACTTCATTGGTCTGGTACATGGTGCATGAGCAGTTTGCACATTCACCATCATGCCCATGACAGTGCATTCCATGATAATCTTACAGGAACACTTTAGACTGCTGCAGTTGCTCTCAGAGCTGCAGCAAATGAATGTAATAGTTGGTCAGGGGCATTAGGCAGGCCAGTAGACTTCAATCCCCAATCCTCTTGATGGAAAGGAACTCCCTTCCAAGTTTGTGCATCCTCAGAATACATTTTTTCTTCTGGTAGTTCTACTGTGTAGAATATGAATGTATAGTGCTAACTAAAATGGGCTTAAAGAAACCAATCCCTTCAATCAAATGGTTGTAGAATTTATATGCCATATGAGTCTATCCACCAGACCTTCGTCATATGATTTTTGTTCCACAGTGATGTTGTTCTTGTGTATTCAAATGCAATTTTAGCATACATGTATTCCCCTCTTCAAGAGATGTCGATTTATATGTGTAGATCAAAAAATGGTTTATTTAGGGTAGGTAGGTGTAAATTGCTTTAAAAATCCGACTTCTTCATTTTTGAATTCATATAAGATAAATAATTTGGCTGCATACTGTTAACTTTGATGCATAATAACATGTAAAAATACATAAAAAATTATTTCTTAAAAAATAAATTGAGATAGAAAAACCCTTTATAATTGTGCTGAACCCAGATAGTCAGATAGCGTGCGAATGTAACACCAGTGGCGCTGTAGGCTGGAATATCTCTCAGTAGGCTGAGACGGAAGCTTCCGCCTTAGGTGTTCGCGCCGGCCGCTCCCCGCGAAAACGGCAATAACACCAGCAAAAAATGTGAATATGGTCACGGGATTAAAAAATATGAAAAGAGTATATTCTCAGCTATCCGTAGGTATATAATTTTACCTATTTGAAAGAGTAGAGGCCGAGGAATGACTGTATGGGTATAATCATGTTAAGGCCTACTCTGTTTAAGGTTGCGGGTGCCATGACCGGAAGCTCCCGCCTTAGCTTTATCTCCACCTCTAGGTGGCGGGACGGTCGGATAGCTTATTTTCGCGCTATCAAGGATAAGGAGAATTGTAGATTCAATATTTGTTGTGGGGTAGGAACATGTAAGCAACTGTGCTACAGCTATTTAAAATATCGTTACAAATAATATAACATGAATATGATATTTAACCCTATGATAAAATTGAAGAATTCTACATTATCTTAGCAATGAAAAATATTGTTTTGATATTCATTGGATATCTTGGGTATAGCATCATGGTTATTGCCTAAAAAATGAGCATGGGCACACTTTAGTGTATGCGACGGTGCCATATGTGAACAATCATATTTTTTCCCCATTTATTTCCTTAAAAAATATTTTTAGTGAAAATATGTCCCCTATTATAAGGAGTCTATTCAACCTATTTATATTTCTAATAGAGCACAACTTTTCCTCATATTCAATATTGATGTGTATGTGTAAGCAACCGTGTGCTGTAAGCGACCGTGGGGCAAAATTCAAATATATTTCTTTTCATAAAATTTACCCAGTAGTAACATCGGATATTCATGATTTAATCTTCGAATAAAAAAATATGGATTTTGGGCTTTCAGGAAAAGTTTAGTCCAACAGAATCGGTCCAGTGGTTCTCTACGTATGGTTGATTTGAATAGGTCACTTTTATTTTTTACTTCTAAGTCAATTCTGGAATAAAATTCTATTGAAAAATTCTTCAGTTGATACCCTATTGGTTCCAGACAAATTTAGATACATTGCATGATCAGCCCATAGTTCAGCATTGTTTCGTTCAGTAGAATTTAAAGATGCCATAAACAAATTTTATTGTATATTAATCCCTGATTTGACATTTATGTATTCATGTATACATACATGTATGCATTATACATATATAGACACTAGGAAGAAAGAGATGAACACGAGGGGTTGCCATTTAGATGGTGACACTCGCCACCCTTTATTAAACAAGCAAAGAAAAAATTGGAGCTGGTGATCATGGCGCTGGCAAGGCTTCAATGGCGTCGCACTTCAATTTTGGCGGCAGCAACATGTGATATCATGTGACTCACATGTGTGATACGTCACTGCTTCCCGTCCAGACGTCTATACACATATATACCAGTATATATGAATCAATAGACACTAGGAAGAAAGAGATGAACACGAGGGGTTGCCATTTAGATGGTGACACTCGCCACCCAACACCCAAGGTAATATAACTTTTTTTTTTTTTTAGGCACAGTCCACAATGCCCGAACAACATTTTTAATAACACAGAGGGCACAGTTCACAATGCCCGAGTAGGCACAGATGAGGCTATCAGCAGGAAATAGAAGCAAGTGAAGCAGACGCTGACTTGGAGATATGGATTTTCCTGTCAATCGGGGTAGCCAGGTACATGAGCACTGATAGACTTGCCCAGTCGCCCATGCACTGAATATCTGATAGTGGAGTTCCGATTGAATGCAGATGTTGAGCTCCGCCTCGTCTCAAGGAGTGGAAACCGACAAGGTTTGGATCAAGACCAACACGTTTCGCCCAATTTTTAAGCAGTGACATCGCAGGGGTGTATAGGAGAGGAGAGCCATTAACCATGAAGATAGGGTCTGATGGAACTCCAGGCGAACGTCACAGATGAGAACGGAGGAGAGTGTAGGCACACAATCTGTAGTTGGAGTCCAGGGGAAAAATGGGAATATTTACCCTACGGTCCTTATGCCGCAGTGTCTTGGATGACACCACTCGCAGAGTGAGGTGACCATCTTCAAATATAAGTTGGCCTCTAGTGAGAACATGGCAGTCACCAGAGAGCAAGGAAGCTGATGATTCAGGGAGGATGTTTGATTTTCTGAGTAAGGATGAGAAGGCAAGAACAACAGCTGTCCACACTGCTGACTGTAACTCAGAAGAGAAGTCTACCAACTCTGACATCTGAAGCAGGATTGATGCGGTGATAGGAATGCGTTGAACAACTGCCATGCCTAAGGTCTTTTTCAACCCTTCCAATACCATTTTAATCAAGAAGGAGTTCCTAAACCCAGAGTCATAGCCGAAGCACTTGTGAAGCATCACTATCGACGAAAGGTAGTTATTTACAGTTGAGTACTTGGAGGACTGAGCTTTGAAGACCAAGAACCTTGCGACTGTTTGGTCTGAGGCCGGCAACGCTACCAACCCGTATGAGTGACAAAACTTGAAGAAGGAGGACCACTGGGAAGATCTGGTCGCCTTAGTATTGTTGGCCCAGGCTGCAGATACCACGCGTGAAACATCTCTATCCAAATCTTCCAATGGGACTGCAACATAGACATTTGGATAAGACATGATTAAACACCCCAGAGTGTGCATCAACATGCGAAATATAATCAGGGATTTCGTTGAGGTGAATGTGCTTAGCTGGAATGTGCTTAGCTGTTATGTAGAAATTATACACAGCACTCAAAGAGAACAAATCTCTAAGCATATCCATGCAACAAGCATCAGAGCTAACTCCTTTGTTAACCAAGCTCATTGTTTGTGTATTGTCGGTGTAGAGAATCACATGTCGGTTACGCCAGAGATGCTTGTACCTCTTAGCTGCCAGTAGTATGGGTACGGTTTCAAGTACATTGATGTTTGACGAATGGAGTGGGCTCACACTAATATTCTGCCAGTGGTGGTGAGCAGGGTCGGACAATCCTAAGTCTAAAGGGAGGGAAGATGAATTGAAGAATCCACCCATCCAATCATCAGCAGACATCAACCCAAAACCTCCCAAGGAAGCATCCGATGAGATGATGTAAGCAGAGGACTCTCTTTTGATAACATAGGAAGTGCCGTTGAACCGTTTAGAGAGTGTGAGCCACCATTGCAAGTCTAACTGAAATGTGTTACTAAGGTGCAAACGGACATTACGGTCCGGAAGACCTTTCAGGAGCTCCAAAATCCTGTGACTAAAAGTCCGGCCGCCCCTTACCACTCTAGCACAGTGCCATAGGATCCAGCAAAGGCGTTGGATTTGGCGCTTGGTGGCTCTAGATCTGTTAGCAAAGAATTTTAGCTCATAAAAAATTGGAGCTGGTGATCATGGCGCTGGCAAGGCTTCAATGGCGTCGCACTTCAATTTTGGCGGCAGCAACATGTGATATCATGTGACTCACATGTGTGATACGTCACTGCTTCCCGTCCAGACGTCTATACACATATGGCCATTTCCACCATTTTGACAACACTTGGCCCCTGGACCCACTCAGAATCGTCAAAATAATATTATGAATTATCCAGCTTATTTTTTCTTATTTATTTACCTCATATATGAGTCGATTAAACTACGAAGTTTGGAACCATTCTGATGATTGGTTATTTTGTACATGTGGGGTAAAGAATAGGTCAGAAATATGCAGAAAAGGTAAAAAAAATAGGATGTCGCCTAACGTCAGCACGTGGAAATACACATAATAGCAGTAAATAAATTAATAAATTTCATTACATTTGCCTCAATTTTAATTGATACGCATAGAAAATCTACTAGAAATTGATATTATGCTTAAATCCGATTATAAATATATATGTTTCTGTCACAGAACGTGCTGGGAAATGGAATATGATTTGTGTGAATACTTTCTGAGCTAGGCCTCTATAACCAACTAAAGATAGCTTGCAAATACATTTGATTTAAAATAGTGTATCATGATAACACATATTTTATGCTTTTGTCATAGCCTAGAATACATGCCTTGAATTACAAAAATGATTTAATTTGTAATCATATAAATACCATCATATCAATTCTAGGGAGTTCTGCAATACATGTTATCTCTATGGGACAAGTATGTCGCCTAACGTCAGCAGCATCAACAAATAAAGTAAAATGGTCCATTGGTCATCCATACACATATTCCTTCTATATTAATGCTCTATGGACGTTTTTATGGTGGCGACGTAGTTGCTGTGTGCGATGTAGTCGTGCAAAACACCTGCATTATCATTTTTCTTTTGTATTTGTAATCCTCATAAAAAAATATTAAAAAAAACCCCAAAAAATCGCAGATAAATGATTTAATTTCAAGTTCATAGAAATAGTCTATATTATTTTGGATTAACATTGAACAGTCACAGTATTATTACAATAATGTCCTTTTCACTCTTAAACAAATTAAGACTTACTCAGATCAATTCATTCATTACAACTGATCATAATCTTATCATTTTCATATTACATGCTGATATTTATGAGCAAACTCATAAGAAATGCTTCATTTAGGTTGGGAAATAACAGCTCATTCAGAGTCTATAAGACTTATTTGAGATTGTTGTTCTCCCTTATACCCTTCTCCATCAGCCCCTCCTCCCTCACACCCTTCTCTTTCCCACCCTTCTCCCTCATAGCCTCGACCCTCACACACTTCTCCCTCATATCCCATCCCTCCCACCCTTCTCCCTCATACCCTCCTCCCTCACACCCTTCTCTCACATTCTTCTCCCTCATATCCTCGACCCTAACACCCTCCTCCCTCCCTCACATACCCCTCCCTCATACCCTCATCCCTCACACCCTTCGCCCCTTACACCCTCCACCCTTATACCCTCATACCTCACACTCTACATCCTCATACCAATGTCCCCCATACCTGTCTACCTCAAACCCCCTCCCCTTCCTCCCCCTCCTCCCTCAGACCCTCCCCCTTCAGACACTCCTCCCTCACACCTTCCTCCCTCACACCCTCCTCCCTCAAACCCTTATCCCTCAGACTCTCCTCCCTCACACACTTATCCCTCACACCCTTATCCCTCAGACCCTTATCCCTCACACCCTCCTCCCTCACACCCTTCTCCCTCACACCCTTCTCCCTCACACCCTCCTCCCTCAGACTCTCCTCCCTCACACCCTTCTCCCTCACACCCTTCTCCCTCACACCCTTCTCCCTCAGACCCTCCTCTCTCACACCCTCCTCCCTCAAACCCTCCTGCCTCAGACTCTCCTCCCTCAGACCCTCCTCCCTCAGACTCTCCTCCCTCACACCATCCTCCCTCAGATCCTCTTCCCTCACACCCTCCTCCCTCAGACTCTCCTCCCTAACACCCTTCTCCCTCACACCCTCCTCCCTCAGACTCTCCTCCCTCACACCCTCCTACCTCAGACTCTCCTTCCTCACACCCTCCTACCTGAGACTCTCCTCCCTCACACCCTCCTCCCTCAGACTCTCCTCCCTCAGAACCTCCTCCCTCAGACTTTCTTCCCTCACACCCTCCTCCCTCACACCCTTCTCCCTCGCACCCTCCTCCCTCACACCCTCCTCCCTCACACCCTCCTCCCTCAGACTCTCCTCCTTAAGACTCTTCTCCCTCACAACCTCCTGCCTCAGACTCTCCTCCCTCACACCCTCCTCCCTCACACCCTCCTCCCTCACACCCTCCTCTCTCACACCCTCCTCCCTCACTCTCCTCCATCAGACCTTCCTGCCTCAGACCCTCCTCCCCCACACCCTCTTCCCTCACACCCTCCTCCCTCAGACTCTCCTCCCCCACACCCTCTTCCCTCACACCCTCCTGCCTCAGACCCTGCTCCCTCAGACTCTCCTCCCTCAGACTCTCCTCCCTCAGACTCTCCTGCCTCAGACTCTCCTCCCTCACACCCTTCTCCCTCAGACTCTCTCCCTCACACTCTCTTCCCTCAGACTCTCCTGCCTCAGACCCTCCTCCCTCACATCCCTCCTCCCTCAGACTCTCCTGCCTCAAACCCTCCTCCCTCACACCCTCCTCCCTCACACCCTTCTCCCTCACACCCTCACACCCTTCTCCCTCACACCCTCCTCCCTCACACCCTCCTCCTTCACACCCTCCTCCCTCACTCTCCTCCCTCAGACACTCCTTTCTCAGACTCTCCTCTCTCAGAATTTCCTCCCTCACACCCTCCTCCCTCACACCCTTCTCCCTCAGACTCTCCTCCCTCACACCCTCCTGCCTCAGACTCTCCTCCCTCCTACCCTCCTCCCTAAGACTCTCTTCCCTCAGACCCTCCTCCCTCAGACCCTCCTCCCTATGACTCTCCTCCCTCAGACTTTCCTCCCTCACACCATCCTCCCTCAGACCCTCCTCCATCACACCCTCCTCCCTCAGACTCTCCTCCCTAACACCCTTCTCCCTCACACCCTCCTCCCTCAGACTCTCCTCTCTCACACCCTTCTCCCTCCCACTCTCCTCCTCAGACTCTCCTCCCTCACACCCATCTCCCTTATACCCTCATGCCTCCTCCCTCCTACCTCAGACTTTCACTCAACTCCCTCACACCCTTATCCAGTCCCTCCTCAGTCCCTCCTCCCTCAGACTTCCTCCCTCACACCCACCTCCCTTACACCCCCCTCCCCTCAGTCCCTCTTCCCTCACAACACCCTCCCTTACACTCCCTCACAACCTCCTCCCTCAGTCCCTTCCTCCCTCAGACCCTCCTCCCTCAGTCCCTTCCTCCCTCACACCCACCTCCCTTACACCCCCTCCCCTCAGTCCCTCCTCCCTCACACCCACCTCCCTTACACTCCCTTACAACCTCCTCCCTCAGTCCCTTCCTCCCTCAGACCCTCATCCCTCAGTCCCTTCCTCCCTCACACCCACCTCCCTCACACCCTTATCACTCCTCCCTCAATCCTTCATCCCACACACACTCCCCCCTCAGATTGCCCGCCTCAGACCCTCTTTCCACAGTCCCTCTTCACTCATTCACCCTTTCCTCACACCCGCCCTCAGATTCCCTCAGTTTAAAATGTTAAGAGAGCTTTATATTGACTATAGAGGTATTTTGAAATGAACAGGTAATGCAGCTTTAATGAGCACGACTACGTCGCGCATTTTTCCCACCTTTCAACTAAAATATATAATCATTTAAGAGCTATAAAAGATATTGGGTATGGAACAGATGGTTGTTCCGCATAGAAATATAGGGTGATAATAATAATCAAGTATATATTATGGAAATGGTGATTATGGAAAAAGGTACCCTATGGAAAATTTGTGCACAATAAATTGGACATTTTATTAATTTGTGGGTTAAGTATCAAGAGGGGCCAAGAGGGACCACCTTCATTCAGAATAATATGCACCAAGGTCCATATTTAAAGAAAATATGAATAAAGAATTCAAATTTATACAATTACATAGAGACAATTGATTTTCCTAAAGGAAATAGGGTGTGTGACGTAGTCGTGCTGATATTTTCCCTCAAAGTTTGGATAGCTGAAGCATCATGGGTAATCACCCAATTCAGTAGAAACTCAGTATATTAAACTTCTAACTCAGTACTTATTCTCACCGAAGTATGAACCTATATTATTAAACTTTGTAAATCAACCCCTTCCGGGTCCAATTGTACCCATTTCGTGAGAATTGCTCATATATATATGTAATGTGTTACAGAAAAATGAGTTACAAGTCGCAAAAAATAGATTTTGAGATACTATCATATTTAAAACTATGAGAATAAGTCGATTCAAATGATAGTAAACGTCAGGATATTTAAAATGTATTTCTATATTTAAAGTTTTATATTTTTATTTTTGAAAAAAAAAGGTTTGCAATATTTTTGGGTGGATATTTACTAGTTAAGTAGCTAAAAATACGCTATTGGATGACCTTCTAAACGCATGGATATATTTAATACACTGTCCTGAAATTTGGCAAATATATTCATGCTACAGATAGCGTTAAGCACACTAGAAATGAACACATCCCCATGAAGACATCTTATGAATAAAACACTTTGAAAAATATCAATTTTGCAACTTGTGACTCATTTTCCTGTAACACATCACAATTATGCTGACGTTAGGAGACAGAGCTGTAGTTAGGCGACATAGGCTTTATTGTAGTATTTATCATGCATGAAATAATCCAAAATCATCAATATTCACAATAATAGAATAGAAATAGCTTAAATAAATGATAGAACTCAACTATGGAGTAAATTTATTCTGAATCTGCTTCCTAGGGCCATTAACCCTGCTGTAGTTAGGCGACAGACCCCCCCTTCCCACCCCCATTTGGTCCTGTGTATTTTTTTAGCTAGACTTCAATAGTTTCCCTTACCGATATTGTAGTTGGTGTTTGTAGGTTAAATGTCCACTATTTTATTATTTTGAATCCATATTTGATTAAGAATATTTATATTTCTGGGAATTTTTTCACATTAAATTGTAGGTGCTGATGTTAGGCGACATGGGCTACCCCACACTCAAAATTAATCAGTTTGTAGTGCTTGTCCCTGATAAATTATTTTGTGAGACATTTTTTTGCACATTCATCATGTAAAAGTAACTTGGCAGCATGACAAACATAAAAAATACCGAGTTTACTTATATTTCCCTTAAGAACTCACCACCTAATTTTTATAACTCATGGGGAAAATGTGATTTTCAGCCGAAATATTCATTTTTTCACTAAAGAATTAACATTTTTCGATGTAAAAAGCCCCTAAATAGTGTTCCCCTAGTACAATGAAGCATCAGATTGGCAAAAAATAGCAACTTTAGGGGAATAAATAATTATTTATGCTATTTTCTTGATATTGGGTTTGGAAACGCCTATGTTGTCAAATTGGTGGAAATGGCCATATATACCAGTATATATGAATCAGTATAATCATGTATAATAATTGAGTAGATATTCATGTATACATGTATACTATGTACATGTATGTTCATAAATCTAAATTTGCAGGCATGTTCTACAAGGTATGTATGCACATGTATGACCATTTCCACCATTTTGACAGCATTCGGCCCCTAGGCACTCACATAATCGCTCAAAATAAAATTAGATTATTCAACATGTTTGGGTTGTTTTATCAATCTCAGAAGTAAGTGGTTCCAACTGTACAGTATGGAACCAATACGATAATTAATTATATTTGTACAGGGGAGCCAAAAATAGCCCTAAAATATGCAGAAAATGGCCTGATCGAGTCTGTCGCTTGACGATGACACATGGTTCATACATTAGTATTAAAATGAACAAGAGAAACTTGTAACTGTTTCAACCTACTCCCGATGTGCATTCAAAAATCTGCCACTGCATGCAGAAGTGCATCTGACCAGTCACAGAAGTGCAATCCGCTCAAAAAAGCAGTTTTGCACCTGGTTATGCACCTGGTGAAACGTGCATCATGTGATGCACTTCTAAATGCATATCAAAGTTATGTATCTAAATCGGGTGTATATATGCTCTAGCTGCATGCAGTTGAAATATTATATCAAGTGATGGACATGTACATATTTGTTCTGTTGATTATTATATGGGCCTTTACTGCATATCCCATATGTTATGTGTCACAGGAAAATGAGCAACAAGTAGGAAAACCCATATTTTTCAAAGGGGTCTATTAACAAGATTTCTAGTTTTGAATCATTTCATTTTTGGGGTGTTTAGCACTGGTAGTATGGATACATCTGCCAAAATCCAAGATGCTATATTGAATGTATCTATACGTTTCTGGGGTTATCTTGATATAGTATATTTAACTATATTTAACTTCATTATAGTGATTAACAAACAAGAGAAATAGCTAACTTGTCATACATATTATAAATAGGTCTACCACCTATTGCAGATGCATTCATTTTTACCATCATTAGAATCCACTTGATCTCATCTTATATAATATTATTCAAATAAAATTATGATGATATCTCGAAATAATTAAATTATTTGGGCCACTTGTGATATATTCCTATAACCCATCATATATATGGTCAGTAAGTTTGAGACTATTTTAATAACGAATTACAAACAGCTTTTACCAACCTATGCATATGTTTCCCCAGTCTCTCTCTGTCTCTCTACTACTCTCTCCCTGTCCTGATCCTTCTTTCTGTCTTTCACAGTCAGGTCTGCATAGCAATGAAAGTGCCTTACTGAGTGCATCATAACTGAGTCTTACATACCTGGTCAGTAGTGCATCATTGGGAGGATCAGCACCATATTTATGAATCGGGTCCCTAGGGCATATTGTATTTATTTGAGAATATTACATATTCATCTGTTTAACTAAACATTCTTAACATCACAATAATAGTTACAACCATATCCACACCCGCAACCACCATAAGATTATACAACATAGTGAATCCACAACAGTACATGATACCTGGCACTTACCACTCACCTGGCATTCACACTCACTAGCTGTCGCACATCTGACACTGCATTCCCTGACACGCATACTCCCTCTAACACTGAGTCATAGAAACCCCTCTACGCAAAACTAAACTTGAATGTTAAATCAATAATAATATTACTTCACAATTTCTCCCTCGGATTTATTTCCTCCTTTTATAATTCCCTTCCCGTTTTTCAACTGAAATTATATTACTACCTGAATTATGCTAATACCATGAGTTTTCAGGAACATTTTAATCGCTCCTCTAGGCTGAGTATGTGTAACGTGTACGCACGGCGATAACGCTCTCCGTGTTAAAGTGAGAATAAAATGGTGCATATGGTTACATTCATTATTTCCTCAGCTTTCTGTAGCTATAAAGTTTGTCTGTATTAACCAAGTCTCCAAGGTATGAGTGTACTTACAGTTAGGGTCCTATCATCCTCAGATAGAATTATTATTGATAACCCAATGTTACCGTTTGATACAAAATGGGTTTCTGGGTTTCTGTATTACATCTAGTGTCGCTGACCTAACATACTCAACATTAGCAACCAGGATCTAATCCTTTACTCATTAATACATTACTTTCAAAATACAAAATACACCAATTTCATTGACTTTATAACTATAGCATGTTGTCAAACAACATTTATTTGACTCTCCCCTGACCCTTCCATCCCTGGTATATGAGGTATTTCTAAGACAAAGAAACCCCAATTTTCATATAACACATTTATACTCTGAATAGTTAATGCAGCTTAAGTAGGACGATGGTAGACTTAAAACCAATACCAGTAATCACCCTCAATACATGGTGCATCTCTTCATTCATATGCTTTCCATTGTGCGATTTGTTCTCCCCAGGTGGTGGCACTTGTTTTTTCGCAAGGTGGCGTGACAGGTCACCGCATTGTATTTATAATTTCTCTAATAATAAAAGCACTATATGTGTCATTTATACACTATAGATATAGACCGTCATATATATATTTACGAGTATTATAAGGGATGTTTCTTGATAGTTTATTTGTATAATTTATTTGTAAGGTGTTGGGAATGTCATGATCAAAACACCCACATGACTGTACATATGATTATGTCTACTCGGCTGGGACTCAGTCTTACTCATTAACCAATATGAGTTCTGTCTGCTTGTGCGCGGCCAGGCCCATCACTGACTGCAACCCACCTGTGGCCATGCAGCAAAGGAATAGGGTTGCATGGTAGGGAAACTGATGTACTGCCAACTATAAATAAGGCGACATACTACAATCTTAAGGAATGTATAGGAAATTGGTTTTTTTATCTATTTATTTTATGGTCATTTCTTTTATACTATTCAAACATTAATGTGCGCAATATACCTGGTTAAAAATATCGGTTCTGCAGAGCATTGAAAGTGGCTAGCTGAGTGCATAAGGACTGCATTCTAAAACCTGGTATATAGTGCATCGTTGAGTGCATCCAGAGTGCATTCATAAATCGGGTCAATAGAGCATTGAAAATTAACTTATGAGCCTCAAAATCGTTTACGTTTTCCACTAGTAAAGCACCAGGTGAGAATCAGGTCAACATTGCCAGTTCAAAACCAGGTCATGAATGCAATCATGCACATAGGGAGCTTTGAATTGCCTATGAGGTTGTCTGCATGCATTAACAATTTAGGATTTGAATAGGATATGGGCATAGTATTCTTATTTGAGAGGGAATGCATACAGGTCTATTAATAGTGCAGATATTTCCAGGACATTGTATAGAGTCTTTGTGTGTACCTATTGTCACACATATTTCAAGCATCCACTACCTGTGCACTGCATACCTTTAACAAGTTAGATCAAGTTAGAGATGGTATAATATGACAAATATCATGATGAGGTAAGGTTGTGTTCAGAAGCATTTCCACTTTGGCTATGATGTTGCAGGGGAAGGTTGAGTATCTACTGGATACTACCCCTGCAACTAACAAACTTCTACTGTGGTTGGAGTGGGTATTGTCAGTGCTTTTGGATTTGGCCCTCGTAATGCTAAAGATTGAAAAGAACAATTTAATTGTAAATCGTTCTTTCATAAAGGTATTTTTTTTACATTTTTTACCAGGACTAGATCACCACGATGGTGGTCTTCCTCTAGCACCTAATATCTACAGCAAGTCATAATTTGCTGTCAAGTGAGAAATTATATTTGTTATAACTTATAAGCACGCATTATGTATTCTTTTTGATTAAATCCCTCAGTTTTGTCTGTTCTTGGGTCCCGTTACCGTCAGGGTCCCGTTCCCGTGAGGGAACTTCTCGGGCAAGCCCTCGACGTTTCCCTGAAGCAACGGAACCTGCGAACAGCTAAAACCTCGGGAAATAATGCTTAAATAGAGAACCTTGAACATTTTTTTCTGATATATAAGTATGCGTCAAAACAAAAAGGAAAAAAAAAATTCTGTTCTATGAGTGAAATTTGTTAATTCTGGGAATCTCTACAATACATCTATCTCCATGGGCAGATGTGTCACTTGACGATGACAGTATGGTATACAAAATTACAGTAAAATAACCAATTAATTCATGATGATAGGTATAGAACCTTGACTAAAAATCTCTAAAACACTCATGTAATAATTATTATATATATATTATCTATTCTGTATTGATATTGATAATGATTATACCTTGTATTATGTTACTTATTCTGTTCTTGCCTTTTAGATATTAAAAAATGAATATATGCAGGGATGTCATTAGGCACCGGCAGCCGGCGATTTTCGCTGGTTATAGAATGACCTTGATCGCCGGCTAGAATTGCCCCAAATATCAACCTATAAATAGCCACAAACATAGACTTACACATATCATTTCCAGCTGAATTTTGGTCTCATTCCTTGTCATTTCGAACAACAAATTGTTCGAATTTTTGATCTGCAATGTTTTGAATATTTATACAATATGCTATATAATTTTATACTCTAGAAACACTTTGATTAAGTGTGCCAGATACATTAGGCCCCTGAATGAGTAACTCCTTAGGAACCAACAAGCTCTTGTCCTTTCTTTGTTCTCTCCCAATAGACTCTTTCTTAAAACTTTCTCTCAGTCCCTCAGTCTATGATGTGAGAGGGGCGGGTCAGGGGAAATGGTATAGTAAGAAACTGAAAATGATAGAAATCTTGGAGGCTATTTGATAGATTCTAACAGTAATGAAGGCCTAAATAATGATTTACCAGGCCTTTCAGATGAAATATCCACTTTCCAGGCTTTAGAATTCCTGGCCTTGTAATGATATGTATATCGTATGGTTCGACCATATACAGCAAGTATATTCAGGCCAAGCTGGCAACTTATGACTCATTTGCCTGTGACACATCACATTTATTGACCTCAAGGCTTAAAAACCCCTTCTTGTCGAATTGGTGGAATAGGTTCTATGTACAGTGTATGTACACACATATATACATGTACATACATACACATACATATAATATACTTACACATATATTATGTATAGGTGCACATACATACATTTATATACAATGCATACATCTATGTATGCATACATGTATTTACAACAAAACGTGGTATGCATACATAGATGTAAGCATTATAGATACAAGTATATTAATTTAGTATATACGCATGTACAAATACATGTATAAAGGTACACATATACATTTGTTTATGCATACATAAATGTTTGATATACACACATGTATGTTTATACATACATACATACAGACATGTATAAATACATTACATACATGTGGCACTTACATGCATACATATTTTGTACATACACTGTACACATACACATGTGTATATATATATATACACATGGACATACAGATACACTATATACATACATATACATACACATGTTTATACATATGTATACATGTACATACATGTATATTTATATACATGTATACAAGTACATGTATATTTATATACATGTATACAAATACATGTATATTCATAATTATAAATGTATACAAACATGGATTGTAGGATAATCAAATATGTACCGAATGCATGATCAACCCACCCTCTAAAAGGAGATTTTAGCCCATTTTAGACCCTGAATCTCATTTGTAACTCAGTTAAAAAGTATTACATATTATCGTTTATATATTGGACATTAACAACAAATAAAAACAAAATTCGTGTGAATAGAGGTTTAGAATTCATAAATACATTGAATTATAACAAGATAACATTGTTCAATTGACTGCATTCCAATGAAGCAATGAAACTATCAATATATTTGAACTAGAAACATTAATGAGCCAGTAATGGCTGAAATGTAAGCGACCATGTCACACATTTTATTCATCCCTAACTTTAAAACATTTTGAATATTATGAACTTTTCATTCTATTCGCATCAAACACTATCTCTCCAATTAGATGAACCACTCAAAATTATCATATCCAAAGCATATTATTAATGATTTTATTTAGAAATGAACATGTCATTATATAAATACTTCGAAAATGAAGCAAAATACCTTTACATGCAAATACCTCTAACTCTTAGAAAAACTTGTTTTTTTCCTTTGAAAAAAAGTGCATTGTAAACAGTACTATGTATCTAATATTACTATGAAATAAATTAGTATAAAAATCGGGTAAATATTACTAAAATGATGTTCAAGGAATTAATAATGTATGCACACAGTCGCTTACATAGTTACTGAACTACCCAGATTCAAAATATCATAGGGTTACTGATTTTCAAGATTATTTCCCCAATTTTTGCATAAATATTGGCCAAGACGTTGGTTACATTGCATAAAAATTCAAGAAGAAATAAGCACTTCTAAATTTAGCTTGTTTTTAAGTCATATGACGAAAGATTGGTGGATAGACTCATATGAATCTAAGGGATCATTCCTTTCAGTTTAATTGATCTTGTTGCTCATGTATAGATCATTGAGGCTGGTATTTCTAAATGACCACACATCAGTTTTTAGAGAAATGTGTCGAGCCAAGCAGAAAGGTAGCTCCCCACGGGAGTTATAGTTCCTTGGAAGTCCTGCTAGAAGTCACATCATATATAATGACGTCGCCATCACACTTTTTCACATTTAAATCCCTGCGTAAATCTTGTGTTAAACATACAAAACACAATAAAATCAGGAGAAAAGATGGTTAACAATGAAATATACTTAGAATTTGTCTTTTTTCATCATTTTGTTTTTATGATCTCATCATCAGACAATGTGTGGGATACCCCTTTGTCGTTGTGGGGGGGGGGAGGGGGGGAGGGGGGGGAGGGGGGAGACAATGACAGACAAGGCAGCAAAAATGTTTTACTCAAAAAGGGACTGAGGACAAGGAAGAAGAAAAGATCAAATTGTTAAGAAGACAAGACCATTTTTAACATATGGATGATAGGAAAATATACATAAACATTTTATCCACTGAAATTTAGGGAAAAAAATTACTATAATCATCACCCATCTTGACATGGCTGTACTCAGAAATCTGTCAGTGCACTGACACAAAAGGTCGGCCTTACATCTACTTATATATATTTCTACTGCTTTTAGAGCTTGAAAAACACCATGCGCAAAAGCCCAAGGCAACTAAAAAATGTTATTAGGCAAGTTAAATTTAATGTTAGTCATCTGATTGGGCAAGTGAAAATCCCCGTAACAGCCGTTCCTGTAGACTAGTCCTTGCCCCTAAGACTGCTGTTGTTTATAAGGCCCTAATGCATATCAGTTGAGGGCTGTATGATGATTCCAATATGACATATGACTTGAGCAAGTCTACCAATCCCACTACAACAGAATCAGATCCCTAAAATGTTAAATATGTATTCTACTGTTGGTGTTGCATCCTCTAGTTGTTCCAGCTTCTTAGTGATCTATGTTAGGCTTTAACTGACAGAATTCTCTTGCACGTTGGTGGCAAAATCCCTGTTTCCGAGGAGTTTTCAGAAATCTAATGTGCATACCCCTCACCACCCCTACCTCAAGTGCGGTGAATATGAAACATTTAATTAAAGGTTACCCAACTGTTATGCTACATACAAATATTGATATTTTCCATTTGCTGAAAATGATTTATTGCTTCATATGTTAAGCATTGTAAAAGCCCCAAAGGCAGGCTTTTATTAATACAAGAATTTATAATTCCTTTTTCCTTTTTCTGTCCCCTTTCTTCCGTTTCTTACAGCTTCCAACTACACTAATGGGATTGGCTTTCTTTTGAAATAAATTGCATTAATTGTATTGGTAGATATAATCCCATTGGCTGACATAAGCTGCCCCTTCCTGTTAATCAAATCACCTTATCGACTTACTTTTAATCCTTTATTGTCTCCTAAGAGCATCTTAGATTTGACCTTAATATTCCTATTATATGCGAGGTTGGAACTACAAGTGTGATTAAATGGCTTGAGTTAAAACTTTATTTTGTATCCAACAACACTGTCAATCTTGGAATATGAGCATCGTCTGGGAGATGTATATGAATCTGAAAGATATATGATTGGACATCTGCTTATTTTTTAACCACCCCTGGGCGTATACATAACAGGTGTGAGCGATTGACTGCTGTGTAGCGCTGCGACTAACAAGACTACGTCTGTAGCGTATGTTTTGCTGTTACGTAACAGGTCAACTATAAGGCACCTCATGAAGCTTCTGTGTGTACAAGGCGACCTTGAAATCCATTCATGCATGAAGCAGTCTAGTTATGCTTTGTGTGCTACTATATGTGTGGGACAGCAGCGGCAGCAGAGAGCTAAAAGGGACCCAATGATGTGGCAGAACTATTACTTAGTATACTTGGGTAAGTATCATGTACACATTGTTTGTTTTATTCAACATGCTCTTTAGCATTATTTCTCATCAATAGTCCGCATTGTAAGTAAGATCATCATACACTATAATAATTATAGTATACTTAAATACTGAATCACTCAAACACATCACAATGGACGTTAGACGTTACATATAGAGGGGACTATCAGCATTACACAGACAAAGTTTGGGAAGGCTGTGTCAAATATTTCGCCTGGCCGTTCTCTCTATAACATGATAACATGCTAATGCTAAACATCTCCTCCCTTTCAAGGAATTTCTAATGCTAATACTAAAGCGTATCTATAAAGTAAATGTTGAAAAATGAAAATGTCATAATATATGCAATACCATTTAACAGACGGGTAGTGTTAACAACAGCATTAACACCGATATCCTTCACACCCACCAGTTGAGTGGGAGATGGAGGGTGGTACTTTGACTTATGAGTAGGGTGGTACTCTGACTGTGGGTGGTACTTTGACTGCCAATCGTGCACAACATTGGCAGTTATTTTCAGTCTTTACAATGTTTAGAAATTGATATATTATCATTGATATTATTTAATCTTTTGTTACCTGTAATTTGCTCTTTACAGAAGCCGCCATAAGGAAAAAATACTTCCAAAAGAAAACATGCACCAAAATGATGATTTTTATTTGTATGACAGCCTTGTTATACGATTTGAAGGATCAATGTCCACCTGATGGTCATATTACCATGATGAGGGTTCCTACAGTGAAGGAAATGATGCACCCAAATGATGATTTTCTACAAGAATAATTACTTCAACCTCTTCGAAGTCAATGAATCAATCAAAAATAAATAGTTAAGCAGTATTTTCATGGGCCAGTACAGGCTACAACAAAAGGAATGAACCCCCTCCCCTACCCCACTCATAATCACCTCAGCATGACAAACCCTCTCCCCCACCCCACAGTGTGGGTACATGCAACTCCCAATATTACATCCTGCGGCAGGCTGCCGACAGGAGGGGGCACAGTATTTATTTTCGCGCACCCACCTTTGTGCGTGAAAATAAATCCTGCGCAAAAGGTATAATTATTGCATAAACAAGGTGTGAGACTTCCTTGCTGCACAAATTTAAATCCACGCGAAAAGGTGTCAAAGCACTTAGTGTAGGAGAATTTATCTGCGCGAAAATAAATACGTTTACAGTAAACAATATAATACGCTGCAACAAGTTTACTGTCATACTACACATTTGGAGCTTCAAGAAGCACTTGACAAAAACGGTGATCTAATTCTTAAGTGCCACAAATCTTGTGTTTCTACTCACACATCAACTAGACAAACTGATCGTCAAACAAATGTCAAAGTGATGGAGACACTGATTCAACAATTCCTCAGAAGGTAACAAGACAATTTCAAGCAGTACTGTATTTTCTGTGGTGACAAGTGTGATACTGAAGTGGACAAAAATATCCCTCCACATGGAGAGATATACGTACTAGCAAAGTACCCGTCCTCCGGACGGTCACTCTCTCTCCCCACACGTACTTCCCCCTCTCCCTCATTTCCTTCCCCCTCTTCTCTGACTTTCATACTTGTTTTTCCCTCCCAACCCCATCTCCTATTTTCCCCCGCCCTTCTGCCTCCCCCATCTCCCTCCCCTCTTCCTTATTATTATCATTATAGAACTTTTATTTCTCATTAAGCATACAGTTACATAAAGGAGAAAAAGGGGATAGCACTTATGAATTGTCAGCACTACTCTGAAATGTGTTGATCTTCCCAGATTTCCTGATATATTTTGGATTACATTTTGTTTTAGTTTTTATGATAAGTTGCTGTTAAATAATGTTTTCCATATTTTACATTTGTTTTACATTTGGTAGAGTGGTAGAAACTTTTTTAATTATCCCCTCTCCGATCCCCCCCCACTCTCCCTCCCCTCTTCCTCATGCTCCCCCTAGGTCCCCCTGGACGTAGGTTGTGGGAAATGACGTAGTATCTCACAGGGGCTTTCCCAGGCTATAAATAGAGTGTGGTTATCCCGATTTAAAAAAGGCTTCAAAATCACATTTCCACCCCAAATACCTTCACAAACCACACACGACGACATCCACAGAGGGGGGGACAGACCTCTACAGATGAGTAAAGTGGTTTGTAAAATAACACATTCCGAGAACATTCTGGACAAAGAAAACCTTCTTTCTACCATTTCTTTTCTACCTCCTTTCCTAGAAATCGCTCTAGCCGTATATTATATGGATTTGGAGAAATTGACAAAAAAAATCCTTATTGGAAATCTACAGTGTGAAATTTGTGAGACGCTGATGAAGACATCAGGATTATATGAATTAGACACAACGCTGGGATTGGATTTTAATATTTCTTTATTATCCTTTTAAATGCCTATGTGGCAGGCTCTTAGTATTTGTAAATTATTCGAATATCATAATATTTGTATCAAAATATTTTATGACCTTATGCTTGTCATCAGATTATTACATCTAACGAAATCTTTTTGTATATTAATTCAGCACGTTCTGAGAAAATTGTAACTGTTACATAATGTTCTATTGCTGAATAAAAATCTTAAATACAAATACAAGACGTTCCCTTCATGTCTCTTGTTGGGATGATTACAAGTGCATGACAGTCCTAGAATGCGGAATTCTGTGGAACTGTTTACAGCTTATGTAGACGGTGGTGGAAACTTTCCCGCAGGACATTTGTGAGGAAACTGAAGGAGAGATTTGGTGACGATCTGCTAGTGCTTTCATCACCTGGCATATCAAATATAGTTGCATTTCGGAGCTGTGCTTCGAAGACACTCTGCCTTGTGAATTATGAAGAGGACAACACAGAACTGATCTCGACGCATCGGCGCCTTGTGGCATAGCACAGATATGCCTGAATTTAACATCAATGGTTTAGTTCAGGTCATTGTAGAGAATTTTGATGCACACATATCCTCACAGAATGGAAAGCAGTCCACCCATTCCTTGGCGGTCCTCATAACACAGCCAAACCCTGTTGAAGAAGACACTTCAGGTAGTCACGTTGACGAAGATAAAACATGTCCGTAAGGAGGACATGTCTCATGGGATGCCATATGACATAAATATCCACTGGTACCATGGGCCCAAGCAGCAGTAGCAATAATGAATACCAACGACCCATATCAAATAATGAATGTCGGCAAAACCATACAAACCAACAAATCATGGGAAAATCAAAATAAGGATTTAATGCAGCATATCATTTATTAAAAATTATTACACCAATCCCTCTACAAACTTCTCAAAAACTCCAAATACGATCAATTTTATGAACTAACAGTCGGCAGCATATGAGGCTGCGACATACCATTAGCATTCAACACCTCCCTTGATCTGAAGAAAGCCAACAATCAGAACCAACACGGAAAGACACTGTCAAAAATACGACAAGATATCCTTAACGCACAACCATATAATGCCTCATAATATATTAATAACGGCAGATTCAAAGGGCGCAGGATTGGATAGGCATATACGGAGACTAAGATCTCCTGATGACACATTCAACTTCACAATACATACATGCATAACATCTGGAGCACGAATCATGGAAGCAACTCAGCAATCATTAGACTACATTACACAATATCAACTGACCCAAGCATATAATATAGCAGGACTTTGCAATCTCACAACAAACGATAGGAAAACAAAAAAAGTAAGCTGAATGAAAAAGTAGTTTCAATAGCCTATATATATGAGAGATGGGTGTGAGGCAGAATTTCTTATAGGATTACACGCACCCAATACTAAATCTATTTTTTGCCCAATAGTAGGCATGTCATTCACAACCTACAATAGCTGCAACATCAACAACCCAAAATTTAAATTGAGCTATGAATGAATGTAATATTGAGATAATAAAATATGACAAAGGGAAAGGAGCTGCCCTACTCTGGTTCTCAGAGTTCGCCATTCATACTTTCAATACTAGACTATAGTCTACCAGTCAATATTGACTATTCAGTACCAAGACGAGATATACATGAAGACTCTTAAGGTGATGTCAGTGAGCAATCTTCAAAAGTTCCTTTTACAGAAAATGGGGGAAAAACCAGATAGGTAATAATAACCTAGAATTGGCCGCATATCAAGTAAATACTAGATTACACAATGGACCGATCACTAAACATTTTTACCAAGGACAGAAAACGATAGAAAGTCATTTGCTTACCAGATGGTGACACACTGGAATTATTTAGATAGTAATACCAGGAAACTAAATGAACTAGATCTAAAAAAATATTTAAAAGGTACTATACTAGGCAGACAAAGACTGGAAGATGTGTTTGAATAATTTATAGTGGACCCCACGCTCCAGGTATCTACACGTGTCCGGTTTTCCCCGCCAATATTCTCCCGCTGACAATTTCCCCGCCACAATCTCCCCGCAATACATTCTCCCCACCAAACATTCTCCCCGCCAAACAACCTAACCGCCAACATTTTCCTATTTCTGTTTTCTACAGTACAGTGATATACATATTAAGTTAAAGCACTATCACTCACTAACCACTGATATCCAAGCCTTAGAATCCAGAAAACATTTCAGAAATCAGATAGAAAAAACACACATGAATTAAACAACGAAAATAGCAAATCCAGGAGTGTGGACCTCTCTCTAAAAGGAAATATTGAACACTACACATGTATACTCTCCCTGGTATTGATATTGTTATTATTATTTGAAACAACATTTGAGACTGTACTGTCAGATCTGGTAAGAAGTATATCGAACCAGGCACAGCCGAATGAACAAGCCAAATTATAGTATATATTATTTTTTACACTGTCCTTAGTATTGAAATTATTAGTTTTAATTTGGGCTAGAATTTGATAGTAGAATTTATTGCAATGTTATTCTTTTAATTCATTCACTTTGAATTTCAAATCATGATTTTTATGGTTGATTCCCACTCAACTGGTACAAATAAATTCAACAGTGAGGTTATCCGTGTATATATGAGAATTTCAGCAAATTTTCATCATTCTTTGGCATCTAGATAAATTCAAATTTTAATGATTTATTGGCGGGGAAAGGTCGGCGGGGAGGTCGTTTGGCGGGTAGAATATAGGGCGGGGAGAATATCGGCGGGGAGAATTTTGGCGGGGAAATTGCTGCAGGGAGATTGTCAGCAGGGAGATTGTTGTCGGGGGAATGACCTAGAACCATCTACACCATCCCCAATCCCCCATCCCTCAGCAGTCATTTAACTCAGGATATGCATGAGGAATGGGCCCGACAAATTCGTTGAGCATTGGTCAGCAACGCAACCACCGAAAAATAATCTAGTATAACAAAAAGTGGCTAATACCCCTACTATATGAATATAATAAGAGACTGGATAAGTAAAAATAATTTAACTGTACCTTGGTCGTTGGGGCAGAAGCAGGACCACAAGTGCTTTTGTGTGAATCGTCTCTGTGTAATGCCGAAGCCACAATGGAATCCCAATGGTAACAACTACAAGATCTATATAATCTGTCAACCCACCCAACCAAGAATTGCAGCAATCTATCAACCCATCCAACCAAGAATAGCAGCATAAACAATAATAGATGCATCTAGTATACCCCCCCCCCGCCCCAAGTGACAGACCAGACGACATGTGTGATATTGACCCTACCTGGAAGTGTATATATATACAGGTAGACACAACATGTGACACAGAGAGTGAATACAAAGAGAGGACCTATATTATTATTAATATAATACATCAATGAGATTTACCAATAACCCAACCACAGCTGGAATACATAGACACTGGAAATTTAGAGAAAATAAGCCACATACACCTATCATAATAACTAGATGAATAGGTAATGGAAATATACCCCTCAATATATAGATTCACTTCAATACATAGGTTCATCTACACTATAGGTCCGCCTAGGGAGGCCTTGTATAAACCCAATCTGGTGTAGATGCAATCTCAAAATGTGAGTGGTTTTATATAAAACTATACACAACACAACACATTATATTAGTGCAGAAACAATTCTGATAACATTAATCTTTGGTGGGATATTTCTGTGCTAATATACTGGTGTTTGGATGTGTCCCTGGGCATGATACGGCCTGCCATTATAGTGGAATACACCCCCTCCCCCTATACTACCTTTCCCCAGGGGTTCCGCCTTGTGGGGTGTCCCAGTTGGATACATGAAATTCAGAGCGCGGTTGCACAAAAATTTCATATTCGAAAGAGAATTCCAAAATTGGACCTAGGATAATACAAATATATGATTATAAGAATAATGAAGAAATTACACAAAAGAACAAATCTGAAGTACCATGAAAATGAACTGAAATTACTTCCATTAACAGACAGATAGTTGCTACATCTTAATAAGTCCTTATGTGGGATGACTAGGAGAAAAGTTATGTCATTATATAATCAATATAGCATGATAATTAGCACAGGTCATTAGGACGTTTCACCGATAATGGGTTTATAAAAATCACATTCAAATTAAGTGCATTACAACACTTAGAGTAGGCAAGAATCAAATAGCTAGTTAAGAGACAAAATTACTCAGTACATTTAAGGTTGGTACTTAAGTCACAGTTTAAACTTGATGTGATGTCAGTGCAGTACAGCACTAATCTAATGTCTTCCTAGAACTCCCTAGGAGACGAGAAAGGCTGGTTTGTACAAGTGTGGCAGTTGGAGATCAATTTATGGCACAAAGCTTTAGTAATAGTTAAACTATTACACTACAAATACATTTTACAACAATTGGCTAATCTGTATGATACAGTACAGATCTAGTGGTTAGAGTATACAATTGATACCAGCTCAGGTGTAAAAATACTGGCTATGGCAACACTTACTTATAGCCGTCTGAGATCTAGGTACATAACTAAATTATAAGTGGTACATACTGGTGCCTAATAAACAATGAGCACTTAGTGTTTTGTACTTTGGATTTCACTAAAAGTCAGTAAAAGATTGATTGGAATTGAATTTTCAATGCAATACTGAAGCAGTATTGAAAAGGTCATATTCATGATACATATAATACAAGTGACAAGATATTATCAATGTAGGTAGTACACTTTAGTTCGTCTTTTTTTTGTGGTGAGGTTTTATTCATCATAGCCTGCCTTCTTGGCGCATACAATACTAATACATGATACTATTTCAGTTTTTCATAAAATTAAGTGACATTTTCTTTTATACCTGTCTTCTAACCCAAGGATAATGTCCTTGGCTGATAGAGCGTTTGGTCAAATATTATTGAATTCATTTGAGTTTATGAGCCATGCTGTCAGATCCCCCCAGAACATATTACAGTGGCTAAGATAGTTAAAACGAGTAGTCACAGAATCACATGAAACTTATTCAGTGTAACCATATAGGATATGTATGACAATATCTAAAGTATAGAACCCCAACATTGTTTCCTCATTCAATAATCATTAAATAAGTTTAATGAATAGACCAGCTTTCAAATCACAGAATAGTAGCCGTCAAGTGCTGCCCCCATTTTACCAAATATCTGATATGATATAAATGTTAGAGTTTTGATATCCACAGGAGTTAGTTAGGTAGGGTAAGGTGAATCAAATACTAGAAAATGAAGTAGAAATTCCGTTACTCCATAATCTAGGCAACAACAGTGAAAAGTGTCACTTTAACTTGCCTACATTCTACGAAAAAGTGAACCGTATCATCCTCTAGATCGCAACAGTCGCACGAAGAGGTTTCCTTTATAATGATACCTTTCAAGAAATTATTACAGCAAATATTTCTGTCTATAATTTTATACTGGAGGGCCTGAAACCTTACATCCACTTTAGTTCGTCTTAGCACCAGACACTGTCTAGTGTGTGTTACAGTTTTACAAGATGACAATTTACAAGATAACATGTAGTGGAAACGTGGATATCAGATTATTATGTAATATTGAGTAATGATTATTAATTACCAATCATGAATTATGTTTATTAATTATGCATGTCAAACATTAATGGAGTGATGTAATACCGATCTATTAAGGTAACACCAGATGTTAAAAGTGATTTATTCTTAGACAGGTGAGACCCAGCAGGGGGTCCTCATTAACATCTATTTATGTTACATACCAACAGCCACTATGTATACCGGTGTTTCTTAGTCTTTTAGTTTGTGGTATTGGAACTTACAAGTATAGTACATGGAACTTACAAGTATAATACTCAACTTTAGATTAAGGCTTATGTTTGTCAAGTGTAATGACAGTCATTGGTTTCCTTTGATAATTCTTGGAGTGTCAATCAAAGTTAATGTTAATCACTGAGTGTACGGTGTTATCTGAGGGCTACAAGATGATGCCAGGTCAATGCCTGTGATCGGCACAAAGGTGATAAGTGAGTGATTTGACGTGTTTGGTTCTGGTTATGGTGAGCTGTATCTCTGTTTCGATGTCTGATACTATGTCATCTTTGCTGATACATTGTAGGGAAGTCTGTATGGTTATGGGGTTGCGTTTTGTGATGTTACAGATACCAGGTTGCATTTGGGTGATGGTATCCACAGCCTGATATAGACCTCTTTAATATGTTGCACCTTTGTATGGATGCAGCTAGTAGTGTGGTGGGGTTAGGTTTACGTGTGGTAAGTCTTAGGCCAGTTGCTCTGGCGTTAGTGAGAATAATGGTGTTCGGGGTTTCGATATTCAACGTCATGTTGAGTGTTGCTGTAGAATAGTTGTGGTGCAAGATGTTGGAAAAGAATGTTTATTAGAGAGTCACTTACAGTTGGTGAGGGGCTATGGTGCTGATGGTTGTGGTAGTGTGGGTATCTGGTCGAATCTCATGAAAATAATGATTCCAAATGGGAAAATGTCATTTTTTACTAGTTTTCTTTCAATAGAACATTCCTGTTTGGTCATGCCTCATAATTGATGTTTCTATGCTATTAGACTCGATATTATGAACGATTGCATACCAACTTTTCCATTTCTATGATGAATATTTAGGAAATTGGAGCCATTAGATATGCTGAAAATAGACCTTCAAACCAAAATATTGAATATATCATTCTGAAAATTAATTAAGAATACATGAGAATGTTTGTTTACTTATTCATATGTGACAGTTGTTCTCCATTGACAACAGAGGCATTCACAGAGAATATAAAGCGAGCCCAATACCAATCAATCCTGTGGTGAAATGTGGAAGCAAATCCACCAGCACTAGATCCCAAGGACTATAGATGGAAGAAAGATATCATTAACAAATCGCTCTCACCAACTACCATTCCGGATGGTGTCAAACTCACCCCCGATTGCATACTGGAGATGATCAGGTGTGGCTGCAAAGGTCAGATCCCATGTAATTCAAGGAGGTGCAGTCGCAGCATCAATCATCTACCCTGCACAGTTTTTTCTGCATGTTATAGAGTAGGTTCCTCACATTCTGAACCTTGATTAGGCATTTAAAACATCTTAGGATTATGTACAACTCTAGCTACTATGCTGTTGTTCACAGGTTGAACAAAAATTTATGCATGATATTCAGATTCTGAAATTTAACCGAGTGTTGTGTAAGACTGGCCAGGAAATGTTAATGTTCATAAAAATCTGTCAAGATGTGGTGTACATTACCTACCTCATGAATCAGCATTGTTACATACTATTTTGGGTATATAAATTTGGCATAACCAGGATAAATGGGTTAATATCTAAAATTGCTCACGGGTTGCGAACGGTCACCACAATGAATCATGATTACCTACCTCAGAGCATTGCCTGGCAAAAGGAGCACCTGTTCAGAGGTAACCAAAGCATATGCACAGTGAGGCAATCTTACCAATTGCATGCAGATTGTCAACAGCAATGTAATGAAATAAAGGTTTAGGTTTAGGTGGGAACGCAGGAGAACATGAGCAATTGGTGCCCCATGCAACTTACCTTGCTCTCTTGACGTCCTGATTGTGAATCAGTGTCACTTATTACCAAAGAAATTAGAGCGAATGATCAGCGAGTTTACCGACCTCGGCAAACTACACAGACACAGGTCACCTGCCCTGAATTCCAGTTCCGGCCCCTATAGTCTTCACAACGGCAAATTATAGCTCCCTAATTCTACCCAGAATCGGGCCGGATTGAGACTAACCGCCGATAATTACAGAGGACACATGTTGCCTAGACTGCACTTGCTGTCTGAGAAACCTTAGTCACAAAACAATTGTTAACTAATTCCTGAGTGATCACATTACAATCCTTTGTTTTGGAAAGCTGATCTACTGAAAAGATTGCTGCAATTATGGAATTACAAAGCACATGTAAAGGCTGGGTTCCACTGGCTGGCTACTACTCCCGCTAGTCCTCCCGTTTCTTTGACAGCCTATTGCTCTTGCTTCTTTAGAAGCAGGAGCAAGCAACTGAAGGTATACCAGAATAGGTGCTATTGCCCCGCTACTTCCACCGCTACTTCTAAAGGCTGGGATCCACTGGCCGGCTACTACTCCCGCTACTCCTCTCATTTCTTTGACAGCCTATTGCTCTTGCTTCTTTAGAAGCAGGAGCAAGCAACTGAAGATATACCAGAATAGGTGCTATTGCCCCACTACTTCCACCGCTACTTCTATCGCTACTCAGAAATGTAAACTGACAACATTTTATTTTCACATAGAAAACCTCCCGCTACCTCCTGCTACAAAGTAGCCGCTGCTTCAATCAAACATTTTTAGGCTGGGTTCCACTGGCTGGCTACTACTCCCACTACTCTTCCCGTTTCTTTACTCCCGCTTCTTTAGAAGTGGGAGCAGGCAGCTGAAGGTATACCGAAATGGGAGCTATTGCTCCGCTACTTCCATCGCTACTTCTAACGCTACTCAGAAGTGTAAGCAGACAACATTTTATTTTCACATAGAAATGGATGCATCAAGTAGCATGAGAAGTAGCAAAGAGTGATGCCATGGCCCTGCTTCAGCTCCCACTACCTCCCGCTACAAAGTAGCGGCCGCTTCAAATCAAACATGTTTGATAGAAGCGGGAGCACTCTACACTTTGAAAATGCTCCAAAAGAAGCAGAAAGTTATGTGGCTTTGTAGCGGGGCCCAATAGCACCCATCCCCATTACTCTTCCGCTTCTGCTCCCGCTTCTTTCATCAAGATGCGGGAGCAGTAGCGGGAGAAGTAGCTGGCCAGTGGAACCCAGCTTTTTTTTTATAGAAGCGGGAGCCCTCTGTGCTTTGAAAACGCTCAAAAAGAAGTGGGAAGTAATGTGGCTTTGTAGCGGGGCCCAATAGCACCCATCCCCGTTACTCTCCTGCTTCTTTCATCACGAAGTGGGAGCAGTAGTGGGAGAAGTAGCCAGCCAGTGAAACCCAGCTTAAAGGCTGGGTTCCACTGGCTGGCTACAACTCCCACTATTCTTCCTGTTTCTTTGCTCCCACGTCTTTGCTCCGGCTTCCCGCTATCGCCCCGCTACTTCCACCACTACTTCTAACGCTACTCAGAAATGTAAGCAGACAACATTTTATTTTCACATAGAAATGGATGCATCAAGTAGCGTGAGAAGTAGCGTAAAGTGGTGCCATTGCCCCGCTATTTCCTGCTACTTCCTGCTACAAAGTAGCGGCCGCTTCAAATCAAACATGATTGATAGAAGCAGGAGCTTTCTACACTTCGAAAACGCTCAAGAAAGAAACAGGAAGTAACATGGCTTTGTAGTTGGGCCCAATAGCACCCAACCCCGTTACTCTCCCACTTCTGCTCCCGCTTCTTTAAGCAAGAAGCGGGAGCAATAGCGGCCAGTGGAGCCGGCCAGTGGAACCCAGCCTTTAACGGAAGGAGGCAATACTGCTGGATAACATGTAAGCATTTTGTTTGTCAAGTTTATCTGGGTAGAATACTCTATTAGTTCTTTTTGATAACGTGTATGTGTATGGTTTCATGTTTAAGGTTAATTAGCTTTTACTCTCGAATTATCAACTTACTTGATCCTTCCGATGTTTCTATGATATCCTTGACTGTGATGTCATCAATTCTATTTCACTTGTCATATGCTGGGTTTTAACAATGACAATGCTATTACCTTGGAAGAGATACGGTAATGTTTTTTAGTTGCTGCAAACAAACAATTTAAAATGGAATTCAAAAACGAAACAATACATTGTTATATTACTATCTTAGGTTTTCAGCACTTGGCAAAATTGACCGGAAAAAAACTCTTTGATAAGTTTGTTAGCAATATCGCGCAAAAGTAGATTTATGAAACTTTGCCCCATGCTTAGTGCCCCAACTAATAATTATGAGCATTAAATTTTATGGCTTAGTATATCAACTTGTATTTGCCATTTTGAATGGCTAATGTTTTTTTAATCAGATCCCCCTCCCACATATTCATGCAAAGTCTGTTGCTTGTATCAATGAACAATTTAACCCTTTTTGGGGCTTAGGACTCCTATTATGAAGGAGTTGCTGTGAGTAAAATGGGCCTTGTATTTTGACTCAACAGGGCCTGTTAGAGTCATTAGAGTGACATGACGAGGGTGCATAAATTGAGTCTGACATTTTAACAACCGACCAAGATTTCGCGCTCGCTGGTTTGGACCTGGATACGGATACGGATACGAATACAGCAAAATTTGCTCATATTAAAATATACAGTCATGCTTCCATGTGTGCGTATCCGTACACGTCAACAGGTCCGGCTCCGAATACGGTAAAACTGATCGCTCCACGTAGCGGTTGGGTTCGTATCCGTACCCCATTCGTATGGATTCCTTCTGTGATGTTATTACATTCTGAGCTATTCTGGACATATGGGTTCACTCCAAGATAGTTTGCCGTGTCCTCATGACGGATCTATCCGTACCAATGGAACCAGGGTGTTTGCCGGGATCCTTCATCTGTAAATCAGTTAAGGAATTCATGGAATTCCTAGCCATTGGACGGGAGTGCAGCCTAGCTGTTCCCTCTAAGTCCCATAAGGCACCAGACCCATAAGGCACCACTCCAGGCTACACTCATAGCCCTTGCCCTCTCTCCACTCCGGGCAGCTCAAGCAGCAACACGTGCTTGACAACTAGCTAAGTTTTTTCTAGCGGAATTAGCCTTTAAAATGGCCAATACTCGCCGAAATCACAGAAAAGTTACCATCGAAGACGTAATAGACTCTGAGGATGATGTGCAACAATCAGGGGAACCTATTCCCCCTCAGTCACCTACTCAGGTAGAAAATACGGAGCAAAGAGAAAGCGCGACCGAAATTCCTAAGAAGAGCAAAGGACGCCCAGGCCCAAAGCCTAAGCCAAAGCCTGCCTCCCACTCGACTAACGCACCTAAAAAGTCACCCAAAAAGGTGGTATCTAAGAAGACAGCGCCTGTTGTAAAGCAAAAGAAGACACCAGCCAAGTCCCCCAAAAAATACAGGAAAACTAAAAAAGAACAAGAAAAGGATAACACCTACCAACTCATGGCTGACGCGTTTACCAAGCTATGTAGAACCGTGGGAAACAAGAATGGCCTGCCTGGGACACGGGAGGAGGACGATGACCTGACCGCGACCTCTCCTGAGGTCGCCCCCGAGTCGACGACAGCTGAACGGGTCACCGCCCGGTCAAGGCGTCGGGCTCCTCCGCCTGCTACCTCATCATCATCGTCTTCCCAGGAATCGAGTAGCTCGGCCCTCTCATCAGACTCAGATTCAGAGCCTGAGATCTACACTAAGCACCGGCCTAAAAGCAAGAAGAAGAAAAAGTCACATTCCAAAAAATACACTGATTCGAGCGATGACTTCGTGGACAAGCCGTCTTGGTCACGAGGAAGGAAGAGAAAACGAGCGTGTAAGTGTGATAATGACAACAAAACCAACTTGCACAGTCGCAATCCCGCCCACTCATGGCACACGAGGGGCCCCGCCCACTCTTCCTCCTCATCGTCCAGCGAGTCTTCCGATGACTCTCTCCCTAACCCAAGGAACCTCAAAAGGAAATACAAAAGATCCACGATGGTTAGGAAAGCTATGAGGCTCCAGTATGCTTCTACGACGGATAAAAAAGGTAGGGCCCTACCTTTCGAGGCTCCTGAGACCTCTCTCCCTCCCGATATGGCCAGCCGGATTAAGGATGCCAAGAGAGAGCTCACCATGCAGGAGTACACCTGCGGCTTCGCAAGGATGCTTATGAGCACAGTGCCAGAAGAATCTAAATTGTGGTTTAAATTACAGCATCTTGCTAATCTTGCTAATATGGCTGAGGATGCGTCCGTGCGCGAGTGGCTACACACTCACGCATGGACAAAGGCATGTTTTGATTTAGTGCTTCACCGTCAAGCAAGGTGGCAGGATACAGCCACCTTTGCAGAATATCGTTCAAAACTCGCCTGGTGCCCTGGAAATATCGCAAAAACCTCCGCCTCTTCTGTTGAAAGAGCCCCATTCCCCCGCATATAACATGGATACGTGCAGCAAGACATCTCCGCATCTGTCAGGCGAGGTAACCCTGGTCCATGCCTGCGGCTACTGTTTTTACGCTATCAAAGGCAGGGAGAACAGCCATCCAGTCAAGGACTGCAACAACAAGAAAGCCGCTCAATCCAAAATGCATAGTGATTCAGGCTACCCAAGGAAGCCTGGTGCATATAATAAAAAGAGCGGCAACGACACAATAAAAAACTAGTTCTCCAGTCGAGTCGCAGGGGAGAAAACACCATACCGCCCCCTGAATCGTGTCTGCTAGGCGAGGCCACTGCAAACTGTCATGGCCGCCCTAGGATTGACTCGGCCTTCCATATAGAAGTTCAGAACTGGAAAACAAAGGAATCAGATCATACACAGCATCAGAAACGTGACAATATCTCCGGATTAAGCAGTCAAAACTCTCACATGACTACACACTCGGGGCGAGACTCTCAGCGACAACAAACAAACAGTCTCTCCCCATCCAAAATCAAAACATTACAAGGGCCAAGCCCAACTTCTCGCCCGCTGCGAGAACACAATGTTGACAGCCTCCCCGAGGTAAACAAACCGCCTCGGCCCCGCCCACTTTCCACTCAGGACGGAACAACAACACAGCCTCCCCTCGAGTCTGAAGTGTTAAACGCCGAGGAAAGTATACAATCAGATGGATTTACACACTTGTCATACCAGCAAGCCACTCAGGCACTGGATCAGTGCTCCCTGAGCATAACTAGTCAACAACAGGTAGGCCAAAACACTTCCTTTGATGCATACCATGACTGGCCTGAACCTATCGAACAAATGCCCTCTGAGATGACTAAAATTTATAACTCAGTTAAGTTAACCAATGCCCCAAACTGGCACTCGGCCCGCCTCCCTATTAGGACAACACTCGCTACGGGAGTATGGGGGGCTGAGGCAACAGGCCACATAGACGATAAAATGATCATGGACGGCGTAAGATTCGGCTTCCCTATGCAGTACACTGGCGGTCCATCTAACCAGATACATATGCATAACCACATGTCTGCACAACAGCACCCTGCACATGTCAACAAATACATCGCAACTGAACTTACTCATGGTGCGCTGGCAGGCCCATACAGTGTCCCACCATTCAACCCATGGTCCCATGTCAGCCCCATCATGACTAGACCGAAGAGCGATTTAAAAGAGAGAAGGATTATCGTTGACTTCTCCTACCCAGATGGAGGTATCAACAAGTTCATTACTAAGAACAGATATAATCTTGCCCCCGCTTACCACAACCTTCCTACGGTGGATCAAGCAGTGGAGCTGATAATAAAAAATCATGTGAAGTCATTGGCGGTCATCGACCTCTCGAGGGCCTACAGGCATTTTCCCATCTGCCCCCTCGACTGGCCCCTCACCACCATCAACGTCGAAGGGAAATACTACGTAGACAGAGTACTTCCATTCGGGGCTAGGGCCTCGGCATTCATTATGCAGTCAGTAGCGATGTTTCTAGTAAGAGCTCTGCAGAAGAGAAAAATAACAGCCCTCATGTACCTTGACGACCTCCTCCTACTTGGGGATGGCCCGGACACAGTCAGAGCCCACATGAAAACAGCCATAACTCTCTTCGGCGACCTGGGCCTCAAGGTAGCCGAGAAAAAGCTGCAAGGACCAGCATGCGCAGTTACATGGCTGGGAATAAACATCGATACTCACAACAACCTGCTGACCATTCCCCTGCAAAAAATACACGAGACACGCTCGTGTTTGGCCTCTCTCCTCCCCAAGAAAGCCATAACAACCAACAACATGCAAAAGGTGGTGGGCAGAATAGCCCATGTCGCGAAAACAGTCACTCCAGCTAGACTGTTCATGCAGCGACTGCTTGCAGCAATGAGGGCTGCAGCAGGTGGCAACATATACATCACACCACATGTCAGGGCTGATGTTAAGTGGTTTCTTACATTCATGCACGCATTCAACGGCAAGTCCATCTTCCCATCTCTCACCACAGTCGCCACAATATCAGCCGACGCATGCATGGAAGGGGGAGGAGCAACTGACAGAAAAATGGCCTATACCTACACCTTCAACGACTCCACCAAGAAAGGTCTCTCAATTAACCATCTCGAAGCCCTCAACTGCCTGGCAGCAGCCAGGCTATTTACCAACCACCAGCATAGAGGAGGCGAGGTTTTGATAAATTGCGATAACACGGCAGCAGTTTATACATATGAAGGAGGGCGCGCCAGGGATAATACCCTTGGCGCATGTGCACGCGCATTGTGGTTTCTCTCTCTGGCAATGGGGGTCACCTTCCGGCTGGCTCATATACCCGGGAGGGAGATGGAGGTGGCAGACAGCCTCTCTAGAATGTGCCTTTCTCCCCTTGATTACGAAAAAGGGATCTCTACTGTTAAAACGAATGGGCTGGCGCTGGCGAAGGTCAACGACAGCCTATTTGACATATCTACATTCTTTTAAGGCAAGAAGATAGCGTCCCTGGCCAAGGCAGCCAAGAAGCGCCAGAAGCAGGCACACCGGCCGTCAACATCAGCCAACCGGGAGTCCGCTGCCAGGACGTTCTTCTGTTTCTGTGCCTCGATAGAAGTTGAAGTCAAGGACATTAAGCACCACCATGTATGCTGGTTTATTGAATATCTTGCCAGGCATACAAAGGTCCCCTCTACTATTAAGAACTCCATTACCAACATCAGAACTTTCTTTAGACTCGCAGGGCTTAATACATCAGCTCTCTACCATGACAGAGTCAGCTTTGCCCTGAGAGGGACACAGCTAGCTCTACGACACGTCTCTAAACCCAAGAGGCCAGTAACACCTCAAATGCTAGCAAATATAGTCTCCAAGGCCCGCATCCTCGACTATCCATCCCAGGCTAGGTTGGCCATACTACTCATGTTCTCTGGGATGCTGAGGCAGAGCAACCTCGCGCCGAAGCTCTCAAAGAATTTCGATCCAACCAGACAGCTAACCAGGGGAGACCTGGAGCTAAAGGAGGATGGGGTTAAAATACACCTTAAGTGGTCTAAAACTATGCAATCGACAAAAGCCGCCACTCAGCTGTTTGTGCCATCTGCGGCAGCCGAGCAACTCTGCCTTAGAGCTGCTCTGCTTAACCGCGACAGAGATGCGCCCTCCATGGCCCCGGACGCGCCTTTCCTGTGTTTTCCTGACGGCAAGGCCCTCTCGCTCCGCTACCTCAACAAACAGTGGGAGATTATCATGAGGGCTCTCAAGTATGACACAAAATCCTTCTCACTGCACAGTCTGAGGAGAGGCTGCGCCGCATTTGTTTACGGACAAGAAGGAGTTAAGGTGGACGACTTGAAGGCCCATGGCACCTGGGCTTCGGATGCCTTCAGGTGCTATACCACACCTTACTCAAACAAAACAACCACAGTTCATTCTGCCCTTAAGGGCCTCGGCTCCCACCTCAGCCCTCTGGCTTAATTACCTATTAACTTTTAAATTGGACCGGTGAATATTGATATGTTATGCCTATACCATCTATCTCATTGCAATTGTCTCTGTTGATATGTATCTATGTCATCCACATTATACTATATCTATGTCATCTTATTGATGGGAATCAACCTCGACGAATAATACCTTGTCAAAACACCAAATGTTATTCCCATCTTGCTCCACTCTTAAGTAAATAAAGTATTTGAACAGTTAGTGCTGCCTCCTCGTTTAATGTACAGGCTGGTGTTCTATTAAAATAGGCAGCCTGTGAAATTATGTAGCCAAATTGCGTGGCATACTTTCATGCCTAGAAAGCATGAAATTATGTAGCCCGTGAAATAATGCAGCACATATTCTGCTTAATTTCATGGCTGCAAGATTTCATGTTATTCTCACATGTAGTTAGTTATGCAGCCCATGCGATTATGCAGCGCATCATTCCCAATGATTGTAAACAAAAGCTTCCTAATTTCACGGCTGCAATATTTTATGTTATTCTCACATGTAATTATGCTGCCCACGAGATTATGCAGCACATCGTTTCCAATGATTGTAAAAAAAGCTGCCTAATTTCATAGCTGCAACATTTCATGACGAATAGCATGAAATCATGCAGCACATTATATTATGCAGCTTATGGATATAGCTATAGCTATAGCTATAGGAGTGCCTAATTTAATAAGCTGGCTAATGTCATGCATATAAACTCATGAAATTATGCGGAAAACTGCATAATTTCATGACTGCATAATTTTCTAGAACACCTGCACATCTGTGTCTTGCGTCAGTTATGTCAAACCGTAACCATGGATACAGAAAGGGATTCCATCCATAATTGCTCTAGGCTACTGCAGGTGGTAGTGGGAGGATTTTGCTTTAGATATACTAGAGCGGTAATACCAACGAGATTATATTAACGTGTTAATATAATCTCGTTGGTAATACGAAGTAAATGGTCCTTTAGGTTCCGTTGTTTGAGTGAACAGCCATTCATAGACTATTGAAAATAATTATGAGGCTACAAACAGCGATGTTCAACTGTACCACAATTCAAAAGCAATTATTGTATAGCAATATTGTTACTGAATAAAAGATTTTAAATGCAAATTAAATACAAAGGAACACAATTGACTAGATTATATAGAGGTGTCCCTACGAGAAAATCGACTCGAACTGAAATGAAATGAAATAATAAAAAAAAAGTACCAAAAAAAACATTGAAAGTATGAATGTTTCCCATGAAATTTAAACGCCTAAAGGTTAATGAATGATTTTTAATGTTATCAGTCAACAGCATTTTAGGCTAAAGTTCGCAGTATCGCTACAGACAAGAAACCATACAAAGTTTAGACAAAATCCAACATTTTTTATTAGTTTGCCAACATTTCGAGAGTACATGCTACTATAAAAATGGGATATATACGTAATCTGACAATCTTTGTCTGAGCAAGGTGCACCACCACGGTAGATTCATGAGATAATTTATTTTCCTTAAAGTTTGTCATAAAAAAGCTACACAGGCACTATAATTATGCGTATGGACAGTGTCCTCAGCCCAATTTAAACTACCGGAAAATCTTCTCTGTGCAGTTGTACACCAAAGAGGTTCCCACGTATTCCTCTGGAACATCTTAGATCTTCTGACATGCACGAGGGAAGAATATAGCCGGTAGGTAGACCAAGTAACTGGAACAAGAAAATCCACTAATATCGCTACGACCGTTTAAATTTATTTTACTCTCTTCACTATTAGGGTATAGATAGTGTTGGACAAATCATTCGGTTAGTTCTAACATTATTTACATAATGTGTTGGCATACTTTTTATTTATGTACATTTCATAAGGCCGCAAGAACCAACTTGGAGCACACACAAATTTATGCACGTTCATATCCTGTTACATTTATTTCCTTTCGATCATCTATTGCCCTCACACTCACCGCGCCGCCCAACACACATTTCTATTATAACGATTCTATAATTGATGTAATGGTGGTGCAACCACAATCATGTGGGTGTTCTTACAATTCTCTGGCATCACAAACAAAAGGATGGTTGAGACAGCTATTATATATCATATCAAACATTACAAAACTCAGTGATAGCGTGGTCTCTTTCCATCTGCAAAATTCTTAAAACGCCGTGACGCGGTCCAAGTTGGGAGATTCTGACCACGCGTGTGTCCTTTAGTTATAACATAATAAAGATAACTTATATATGCGGTCTGTTGCTCCAATATTGTTGGTGTAAACCATCCTGTCCTTCCCGCGCTTTCTACCCACGACACAGGCAATATAAAGATCATTTCTAATGGCCGTGACACCTGATGGGGTTTCTAATGTTCAGGTGTCATATTCCACAGACAAATTTCCACTGATTGCCCCCAACGTTAGAAGCTATTCAAAGTAATTTATGTATTTAGATAATGTATTAATTCAATGGGTTACACTGATTGGAATAATGAACGTGTGGTATTAAGTTTAGTTAATTATGGTGACTGGAAGACTAACAATCGAAAACAATATATATATAGTTATAATGGCAATTAATCCCCTATTAACACACATATTAATTAGGGAGAATGTGTTGATTGACAACATAGATTTTATATTGAATTATAAATAATCATGCAGTTCGTATTAAATGCCAGTTTCGGAAATATTAGTTCGCTTGGTACCAACCGAGCCTCAATAACAGGCTATATTTTACAATGATACCCAAAAAGGGGTGCAGTACAAATTAAATTATCTCCTGTCGTATACCACAGAAGGACAGAAGAACCCACTCATTTCTCTTTGAAAAATGGCATACATGTAGATCCTGCATTTATACAATCTCTCAAGAAGAGAGCCATGCTTATTATTTCCATGAGATGTCATTAGCAAAGGGAATTACCCCATGATGGCAGTGAAGAAGTCGTTAATGAGTGAGAGGATGGGTTACATGTCAACTGTCCAGGGGTTGCCAGGAGGTCTACATATTGCCACACACCCTAGCATTAATTATCAGACAGTCTAGAGATGCTCGTATTGTCTGGGAGGTATGTTGACTGACTGAATGAATAGGTTGATGATGAAGCAATCTTCGTTATCTACATAATGCACATAGATCATGAGGATGTTTTGAAGATGAGGGTGGATACTAGAAGGATATAGATGAGGAGTAGTGATGGTCCCAAAGATTCCTTGCTACCACATTCACGTGTATCCTCCTGAAGAGAAAGGTATAATAAGAATGGAAACACATTAGAAAGACTTTAAACAAGTACAGCATAGCTAAATGTCCCATATTTGAACCTGGTGGATGGGAATACGAACGCGAGATAGCATCAAATAATATACATGTTCCAATCTCCAATTTCAGATGCAATTCAAAATTTTAAAATCTCAGTTGAAATATTTGCATATTTGTATTTTTTCTAGCCTACGAATCGAGTTTTACGTAGAGCCAAATATGCAAATAGGCCTATAGCTTCACTACACATCAGAATCATTGCATAGAAAAAATTTAAAACGATACTTTTCTCCGTGGAATAGTTCTATGGAAATAAATGTCTCACTACTATAACTACTTACCTCTGGTTGCCGTATAAAGTTATGTTGTGGTCTTTGTCTATACGTGCCCGTCTTGACCTTCTCACACTCTAAGGTATCATTATGTGAAACGATGTTAAGGACTTTAGCATTCTACACTTTGGTCTCAGAAAACGACATGTTCGTAAATATGAGTGCAGTTTCTTTAGTATAGGTTTGCACTGGCAACATGTTCTAACTCATTACTATATTGGAGCTGCTGAAATATAATTCTTTTTTAATCAGAGTATCGATTTTGAGAATTTTAAGTTGAAGTGGCTCTTGAAAATGAGCATTTTATGGATCTTGACAAAAGTAAATATACTGAAACAATCAACTTGCAATTCAGCCTAATTTCATGCAGTAAGTATTGGGAATGTTATAAAACAAAAGTATTGCCATATCATCTGGTTTCATTCAATTATCTTTTGATTATCTTATTTTAGGAGGCTGAATTAGGATTTGAGCAATTTTGTTGTGTGTGCGTGAGCATGCGCACAATGTACGTCCTTCAAGCGAGTTTACTAGTTTGCAGTTCTGCCAATTTTACATTTATTACATATTAACATTTTTAATTCCCTTCCAGTGCAGGAAAACATTTTGTTTGTACAGATTAGATGATTCATGCTTCGTCTCCCTATTATTCATTACATAGATATATAGAACACTCTCAGCATTACACGTTGACAAATAGGTTGACAGGCTTCTGGGAGTGTTCCAGCTCTTCCAGCCGTTCCCTTATTATGTTCAACAGTGCTGAGTGCCTGTATCCATTGAATTCAGTTTGTAGTCTTTTTACGCCTCTTTTCTTCTGAGCCCCGATCTAGGATTTGTTCTATCGAATAAATCCCATATCCTCCTCTACAGTATCTAACATATAAAGCTCAAGAAGGTTTTTTTTGTCAGGCATGTTCTTGGAATCTATGATGTTAACAACTGTTTTTCTGGTCTGCACAGTTCCGTTGTCCCTTCCCGGAGGACAATATATATGTGGTTTGTGAAGTTATCTGGGGTGTAAATGTGATTTTGAGGCCCTTTTTAATCAGATCTTTACACTCTATTTATAGCCTGGGAAAGCCCCTGTTGGGAACTAGAAGAGATTGAGGTCATGACTTTATGTCCCACCGTCCTTGGCAATGTGGGATTCCCTTGCAATGCATCCTGCAAGAGTCCCTAGCAACAGGAAAGAGAGGGAAAGAGATCAGAGGGAGAGGGGGAGAGCGAGGAAAAGGAGAGGGGAGGGGAGGGGAGAGAGATCAGAGGGGGAGTGGGAGAGCGAAGAAGCAGAGGGAGGGGGTGGGAGAAATCAGATAGGGATAGGGAGAATAGGATAGAGAGAAGAGCGGGAGGGGGAGAGAAAGGCGGGAAGGAGAGGGAGGGAGAGGGAAGGAGAGAATGAAAGACGCAGAGGGACAGGGTGGGGGAAATTGAATAGGGTGAGGGACAAGAGGATAGAGCGAGAAGAAAGAGGGGGAGAGGGAATAGGGCAGGTGAGAGGAGAAGGTGGGCAGAGACAAGGAGAGAGAGAGGGGAAAGGCAGGGGGAGAAAAGGAGGAGAGGCAGTGAGAGAGGGGGCGAGACAGTGATAGGAAGAGAGTGACCGTCCGGAGGACGGGTACTTTGCTAGTAGTATATAATCATCATTTTTTTTTCTGTTCTGTCCGAATGTCATTTAGGTGACCTTGTTCTTTATACTTAGTGCATTCAATGATGAATATAATATTTTTGGAATTGGAATTGGAAGAACCCTGTCTTGGTGAAGAAAGAGGTGGCCCAATTAACTGACCAACTTCTCTGGTATTTTGTTGGTTGTCGACAAAGCAAACGGATGAATGTAATAGCAGCAACCCAGGCATGTTTTACAATTACTTTGCACCATGGTGTTATTATGAGAAATCAGAATAACTATGACTGTTCATTTTGCAATAATGTTTGTGGAATGAGGTGAAATAAATCTCGAACCCGAACTCGAACTTCTGTTCCCACGGTTTGGCCGATCTCACTGTTTCCACCGGAGGTATAATTATAATCTCTTGGGCTCGTGAACCACCACCACCTCCTCCAGTGAGAATGAGCTTCAGTTGGACAGTTATATCTACCTATACCGTATTATGAGTATATTGATTGGTAAAAGGATATTTTCTAATCGTATAGGTGATATTAATAACGGAGGGTCATTTTGGCAGTAACACTTGGAATCAGCAACCAGTAGAATCAAATTCGTTTGCCAAACCCTTTGTACAGTATAAGGCCTGGAAAATAAAATAAGAGGATGATGAGATAACGGAACTAATGATACCGGAGATATATCCTCAAATAAGAATACAAGACTGTAAATTGCTAAATGGTCTTATAGTTATTCGATACTTCATTCAATAAGTAGCTTTGGGAGAAGACTCACAAACTCTGATATCAGACTACGACAAAGGAACCCTTACCTCGTACACCAGCCACAAGTTGTTATGGCCATTGCCTGAGGTAGTGCATCCATATCAACTATATAGGTAGGGATCCTTTTTACACAGGCTTCATGGCCTTCAAACCTAGTCCCGTATTGCTTCCGAAGGGACTCATACCAATTCAATACATAGTCCTTGGTTACTTCCTTCTCCCTAAAGAGATCATCTTTCCATATATGCACTTGATCACTATCTCCAAACTTTGCTAGGCGAGATAGCACTTCTTCTATGACATCTTGGACATTATCTAGGTCCCTCAGTCGATCTGGACCTTTTAGCGAGGGTTCTGGAAAAGATGCTTGTTAGGTTAGATTATAGGTAGCTTATTAATGCATCAAATGCTTAGAACTGCGTAACATTGATATTTCAAAGATGAAATATTTCAATATCATTACTAACCCTACCTTTTCTTTAAGTGCTATCATTATGTACATGTATTTATATGGATTACAATATCAATATCAGAATGGATCTCAGAGAACATTTCCGTAGAGAAATTGATTTCTATTTGGAAATTGAAATAACATTTGGAATAGTAAATATGGTAATATGAATTCGAAATTCTAATTCTTTACAAGAGGGTTAGGATGTATTTCATTACTCAAACCAAACCCTTAATTTTCGGGACAAGAACTACAAACCTGCATCGGCAGCTTCTCCTCCTTGGAACACACTATAGACACTAAACTGAATTATAAATCTGAAAAAAATCAGTTTTGTCAATTAACTTCATTCAAATACAATATATGTTTCCACAATCAATATCTCAAACAGTTAGCCAATACCAAATGTTTAAACTTCTCCTAGCTCTGTACATAAATGAAAGCGTCCAAATAGGTCTAAATATGACTAATGTTAGCAGAGTTACACATAAAATTTAGACTTTCGAACGTTTAAATAATGTAGGGACCTTCATTAGTGTATGTCATCTTTTATGATAACAATTAAAATATTTATAAAAAGGATACTTACATTGATAATTCTTGTATAAACCAAAATATATATGACAGTATTTGTTGGAATGGCTGCAAAAATGAAACAAGAAAAAGAATGATAAGAATCCTCCAGAGGACAATGACCGACCATACATTATACTATTTATCTTTCTGTCCGATGTTGGCATGATAATACAGCTATATACTGGATCCATATGTCCATCCTCTAGATACGACCTGATACAATGTATTTTTTTGTGATATAGAAATAAGATCCCATCTATAGATTGGACCTATTGATCCAGTGTAGCAGAAATAGCCAACATAAAACGTACGACAGACCGATCGAGCCAAGCTTCTGTTATGACAGAAGACCCAGAACTGAGAAAAGTATATATATTCACATTCCGTGATGGAAAATGCCCCGCTTATGAATATGTAGGAATATTTGCCTAGACCTAATCTTAAACTATAGTATTTAAAGCAACGTCTGTTACACAACCTCAAAGCCATTAGGCCCACTGGCAGATCTGTCTGTTGACTACAGAAATATACATTTTAGATTAGTTTAAAAAGTCGTTATTGACACTATCCTAAGAGTGTTCCCAGGGGAGCTCATGGGATCTGTTCCTAGAAGCCTCCACTATAGTTGGGTCACCTGGAGCATTTCCATGAACGTTGAGAGCGAAGGTTCGTTTATCAAAGGATTTGTCATCTATGATGGCTAAATAAAAGAGTTAGTGTACCCCTCTCGAAAGTGCGGGTAGAATCCATGAGAGCCCAAAATCCAAAATGGCAGCCATCAACCATTTTGACAATTAATATTTCAATGGTTTGGCCTACCATGCAGTCCAGTATATGATTATTAGGCATTTTGGGGTTGAAGAATTCATATCTGATATCAGTTTAATCATCAGTTGATGGTGGCTATTTGGATTGTGGGCGCTCATGAATTCCGGATTCATGAATAATTTTTTATTTTAGCCATCATAGATGACAAATCCAATGAGGAACGAATTTTCGCTCTCAACGAGATGAGCAGTGACTGCATGGAACAATGGCTGTAATTTCCTTGTGAATTACTATCGTCATCCTAGTCACAAATAATATATTCTTTCCTGATACAACTATAATTATGTGTCATGTTACCACAATAACAAATATCTATGTCTCTTAACACACTATTATACGGGAAGGGACCAATCAATAGACAATTATCCAATAAAAGAAATGCTGACTCTTAATAATGCTGACTCATTAATAAGATCTGTTACGTACATTTTTATTGAAAGTGGTTCCGGCAGAATCTCGTCTAGTCCACACCTCGCACATAGATTGATAATTGTACATCTCAATGCTGAAAGAAATAAAACCGAAGGAAGGTTAGAAAACGTAAGATCTCCTACATATACTAGTTATCCCGTGTTGATAAATATAAATGACCTAGCCAGCTGAATCTAGTCACATATGGGCCTGACTCATTTGAAATACATGAAAATGATATTCTTTTGAATCCCTGAATTTGAAATTGAAATTTCCATTTGATCCAATGTCATGATAAAGGAATATATAATATTATGTACAAACTGAGAGCCTCAATGCCTGCCGGGCCTACACCCTGAACATACACATTTCCATGGTTCTGTATCATTAGTACTGCCAGTATACATGCATAGACACACACAAACTAAAACAGATATCGAAAGCGTGTCAACATAGTTAAAATCAGTTACCTTCTGTATATGCCCTGTTCATTTCCGAATTCATCCTTAATACCGGACTGTATCAGAGCTGTCATAAGGGTTCCATCAATCTCTCCAAAGAACTTTCCTACCTGATAAAGAGAAAATTTACACATACATGTACATACTTATGGCCAACAATAGTCATACAGCAATACAGTAATATCTTAGTACATTAATTATTCTACCTAATATCTTTGATACTTACTGGTGATTTTGGGACACTGAATACTGAATTATAATGTCATGTTAAGGCATAGAATTGCAAGTCTTAAAGCTGATGAATTAATCAAGGGCTATATGAACCCAAGCTGTTACTGATTCATCTTATCTAATATAACTGCCTTGGATTCCAATTTCCAATAATGAAATGCTTACCTCCCATGCGATATCGGACAGTACAACATACCCATTCTCGTCAAGGAGGAAACAATCCAATTCCTGACAAAAAATTGATTCTATATTAATGCTTATAGTGCTTAAGGGGGGGGGGGTAAAAAATCTCACTGGAAGTGGGGCATGGAACTCCAAATATCATGTGATTATATATATATGTGTTTAATATTCAATTTATGCTCTTGACGACCAAGAAAACCGGCATTTGACTTTTCCTACATGCTCTTCCCTGAAACAGGTGAACCAAGGATTTTATCAATCAAATGACGACAAAGCTTCATTCATACTAATTTGATGATATTGCGAAAGTTTCAATTCAATTCATGAAGCAGAGCGGTGTACATGAGAAGAAATCTGTTCTTTGAAGTTATTTGTGCCAAGTATCAACCAGTCAGAAGGTCAATTGATTACCAATTGCCGATATAATTATATGCCAATATCCAAGATGCCAAGGCCTGAGCAAGGACATAAAATAAAGGTTAAATGTATGGCATGATATCATGTTCGGTATGAAACCTCGCATGATGAATTAACCTGAGTACAGTAAAACTAGCCACAGGACAGAGATGTATTTGAATACGTATGCATAATTCGCAATATTATATAATCCTCTCACTGGACTTTCGCATGTTGATGGGCAGGGATCAACATCAGGTGGACATATACCAGTTGCGTTGAGAAAAATGTCGTACAGATTTTCATATTGAATCTTCATTCCTACAACAGCGGGGATATTTTCCATTCCATGTTGTGAGACAACTAGGGACTTTGTTATTGTAACCAATGGTGGTGTATCGGAAGACGTCCTTTTCCCTGAAATGAAAGAAGAGTTAGTATTGCATAACTACCTCAAACCATTAGCCAAGTTTGTTTGCGTATGCATTTACATGGAACCACCACATAACACGCATATATTCATGACATTGGTCTCTATTTGGTGTAATGTAGATAGAAACATATTTCATGTTAAAAATGGAAATATGCGATTGTCTAAAGGGCCTAGTCCACTAAGCCGAATCTCATGCGATTCTCACAGAATTTACTGCAAAAGAGTCCTCTGCGGCGCAAAATCGCATGAGAATCGGCTTAGTGGACTAGGCCCTTTATAGTGAAATAGGACCTCATTTTGTTGGTTGTATAACATTTGCGTGCGGTCCAATATAGTCATGGCAAGCAGCTTGTTATTCTCAGGTTCCGCCTTTCCAATTTTAGTAATGCATAATTATCTAATTTTGAACTGAGAAATACGGCGTTCAGTGATCTTCTCCACTGCCTAAAGAATCACGTGCTGGAAATCTACAAACGTGTATCTTATAGACAGTGCAGCACTCGTGGATTTCTTTTTTTTTTTTTACAACAAATTTTTATTCAGCCTATCAACAAATCCACCAGTCTCGTGGATTTCTTCTTTAAAAACTATTTTCATTAGATTTTGATATGAGCAATGCTTCATTCATGCATTGCGTTTTGATTGTTACAAAAGATGAAATATCTTTTGAATTAGCTCGAGGCTGCCAAAAGTAGGGCGTCACCTTTTTACTTTTTCCTGTTCATCTGACTATGTTACAGTCAACCGTCTATTATCTACCAGAATCTAGCTCTTATAAAAGAAAGACTTCCTTCCCAACACACCTGTTTGGTGAGGCACTGAGAATATAAAATGTGCGTTATCAGCAGATCGTCTGTAGTAAACTTCTTGTACGGTATTTAGTTGACTGAATAAAGTGTCCCTGAAATGAGAGCATAGGAGATTATTTGGTTTTTCGAGAGACATTTTCGCAATAATATTGTATCTTGGGTGATTAAGGTTTTAGTAAGAATGTTTATACAGAAATCATCAGAAAATACACAGATGTTACAATAAGGCACGTACGTTGTACATTGTCAGTTATAATACTGTTAAGGTCATTGAGATATGGGGCTCATTGTTGTATATTCGGTGAGGAATAACCATAAGCGCCCACTCTTTTGTTTAATTACGGTTATGTATTTTTAAGCTCACAGATCATTTCATCTGCATATATATCATATATTATCATTATGGTTGTATTACAGACATGCGGTATCGAATGAATCAGAACCAGTCGATTCAATCTAACGAAATGAACCCAAATGCGTACATTAATTTGGAAAGGTAATTGAAGTAAAAGAATACTAGTATAGATTCCTCATATATGTCACCCCTCCAAACCCTGGCAGTGCGCATCTTATATAATAAAAAAAATGTGTATACCATGAAATATAATATGTTACATTATATCACATCATATATGTGAGACAAACCTACATCCAGAGTATAACCGCGAGATATTACGATTTGTGTAAGGTTTGCTATGGTTATTGTTAGGTTATATGAATAAAGAAAAACATTTGCCGACACACGCCCCTTCACCCAGCCCCGTCCTACCTAGTGTCCCATACACACACCGCCACTGGCGTCGTGTGTATAGGACGTTCATGCCTGTGTGCAGGTTCATGTAAACACGGATGTATGGTACCGCCGGAGCGGCTTGTCTCAGAACTAAAACGCGGCAATGGCGATCGATCCAAATCATAATACAGGCCTCGAAGGTGGTAAATGTGCTTATATCTTCTTTTATGGACAATATTGTTCCAGTAATCACTGCCTAATTACGTTGCGTATGAACATAAGGTAGTACTGAGGCCGGAGAAAAAGCTGAATGAGCATCTATTTTGGGGGCAGAGACAGCAGTAAAGGTCGATTCTTGTATTGTAGGCGTTAGTTTGGGATAACGGTACAACTGCTCTAATTTTTGTGAATAGCTGATGGCGGCTTTTTTCAAAAGCGGTGGTCGTGGGAGAGTCCAGATGTGTGTGTGGCACCAGTAGGACTATCGTCACAATTTGATTGGAATGAAGGGAAGTCTTGGGCTATTTACTTTCATAAATATGGAATGTTTTTGTACGTTGACATTGCCCACCATCCCGCCGACCAACAAACGCATTAAAATCGTTTGGTTTGTGTTGAATTAAATGTGCAAAACGATCGCCGATGACGGGCGATGTTTTGCACATCATACGGTGGCTGCTATGACGTCACTATGAGCGTGTTACCGAGTACGGCCGAGTGCGAGGAAGAAGGCTTAAGCATTGGGAGCTGGTAGACATGCATTGGGAAATGACAGTATGTGCATTTATAGTTCAGTAAAGATGCTATTGACCCTGACGTTTTGGCTATGAAAAATGTTAAGGATGACAAATCTGTACTTGTCTTTTCCCATCGAATGCAAAAACATAGGATATCGGGTGATCGAGCCAACTTTTCTAGACTAATTTGCAGCTCCAGGTTACTGGTGGCGCGCCCTTTTGCCTATGTGGAGAATCAGGATTCCCTCTATACGGGAAGCCACTAGCGCCATATCGTCCAGGACCCATATTAGAAGCAGGAGTGAAGTTAGAAAAACAATGGTGTCATAAAAGGAAACATAGTTTGGGTATAGTGATAATCCACAAAGATACGGTTGAACTTACGCCTCAGTAAAATTATCACTGAGTGAAAAATATCGTGTAAATCCTGCCTTTGTTCCTACAAAGGTAACCTCGATGCCATGTCTAAAATAAAGGGAAAAGACACTGTCAGAACAATTTTGAAATCAGTCACTAGTTGCCCAGATTTCAGACATTTGGTCAAATATATATATAATATTATAACATATTATGAACACAATAAAGCTCTAATATCCCAATAAAGGCAGTGCTAATTATCTCCCCACTCCCAATATGAATTTACAATGAGGATTTACAGCCAACTACATATCTAATACACAATGGAAGGTGTCTCAGACTTACTTGGGTTGTGGAGGCACAGGTTGCATAAAATCATGGTCGAGCATAGCATCTTTCAGCCAGAAGTTCTGAGATGCTCGCGTGGCTTGGGAGTCGAAGAGCAAGCTCTCCATTAGTTCCATGTCACCTTGAATGATATATTAATTATTATGGGCAAACTGCAGGTAAAAGATTACATTCACAAGTATATTTTATTGTTGGATTTCCAACCAGTTAGACTGGTATCTCCATCGGTGTAGACAATACCGCTTTTAACCTTCCTTGACTGAAAGTTGTGGCAGTGTCTGTTAAAGTTCGAAATTGTTTAGTGATGGGTTTACGTACGCGTATTAGAGTAAATCCATTCATGACCCCTGCCCAAATTATGCGACAAGGGATCTGCGTTTTGCTGATTTCATCGGTCTGATTTATATCTTAACTTTAGGCCATATATACATACGAAACATTCACTTTAATATGATTTCCTCATAGTTATATTTTCGGTAGTCACAGATACTTCTGTGACTTATGTATGCAGCTTCTCATGGAAACACAATTATGAAACTTTTATTTGAGGCATAGGACTCTATAGCTGTACGACTTGTCTCACAGGAAGAAAGGAGTTGAAAGAAACTGCTGCCTTACATCTAGTTGCATATTCTGCTCGGGCATTCTGACCGTGGTCCAGATACTTGAGGACTGTTTCCAAATGGTCAGAGCGGCTGTCGTTGGAAGAGGTCCGGCAGTAGGTCCTGTGCACAAAGAGAAACAACGTAGGCTAAGTCTTTTAACTATTACACTGTATTCCATATCTCATTTGTCTAGGAATAATCCGCTCAACTGCTTTTGATGTGGAAAAAAGACAGGAATAAAATGCCGAGGACAGAAACCATTCGCCACACTTAGATACCAATAGTATGAATAGTATTCAGTGGATAAAAAGCCAGTCTAGAAAACTGGGAAATATAATTCTTTGAGATAATACTAATACTAATACTGCTTACCATGATGCTACCTTTCCTTTGCTGTTCTTGAAAGAGGCCAAATCTGAAATTTATGAACATTTTCTATACATTAATTAAATATTTAGACTTTCTTTGTTATTAACGCTTTAATTAAAGATCAGGTCACTCTCATGGGCACACCAACATTTTATATTACAATTTCATTTGCGATGGGTAAATATACAAATGAAAATATGGCCGAAAGACTTATATAGAATACTGCATTCACCATTTTATTGTTTTAGGAAGTCTGCATGTGGCCTGTTCGGCATCCTTTAATATTTGCCTTACAATGTTTTAAGGTCATGGTGTCTAGGAAAAGCTGCACTTATTTGAACAAGACTAGTTCTTCTTCAACCCAGTCATACATATTTTAAGGGAACTGTGGGGACTGAAGTGAAGATAATATTCTACAAGCTTTTATCTAAATATATTCCTTATATTGAAATATAATATTATTCCTTATATTAACTTACCAACATCAGCAACTTTCCTTCTGCCATCGAGCCAATTCTGCCCATATTGATCGGGTAGGACGACAGCGACGCTAAAAATTGCAAAACAATTTAGTCATGTTTTGCCCATAGATTCATCTACCCATTTTTGTCGCAATGAAATGTCAGTTAGTTATGGCGAACTTAAAATGCAGGAAGGTAATTTGGCAGCACTTCTTACCTGTATGGTGTGTCTTCAACAGGTGCATAAAAGTATGTATGTTCCCGCTCTGTAATTCGGCGCTGTAGAACAAGAAAATAAAGCTATTCAATATTAAGCACTGTGGGGTTTTTTTGTTTTGTTTTTTTATTTAGTATTTTTATACAGCACATCTTCTGTAATAACGACAGTTGAGTTATCAACAAACAAGTACATTATACAATGAAGTTTTAATAATCAATTGAGAACATTAACATTGAGATATGAGCTCACAGATGATAATTCAATACAGATTAATGATACAATACAAATAACCATGGCCTTCCGCCCACCGAGGTCTCTTAATAGTATGTCCACGCGACAGTGTTACAATCATAAAAGGAAAGTTTATTGACCTCGGGTTCATCCCTGGCGTTTGATTACTAACATTAAGGATGATGACTCGTGATTAAGATACCGTGTTTAATATACATCGGATTTGATAATTGATTAGTGTACTTAAGCATATCTGCTTACTTGTGAATCGTAGAGGATTCTTGCTTTCAAAGTATGCGACCCCGACTCCCCGCGAACCATTGCTTGATGAACCTATGGGTAAGAGACATTACACTTTATGCACTTGTCAATTGCATCCCCCACCCCTTGGGGTAAGGGGGAATGCGAGGGGGGGGGGCTGCAATTGACAGGTGCATTAGTATCCAGTCCTGTCCATTTAATATGACTCTTGCCTTTAGTATGTAGAATAATTATGCAGCTGTCTGTGAACTGAAAGGAGTTCACTCTACTTATATTGACCATTTTTGTAAGTCACTCTGCTAATTGGAAATTAATTATGAGGTTTTGTTTGTGCACGTTGTGCCCTGAGGCTGCTGTTGTCTCTTATCTTCATATTTTTACCTTCTCAGGAACTGAGAAGGTTAGTGGATTGAGTACCATTCTGTCAATCATCTTTTTATCGTTTAAATCCCACATAAATGTGTTAGCTGATTGTGGGATGTGTGAGGTAACAATCAGTGTGAAATCATTGGTCTGATCAGTTCACATGTTTGCTGAAGGCTTATCTACTCCACCCATTTCTCACATCCACCATACATCACTCCACCCTGCCCCCCTCTGGTTATTACATAATAAGACAAACCAGGCCTGCCCCTAACCCAGTCATGGTTGGTTGCCCACGCCATCCCTTGCCTTCCAGCTCCCTCCCTCCCTCCCTCCCCAGCCTTCCACCCATTACCCCCATCTCTCTTTCTCTCTCTCACTCTGAGTGCTGTTTTAGTGCATTCTACTAATTTTAGAGAGATGCACCTGAAAAACCCAAAATCATAATTACTTTAACAGACCTTTTACTGACCTCAGGAACCCTGTATATATGACAATATATACCCTGTATATGACAGTAAATATTCTGCATTTTCAGTTTAGACTAAGAAAGACTAAATTTCAGTAACTATGACTTGACATAGCGCACAAATAATTGATCCTGAGAAGGAAACATAGGGCATAAACATTAAGTTAAACTGATTATAAAGTTAAATAGAAAAATAGTTGCTTAAATCATTGATTAACTTAATAATTAGTAAACTTATAACTCATTATACTAGAGTTCTTTCGGGGATTATCATGAATTAACTATACATAATCTTGTAATTGTTTCATTGTATTCAAAATGTAAGTAAATATTAACTTGTTGGATAAACTATTTCGATGTATTTGTTTTCCAGTAGAGCAGCAGAGAACAGCATCGTTATACTTGATATAGTACAGTTCCGAATACAAGAAGTTTTAAATCAAATCTATCTAGCGTCTGTGGTGCTTGGGTAGGAAAGGAGAGGGTTAAAAAGCGGTTTAACTCATAGTGATAAAATATTGACGTAAGATAATATCGTAAAATCTCCCGGCGACAGACCATTTCACTTACCGTTTCTATCCCATCCGCCCCTTGTTCAAGAAGCTGCAAAGGCATACTTTCCAAATACGGGCTATGGTGTGTACCCCACTGAAATCCATGAGTAATCAAAGGTTGAGATATAGGTTGTTATGATGTAGTAAACAATGCGTTGTTTAAATATTTAAAATCATGCATGCTAATTTGTTTTTACTACATATCAATTGAATATTTCGATCAAGATTAACTGTTTTCAAGATGGGCCTGTCAGTAATGAGCACATGTCAACCGTTTCAAGGTATCGACCATATTTTTCTATAGCCGAGAAAATATGACATTGGTTTGCAATCGAAGCAAAGTTTACATTCGCCGTATACTGAAATTGATTTAGCTGGTAAAAGGTATTCCCTACCTTAACTTTTAATTCTGGATGGAAAAGCATGTGACCATTGTTGTCAGTAGCAAATGCATAACCATTCACACCAAGCTGAAATAATATAAAAGGAGATTCCTCAGTATTAAATCATCACCGAACAAAATGATTTGCCTCTTTCACGACAGGCGTCTCTGTAGTATTGGTATATGGTGCGGGTATTGAGTTGCGATGGTAACTTACAGTTGTAGACGAGCATTTTGTAATTTCCGAGGATAGAAATATATGAGAGTAAAACTATCATCGAAGTTGATATATAAAGGTTATATGTCTATGAAAGATGTGTCATATAAGAACATTCTTTACAAAAATGTCCTATACCTTGTGTGGGGGTGCGTGTTTCTCGAGGTCTCTTAACAGTATGTCCACGCCTATCACTCCCAATAACCTCTGAAAACGAAGACATAAATAAAGTCACACCTAATACAAGTCAGTGAATGTTAGGCACGGAAAGGAGTGTGAGGCAAGTATCCAAATTAATACATTTGTAAAACTTCAACTCGTCTATAGCTACATCAGATCCCGTTAATTCTGGAATATGTCTCGGTAGACACGAATTATCTCTTCTTAACAGATGTCACATATTGAATTCGAAAATAAAAAATCAAGGCACATAATTATATAATTTTTTAATGGGATAAAGCGATGACAATTCTGGATAAATCAACTCATTACTTGAACGAAGTTGCAAACTGAATTGTGAGTGATACATACATAAGCTGATTCATTCTTCTTGTCATACACTGGTCTCGATATTGATAAGACGGGTCCTAAGCCCTGAAAAACAAGATTAAAAAGATCAGACAATACAATAATCGAAGACGCATGGTAGGAATTGGAAATGACGGTTTGCTAATTTAAAGATTTACCTAGATTAGTGGTAGTATAATGGTTGAATGAAAATACTGATGATTATTGATTTATAATATTTATTTTATATTGATTTTTGTATTATAATTATGATTTTGATGAACATGATCACAATCACATCTGTCATTTGTGTGGATGAAATGGATACCGAGTAATTAATAGTAACTGACGCCATTTTGAACATCAATTTACAACTCATTGTCTTTAAAACCTTAAAATAGCAACAACAAAACCATTAATTTTGAGTGACGTCCGTGCGTGAGAAGCTATTCCAGACGCATCAATGGACACACGAACATCAGTGCCGACCTGGTTTTGTCCGGAGTTTGTTTCTTTGTTAGAAGTTCGTTCACGAAGTTACACTCACTTACATTATATTCAGAGAACCCTTACAAGACTATGTATAACTTGAGGCTATTTTGTTATGCAATACGCAATATGCAATACGCAATATGCAATACTCACCAGTATATCTTGGTAGGGACCAGTCCATGCCGTAGGGCGCGCTTTTTGCATCACCATTGGTCGGCTCATCACGTGGACGTAATGCTGGAATAAAATCCGTCCATATGGTCATTCTATTCGTCTGATTAAATCCTAAACGGGAACCTCTGAATTATAAGCTTCACCAATTTACACTGTCATTGGTTGATGTACTTGCCCATCTTATCATATAGCTCTCAAACAACTATCCCCCAATATCTCTATGTCTAATAGTATAATAAACAATCTTCATAGCCATATAGTACTGCATACATGTACTTTCTCTCATATTGGGTTGATAGTGTACTAAAATATAGGCAATGCCGTCATGTGCGTAACCAAAGGAGATTTAGCACAATACGCATGGCGGCGATGGTACAACTTCGTGCAGGAGAAGCGCACTTGGGGCGATTGCTTACAAAAACACTGATTTTCCGCACAAAACCATGTAATGCATGATTGTGCCGATTAGTGGGGTAACGCTACGATTCTGAGAGCCTATTGTTAGGCACGTAAACACCAGATGGCTCTGTAAGCTGCACCAGCAGAAACAAGAAGATGAACTCAATCTCACCATGTGCCTGGCTCTCAGGAATTATGACAGGGCAATGTCCGGGGTAATGTGGATTCCTACCACGATTTACAACGGGCTAGAGGCGCAAACTGTGCATAGCAAGGTCCCTCCTAATGAAAGGGCAAAGGACAAAATAAGGACAGTGACTCATATCTTTCATCAACTTACCTGGACTTTTTCCCGCACGTCCGCTAGGCTGCGTATGTGAGAGTAGAATCCTAGGCAGAATGAGAAGACACAGAAAGTAATGATACTTTACAGTCTCCATCTCCACCCTCCATATAAACTACATTACTCGTAGCGACATGCTGATGGAGTTAGTAATGACCAGATGCGATGCTTGATAAACTTAGTTATATTCAAGAGATAAGAAGCGATCATCATTTATGATTTGTGCCCACATGATGGGCTCTGCTGTTATGGCTATTTACGACCTATATCTGATGCCTATATGAGGCAGCAGTCTTTTTGCAATGCCTATTCGTGGCTCTGTCTCTCGCTATATCGTTATGGCTAAGTTAGGGTATTGATTTTTCACTATGGGAATCTGCAGTATGTAAAATGGAGGTTTATGATGGAGTTGGAGGACGAAATACCTGCATTATTACAAGCCATGATCCTCGTCTGATGAGATCCTGTCACGTGGTGCCCAACAAGGTAGGAAAAAACTCGAACCTGTAAAACGAAGCCGGCCGGTGCCAAAAGGAGAAAATGGTTTCTGTTCAATCAAGCAATAATGGATGGTTATTTTTAGCCCTCCATTATAAGCCAAAGGGAGGTGATTGCTGGGGTCTCAACTGGATGGAAACTAATTGTTTTGCAGGAATGGTTTTAACTTGAAGGGTGCATTCGCCATTATCTCTCCCCTTGTTCCATTACATAGAGTTTTGGATATTTTCCAAACACTAAATCACGGAAACGACTTTGTCTGCTGCGTTAATTCTATGTATTTCTCAACCATCATGCTCTAACCGAATATAAAAACAGACATTTTAATGAGTGCATTACGTACTTGTGCACTTTTGTGCCATAAACAAGCTCCAGAAAATATTGCGTCGTTTCCGTAAAAACATATTTAAGGCTGTGATCTATCACTTGCACACAGTTCAACTACGATTTTCTGCTCAATAATTATTTGATTTTAACATGCAACACGTAGTAGGTACCGTATGAGTGGTTAGAATAGAAGAGAAGAATGCAGTAGAATTTGCCATCAGGTGATATTTTAATATTTTGGCAATCATTTCACACTAGCAAAAGCTCATTATAACGTCCCAATTTTGCTGTTGATAGATTTGTATCTCTCGGTCCCTCCTTTAAAGAAACCTTGTTTCAATTCAGAAATGAAATTCTGGTCAGAGATCATTATCCCTAGACCAATATTTATTTTCATTTTACTTTGATAGAATGTAATAGCATTTGGCAAGGATTTGCCTATGCCATTTATAGTAGCATGGTTACCTTTTCATCATTTGAGTTGTACTTTGAGAATATGTGAGCATATTCCTCAGTTATTCCTGTAGTGATGACCATGATGGCCTGGTTGCCTCCCGCTCCTCCAGATGGCTCCCGTGGCTACAAAAGGTCACATCGTTACATAGATTACCCATATCTATCCCATTATAATGAAAGCTAATAATAAGGAAATTGTAGCATACCTTGAAACAAACAAGTAACACATAAGAACATAGACAAGAGAAAGCATAATACCGATTTTCATCGAAAGGCTATAACTTTATCATTATATTTTCATTCATTTATAGAATTATAACTTTATAGAATTAATTTGTATTATCAAAATTAAATCGTTGCGGATTTCTACTTAAATATTAATATTTATGGGGGTTAGTGAATTATTAACCAGAATAACCTGATATAATCCATCAAAAATGAAATTATATTAACTGAATTTAATGAAATTATTGTTTATGATTTATCTATACTACGACCTATCCACAGACAACATTAGCAAGTACTAGTCTTTGAGATAGGAAATACACCTTTGCAATGGTACTTTCGTTAGAAATAGGTTGTCCAAATATTTAAATATTTAATTATGTCTTGTAAAAGGGTAATGCAGGTATCTCTCAGTTTACCAGCACCTGGTATTCTGATCGACTCAGTGCCAAGTTATTCAATGTGCGGCTATTATTATGAGATATAAATAACTATCAAGATTTGGTTAAATGTTTAGTTTTTGTCTAGACGCAAGCTAAAATACTGAGAGGGACATGCAGGCTGTGACTATAAGAAAAATATAGATTATGATTGATTCGAGATCACAGGAATACACAGATGGACATATATTAGACAAGACTCAAGAACGAAACAGGGCAAGATGATGAAGTTGAGCGGGTGGTTTACCTCCTGCTCTGAGTCTATCCAGACTTCCACCTAACATATAGAATAAGAAAGTGACATACACGCTGAACCACTGAGGTGATGATTAGGTGGTAGCTGTACAGGTATACATTTTCTATTACTACATCTTAATGGTTTTACTTTTACATGTCTGCGTCTTCACATTAACAAAGCTATAAAGCATGATGACCTCCTGTTTATCTATTAATATCGCAAATTATCTTATCTCAAGTTCTAGATCCTATGTTGATGGTGTATACACACATAAACATGTGTACATATATATAGATACTGTGAACTTTAATTCATACACTATTATTATTGTAAATATGATTAATGTATTACTAATTAGATGAGCCTTAAATATTGTAGAATGAATATATATTTGATATATTCGTTCCAATCCTACTGGAACACAACGTTTAGCTAAAATATCTAAATCTCAATTTACGAATAAATGACATATATTTTTATTTCCATTATATATGTGTCAGCGTGGTCTCAAGTAATGGAAGATCCGAATGCCTGCCTGCAGTTGATTTATCATAGAATTAATGATGTAATCCAATTGTACGTTTGTTATAGACAATGGATGTAAATCCTGATCTTTACTAAAACATATGTCTATTGCTAAAAATGTAATTTATACACATTGCATAACTGGATGACTAAGACATGTAAATAGAGGATGTGATCACTCTAATTGGGTTCCTTTTCGGTTGCCTACTGTTGCAAGTGCCTGTAAAGTCTCTTTTGTTTTAGAGTCATAGAAAAATCCTCCATAATCTAAGATCAAGGCACCAATTCTGTTGTATCCCATCTCCTAATCTTGCAGCAGATGCAAATCAAGTAACATGTCACACTGGTTACAAGATTGGACTGACGTTACTGGGCAAGATACTATTTTATTGGTTAAAACACTTTTCTTTAATAACGAGGCCCAGTCGTAATGGACTTTCGCAGCAGGTACTTCACACAATTGAGATTGTACAGTTGCAACAGCTGGCAATGTAAATAATCAGAAGGAACTTTACGAATGAAAGGAGGTTTTACTAGAGAAGAACTCTATATTGTGATTAGGTGAGTGTGTACATGTATAGGTAAATGATATTGTGATTACATTTTGCATTTAAACAACCAGTGTTAAGCACACAGATTCAACGTGTCATATACTCCATAAATCCGAGTGATTTATGAAAATATATGTAACGTGTGGAATATTGGGTCATTCCCTTGGGCACAACAGAAGAGTTCCTTAGTCAGAACATTGAGTTGACGTCACAGGCAACAATATATAAATCGGACAGTCATTGTGAGTGCTTGGTGGTGGGACTGACAGGCCAGGGTAGAACCTAATCAAGGAGGATTGATTAACCTCTTATTCATTAACCTACCTGATTAAGAATGGTGAAGGCTTCAACTAACGCCTGCTCGAAGTTTGCTGGGCCTTTACTCGTGAACTCCCTCAGTAACTTTCTCATTTTCTGTGGAATAAAATGAAATATATTTAAACTTTGCTTTGGAAGTGTGGATGGTAAACATTTAGACTAATAACGTCTATAGACCTCAGCATCCCTGCCTTGCCACTATCCAATGTTCTTTCCTGTATGTTGAAATTGAAAACGGAAAACGATTTATAACCATTGGATAGGATGGTCTAGATATTCGCGTCAATATTCATCAAATTTTATGGAATGCCCCTAGATCTATGCATTATATATCGAAAACAGGTAACATAAAGAATGAAAAGATATCCAACCTTTGTATTCTGGGCGGTCGCTTGCACTAAAATTGTCCCCAAACAGTTATCCAAATAGTTTACCTGCTCCGAGACCTGGAAAAAGAGGCCCATCGTCATTTAATAAGGAGCTTGGCAATTTAACGAGTTGAAGCAATAGAATCAATTAAATCCATTGGGTTTGACGTATCTAATATGACAAGCATTTATTAGAAGGATCTACTTTTCCTAATCCTCTTAGAACTGACTGAATATCGCGAATGGCAGGCGTATTTGATATCAAGCCATTCGTTACCGATCAGTCCGAAATCATGAAGATAATTACAGATGAGTAGACGTACTAGCATGATATTGAAGAAGTCATTGGTACTGAGCGACTCCAGTATCTGTGTGACAGTTGCTATGGCAACGTCACGAGCAAAACCTGTCATGCTTCCACTGGTGTCTAGTAAGATAATGACATCCTTCGCGGACGAAATGGCCTGAGTGTACCTAGGGAACAAAACGAATAGTGGCTGTAACTTTCAACAAACCGGAGTGCCAATTAGCATTTAGACTGTTTTCCAACATTTCCAGTGACTCTCATTATTTCAAGAAGAAGTGTGACTGACTAATCACTCGTTTTGTCCCTGAATTCATTGCTCCCGAGCTGATATTACAGATTATTCACGTATTTCATTTGGACCAAGCCAACCAATTACAGTAAGGACCCGTATAATAACCAAGGAGCTACGCTAATTTCGAAGCCTCATTTGCACCGTTCATCTTGTTTACATGTAGCTTCTAAAGACTTCTTATATCCCTATACTATAATATCAAATGTAGTAGTATCGGCAGGTGGCGTACTACCTAAAATCTATTTGAATATAGCGTAGTAACATTCAGTGAGAGAAAGAGCGAGTGTCCCTTTATTCTAGTCAATTAGCGTCACATTTAGTAATTAAAAGACTATTAGTTCACAAATGAAAAGGTAACACATTTAGAGTTAGTGCTCTGGAAAGGAACAATTTTAACTTCCATCTCGTTGGGTACCAATTACAATGGTAATGAAACAAATGCTCATTCTTCTGCCCTAAATCCAAATCAATGATAAATAATGAAGATGTACACATTTATAAAACTCGAGGTAATTACCGGAATGAAAATTATAAGAATGTTCTGGGTATATTTTACCATGTCTGCACACAAACCTCTACAGGCAACATCCATTTCATCAATACTCATTTGAAATATGAAAGGGCCCTGGAGACATCCTTCGGGCAACATGAAACAATTTCAATCAAATATGAAGAGAGAAGAAACAGTTTCGTAATGACGCTGGAAGAGAGCCAATGTCTCATTCTAAGAGAAACACATGTTTCCCTTTGGGAGGCATCCATATATCGACTTGAGCTCCTATCAACCCATTCCCTTGGCGGATATAAAAATCTGTGATCCCTAGGAGCTGTGGACCACCTAATAAAGTCCAAAGCCTAATACAGATCCCCAACTTTGATGTGACATACTCAAGGAAAATACCTAAAGGGTTTACGTCAGACGGCTGGTCGCGTTCTTCTGAATATTTTCTCATCAAATCCCTTCATACTTTCACCCTGATACAAACCTCGTCTCATCGACCGCACGTTAACAACCTTTTTCCTCGTAAAGAGGCTGATACAATACCGAGTTTCTACCATGATCGTGTCTTTTCAAATACAGTGATTTGGGGCGCATCCTTGGGACAACCAAAGATGTGCGGGCCCCTGCATTAGGACAGGACAGCCGCTATCCAACTGCTGTCCGAGCAGAGTAAGCTAACTCACGCGAATTCCGCCTAGCTATCCAATCCCTTAGTATCACATGCACGGGACCGATTTGGAGCAGGTTGGGACACAGGTTAGGACCATATGATTTTTGTTTTTCGTGTGAACCACGAGAGGGCAGGGCAGGGGTGGGGAGGTGAGATATTGAGTCAAATCATAGAGCAACATACCCGCCGCCCCTCCAACCAGAGAGGGCCAGGCACCTACACTCACAGCTGTGAGGCTGCCGTGGCGGCCTCCACCATTCTCTTATACGGCAAAAGCACCATGATCATGTATATACACACAGTGAGGAACCACTATATGTATACGTTTTAGTATGCCATGGATGGCACAATTCTTCAACTTTTATCATGGATTTTGAATTTTTAGATGGTATTTTGAATGCATGACATAGTGTATAGCAAGTCACTCGGATGTCAGATGTATTTAGCCTATCCATGAATATGTTAGAAGTATGTACATGGGACATTTTCATAGGCTGCCATGTAAAAGACAATGAATCGCTATGGTGTACCAAGAAAGAATAGTCCTAAACTTTCAAATTATGTGTCATGAAACCATTCACTCGCTTAAACATTATATATTTATGGTTGGCGGTATTTGATGCCCAAATATAAACCTTACACAGGGCTGTCAAGTCTCACGCTTCAAAATCTCACGCATAAAATTAGTTCATATTTTTCCCTCACTAATTCATTTAAATGACATGAAAAATCGCCGATATTCAGACGATTTAGATCGACGATTTACATTTGGGTGTATATTTTCCGTACAAAACCAATCGTGAGAGAACCATTAAAACTGAAAATCCGGAAGACACCTGAAGCATCATTTTCACGTCCGTCCAGAGTAGCGGGAGTGCCCCAACATTATAAGAATAAACTGACAATAGAATTCAACTAGAATGACGATATATTCTAGCCATTTTTATGGTTTTAAGTCCAATTTTTCTTTTAGCTAGAAGGGAAACAACCTGTCTTTGTATTGCCATCAGCAAATAAAAGAATCTCTGAATTGAATTGAATTGAAACCTATGGGAAATAGGCCGTTTTTAAGGGGGGAAATGAAAATGATTTAAACAATTCTACCATATGGATGAAATGCTAAGATTTTAATATTCAGCGTGACGTAGCCTACGGTGATGGTGGGGTAGAGAAGGAAAAATTTGCCAGGCCAGTGAATGCTAATTACCGGTATAATATATTAAGCTGCCGAAATACAGAGAATTACAGGAGTGAGTGAGTGAGATTGGTTGCTTTACGCCCTTATCAACAGCTGGGTATCCAAGTAATATGGTAGATTTGCTCATTACTCCACTCTCCAGTGAAATAATATAATGTGGAATTGCATAGTTCAATGTTGGCCCTAGAATAGCCCTTTCATTGATTAAAATCCAATTTTTTTCCGGAGGGGGGTGGGGGTGGGGGTGGGGGCTTATAGCGCCCCCAAACAGGCACAGCATGATATGACCATGGGATCTATGATTAAATCTATGTAAAAGTTATAAGAGAAGTGTGAATCTCTCCATAGGAAATAAGTGTGTGACATGGTAGGGTCGCTGCTTTTGCCATATAACTGAGTGCGACCCGTCCTCCAGTGTGGCCTCACTGACCCCCACTACTCAGCTCTCTCTTGGTGGTAAGAGGAGGGGAGGACGCTGAGTAAGGAGGGAGGGGTGGCTATGTAGCTGAAAGTTCAAGGGATTAAACGAGGAGACACCATGCAGCGTGGAGGAGAGTGGACGTAGGGGCGGGAGAGTGGCAGATTCAAACTGACCTCACTCACTGTGTTTATGTCCATTGCCGAGCGCTATTAATAGACGGAGCAATATAAACCACCTGCGTTTAGTCCCGCTAAATGAACACACATATAATATGCGTTTCGACCTTGCAGGGGTATAATATTATGGAGGATCAAATGTGACTATAATGATTTAATATTGCGACGTCGCATACTATATCGCATATATTTCTATACATTTCTATACATTTTATTGCGATGGGGATATCACCTAGATACCACAGTAGACATATTCGGCTATAAATTTAACACAATTATATTATGCATCCTTCTCTCGCTCTCTTGCTCTCCACTCTCTCTCCTCTCTTCTCTCACACCCTCTCTCTCTTACTCTATCCCCATGTATCCCGTCTTCCTTAATACATAATCACCAACCACTCACCTGCCCACACACAAGAAGCAATTCATATGCTTAATAATATTAGAATGAGCCATTATGGTTGACCACCAATAAGCTCTATTTTTTTCTTCATGAATTCATATCAATTCCATTTTCAAGAATACCTTAAAACAACCAAGTGGACAATGTAGGAGACATTAAAAGCTAACGTTTCAAATTTTCTCTCTCCCAAGTTTCAATTTTATTGACAGTGTTGCTCTAATGATCACACATGAATATACAACATACATGGTCAATTCTATTTTTGGGGCGTCCATAAGGTTTCTACATGATATCTTCACAGATATCGACTTTAGACATGATTTATGCAGTTCATTAAATCCGTCATTGATTATGAAAAAGGACACAATGGCAAGTCTAGCAGGAAGGAGTAAAAGAGGCAGTGAACGCTGCTCTGTTTTTCAGAATTGCGCTATTCTTTCAAAATGATGAGCTGTTAGAACATATGGTTGTGTTGCGTCGGCCGGGTCTACTGGTCATACCAGAAATGCGGAGGTTGTGGGGCATTGTCCCCCTCCCGCTGGGGGGGGGGGGGGGGCACCACCATTTACCCCTATTTGGGCCGATACCGTCTACAGTTCCACTGCACCTGCATGTATAAGGAAGAGGGGGTAGAGTAAGAGAGAGGAAGTGAGAAGAAAGAGCGTACTCATGTACAACCAGTTAATGACTCTAATTACTCTGCCCCCTCTTCCTTATAGATGCAGGGCAACAGAACTGGCGGGGGGCAAGGGGGGCACTTGCCCCCCTAATAATTATATTGCAATTCTTAGTCTAGTATAACATAACATAACAGCTTAGTGATATTAGAATGAGCCATATTGGTAGATATAAATAATCATATATCCAAGCAATTGTGAACCGTATATTGGTCTAAAACGTATCTCCCATGCATGTGTTGCCCCTAATTACCACCCTTATTGTGGGGCAGTGTGCCATCATACATAGACATGGCAGGTACTGGAGGAAGGGGTATTGGAGGAGGGGGTACCCTGGAGTAGCATTAATTGTGAAAAACAATGATAATACCACCGTCAGATTTATTATGCACAAAAAATAGTTAACATAGGTTTGAATGGAACTCCAATTGAATCCTATGTTAATTCTTACTGCACAAGTGTTTGTTTGCATAGGTTTGAATGGAACTCTCATTGGATACTATGTTAATTCTTACTGCACAATTTTTTGTTTGCATAGGTTTCAATGGAACTCTCATTGGATCCTATGTTAACTCTTACTGCACAATTTTTTGTTTGCATAGGTTTCAATGGAGGCCCAATAGACACCAGTGTTATTAGTGTATCATTATTTGTTGTGAGCACTGGAACATATGGGGGATAGTGCATGTTTTAATGGCTTTCCCAGCCCTGGAGTAACCACAATTTTCAAAATTATTCATGACACATTTTAGCAGATTAGACTAAATGTGGGGGGTACTGGAGGATGTACTGGAGGAGGTTACTGCATGAGATGAGATAACTGCAGAAGGTAAGTGGAGGAGATTACTGCAGGAGGTTACTGGATATAACTGGAGGAGGTTATTGCAGGAGGTTACTGGAAGGAGATTACTGGAGGAGGTTACTGGAGGAGGTTACTGGAGGAGGTTACTGGAGGAATTAATGTAGGAGGTTAATGAAAGAGGTACAGGAGAACGTTACTGGAGGACCTCCTCCTGTATGTCCTCCTGTACCTCACCCTGTTATATCCTCCAGTACATCCCCCTATACATCCTCCTGTATGTCCCCTCCCCCCCCCCCCCCCGTACCTCCTCCTGTATGTCCCCCTGTACATCCTTCTGTATGTCCCCCTGTATATCCTCCGATATATCCCCCTGTACATCCCCCTGCACCTCCTCCTGTACATCCCCATGTATGTCACCCTGTATATTATGGAAGACCACAATGGGTAATACCGAGGTCGGTTACCGAGGTCGGTGTCAGACTGGTATGGACTGGACCGGGTCGGCACCAGGACCAGACCGCCAACTCCCGTTCTGTGCCGACCCGACCTCCGACCTCCGATCACCGGCGGCCCGACCTCCAACTTTTGTCTCCATGTCTCCCCAATTACATTTCATTGATCTCATCTTGTTCACAATAGCTTCAATATATGAAAACAATCCGAGGAACAATAGCTCTTTATATACCTGGTTATACCGAAAAGAGACATTCTAAATGGAAAAAAGTTAAATCCTCACAGAACAAGAATCAGAGGAAGATAGAAGGAAGCGGGGACAGGACAGAGAAGTAAGGGGAGACAGGAAAGGGGACAGGATGTGTGTGTGTGTGGGCAGGGGGGGGGGGGGCAGGGGGCAGGGGGCAGAGAGGGAGGCAGAGTGAGAAGGAGCGATATCAAGAGATGAGGGACAAGAAGTGAGAGATGAGGGACAAGAGATGAGGGATGAGAGGCAAGAGATAAGGGATGAGAGGTGAGAGATGAGGGAGGAGAGGTGAGAGATGAGGGACAAGAGATGAGGGATGAGAGGCAAGAGATAAGGGATGAGAGGTGAGAGATGAGGGACGAGAGGTGAGAGATGAGGGACAAGAGATGAGGGATGAGAGGGAAGAGATGAGGGATGAGAGATAACAGATGAGGGACAAGAGATACACTAATAACACTGGTTATAATAAAAGGGGAAATAGAGATAAAATTAATGGTAGAAGTAATGGTAGAAGTAATGGGAGGTAGTGTAGGTAGAAAAGGTGAGCGATAATAGGGAATGTTGATAATTTTAAAGAATTTGTAATTGAAAATGGTAGAGGGGGAAATAAGAATTATAATGAGGGTGAAAAAAAAATAAGGAAAATTAATAGTTTAGAAGTTATGAGGGTTGAAATGTGAGAAGGTTGTATGGTAGGGATATAGTGGTAAGGTGAGCGATAATAGGGAGGGTTCATAATTTTAAAGAATTTTTAATTGAAAATGGTAGAGGGGTAAATAAGAATTATAATGAGAGTGAAGAAATAATAAGGAAAATTAATAGTTTAGAAGTTATGAGGGTTGAAAGATGAGAAGGTTGTATGGTAGGAATATAGTGGGAAGGGTTGTATGGGCAGTTGGTATGGGTAGCAAGCCAGCATGTAAGCAAGTGTCCTACCTCAGTGGTGTCCAATCTCCCAGTGCCAAATGAGTTGATGAATGAATCAATGATCTGACCCACTTCACACCTTGATAACCTCCTCCAACATCCCCCTATACATCCATCCCTTTCCAGTACCTCCCCCAGAAACCTCCTCAGGTAACTTCCTCCAGTAACCGCCTCCAGTAACCAAATATACCCCTTTCCAGTACCTCCACCAGTAACTTCCTCCAGTAACCTCCTCAGGTAACTTCCTCCACCACTTTTAACAGGTATGGGGGGACATACAGGAGGATGTTCAGGATGACACACAGGGGGATGTACAGGAGGAGGTACAGGGGGATGTACAGGAGGTATACAGGGGGATATACCGGGGGATGTACAGGGGGACATAGAGAAGGATGTACCGGGGGACATACAGGGGGATGTACAGGAGGTACAGGGGGACATACAGGAGGATGTATAGGGGGATGTACAGGGGTACATGAGGATGTACAGGGGGATGTACAGGGGGATATACAGGGTGAAGTACAGGAGGACATACAGGAGGAGGTATCCTCCAGTAACCTTCTCCTGTACCTCTTCCATTAACCTCCTACATTAATTCCTCCAGTAACCTCCTGCAATAACCTCCTCCAGCAATCTCCTTTGGTATCCTCCTGCAATAACCTCCCCCAGTTACCTCAAGTAACCTCCTCAAGTAACCCCCTCCAATAACCTACTCCAGTAACCTCCAGTAACCCTCTCCACTAATCTCCATTAACCCCCTCCAATAACCTCCCCCGTAACCCCCTCCAGTAATCCCTTCCAATAACCTCCTCCAGTAACCCCCTCCAATAACCTCCCCCAGTAACCCCTCCATTAACCCCCTCCAGTAATCTCCTCCAGTAACCCCTTCCAATAACCTCCCCCAATAACCCCCTCCATTAACCCCCTCCAGTAATCTCCTCCAGTAACCCCTTCCAATAACCTCCTACATTAATTCCTCCAGTAACCTCCTGCAATAACCTCCTCCAGCAATCTCCTTCGGTATCCTCCTGCAATAACCTCCTCCAGTTACCTCAAGTAACCTCCTCAAGTAACCCCCTCCAATAACCTACTCCAGTAACCTCCAGTAACCCTCTCCACTAATCTCCATTAACCCCCTCCAATAACCTCCCCCAGTAACCCCCTCCAGTAATCCCTTCCAATAACCGCCTCCGGTAACCCCCTTCAATAACCTCCCCCAGTAACCCCTCCATTAACCCCCTCCAGTAATCTCCTCCAGTAACCCCTTCCAATAACCTCCCCCATTAACCCCCTCCATTAACCCCCTCCAGTAATCTCCTCCAGTAATCCCTTCCAATAACCGCCTCCGGTAACCCCCTTCAATAACCTCCCCCAGTAACCCCTCCATTAACCCCCTCCAGTAATCTCCTCCAGTAACCCCTTCCAATAACCTCCTCCAATAAACCCCTCCAGTAACCTCCTCCAGAACCTCCTCATGTAACCCCTCTATATACACCTCCTCCTGTAACCTCCCCCAGTACCAGTAATTAATTAGATAAAAGAGGATAGATAGATGAGCTGAAAGTTGTTACTGAAGCATAACAAATCTATGCGAGAGGTAACATGGTTCATGTATACATTTGATATGATTTGTTAATAGATCTATACCCATTGAACATAATCAGTTAATGCCAGAAACTGGAAATATCTTAATTCTAACTGGAAAGAAAGCTCGTTCGATCTGAATAAATCTTGATTAGTATCAAAGAGCAGAACCTCCTTGCCATTGTATGCTGGCACATTGCCCCATCTTTGATAAGGGGATATTAGGGGCAACACATGGGTGATAAATGTTAGACCAATACATTGTTCACAATTGCTTGAGTATATGAAAACAATCCGAGGAACAATTGTTCAACTACTCTTGTCCATTGAGTGGTCAGCTTTGAGAGCTTGGTGGGTATCTAAATTACACCATGAATTTACCCTTATCCTTCTAGTCATTATGCCCCCCCCCCCCACACACACAACCACTCCCCCAATAGAAAAAGCATATGAACATATCAGTATTCTCACATATAATCACAATGTTTTTGTATCAATCCAATGTATTTCAAGTAAATATACCAACAAGTTCCTCTCACATTATGCTAACATGTAATCGTACCTAGGCAGGTGAATATTTACATGGAATACATTGATACTGATAGGTATTGAGATATGTAGGAATCATCGATGTTGTTTCTCTGGGTTATTGGGATGTAGTAAGTAACATGGTTATGTGTATGGCGGTATAAGTATGTGGCAGATCATGTATGTCCACATAACGTATGTATTTAATCACATTTGATCAATTAGATTAGAAAATTGTTTATTCGCCACTGAGTTATACAAGTACAGAAACAAAGTGTGACAAAAAGGTCGACTAGCTTATGGAATGAAAGATCCCATGTTTTCCCGCTGTTACCTTTTTGGGGAGGAAAAAATAAGAAGACTAATAGAGACTAACACATGAGTTTAAATACAGGGTATTGGCAAGATATAAAGTATGAATACATAATATATAACTAAGTCCATTACAGTTACAGTTCATATCAGATCGGTTGGGCATTACATATATAGGTTTTTTGGGTACAGAAAATTGACATGTACTTATTAATCATTCATATACTGTGCGAATGTAGTGGTAGACATATATATGTCATCATTTCATCATCCTCCTTCCTCTCCCCTCCCTCTCTGTCTCTCCTCACTTCTCTCTCTTCCATCCCTCTACAAGGCCCCACACACTGGACCTTGGCGACCTGGGCTCCGATGACCGGGGCTCCAATAAAACAGCGAATTGTACCGACATTGTTTTTTAATGTTTCTCACTTTGGACCCTACCCCCTAGTACCCCCGCCCTCCTCTGCTACCCTCCTACCTCCTCCTACCATTTGTTGTTAGTGTCTAATACCTGCTCCCCACGGTAATGGCCGATGATTTTAGCAGGTGTGTATCAAGCCTGACAACTGTTTTACCGCATAATACCACCCTCCAAGGGAAGACAATACCCCTGCGATGGTCCAAACGCAGGGGGTATATTAATGAACATATGTGCGTTGATTTAGCGGTACTAAACGCAGGCATATACTGAATGAGGTCATTTTGAATCTGCCGCTCTGCCTCTTCTACAAGTACAAGCTAGACTTGCACACACATACACACACACACATACAAGTATACTTATTATGAACAGAAATAAGGATGTCCAGACAAAAATATCATCATATCTCTAGGTATCTATACATACAAATACATGTATATGGGTCAGATTTTCAGAAAATGTACAATTCAACTTCACCAATCTTCTCAAATAACCCATATTTTAGACGAAAATAAAGTTCAAAATACAGTTCAACCTAACCAAACAGATTGCTAGAATCAATGCAATGCAGAATATTCCCGAATTTACCTAGTATTGACCAAATTGCAGCCTTATTTTGAAGAATTTACTGAATGTGTACAGCTGCCAATTGTACATTTTCTGAAAATCTGACCCATATACGATACATACACACACACATCCATACCACCGTATATACAATTGTACAAGTCTAGCAAATGAAAAAAAGTAAATAAGTAAGTGACTAGGGGGTTTGGATTTTAATCAACGAAAATGCCATTCTTGGGCCATAAGCCATGTCTACTAGGAAGGATGCACCAGCACATAGACTCTAGTACAGCCTACCACTACGGCCCAGGTACAGGGCTCTCGAGTTGTGAGATCAGAAATGCGTGAGATCCCAGGCGAGCGGAGCGAGCCACCCATCCAGCTGGGGGTTTGGATTTTAATCAACGAAAATGCCATTCTTGGGCCAACATTTAACTATGCAATTCCACATTTTGTTGTGTATATTAGTGTGTTCTGCTAATTTTGAGATATCAACTTTCTATTTTTTTTTTATTCATTTTAGGCCTATAATATACTTAAACAGTATCATTGAAAAAACAGTATTCCCCATGAATGTTTCAACGCATTGTCTACTGATTACTATCATTATGAATATAAATACAATTAAGTTAGTAAGCTACATGTAATTTGAAATAGAAGAACCATTGGGGAAAACAGCATAATAATTACCATCTCAATTCAAATGCTTTAAAATCTTAAAATATGTTATTGGCTTACACATTGAATCATCAGGCCCGCATTCTTAATTCCTAATTAATTCTGAATATTTAAGAAACATAGATTAAATCTCGGATAAATGATTAATATATCAAAATGAAAAGATTAATTAAATAATGATTACAAGAAACGATGACGACGTCTTGTCCTCCATGTGTAAGGCATACTGATTTTCAATTTTAAGGGTTCTCTCACGATTGATTTGCTACGGAAAATATACACCCAAATGCATATCTGAATAGTCTGAATATCGGCGATTTTTCGGTATTTGATATGCGATTTAAATGCCAAGATGAGACGGGAGGATATTTCCCTAGATGAGATTAGTATATTTGAATCAAATCATTTCATTTAAAAGATTTAATTTTATGCATGAGATTTTGAAGCTTTAGCGTGAGATATTGGCTAAATGCGTGTGTCACACGCTAAATGCGTGAGACTTGAGAGCCCTGCAGGTAGACTCTAGTACAGCCCACCACTACGGCCCACTTATGGTATACTTATGTATGGAGAAACAGAAGTGGCCTCCACACTGCCCCCACGTGTCAAACGCAATAACTAAGAAAAGTGGAGAGGCCAAAGGACACGGGTTAGGATACGGGTTAGGATACGGGTTAGGACAGCCAGCCACTGCACCGCGCACTAGCTACTCGACGCTACTCCACCGCTATACTTGCAAAACCAGTCTATCCAACACGCTCGCTACTCACTGGAGCCCGGGGATAATCGCGAGGACGGCTCTGTTGGCACTGTCCTCAAAAAGTTGTACAACTTATGTCTAGCGCGGATAATTGAAAAACCACGATCATGAGAGAGGGCCCAGAATCGAACTAGGTCAGGGTAATTTCTCCCAGAGGCCATGACATATAGTTGGTACTATGCGTGAGCGGACTAGATTTAACCTGATGACTGATTCATTCCCCCATGTCCCTAAGAGCAACCACCTAAACACCTTCGGCCATGGATGTATATGAGGACCATTTTGCAATAAGTTTATTTTCAATGGAGGGCCAAAGTCTGAGAGGAGCGACAGTGCTTCTGTCTGCTGGGGCAGCTTCCCTAGATTGCTAGCGGTGTTCAAAGATATCATTAAGATCCCTAGATATATCAAAGAGTTTAGAAGCACATAAAAGCCACTTACTCAGGCTATATATTACTTACCATCTCCGAACGCGGCAATCAAACGCATCGTCCGACCCAAGTGGCCATGCGGTACCTATAAGGCAAATGGCACATTCGAAATTAGAACAGGAGCCTTGCTAGGTGAAATTTGCATTCCTCTCCCCAGCAATTCGTTATCAATGGGAAATGCATAGAGACAATCAATCTTGTATATCCATTTTAGATGTATCTCGACATCAATACATTCTGAAGCAAATCAGTCTCCCAAAGGGCAATTTAGAACCTTGATAAGCATAAATATGATGCATACCCCGTTAGGGCTGTATTGCATGATGCATACAGATACATAAGCAATCATGGCCAGATGTTCAAACTGGGAGTGTATAATTTGTCTTTATAGTCAGAAAGGAAAAACAGTTCCTGTGTTCTGTTGGCAGCATTGTTGCAACTCTCCACACAACATATTCATCAATCGTTTCTAATACTGGTGATGCATGATACTTTATAAACGCCCAAATAAGGTAAAAAAAACGAATCGCAATCTTGGTATTTTGCATTGAAGTATTTGGGGCAATTTACATTGCATTGTGAGGACTGTTTTGAATATAAGGTGTGTCGGGCTAGCTCGCTGCGTCGGAGAACATATGAATTCAGATAAATCCAGAGGAGAAAGGTTAAAGTCAAACATCAACCGATGAAGGAGAAACGCGTTCATAATATCATAGCTAGGGTAATTTCACTCCTTTTGCAACAGCAGGTTAAGCCCCTATTATCAATTCCAAGTGCAGTGCTCCCACCCAATATCTATGAACTAGCCAGTTGTAGCATCAATACTATAACATGCCTTACAGTCTCAGTACCTCGGCGACACATATATGTACATAAAATCACTTCGAATGAAATTTGCATTTGGAATAAAAACTGATATAAGTAGGTGTCGAAGCGAAAGTAGCGCCTACCTGGATATATACGTAGAAGCCCATGAATGCTACAGAAATACTGCCATTTCAGTGTGCGGTCATGTTGGTGATTTTTCTTGTAGTCAAAGTTTAGTCTGCTAGTCCAAAGAACCGTCCTTAATGCATCCTGGGCTGAAAAGGTCAAATGCAAAGTTCCTGAAAGAATCGGCCTTCAAAAGCCCATAGAAAGCTGCGCACTTCGATCTGTCTCATTTTTTAAAATAAAGGATTTTAAAATTGTTGCACGACAAATTCAATGCACCCGGAAGAGGGGAATTCCAAGAGACTTTAGCGTTTCCTTTTTTCTTTAATGGATTATTTTCGGTACCAGAAATTGTCTCGAATTGTTCTTTGATCTCCCTGTTTTAGTCAAAATGAAATGTATTATATAAGAAACTTCATATTTTAAAAGTCTGTAACAAAAAGAATGCTCGGCTACATCACGTGGCTGCAATGACAGCGCATCCCGTTAAAAATTCATAAATGACACCTGCTGCACTAAAATGTTAAATGTACCTTGAGCTAAAATTGAATAAAGTAAGCTTATTAACAGGGGAAATACCCATGCAAACTCTTCCCCCAAATGGGAAATATTGATAAACACAAAACCAAAACTTACATTCATCATCCACATTGGTTGGGATATGGACGGTGCTCAGACTATAGTTGACTGGCTTCCCTTTATATTTGGGTGACTCGGACAATAAGAAGGCGGACGTGTTCAGTTTCTTGGCACGGAGATAATCAAAGGGCTGAAAGAGCACACGACAAACAAGTGTTCAATCGCTTCGCCTACCTAATCAGGTTACTATTTGCCTGTGCTTGTAAACGGCACCTTGGATCCGTGGCCACAGCAATTGGTGTCAATACAGTTCAAGTATACACTCTCGCCTACTTAAAAGGATGTATCCAAACTACAGTGGCTACTTTGTAGAGTAGACTCATCTCACTGGGTTATATTTTTTCGCTTTTATGTGTGGTACAGAAAGTACTGTGAATAGCCCAGCATACACTCAGGTCGTATGAGCGTGTGAGCAACGAAGACGCGTGCTGTTGACAATTGTATGTAAGGCCGAAAACAACTAGATCTACTTTTTAACATTTCCCTCACACATCATGGGCAACTATTAGTTATTTGCAATTATCATTGAAATACTATGACTCTCAACTACTAGAAAAAGCCTCTTGGTGATTGATATAGTAGTTATCGTTCCGGGCATAGGCAATCCATATAGGTTGTGCCTACATTTATGGTCTATTTAGATCATGAATCAGTCGTACATAGCGGGTTTATAGACCTTCATACATTGCAAATTATGCTTGACATTGATTGAGTGTACATACGAACGACTTCATAAACGCCTGAGAAGAGATCTATGATATTCATAGACTTAAGATTATGTAATGATTAGTGGCTAAATTGTTAATCCCTGACACATTATCTAATATAGCGCAATCTCTAAGAGTGCTGATGATCCCTCTATTTAGGTCACTCGCATGGTTAAATCTTGGGGATCGAGGAGACAGGGAATGTTTAATCGATGGCTGACTGTTGGCTATTATGAATAATATCAATTCAAGGTTTTAGATTGTAAAACAACGTCCAAACTATCATAGTGATAATAAAACTCATTTTCTATTTACGACGTTGGTCATAATATTATAGTTACACCAGTTTCAAGTGAAGCCTAGTATAGCCATATACACAAAAAGAAACAGAATTCAAAAGTTTATAATTATAATGTGTGTGTAAAATGTTGCCTTACCTCATGGATCTTATCTAGTTTGACGTACTTTTTGTAATTGTATTCTGCACCAAGTTGTATGCTCTAAAAAGGGAATAGTCATACATTAGCATAGTTTATTATTCTACAGGAAAACGTAAAGAGGATATATACATATATATGCGAAACATTGGAATTATGATCTAAGCCTATTATAGAGAACTAGCCAGAAACATCTTTTTAGAAAGTGAAAAGTAAATATTTAGTATACGTATCAACTCTTATCTTTTTAATGTACAATAAGACTAGTAAGTATCACACATGACTCAACCTTACGATATATTTTTTCTGCACATATAGATTTGGAATGGAGAGAAATGATTTTCTGCTATGTCAGATTTGTAGGAATGATATATTTGATATATTCAATTGCTTGCAAGTCACCGAAAGTTATTTAATGCTTATAAGGTTGGTATGACGAATTTGCTGACAAACGGCTGTGGGGCCACTGACTGCATTTGTGAGTACAGGGAAAGAAAATTCATTATTGGAAGTTCCCCTTTCAAACAAATTTCTTTTGATAACGGTGAATTTCCCCATAGATCTGCTCTGCAAAGTATGTTGTTCCTGTTTTCAGAGTTATGTTCGAACCTACGGAAAGGATTAGACATTACTGAATTCACACCGCCTAGTTTAAAATGCGTGTTGGTGATTAAACAAAAATGTACCAGTGATTAATTCTTCGTAGCATTGTTCCTTTCCAAGGATTTTTCTGGTCCCTCAGAGAGAACCAATTTCAACACTTCTCATCATATATTTACTCCAGCTCATCCCAGCGCTTTTTAAGAATTCCATTTCCGAGCCATTGCACGGACCCTTGCGTATTGCAATAAATGGACGCCAGGGAGCTCCAGCAATGACAACAATAGAGGGATTAAATTTGTTACGGTTTCTCCCGGTGCAGCAGCTTGTTGGGGGAAGGGAGGTGTGGAGAATAGATAATCCTGAGGTTCTAGCCGGACGTCACAGGTCCTCTAATCAACTAGGAGTGCCTCCTAATCCTACCTTCAGGAAACCCCCAAACCCAGGTCCCTTTCCATAGAGCGGTCCAGCGTTAGCCGAGCAGTTTCTCTACACGTAAATCATAGAGTAATGTACTTATCACTTGCTGCCCAAGTAATTGGAAAGGAGACGTCGATGGTATTAACACACAGAGTTCATTGCGACCATTCCATAATGTCTAAATACGGGTTCGCTGATAGGATGGACGAGGTTTACAGAATTGTGTGTTGCTTTCTTCCTGCCAAGGGAATGTTGCCTCACAGAGGAGTGAGGGATAGAGAAAGGATGGTAACTTACCATGCGTTGATCGACGGGATGGAGAAACCATAGGGGAGGGCTAGGAGACACGCAAGCCTTCCACAAAGCTCATTTGATATGATCAGTGAGTGAATTGGCCAAGGTTAGGAAGGCATCTGAGTGATTCTATAGGGGGCATCCTGCGGGGCCTCACTTAAGAAAAGATCCCTTGGTGCGAAGAAGGCTGGGAACATGGGCCATTACATCGGGTGACATTACTATTAGAGTTGAGTGATCGTATGGGGGCTTGAAGCAGGGATGCTAGCTGGACTATGGCATTGGGACATGCAAAGAGGATGTGTGGTGGGTGGTATACTAGATCAAGGCTTGTATTGACAATGCTTCGTGGCTGAAAGCCTTTGGCCCTTGGTTACATGTGTGAGGTAGCTATCCAGCTATGTAAAATCATCATAGTGTAAACTTACAAATGCATACATATATACACACCTACATGTATATTCGAGATGGCTATTATTTCTTCCCATCATAGCTCGATAATTAATATTCAGATGCAATCACTAAGCATTTTCCCATATATTATCATGGTAGATGTCACACGTTTTAACATAAACCCATCTTGATTTATAACGCTTTTCATATATAATTTTTATATAACCGCTAGGTATGTCCCATGAAAGACTGTTTAAATCAATAATTGCGTGCATATGCAGTTTCAGTGTTTCGGTGCCCTCAAACATTTGCTCTAGGATAAGCTAGGATAGTTACAAGGTAGGCACGTGATCAGGGCCCGTTCGGGTAGGCAATGATCTGGATAAACAAATACACCTATATACAGATATGCACCTAAGTCATTCACATATATGTATTAGTGTTTAAGAAAAAAAGCAATCGGCACAGTGCGAGATACATATGTGTGTTGTTAAAAGAAGATATTTTTCATCAAGTTAGCGCCAAAAGAAGAATATGGGCTCGGTGCGATGGTTTGGCATTTGTATTGCCACGCCCCAGATTATAAAGGGTAATCAGGGAAATCCTAAAAGCGTCAATCTGGACGTGCCAGACCTTATAGAATATTATAGAATGAAAGATCGGAATAAAAAAAGACAATGATAATTGATTGCAACCTCTTCAATCGTGCTTGGAGCAGATGCCTTACATATCAATGCACCAAAATGATGCATCACTATCATTTCACATCTCGTGGAGTCTATCTATGCCTAATCGATCTTCAGAGGAATGGCTTCTGCTTACAATGACGGCTCACAGGGCGTATACAATATATGTTTGTGTGCATGTTCCACAAGTCATTATGGGCATGAACATAATGCTTTATATAACAGAAAATTGAGGTAAAAGGTGAAATTTTATTGATCCATTATCAATTTTAGGCCGTGAATAGCGGGCTAAATTAATGAATTACACAGTGAATGAATTGATGAATAGTGATATATTATGTGTTCTTCCCCTTTGTACATTTTACTGCAATACATAATATTTATAATAATTTTATTGAATGGTGTAGGCCAAATGGACTGATAGCCAATGCAGCCAAAACAGTGTACCAAATTTTATGGTTTTTTCGGGCCTAGAAGAATTTTAAACAATTTTGATGACCTATTCTGTATGGGTACCAAAATACAATAAGTTAACTCATTCAAATATCTAGGTACAATAATATCGGAAGATCTATTGTGTAAAAAGCATGCAGAAAAGGCTATGTCAACTGCCAAATGGAAGATTTCAGAGTTGAGGAGACGTAAATTTATACATGACTATAATGAACTATCTGGTCGCTTGGTTAAAACTTATGTACTCCCTCTCCTTGAATTTTCGAATTTTCTGATTCTAAGTGCTGGCAAACCTCCGAAAAAACGTATCCAAACAGTGTGGTAGCGGGCCCTATGACTAGCATATGGCCAGGACAGAACAAATGAGGAATTACAGACTCTTTTCAGGATACTTTCTCTTGAGAAAAGAGCTGGAATAACTGCTCTGAGGTTAGTATCTAGCAGGAAAAACAACTATGAACTGTTAGAAAATGATGGTATCGTTCTCTGTAACAGACAGATTGGAATGCTGAAAATAAAGAGACCAAAAACAGGGAAATATAGGGCTAGTGTATTCTAAAAAATAAAAAAAGTATGGATGAACTTCTGACAGATCTACGAATCGGACAAGATCGGGAATCTTTAAAGAAGAAAGTCAAACAGGAATATATAAGAAGAGAGGAATTGGGGGCTGTGTAATGTACGTCAATGTAATTACCTGTGACTTGATAGACTGCTATGACCTGAATTAATATTTGGGTGTACTTGTTTCTTTATTTCTGTTGACTTAATTGAATGTCCGAATGTGGAATCTTGCAGTATGTCTATTTTTAATTGTTGTCATAGAAGCGGTTTTGATGAGAAGTAATGTAATAAGAAATGGTTATAACGAATTTATTCTAATTTTGTCTGTGTGAGTATAATTAACGGAGTATCTAATATAATTCTTTTATTGATTGTGATTGAGTGTTTTGTAGATTAATGTAGTATATTTGTAACGTTGATTGTTACTTTTATGAGGCGCCACATGAAACATCACCAAGTGATATTGCGTTTTTTCGAATAAATGGATTAAATATTTTTATTGGCCTTTAATATAATTTTAAAAAAAATAACAATATATAGATAAGTCAAATGTTCTGATACGGTAATAGAATGGTTAGTTCTATTAAGCAACAATAGCATTGGAAATATGGAAGACTCCCTTCACTTATAATTATGGCAAGATTTTAAAAAGACTCAAATTACCAAAAGAAGATTAATGCATAAACTTTGATCTGTGATCACATGAACACACAAAATCACACAATAATTAAAGCTATACAAAATATACAAAAAAGACAATAGTTTGTTTAGGAATTGAAGGAGTCTACTTGGCCCAATTCTCCCATTCATATTGGGTCTAAAATGTCCCCTCTGGCTTACAATACTCGAACCAGCTTGTATTTACATTTCGCAATAGGCCAGTATGCAACCACTAAATACAGATGGTCAAGTGACCTTTTACTCTAAATGCCCATCGCGAATCTATCTTAGACTTAGAATAATTGGTTCATTTGCTCTGATCGCTTCACGAGCAGTTAATGACTTAGACCCCCCTCTTCCCTCCTCTCCACAGGTCCACCCAGAATTAACGCACGTACACTGGCACGTACATTATTTACTACGAAGTTTCCTGGAGGTGACCTTCAGTCCAAGAGAGGCCAAGTAGGTCCCTTCGATGCTTAAGGAAGTGACAGGGTATAGATCAAGTTGACGCTATATACCTCAAGATATCATTCAAGAAAGCTTAAAGCTTTATACTACGACTGAATGAGTTATTCACTTCGAGCGGGAAGAATATGGCCATGTAATAGTTTGTTCATTTCTGTACGCATGTAATACAGAAGCGTGATCTAACCTCTTGTACAGTTCTGTCTAATTATTGAACTGGGAGGTAAATATTGTTCCCAGATATTCCAGATTTTTGCATTTTCTGATAGCAAATACTATTATTTTCTTCTTTTAACTCTTATATGAAAAGATCCTGTGATATGATATGTATGATGTATCAGATATAAAAGAAATGTAAAGAAACCAATCACTGGGCGAGGCTTCTGTTTCTACTTTTCCTGACCAGCATGTCGTCTTAAAAGGCAATAGATCTCCTATCGTGATGTAACTCTATCTGTACTACTTAAGGATACAGGTGAATTACTTTTGATAGCCTGAGAAAAAAGTCGATGGCTTTATCGCCCACGTTTGTCTTTGATCTGCTTCGAGCTATAGGGTCATCAAGGAAATACTGGCCGTCTATATAACTGGCAATAATTCTTTATGATTTCCATTGGCACTAATTCCTATCTATGATAGATAATGATCTGTTGGTTGGCAATGAATAACTAAACTAACCGCTTGCAAAATAATGGCCACTTTGTGAGTCGTAGTTTATGATCCATTTAGGCCATTTGCGTGTCAGGTCCTATGGTTCTATCATGATATCTTGTGATTTGGAGCAGTTGGTTTTACGATCTAGTCGGTAGTTTGTTGGCAATATAATACTGGAAAAGCATCCTGAAAACTCCAGGTTTACATATGATACAATTAGTTGCTGGTGTAATTAGAGTAGGAGTTATTCATCCAACAAATAGGAGGAATTGGACTCATAAAACGATAATCATATTTGCTAAGGAAGCAGGTGCTTGGTGGACGGACTCTACAGTACTTTTAGCCGAACCATCTCAGCTTACTCCTGGACTAAGTGGCGTTTGATTTGCAGATAAGGATCATACACCAGATATGGATATCTCTGGGCTATTTATAGAGTCACGCAATACCCCCTGTGGTTAGGGCAAACATCGTGCAGTGGCCTTGGTATAGGAAACATACATGCATGCATTGCCCTTGAGGGATGCGGGAGAGGTTCCTGGACTACAGGCATCGCCTAGGAGTAGGCCTACTGGCGCTTCTGGTCTGTTTTACGATTGCAAAGGATAGAGCTGGAGCCAGGGTCACTACCCTGAAGAAAACCCACATTTTAGAAGACAGTAAAGCCAGCAATATCCTCAGAATTCAGATAGCCACCTCCCATCCTTCTCATATGAAATGACTGGTCCCTACCAGGATTAGCTTGGAAGGCTTGTCCCAGTCTGGGGACCATAGAAGATGCATGGGCCAAATTCACTAATTCATGAACGCCCTTATATTGAACGCATTTATTTACAGTTTATCAGACAAATTCCTTGCTGGGCCTCTCACCTCCTTCACTCCATCTTCACACGCTAGCGGGAGCCATAGGCTTTCTAGGCCATAAAATAGGGAATGCCTGCTAAGATGCCATTCCCAGTCTGTGTAGAAAAGTCTTCATGTCATTTTTATTACTGTGCAGCGTACCTCCGAACAGGAAACGCGATTTTACGTGCGGTCCCTTTGCTTTTGAAAGAGTGTGGTATTATAAAACTTAGGGCTTTTTAGATGGCCCTGTATGAATGATAAAGAACACCTAAGTGGCGGGCCCACTCCCCGAATGATGTAGGCAAGGCTAGAATTGCCTCCCAGGATGATGGATGGTAGAAAGAAGTAAAAGAGATTGTACCTTCAGTTTGCTGTCCTCATCCGGATAGGAAGGCAGGCAGGTATTTGGAAATTGTAGATACAAAATCTATTTGGTACTTCTCACTATTTTGCTTATAAATGGTCTCATTATAAGAATTGTTTCCTATTTCCAGTTTGGAGCTCAGGATGAAGTATGATTGATAAACTTTAGCATTGCAATCGCAATATCATTGAAGACACAATGACGTTTTCTTTGGATGGGTCACATTTGGCATCTCAATGCCATGGAATTATGTTTGGATCTTTAAAATATCCCTTTCTCCAGCGAATCACAATACATTCAATTAATATTCACAGTGAACAAAGTGACTGATTGCTGTATTCCATTCTCATTCCATTCCAGCAGAAAACATCTCTTTGATTCTGCCGGAGATGTGTGGGAACAATGCCCCTTGAACTGATGTAAGATGGCAGGAGCGAAAGTTCGCCTGCGACTCTGGTATCCGCCGGGATAATGTCAGCTCGATAGGGAGTAATTGAATGAAATAGTTATGCATTAAAGAGAAAATAATTTATATATCTCCTGTGTGTCATCATTTGTTATTTTAGCAATGGTCATAGGTTAATCTTAAATACACCATATCAATCTCATATTTCGATGGTATCTATTGAACTTGTATCAATATTACTTGGGAATTATGGCAATATGAGACTCTGATGCCTCCACCATGCAAACGAAAAGCTACCATTGATATTCGCAATTGGTTCTGCCTATGAAATACAATACCATTGTCTTGGTTCACTATGGAAACTTGGAAACCTTAAAGAAGCTTCATTATAGCATTTCCTATTAGATTAGGTGATTCGTATGCAGGGAATATAGCCACCTAGACTGCAGATCTTCTGCAATTCCGAGGCACATAACTTTATAAATTTAATTCCAACCTCATTGTTATTCATAACATGATGAGGAAGCATATTTTCTATCGATGCCAAGGGAGTAACAATAGGCCATTTAGTCTTCCCAAAGGTGCTAGCAAGGACTCTATTCATATAGCCTTTAGGGAGTCTCTAACTCATCCGTTTATTTTACTTCTCCCATGGTTCCACACTTATGCTACGAAGGGGCTCCTGTGCTCCGTTCCTGGATGATATATGAACACTCTATCGTCAGGAACAAGGGCATGATTGCCTAGCCAGGTCAGTTCTAGAGAGCGCGAAAAGGAAATGCCTTCTTTCCATGACCGAAAGCCAATCGCCTTTTGATGGGAGCTGAATTAGGTTTCCCCTTCTAGTGAAGACTGCACATTAATACATTATGTTATAGTCCTGGTCACGAAAATTTCAAGCTGATTAGGATAAAAAGGCCAATAACACTCACCTCAACTGCTTCGTACTTCGACCTTAGGTCGGCCTCAATTGAATCTTTAACTTGAAGTAGAAGTGCCCGCCCATCGAGTGGAACTACCCTGGGGTGCATCAACAGATATTCCTGAAACACGTAAAACATGCATCTGAATTAATATGATTAGTTTCAGTTAATTTGATGAATAATTTCAATAACAGTAATTAGTAAAGTCGGGGTCCACTGCGTATTAATTGAAACGAAAACCACGAGGGTCTTGTTGATGGTGGTTCTCTCGTATGAAGTTAATATAATATGTTGCAATGAGCAACGCCTAACATCGGAATCATATAAGTTATGGTATTTCACATCCCCCTATGATATTAAAAAAGAGGTGTTACAGACCACATTAATCTAATATCTCTAGGATTAAACTTGATTTAGCTCAGGATCAGGAATGTCACACACATGATTCTTTTACTAATACCAGTGGAATAAATTCAATTATTTTGCAAACTCAATTTTTATTATTCAGACTGCGTGCATCTGTATCAATACCGAAGGACTGTTCTCCGGTGTCGTGGGGATTGGTGGACAAATGGTGGGAAACCTTGTCTACAGCCAACGCAAGAATACATGAAATAGGGCAGATATTTAATATAGTTTTACGCAGAGATAAAACACCACTTTCTTTTCTAAAATAGGCAGATTGATTAGGTTCCACACATAATCATTATTCTACTATTTTGATATAATATAGGCCGTGTGCTAGACAAGGATAAACCCAAATGTCCAATAATGATATACGATATTGATATACGATGGGTGTCTGATAGAAAGATTGCGTTCGTGGGGAAGGACCATCAATTAAGCATCGCGCTGCAATAGTATTGATTCGGCACATAACACACTTGAGTATAAGATGTATGTGGACCTATTCCTTCGATCATCAGCAATTGTTGATATTAACGGTAATGGGTTCTTGATTAGCCTAATTGGGCCACACTTCATTAGGGTCTAAAAGGTTAATGAGCGGACCGATTCATTATTGCAGTTATCTCATTTCTGTCTTAGTAAGAGGAACTAGACTAGCAATATCTTCATCATAATTGTTCCATATATAATGATTAAGCACTCCATCCATGCGAATTAAATAATCAAATGTGCTCAGTGTATCTTGTTCATCATAATTTTGCCAATTTAGTAGTATCCCAATTTGTATTGTTATATATAAAGTTGAAATACATCGTCAGGCGATGGCAATATATATATATATATATATATATATACCAAGTTACAGAGTTACAAATGCCGATCTCAGGTACTCTGAAATCAGAGTTACCATTAACATTTTGGATTGGGGTGACCTTAGTGAAAATAATTGGATCTGGCTTCGCTGATCGAAATGAAATGTGAATACATAACAATCATATCCTGTCCAAAGCAGGTGGAAACGTATGGGGTCGGTGCATACGGTTAAAAATACAAATTCATGTTTCTCTTATATCAAAGAGAAAAGACATGGCATACCTAGAACAACATAATAATTATATTGTACCTTTATACTGCAGTGCCACCGCCTAAAAACTTGATTATTTCATGTATAATGTTGACCCAATAATAACATAAGGACAACCGACAAAGCGAGTTCAACTTTATCCAGTTTACCTGTTTATTGCTCTTTTTTGATTATAATAGTTTTGTACTATGAAGTTATGTGTACCCATTAACTTTTGGGCCATGATTAACAAAGTAACTCGAATTCTGGCGCACGCAGTATGAAGATTTCGGTAGTATAACATTGTTCCTTGATGTTACCTATATTTCCCACATGATTATAGGGAGAACAATCATGCAGTGAATGAACAGCAAGTCTTACCAATTCCCACCATCCCACTGTCGAGCATCACAATTGGCTTCTTTAGGCAACTTACTTTTGACACAAGAGGCGCAAACTTGTAAATTAAATCCTCACACCGAGGAATTCTGATCAGTGCTTGTGATGATTTTTCTTTTGCCTCAAATTCCACCACGGGAATAACTATTTGATGACAAAGGAGATCTCTCCTTGAGATACCTCAATTGGCAGATGAATTGCATCTGTCAAACATTATTGCTGCAACTTGCCAACACTTGCTTCGCCAAACACAATTTGAATCCTCAGCATTGCCGGTCTCAAAGAGATTATCCCTGAATGATTTTAATAACCATGCTTTCAAAATTCAATTATACCTCACACGTGGGAGGCCTTTAGAAGCGCGGCACCCAGGTACATTTCAGAGCTTGCAATGTGTGATTACACCGATACAGTTCCTATACAGTTTATTTTTTATATATTTCCACATATTAACAGTTAGCTCCGTGTGGCGTCCACTTGACAGATCAAAGAAAGCCCATTATAAACTACCTAAATATGGAGCCATCCAAATAGTGTGCTATATGAAGATTAAAAGATGGATACTTTCAGATGAAACGTTGAAAGATTGAAAGAGGAGTTCATGCATGCAGCAGCAGTGAGGTTCACTGTGAACACCCTTTGAAGTCTCTGAACTGAGTGTGTAAAGGCGGGATCTCGTATAGCCAAGATGGAATATTGTTGCATGGCGCTTTCAATAGCACTTCACTTAAATACGATTAAAACAACATCTTAAATATAACCTATTCGTATTTGAGCACCTAGAAGAATGGAGCGAGACAAAAAATACGCCACTAAAGCAATGTATCTGAGTCAGAAGTTAATGCCATGCTCCTAAGTTCGCCCTAAGTACTATAAATAACTCCTCCCCTAGTCTGCCTCGACAAAACCCCTAGTATATCCAAACCAGCTAGTCACCCAAGATTAGTATACTGAAAGACCAGAATTCGATCTGATGTGTAACCCCGATAACTACTAGTTATTGCAAATAAAGATCACATTATATAATATTATATACAAAATATTTCATCTTTTCTATAAGTATGTCGTGATCAACGGTATCAAACGCTTTCCTAAAGTCTAGGAAAGCTAATACTGCTTTCTCTGTATTATTAATACCATGATAAATTCCATGAAATAATCTGTGACGCGCTTGGTTGATTGAATGTTCTGTTCGAAACCCATATTGGTGCTTATACAATAATTCTTTGTCTTCGAGGTATGAATATAATTCATTGTGAACTGCCTTTTCTGATATCGTTGCAGGTACTTTTATAATACTTATCGGCCTATAATTAGATTAGATTTGTTTAACCTTTTGTAAATAAAGTGGCTGTTTTAAATTCTTGGGGTATTTCTTTCTGAGTATTAGAAAGGTTGCACAGGTACGTAAATTGGGTAACCAGTGCTAACAAGCAAGGCCCAGTTGTCATACTGTAATTGATAGAACGTGAACAAGCTTAATAAAAAGGAGTTGATGGGGCTGAAGAGAATTCCATTGTAATTTGTAGGATGACTGAATGATCATGTATGTTACGTGGCTCCATCCTATGATCCTCCATCCTAAGCACTTTCATGTACATGCAAAATGGCAACCACGTGGGGGTGAGATAACATTAGCATGAGTTCAAACTCACGATCTTGGCTTCTCCTGTGGTTGGATCCTACTTTGAGCGATGGCACAAATCCATCAAAACTGATCCTTAGCCGCTGGTATTGGAATACACCGGAGACCGTTGTCATTTCACGGTTCGGTACAAGGAGACAGACAGACTGTGATCACTGATTCTCATTTGCAGTGCCAATTAAGCGCAGTTAATGTGCCGGAATGCAATACGATGGAGATCCACCATTTGCTATGTCCGCCCAGGGGATTTTTCTCGTGACATAATGACAGGTAACATGACTAATTAGCCTGGAGTAGGCTAAAGATTCCACTTTAGCCACATACTATTTCTTAGATTGATTAATAGTAAAGAAAATATGACAAGCATGCGTATTGGACTCATGGTAAAGTAACCCATCTAGGATTTGGATTAGAATTCAGGTGTAACTCATATTGCCGCTAATAGATTTACTTACGTTTGGTTTATACTTTTATAGAGTGTGTGTGGGGCGGGGAAAGCGGGGGGCACTTAATATTTAAATGTATATAGGCCAATTGCGTTTTTGAACCGTAGTCCCTTGTCTAGCAGTGTGTTGGCTTTTTCTATGCCTAAAGATGGTGATTTATTGAGACTGGCAGACGTAGTCAATCCATATTGATACTTTAAAAAACTTAAAACGTAGTATTTGTGGAATATATTTCATTTTACATTACCTGAAGAAGGGCAAGCCGCCCGAAAGCTCGTAAATAAAAGATAATCATCATCACAATTTTGAGTTATAGTTCTAATGAATCTACTAAGAATTCTCCTGCCTAACCGATATAGATCGAGAGATCTCAGTGCCCTCTCATATAATCATAATATTTTAGTTCATTGTGGTTAAAGCTGGATTCTCAACTATTACCACAAAACAAATCTTACCAAATTTACTCATATCATAACTTATATGTCATTTCCACGCCATTGCTCACGGAATGGTAAATTAAATCGTTTGCCCCCATGTACATTTTCCATTTGAAATATAGACGCCATAATTATTGGCTACAGACAAGGGAAGATTCATTATAATATAGATTCCTGTATTCCTTCTTTACTGCTTGTATATTGTAGTTTACCAGCTGTTTATAGGTGGGCTATAGCACCACTAACCGATGTATATACTTCTCTATTTGACCCCTTTGATAATTTTACTGTATATTATTGTGACTATTACCCGTCAAATTTGACTTATATCATTACTGATTAGCTACCCATACGTATCCAATTCAGGGAAAGAAACCAACACCCTCTCACACCCTTCGGATTTGTAATATTTTGAAATTAACAAAATAGGCTGGCTCAATTTTATCTCATCTCATTATCCTCATACCTACGTCAGAATGACTGTTGGTAACGATATGTATATTTGTAGCAAAATAGCCCGATGGTTTCTTTTCTTCACCCCTTACACCTCTATGTATTTCTAAACACGTCTATATTTTCAGGGCACAACGAAAGTTATCTCCGGATGAGACTGCTGTAATCTTGTTAACTTCCTGAATAAAGAAATTTGACCAAAAAAATAATATAGTACTTGTTTGTTGTTGAAATGTTCGTGTACTGTTGCCTTTTTGTCGGAATTGCTCATAATATGAGCAATTCCGACAAAAAGGCATATTATGCCAAATTGGTTCCTGGACCCTGAATCCGTGTACCTGAAGACCTGGATATTGGCCCCTGGATATTTACCTTCGGGAAGCGAATGGCTGCCCAAGACATTTGCCTTCTTTAATATTTAAACATCTGCGGAGAAAGGACTTGGGTCTCCGCATATTTGTGGTTCGGCCATGAATAAACCTATTAAAGAGCGAAGCGATGAGGAAATTCTTAAAACATTTTTAAAAGGTGACAATGAGATGGTTGTATAAAGACTAAGACGCGGCCGCCTGGTGTACTGTTGGTGTACATGTATGCGCAGCAGGGCAATCAGCAGAATGTTAAAGTAGTATAGTTGGGCGGCTGGCCGTGGCAATAGAAGGAAATTTCATGCAACCGACCGATTGCCAAGTAATCATTCAGTGCAACATATATAATAGTTTCGTGATCCTCCTGTGTATAATATACATACTGTGTGTTCCTTTTTCTATTGAGTTGATAGTCATCAACAATAACTCAAAAAGATTAAAGAATCCATAATTATGTACCCCTACCACCCATGACTGAAAAGAGGGACATCCCCATGTCAATATAGAGCACTTTATTAAATAAATATTAAAAAAAAACCTGGATGTGGTGGATATTTCCTACAGATAGATTGGTGATTATTTCACCCTGGGTAACAGCATTGACTAAACAAAGCCTTTTGTTTTCATATCAAGGCTGGTTGTTTGTACTGTTCAGAAGCAACATTGGGATTCAAGTATCCTGAGGCTCGAACCAAACCACAAGCAGAATGTCTATAGGGCTGTTCTGTTGTACAAACTACAGGATCAATGTATCATAATATCTTGAGTGACTTGCTCTATTTCTCCTGTCAACAGTATAGAACAGATGATTTACATGAGTTATTCCCCTTAAACATCCATGGTCCTACGAAAACTTTCCTCTAATCTGATTCGATTCTTTACACTCCAAAGACTTTACTTTAACCCGAGAGATGTGATAACAATATTCTTCACAAACAGGTCCTTATAAACGCCGTCAGTTGTTCTGATTTGAGTTTAAACACACCGTAGTTCAAACGCAATATACTGTCCGGAACTGCTCATATTTCCTGAACATTCTTCGTACTATGCATTCCCATCGCAGCATTGCAAAAAGGCCAAGATTTGAGTTACACAGAATTAGCCATTTAACTAAAGCCTAAATAAGTTTACAGCAAATTGAAGCTGACCTAGAAATGACAATTACCTCCCTAACCGCCACCTCAATCAGTTGAAAGGCAGCAGAACGACGGTAGTGACCCTTTAGGACAGCTTCATGGAATTTACCCTAAGTGAAACCTTTAAATCAGCCAAACTAACGTGCAATAAAGCCAGTGGACAATACCGCCAACCCGGAAGCTAAGTGAACGTACGGACATTGAGTCTATAAAACGGAAGGTCACCTATTTGACTCCGGCGGTGGACCCCTGTGGGTTTGGCCTCCTAAAAGAACTGGGTCTGGAATACTGAAAAGCTAATCAGGTGGATGGTGTCAAGAATTTGGCTGAGGTCATATTTCTTCACCAAAACCCTTTGCTATGGTGCACCTGGAGGCAACCTAATATATGATGTCTCATATCTTCATATTATACCACCCGTGGTTTATAGTAATTACCCGCTTGTGGATGGTTTTATGTATCCGATATATATAGAGCGGAACACAATGGTCCTTGTGACCATCCTGAATCTGTTATAGAAGGAAACGACTCCCATGAGTATGAGGTGCAAAAATCGTTTTTGAATTTACTTTTAAATATAGCTCACTGTCGAATATTAAAGATTTTCTGGGTCATGGATGTGCATTGATTGAGCCTGCAAAGCAATATGGTGGCCGGAAGGGTTGTATCTCACGCCAGGGTATAATAAGATCAGCTGACTTCCGGTCTGGATATATATCCCTATGACGTACATATAGATAGAGATAATACGGGATTGCAGGCACTTCTGGATCAATGATTGGATAACTCCTTTAAGGATAAGTAATGCAATACAATAGTTTTTTGAGCAGTTGAGCAATGATTAAAATCGGAATCGACTCTATCTTGGTTCATAGCCTGTAGGCTAGATCTGTAGATAGCAAGGCATTTTGTAATGCCTAATAGATAATTAATGGAAGATCATTTAATTTGTAAACCCCAATTTCCTTCGGATACTTGTTAAACTTCAAATCATGCACATCATAGTATTACTTATCTGGCTGAAAATGTGCTGGCTGAGTTCGTATACGAGTGAACAATATTATGAGGAGCAAACTGGGTTCTATGCAGAAGTTTACAAAAAAGATTATAATTTGAAGAACACTTAAACCATAATGCATCACAAACGGCGAAAGTTCATCATTACCTAGACGTTACCAATCCAAAGCAGTGGAAGAGAATCCTCGTGAATAATTCATACAAAAGTTTGACAGCCAATAAATCAAGCAGTTAATTCCAGGACACCAGCTTGTTTATACCTTGCTATTGTTGGTGATAAGTCTCCGTGAACGGTACATCCATTGAAATGCCTGACATTAGGGTCTACACTTCGATCGACTTGCAAAGTAAATGGAAATATGAGGGAAGCAGAGCACCAAGAACTGGTAGAATGAACTACAGTGTATGCTTGTAAAACCGACAAAACAAAATATGTTCGGTCACGACATTCCTTGTATTGATGTCCGTCCTCCCCAACAGTCTTGCTACCTACATCCCAGACACGCCACCATGCTTTTGTTTCTCCATTCCAGGCGGGATATAGCAGTTTCATTGTTAGAGTTTTCCTTCCTTCGTCTACATATGGGCAAGTCATATATAAATATATTATTGCATTAACTATTGCATTCACGTAGAATAAACAGCTGTTCCATGCAATGCGAGAGCTACGAAGATAGTTGGGTAAACAATTATTTCACCTCTTGTTTATTTGCAAATCTTGCCTAGTCTAAGCATTATACATTTCTTTTTTTGCGGGGAGAATGTGCCAAAGTCGATAGAACTAGCATGTTTTTATTTGGTTTTGAACCAGATTTGAGCCATCCCTATTTATTTGATCACCATTTTCACTCGACTGTCTAGACATTGAGGATGGTGTAATTATTGGTGTTAAATTTGTCAGTATAATTATAATCCACCCCAATGGGAGACAGTATAATACCGTAGTGCTAAGAATACATCTCATATTTTCAATGTACTTACTGAAACATAATATTATATGAGCATGTATTTACGAACCATCTTGCCAAAGAAGTAAGCTTAGATTATATATATAGTAGGCTTCCTCCAGACATTCGAGAGAATTCTAAACCTTTTTTGTTTGACTAAAGAAGTCCCTCTTCTACCTACGCTAATACATAGCATAACGTAAGTGGCCGCTGTACGGCACATCAAATACAACATCCACGGGGTTGGCGACCTGCAGAGTCAATGAAAAAGCTCTCGATGTGTTATCACGAGGTGGCCCATGCGATTTCATTGCATGCACTATCTGTTATGCCTGAGTCTGCGCCCATTCTAGGCGCCCTAACAAGCAATTCCTTTTAAATCATTCTCCCGTACCCAAAAAAGCAAGTGATTAGCATATAGAATACATGCATGGACACACCCTTGGCTGATACGCAAACCCATAAGACATAAAAACATATGGTAGCTGTTTGTAATAGTCTTGGCTAGTCTTTCGTCTAGGGTCCGCTCAGGATCCTATGTCAATGCTTGAACCAACCATAATACAATGGTGAACATATCTGCTATAGGATTTGGCACCCTTGTCTCTCACCGATAGTGGTGCATGGTCACATAGTGGTGTCAGTGGTGCTATTGGTGGTGGTACAGGTGGTCGAGCAAGCGCCTGTGCTAAGTACCAGTGACGCGGAAATCTATAAAGGAACAACCTGAGTTATACTCTAAAGGACCCCTTCTCCCATTTATTTTAGTAACGCCATATTACGCCCCACAACCAGCGATCCATGATCCCCACAGTACATCCAAAGGAATGATGCATTAGCAATGATCTTCTTAGGCCCATAGTCATCAATTATTTCTAAGCAGGCATGATTTATTGAATCTTATGCAGGCATAATCCCTAACGGTGCACTTCTTTTGTGGTCTTGTCCATTAATTATAAAATTATTCGATTAAAATATCACTTATGCATCAAGGGCCAGCACAAATTATTGACTCCAGTAATTTGGAGTGAGGGAGCCAAATGCAAATCTCCACAAAGAAGGTGAAGGAGAGTCTAATGTGAGGAACTAAAAGTAATGCAATATATATATTCACATGCTTTGCTCTTGGTAGCTGGTCTTCCACTTTATATTATGATATCAGGAGGGGAAAAGGGCCTTATTATTGCCGGCAGTCTATTGTCAGAAGCTCCATCTTAGATGAGGAGATGATCATGTTCAAAAAAAGCTTTCCCGTTTTTCTCGATGCCAACTTTATGAGATCGTGCGTGGATATGTTTTACAAACCTCAGTGAAACCCTTCAGCATTCTCCCTATTAACAAACGCGGGAAATATGGACACCTCCTTATAATTCAGGGAATATGGGCACCTCCATAAACCGATAATTATCCGAGTCATAAGTAGAGTACCATGTAGATTTCCCGTTTTTGTTATCCCTTTCACTCGCTATACATTATGCAAATATAAACAAAGATTAATGCATTTTTGAAGCATCAATAATGTGGCTTCTTCCTCTGCATATAAATTATAAAGAAGGACGTCGGCAGATATTGTCTTGTAGTTATGGGGGATTATGGCTTAGCAACATCCTAGCCGAGAATGATCCGAGCAGGAGACATGTAGGGAAGCATGCCGATATTCTGAGTCAATTTGAGAAGCAATTTGTTCCGTAACCACAGATCCTTCTTCTGCGGTACTCACGAGGTAAAGATCGGCTATAAAGCGCCGTAAAACATGTGCTAGTTAACTGGAAACCCATTTTATGGCCTTCTGTAGGGTTTTTTGTTTATGAGTAGTCTTAAAAGAAGCAGTTCTCTATTGGGCAGGTCTATAGGAGATGCAGAACAAGGTTGTACTACATGTACTTGTAGTCGTTTGGTGGTTAGAATCAGAAAAGGAGACAGAGAGGGAGAGAACGAGAAAGAAGGAAAGACAGAGAGGGAAAGGGAGACAGAGGGTAGAGAATGCGGGTGTGTATATGGGAAGATCGTATAGGTTGGAGGAAAAGAGGATGAGAGGGGGTATACAGCGTCGGTAGAGGTGTGAGAATGGTGGTGGCAGTGGAGGTGGTGGTGGTGGTAGTAGCGGTAAGAGTGGTGCTTAGTTCAGTGCACTGCTCAGCTCCAGGAGATGTCTACCACTGGAAGGAATGTGTCAGCACTCTTCATGGTACTTCGCATGACCCGTCTTAAAACCCTGACGCGTGGAACAAGCAATTTGCGGGTCAGACCCCAAGCATGGATCCTACGAGTAAAGTGGATCATTTCTTAGACTTAGTAAGGGCGCGAGAATACAGCCCCTAGAGTGTCTTATCCACGTGGTATCTAATGCTTTCAGCGAGAAATTGGCTTGTGCAAACAGCGCCAGGCAGCGTTAGAGCAACCCTCCCGCCCCTGGTATACCAATGGGAAAATGCCGAAAATGGAAATCTTACATCAGTGGAACTCGTTACTTGGCCCCGTTACTACCTTTGCCTTATTCCCACTATGTGATTAAACCTGCATGAACAATGATTATGACTTGGGCAGTCTGGGTGCATGTTCATATCATAAAAGAATCTTGCTTAGGCTATGGTTGTCGTGTCCAATTATTCACTTTTCTTTCTCCACAGGCTAAGGGCAAGCCCATTAGAAATATATTGGCCTCCGCCATGCTTTTCTTCGTGATGCAGCTAATAAGAAGGAGTACCCCAAGCTTTCCGTTCATGGAACATAAAACCATTAAGAAATTAATCTTTGAAATGGTCGAAAGTGAATATTCTCAATAATCACAATGTTTTTTGAGACAGCTACATACCCATCCAACCCGTTTGTCTTCAGCAGTGGTGCCTGCCTGTGTCCTGCATTTCCATATACCACTATACGCCTCCCACGTAGCATGCAGAGGCACCCCAATCACATTGAATTGGAAACGTGAATCGTTAAGGGTGGTCTCCACTGGCTGCGGTAAGCTCTGCGGTAACCTTTGTGGTGGTGCTACCACCTACAGAACCAGCACAAACCATCGCAAGGCTTACCGCAGAGCTCACCACAGCCAGTGGAGACCACCCTTTATTTAGCTTTGACCAAGCACTTTAATTAAACTTCCTTGTTTTGGCTGTTTACACGTTCTTCCTCCAAGGAATATGATTTTCATAAACTGGTCGTCTCTGATAGGCGTTAAAACGAGGGGCAGAGTATTCGCATTTATACTGATAATAAAATAGGTCAAGTATAAATTGTAGTTATCTCTAATCCATCTCTGATACATCTGCATGGATGAGTTTACCTAAAATTACAGGATAATTTAAGGGATGTGTGTTGTATGTCTTATGGAGAAACCCTCTGCAAACCAGGAATCAAGTTCTCAAGGGTGAATTTAGAGATTTTGATAAATGGACACATGTTCGCCAAAGTACACCATTTTTGCACAGGTATGAACCAAAATGGGTCTAAATGCTATGTATGGATGACGGCTGTGGTGGATAATTCGATCTATGTTAACTGTATAATTATATGTGTGTATTTAGTTGCATACTGAATTAATAATTGAAGCAGATGGGATTTATATTGCAATAATTCAATACGTTTTGCATTATATAGTATTGTGCATATAATTATGTATATTAAATGCTTATTCAATGTGATTGTGTAATGTGATATTTTAAATATTGCTCGATATCGTGATCTAAAATAATATGATTATACAAGATCTACAATGAGATTATCTAGATGTCAATTATAGCTGAGAATATCACGATATGTAAAAGGTTATAGCCGAATAAACAATTTAATAATAAAAAGGTGAATTATATATATATCATAAAAAGGATTTCCTATGTTGTAAAGCCATGTTCTATGGTATGAAAGCTATATATAAATATATATAGCAATGACGCCCCGAATGAGTGGAACTTAACTTCCAATATTTATTTTCAAATACGTCCCCTAATGCATATTAATATATTGTTCTGTCGACGGAGTGATTCGGCTATAGAGACCGGGCGCTGTTCTATCATTTTCCTAAACGCACCGACCGGCAATTCATTCATCTTCAATTTATCAGATTTGAGGAATTATTAACGACCCCGATAAATGAAATATCCTTCCTCACCGGGCGCTGTTTTGGAATGCGATGCAAGAATACTGACATGTGCATTCGTTAGGAGTGACAATGTCGTAGATTAAACAATACATAAAAATCTTCGCAAGCCAACACTGTTCCCAGCTTAGAAATAACTTTAGAACTTCACGACATTTAAGTGAGGAAAATGGGTTGGAAAATGAAGCCATTAATGCCCAGGATAACCAAGCAACAAAGCAGTCGTTGAGACATTTTTATTATAATCCCCAATACTGCTAATACATATCAGTTTCTTGTCTTATATCTGGCGCATCTAATACGCTCGAGGAATTACTTCATGTCGGGATATAGCGCCATTTATGAAGGACGGATGTAGGTTTAAGCTGGTTGATACTTACCGTGAGGAGGTCATTATAACCGGTCGCATCTTTCGTTATTTGTATGATAGAGTCGCTGAAATTTAGCGCCCGAAGCTGAAGTCTGAAATGAGGAAAAGAAATTCTGTTTAGCAAACGGTGCAAGCGACTATTTTATGATGGACGATGACAGAATACCGTTTTTCGCCTGTACATTTATAAGAGTGATGAACCCTTTTATTGATCGAGATAGGTCCTCAAAGTAAAGGCTGAGTATTAAAGCCTACGGTTAAGCTTCATTTGTTTCTTTTTTGTATATAGCATGCGAGTTTCTATTTCAGTTGAGACAGCCTACAGGGACCAGTTGTGTGGTGAATTAAAGTTATCGGTTTGTGTTTGTTCGAGTTTCTAAAATTAACTATGATGGCTTGCTATATGACTTGATGAGACAATTAAGATTTTGTACGCCAATGGCTTATAGGAGATGTGACATGCTGATACGTCTTGGTTATCCTGAGGACTCTGCACAATTGAGGTCTCTAAGAATTAAACATTATGTGATAAGATGGGGTTTGTATAGCGCTGTTTCAAGTTTAATGTATACAGAGTTCTATGATATTTTAACTTTTTCACTTTGCATGGAGAAGCTTAATGTTCATTGGGTCGGTCAGTTAATGGCTATTTAGTGTGTTTCAACATGTCATTTTAAAAACCATGGTCACAATGTTTAGTATGCCAGACCCTCCTTCGCCCACATTCATTGCATAATTATGACATCAGGTGATACAACACAGAAAATAATAAGATACCTGTACCATAAGATACTGTATAATATGTCCATGTTATACATATATCAAAACATCAGTAGTACACCCATATGGTCATATAGATATTATAGTTTTAATTTTAATCATGTCAATCTTGTTACGGTACATTTCATATGCTTAATACCTATACCCCCTTACAGCGAAATGAATGTTAAATTCTAGAACGCATGAAACCCAATATCTCAAAGCCATTGCAGGCAATGCAAAACGGAAAAAAACGGAGCATACAATAGACTTTATTTTTCCATGTTCAATGGTGGGCAGACAAAGAGAGCAAAGACTGAGAGGCGTTCCATTGTTGTCTTGTACTACAGATGGTGTTTTTTTCGCCGGGAATCGTCTTATTCTCACAGCAAAAATGTCCATGAATAGAAGATTAGTTCCCTGATATGTACAGGTCCTCCGTGTCCCAGATAGAATTCCTTCCATGCTCAGAGCCAAGCAGCCAACAGGCAGAGAGGGTCACATGGGTATCATCAATGCTCTCAAGACCATAATGTCTGCGTCCCAATTGCCACAACGCCCATGCGCAGAACGTTGTGGCCACTTCCGGTCCCATCAGTGTCGTCTGCTTTCCTCCAATTTTCCATCTGTCTGTTTGATTTTTACAGCGGCGTTTCGTACGGGAATTGCAGTCTGTTTTCTATTTGTATTGATCTGGCGTCTTTCAAGAACGAAAGAAAACTTGTAGAACGTCAGTGGAGCTCGCGGGATTTACACCGACTTGTTCCACTTTTTGCAAAGAATAGCCATCACATAGGCGTTCACCCCCCAATTGTTGTAGAATTCGACAGGCCATCTCTTAAGAATCAAAGGTTTAAGCGGATGTCACGTTTGAGAGGGGCACACTGGGGATGTTCCTCGTGTTTAAGCAACTGGTCTGGGGTATGTTATTGTCTTCTTGGGCCCACTTGGGTCCCGCTGTAGCCGACTCCATTGCCTCTCCTTTTATTTGTGTAGGAACACATGAGGGTCACTTAGCTCAGGAAGGGGAGGGCCTTTCTACGGGCTTTCTGTCTTTATGTCAAGCTTTACTTTGGCGTCTCCTTTCGGCCCTTCTGGTGCTAAATAATGCCACCCATATGGCCAAGTGTTCTGGTTACAAAGGCTAGGTTATCGGCCAGCTTCAATGTCGGGGTTGGAGGAATATATTCTACCCCCGGCGACTCTAAACCATGGCTATCCTTGGCTACAGAGGACTCCATTCCGTCCTGCACCCACCGACTGCTCCATTACGCAGCCTCTGATGGCCATCAATGTTTACATACAAAGCCTTTCACTCTCACTCACTCATGGCTCTAAGATGAGAAATGGGGACCCCGCTCTAACAAGAATCACTTCCAATGGCAGCCAACGAAGGGTTGAACCAAACCCCATACAGCGCATACGACCGCCTTAACTGCCCATTGTTCTATGCCTGATGTAATAAAAAGTACAAATAGCTGTAGTTTCTTTAAGACCACTCTCTGGTGTATGTCCTCAGCACAATGGATTGTATACCCATTGCATATTTGAAAAGAACAATGGGGTGGTGCCTCCTTCCACGGTACTTCAAATGGGAGAGGCTTTCCCATTTCATCCCCATTCACCCATAGCCACCGAAGTAGATTCCCCCCTTGAGTCATATTCATAGTCCAAAAGTTTTGTCTTAAACGGAGAAACTTTTGGTTTTAGCATACATACTGGGAAGCAAGGGGTTCGCCACTTGGTAAAATCGTTTGATTAATTGATAAAGTGAAAGTGCAACCACAGGCCTGAACTTTGCTAATGTTAGAGGCTAAACTAATTGATGAATGGGCAATACTAACCTGCTTATAGCAACGCCATGGTATCGAAACAAAATAAATGCAATTGTTTTTCTGCGTTTACATATTAAGAGAATGGTAATTCTCACCTTCAATGCAATGTCATTTATCTTGTCGATAGCTGGGAATGTCATGTTTGTTAGTACACGAGGACAACCATAAATAAATCGTGGTAGTAATGAAGCCACCATTAAAGACAATCAGGAAGTGGGGAAATATGGCCGAGTCAGTGCATGCAAGCCGCGGTTGTGGGCTGAAACAATGGGACATATAAAAATTGTGCCTTTGGACGAATGACAGTCAGAATGATTCCTACGTCCCACAGGGAACCACACATCGCATGTGAAGGACCTCAGTGGGAGTCATACCTGTATGATTATGACAGTTGCTCAACTCCCTCTGCCCTGCTTGGCATCGTGACGCCGGCACAGGGTGTCTGGCCAGTTTTCCCACTTCTCCTTTTGCCTGTCTAATCCTCAGACAGTGGCTATAGATTGGTGAGTGAGGCGCCGGCAGCTGACGTACTTCACTGTGACATGCTCATTGTGATTGAGGAGCGCCTCAGAGGAAGACTCATCGTGACCCGATTACACAATCTAGAAACATATTGGTCATAGAGGGACGGGAGGTATTCAATCTTGCACCGAGCGATCCTTTCAGAAAGTCATGACAGGAACATAGATCTATCAGATGGACCTTTGGTGGCATTACTACTTAGATCTTTACACCCTCAAAGGATGCTGTTTTGTCTTTTCTAGAAAGGCCACGTAGATTTCTAATATTAGCACACATAAAGTTGTTCCGCTTCGATGAACTGGGAATTATAGGGACTAGACATTGCATGTGATGCCCAACCATTCTGAAGATAGGGTTCCTTGGTGTTTTGTGACTTCATTTTCTGACTTCAAAGCAATGATACATTCTGATAATTGTCTAAAATGTCATAATTGCCATCGAAAAGATGACAATATGAAATAACTAGACATATCCCAAATTACTTTAATGGATAGATACTAATATGTAATTGGACTATTAACAAGGCATATGGACTATCTTCTCTGGCATGAACCCATTCCTATGTATTACTAGGCACCACTAAGGGAGACAGGGAAATTGCACGTGTCGGCGACTAAAACACTTACACCTCTGAGCTAAGATTCAGCTGGAGCCATATGCATAAAAGATGCAATTCCGTTTGCGTTTGTGCGATACGTATCAGTCCTAGCTCAGTGGGCCTCGTGGCAAACCATATTGGGCTGGAAAACAGGGTCTGTCGGGACCAGTTAGGGGGAGTAACCTTCAATCCAAATGACAATTACACGCGTCAGATGCTCAGTTCAAGTTTATGGGCAGGCATTCTGTACCGCTACCTCTGGGAAGAGAGAATTCCTCGAGAGGTTTTAAAATCGAATTTGAATCCACTGGTAGTTCGTGTGCATAGCTTTAATACATCCCAATCCAGTCTATTTTCTCTCCTTGGAATTATATTTGTTTTAAAGCGGTACAGAAACATATTACTCATGTTTTAATCATCCTCATTGAATGCAGTTTGCAGTCAAGCAGGGGCATATTTATATGTGTAATAACTACAGCCACAAACACAAATATGGAAAGGAAAATTTGATCAAGTAAAATGTTTGAATAATTGTTTCACCTTGGTAGTTTAGCGTTGACTTTGGATATGGCAATAGAAGTCATGCATAAATATAGCTTTCTTGATGAAGGACTGTTTCATGGCATTTCATGTTTCAATAGGTTTTGTTTATAGACACATATCGAAATATTAAACACTCAAGTGAATTTGGGGAGATATTAGGCTAAAGCTTTTTACCACTTTCAACGAAGCACAATGCCGCATTTAGCTTAAAAAAACAACAACAACAAAAAACAATTTAACCATACCAAATACATTTTAACGTGTAACTCTGTCAGTTCTACGGATAGTAATATGCCTTGTTTGTATTTGTTCATGCAGGGTCTGTTTAGTATGTCGTGCAAGTCCCCTGCTAATTCATATGCATGCGTTGTCACACCCATGTCTGGCTTAAAAAATGTACAATGTACCAGGGTGTGGCAAAGGCGCCAACTCAGTGAACAAACCAATACCCTAGTCCATCATCCTTTTAACCAATACCGGTATATGAAGACTAGTTGGGTTGTGTGATCAGACCTGTTTTCCTCATTAACGTGTATGTACCCACCCTACTTGACTCCACGCATATTATGTTCCGGCCTGTCAAATAAATTCCCATGCTGTTAACTGTATTCCTGGCATAGTTATAGGATGGTCTAGGATGGAAAACATTTAATGGGCAGCATTGTACACTTACCGTCTAGTTATAGCGGCAATTAGCAGCTACAAGTGCACCATTCGTGTATATAATATGTCTATTAAAATGTGCTTTAGATATTGCCATACTATATAATAATATAACAAATATAGTTGCAAAATAACTAAAATAACGTGGTCGTCGTGAATATTCGGTAAAATCGGGGAAGCTCAAAAATCTCTAGTTTGTCCAGAAAAAATACCCCACCAATTTCTATTTTAACTGCGTGTCCTTAATCTATAACATGTTGTGATGCTTACGGTACATTCTTGGGAGAGGATGTGCAAAATACACACAGAACCTTTTTTTATTTTTATTTTGAAAATATTTTATTCAGGCCATACACATTTCCATACATTGAGTACAAATTTTCTCAGTATAGCCTGATTTTATCAAATACATTTTACGTAAATTCTCAAGTAAGTAATAGTCAAATGAAGTCTAATATTTAAACAAAGTGCTAAAAATATATCACATCAATTCTGTTGACATCAGTCCAAAAAATAAATGACTCTGCAAGGCAATAATGCAGGCTATAGTTTTTTAAATCACCCCATGTGAATTCTATTCATCACGGCTAGCAAACATGACCACGCTTGCCAGTTATGTCATATTGTGCATGCCTAAACGGTATGTAAATTAGTCTGTAGGCCTTCATACATGTAAATGAGGCCAAAAAAATGGAAGCCGAAAGGGAAAACCTAACAAAATGGTGCGCCACTGTTTTCCTTTGGGTGGAGCAGAGGAAAACACTGCCCGCAATTGATTAATTCTCCACATCCAGTATTGAAAGGTAACAAGTAGGGACATTATGATAATAAACTTTGATCTTATTGTCTTAATGGGTGGTTTGAAACGTTTACAACTCTCCACGAACTACCGCAACCCTAGCTGCCCCATTTGAATGGCGACTTGGCACCGCTCCCCCCCCCCCCCCCCGCTATGTTCATAGCTATAAAATAACATGTATGATAATGAACACATGCGATAGATAATCGTAAGTAAAGAGTTGTGGCACTATATATATTCAATTAATAATTTCCATTCAAATTTCCTAGCGCTTACGAAAAAGTCAGCGTGGACTGTTCACTGCATGAAATATGGTTTACGTTCAGGAAAATTGTGACATAAATTTTGCTCGTTGAATATCATGGCACATTACCAGAAGAATGTTCAGTTAAAAAAACATTTTTATGACGAACAGCTATGTTTCAAGCAGCCTATAATGGATCCTATTTTATTCATTAAGCTTCAAGAATTAATTCAATTTATTCCATGATGGTCTAAAGTTAGTCTTTCATAGACATTAGGAAGGGATGGCAATAAAAGGCTGCTTCTACAATGAGCCACACTAATAAAATCACACTCGATCAAAATAATTTGATAAGATGTATGAATATCTGGTGAATTTATTGTGAAATGCATAATCGTGGATATAACGAGTATCTACTAAGGAATAATAAGGTTCTGGTTCGCTTTTGGCGCTGGATGTTGAGTGTCATCCTGATAATTCCTGTTCGTGGAATCTTTAAATCGCAACAGGGTACCCACAAATAAGGTTCCGAATACATGCATCGTCTTTTACCACTGCACCTGCAATGGATTTTGGCCTGTTGTTATAATTATTGTCTACAAAATTAATTCCGATCACGGCAAAAGGAAGCTCTTTATGATAAATATTACCCAATGCATTAAAGGATCTTGCAATAAGGTTTTAAATAGTAAAGCAAAAAAAAGTAAAACAATCAAATGTTGGCCAAACCAAACTATCCGCGACAATTTGATGGCAAATCGGAAAGTTGAATATGAAAATATGAGGCAATGTGTACTATAAGGAGTCAATAAAGGAAACACGTTGAAGTAATCTATTTCTTGTAAGGACGTCTTCGTCAACAATTGAATGGCTGACAGAAATGTCAAGGAATAGAATTCCCCGACACAGCATCTCTGGCGGGCCTTGGGACTGAGACACTTATCCATAAACCGAAGGCAACCATATGTGTACTTCTCATGAACTGGAGATGTATGCACTAGGTTTGCTGGTCCCAATAGATTACACCTATTTTCTCCCGCTACTGGAGCCTTTTTGCCAGGCTACTAGAACTCTAAGAAATATAAATCCATTAAGGCCTGTCAGTGTGGAAGGGGAAATTAAAACAGTACTTCTCCATATAGAAAACAGGCTGTTATACCTCCAAAGACTATATCCTATTGATTCCGAGTCTATCATATAATATATGTTGTTAAAATACCAAAGGAAAGGGTTGTCGGAAATGTTTTCAGATGGTGCGCTCACGATAATTATGACTGTGACACACTATAATTATCTTATCAGAATATATCGAATTCGTTATCAGTATATAGATGGGCCAGTCATGCATATTTTATGGATTAGGATCTGGTACCTGGGATAGATTCTACCTTTCCTTTGCTACATGCTGGTTTGAGAGAAGCGTATTAAGAATAAGTGCCAATATGAGTGAATATGACCGGATGGCCTGGCGGGGTAAGATGATGTTGGTAGCGCTGGAGGAAGGAGATTGATGGGGGTGACTTGACCTAAAACAGACTTCCCTGGCAGGAGCTGCTTCCTCGTCAATGTACATATTAATGACCGCTACTAAATGGCTAATTATGGATCCAGGTGATTCATAGGTCAGCAAGCATTGATAACAGGGTCATTGGTCTCTGGGAGATATCAACAAGTAGGCTGACAGATCAATTAGACCTATCGCTAGCCCATACATATTTAATCAATGAGATTAGCGCAAGACTTTAAGGGGCCGGATAAGCAGGGGGTACCTTTCATCGAAGGCGTTGGAATGGGATAATCCGGCTTGCTGAAGGCAAGGCTTGGAGTGCTGGATTAGGGCAGGCAAAAGTGGATTATCGTTGATGTTACAGTTTGTGACAAGCGCAGAAAGCGCCAGCTTTTGCAGCAATATCATGGAGATCTGTATACGGCGCCGTGAGCCGCAGTGATTGCGACCTGAAAGAGAGCGCCTCATGAATTTTCAATCGGGACTAATTCGCCAGAATCATTTAATAAGTATTCACCTACTGACTCCAGTTTAACTACTGTAACACACACCTCATTATTCGTTTATGTCCCATCATGAACGAAATAATATTATCCGTAATCGTTCTTTCAACACTGGAGATCGCTCGGTCTTTGGGGACATTTCAGATTGGGACACTAAAATAATCCATCACCTTGACTCGTGTTGTTGCTTTTTCTAGTATGTACCTTTTCGCTGTCGTTATTTTCCGTCTATTAAAATTGTCCATGTCCTCATCATTCAAATCTTTTGCCTCTGTCTTCTTCCCTTTAACAAACTGAAAGCGTATTTTTCATAGGATCAGCATTTTCTCATGAAAACTGTTTTTATTCCCTTCGAGTTGGATATAATTTCAACGCGTTTTTTGAAGGATTTCATCATCAAAATGATAAAGAAACCTACAATATGTTGTTTTCCCAACAACTAGACGTATCACATTCATAGGTCTTCCGATCTGCCGAGGCCGCCACACCGTAAAATGTGTGAATCAACTTTGAGAGCCCATAATTCCTCTAAAACAACCATTAGTGTCGTAATAAATTCACTATGAAAGCCTTTAAAATAGCATTTTCTCCGCGGTCTTTGTGTGCCTAACAAAGGGAACTGAGGCAAACTAGGCGAAGAAAAGTGGTGCAATAGGCCAGTGCAGGGATCGACTGACCAAAGAACAGAACCCATGGGACTGATAAGAGACAACTGGCCTTAGAATTCTCGATTTAAATGTTTCTCTTCCCAATACAGAATATCCCTACGTGTTCCACGTTCTGGGGGCAATATTGTACGAGTTGTTTTAGTGTTTTCAAATATAGCGGACCTTATGTTATATGGTATTTCCACCCGTCCATATTACTATCTTTAAATCCCTTTGGTATGACCCAAAATATGAGTGTGACTATTGAATGAACTGTACTGCACTATTCGCAAATTATCCTGCAAACGATACACTGCTAATTATTTTAAGTTGTCTTTGATGCCGTACAGATGTATGACGAAGTCTAGACGTGAGACGTTCTTTGACTTTCTCTTGTACCTTCATGGATTCTTGGTAGATCTTGCAAAAATCCTGATTAAGAGATTACGTTCGATAGAAAACGAGCCAATTTAGTCTTAGAATATACTGTTATATTACTTCTTGAATGTCACATATTGTGTCTTTATGAGTTGAAGTTTTTTCCTGCACTTAATTGGTTTATTTATGGTGATTGAGGTTCTTCGTTTATATTATTATATATGAAAAAGAAGCTGCCGATCTTATTATTACATCTCTTGACATTTGACATGTTATGCTTGATATTTTAACATATTCATCAGGCTACGGGTATTTGTGATTTTCTGATGTAGAACGAGTTTGGAGGCGGAGTGATATAACACGAAGCCGAAGGCTGAGTGTTGTATCACTCTGCCGGAAAACAAGTTCTACATTTCCCTTGCCTGCGTAGAATGAGTACCATAAGTTTATTAGTATATGTGCCTTCTTCTTCCTTTAGACGTGATGTCATAAAACAAGTCCTCGATAAAGCACTAGTTCTACATCAGTTCACAGATATGGAACTCCCGGTTATAGAATGCGCATATATACTAATACTGATTTATTAATATCATCATAATTTAAAAGAAGCATGTTATGTTCAGGAATCATATGAATACCGTTTGAAACCCACGGAGGGTAATGTAGTGCCATAACAGCTGCCAACTTTTACTATACTACTTATGCCTCTTACCTCAGTACACGTGTACTCGCTCTGCTGCTATATATTTATGAAGGTGACTGGTGAAGTCGGACCACCCTGATGTCGGACCGGGTGGGCTAGTGAAGTCGGACCACGGGGTTAGTGGACTCGGACCACGGGGTTAGTGGACTCGGACCACCGGGTTGGTAGACTCGGACCGGTGGAGTAGTGGAGTATAACTACTGCCTATACTGACCTAGGACCACACATTTAAGGTTAGGTTTAGGGTTATAGTTAGCATCAGTACTCATTTCACTTCACAAAACACATGAAAATACAGTGCGTAATGGTGACAATGCTCTTTGAGTTGAGCAAGCATGGTCCGAGTTTAGCATGGTCCGAGTTTACCTCGGTCCGAGTCCACTAACCCCCTGGTCCGACCTTACCAGGGTCGAGTATACGGCGGTCCGAGTCTACGACGGTCCGACATCAGAGTGGCCCGACGTCTCTAGGAACCATTTATGAATAGGCGTGCTCATGCAGCGCGCGCAAAGGTTGGGTTAAATGATTTATTATCTGGCAAGACAATGCGCATATTATTCTCCACAAGATGGAGCTTATTTTCATATCTAACTATTTTACTTTTTTATAATATTGACACCTTGTTATTGTACGGTCTAATATTATCTGGAACTAGTTTGCCTCTCGAAATAAATCAGAGTAACACAAGGCTGTATTTGTTTTATTGTTATTTTCCCCTTCTCAACGCATACCTTGGGTTATGACACATGTACCAGCTATCAAATTATCAAATTATATCGAAACTTTGATATCGTTCGAAAGAAATGATCGAAAATTTTACTTGCTCATTAAATAATATGAGGAAATCCCAATTAGCGCCAGAAAAAAACAGGAAGAGGGCTAGGTAATTGGAACTCTTGTTTCTGTGAACAACCTTGAGAGTATCATAAAGCCCAGTAGCTAACATCGTTAGGAAAAGTCTCACCCACTAATTACCTCTTCCCAGTAATGCAGATAGTGGGTATCAGGTTCAAGGCTTTTAGGCACACCTCTTTTCAGGCCAGGTCAGATAGAGCCGTGTTAGGTACAGGTCATTACTTATGCCATGTCCTTAGTCAAGTAGTCGCTGCCTAGAATGTATAAACAGTAGTCCCCTGAATATTTTCCAACTGATTTCCACCACTTCAGGGACCGGGCATTCCCAATCGCAACACTCAAAACGAAAATTGGATAATTCAATTGGGGAAACCGGGCCCGATATATGTACATATTCTGAATGGTATACCGTGCTGGAGTAGGTAGGTGGATCTGAATTTTAAAATCTGAATTGAATATCTATCTCTCTGGAATGTGGGTAACTCTTTGCAGTCATCCAAATTGAAAAAAAATGTTAGTATAAGAGGTATGTACATACGTACACAACGGCGGACACATATATATACATGCATGTATTCATGCTCATGCTGCGATACTATATATAGTGCATGTAGGCCTATACGAGAATGTTTCATCGCTTTGCTTCAAAGATACTCTACAACTGCACAGTTTATACCAGGCTATTCACTTCCCAACAATTCGGTTATTAAAGCCATCTAGTGCAGTCTGTATTATTGCGACTAAGACTAATTATCCCATGGGACTGACACGCAAGAAAGAGGCTTTCATTTCAAGAATATCGACAAAATTAAGAAGAGAAGCTTTCCAATGCCTTAACTAGAGTCATTTTCCCGGCAACATTCCTACCATTTCAACGAACGTGTTGGATAAATTGCTTTCGAAAGCACCCACTCTCAAAGCACTTGAAATGCTCTGCGAAGACTGAAAAAGCTTCCTCCGTCTGCAGTGGCTTCTACGTAATTGCGATAGGTTTTGAAAGCGCTGTGGCCAATTCAGAATGCGTAGACAACCAGCAATACTCAGATATCATCCCTCCCAGTAACAATGGACCTCTGACTAGATAGGAGGAATCCAACAGTTTTATCTTTCCATATCTCTACCCTTTTCTTCCAACCTTCCTCCCTTCCTTCCCACTCATCAACCATCTATCCATTTCCCCATATTCCTATTCCTCTATCCTCCTTTCCTGTTCGCCAACACCAGCGATCGTCGACTGCACCGCGCACGAATATATATATATACATCACACTACCCCTCTACCCTAAAGGGTGTTGCTTTGCATGCATTTGTTCCAATAATTTGCCAGTTCCGTTTTCAGTTAGAATCCCAAATGAATCAATCAGAGGGTGGGCCGCAGATAATTAGTTTCTAGTCCCACGGGCCTGCTCGTGGGTGGATAATATAAATTAGGCTGGTTAGAACAGCGGACCAAGCTCCTTTGGCAACGGCTCACAGTAGCAAATCCCAACCAAACACAAACAATAGGCTTTCAACCATGATCAGATCATTGAATTCACCGACTATCAATACTTCAGTCTAATTAATCCTTCTATGCCATTCTTGAACAAAGTCAAAGCTCACACATCCATCTGTCAAACTCGTGGTGGCAACAATATAGAATGATCGCTGTATTTTGAATAAGTGCCTTATCTAAAATTCATTGTTGCTTTGAATGATTCCTAAATGTCCTTTCGAAAATGATATTGGTGGGAATATTATTTTGACAAAATAGCATTTGGAATGTTTCTGTGAGAGAGGAAATGGAAGACATGAAGGAGACAGGAGTGTACTTATATTGCATAACATGGATCAGCCTTTCTCGCAGAACCCAGGGAGACGAAACCATAAAAGCTTATTATTTCCTCTTGCACAAACATTTCCCAGAAGACTGACTCTGCGCTCTGCTTCTCTGGATGTATTTTGTTTCCCCAACCCCAGGGGTGGCCATGGCAAAAATAGTGATGGATCATGCGCACTCCGGCTTTATAATAGCCTAGGCAAAGTCATACTGTTAATAAAGTCTGTAGTATATATAACACCAGGAACCATCTTATAGCGACCTTCTCTATCAGATCAGGGAGAGGATTTCACTCTATTTTTTGGATTTAATCTAATATAACAGTTTTTGACTTACATTCCTCAGATCAGGAAAATATCTTACTGATGCAAGTTCCTATTCCTTTGATAAATCACCAGAAGATCTGAGCCGTGAAGAATTATAATAATTAAATCGAAGTCGGGTATTTTGACAGCCAGTTTACTCCCGACTCTGGCTGTTGGGGGATTTTCAATAATTTACAATCATCCCCTCTTTGATGAGATAGCTAGAGGCAGGCAAATGATGTGGCTTATGTATATATCCAGTGGTTGTGTGTAGTTGAGAGCATCTGTCAGTTTCGGAATGGTGTCGTGGTGTTAATGAGGGGACGGTGGTTCTGGTGCGCCAATAAAAGTCCCCGTTCTATGATCTATGGGCTTATCACCCTCTCTGGATACGACAGCTTAGCTATAACCTCATACTAAAGCACAGTTACACCACTCCTGGGGCTCTTATTTTGCAAAATGTATAACTACCCGCGGATCTATCTGCGAGCAATCGTATACACACAGAGGCGCGACAATTTTCAATTTACCAGTATTTACCTATCTTGCACGCTTAAAAAATGAACCATGCCTCTTCATGTATAAATTTGTAATGCAGATGCCATGCAGAATTTGAAGGCTTTGCCTTCAATACTTTGGGCCATTGTGCTGGAGCTAATACAATCCATAAATGTATCTGTCATAAAAATGGTTCAGCGATTGTTATTTGCATATTTTTCTACAGTGACGATTTATATTTCATAATTAGCTTCATCTAACTAGTTTCTGTTCCAATTAATTTTTTAGAATTCTCCGCTTTTGATGTTTCACTGAGCCACTATCCATTTGAAGTGCTTGGCTGCATTAAACCACTGGTGTTTGTTGATTAAAATAACCACAGGACTTATTTCTTGAGTAACTTTGATCCATATTCATCATCTTAATGGAGTAATTCCTAGGCGTTATTTTTACCTTCTCCAGGCATAAAGCGTTGTTGGAGGCCCATGGTGTTGATAATCTAGCAATCATAGCTGGTAATCCAGCCTTTATAGACCTGACCTAGGAAAGTTTTTGGCCATGAAAATTGAGTCATCTATTTCTCTATTCAACTCATCCCGAGAGCTCGCCTCCACTCACATACAAAATCGCTAATCATTCCACATTGGGCCCTGGAAGGGGCTCTGGTAGGAGTCAGAGGTAAAAAGACGAAAAGGATAAAACTGAGCTAAATGAATGAGCTTGAATAAAACATATTGTCTCCAAGACTTCAGTGGTTTATCTTTAATTAGAAGTATTCATTTGGATCTCTTCAAAACAAGATTTACGACATCGGCATCCTAAAAGCACTCTTTCTTGCCAGAAACAATGACTATGAAGAAGGCAGTTCAAGACTGAATGCCTAAACTAGATCGAGTTAAGGAGAAATATTATATGCTTTTATGTCAATAACCGAAAAGAACGGAAAGTATTATAGTCGGGCAGCCAGAATGGCTAACATACAAAAGTTGTGATATAGTTTTTTTCTCACTGGATTCTTAATATATGGGTGTTGGCCGATGATTTTCAGATGGATGGCGCATTGCCACCCTTTAGCATTTTGAGAAATCCAAGATGGCCGCCAAGATGGCCGCCAAAGTAAAATGGTGCTCATAACTAAACAAGTTGTGGTCCGAATCTTTAATGTTGCACCATTTTGTTAAGGTTTTGGGGGTCAAGGAATCCATTAAAATAGTTTTCGAGGGTGTCAGATCAGTTGCCATGGAGATACGGTTACCATGGTTATTCAAATCTTTCAAGAATTGAGGTTTCTTCGGGAATTTCACATGTTTATCAACCCAACATCACATTTATTTCATTCCAGCAATGCAAACATATATTAAGATATAGTTCATAGGCATCAGATGTGTTGTCAAGGGCACATGGTTGCCATAGTTACTAAATGCATGCAAGACATTCATTAGGGCCAATGGAAAAATTGCTCATAACCTAGGAAGTTGTGGTCCAAATTCTTAATGTTGCACCATTTTGTTATGGTTTTTGGGGTCAAGGAATCCATTAAAATAGTTTTCAAGGGTGTCAGATTGGTTGCCATGGAGATACAATTACCATGGTTATTCAAATCTTTGATGAAATTAAGATATCTTGGGAAATTTCACACTTTTATCAACCCAACATCACATTGGTTCCAATCAAGTCATGCAAACACAATTTAAGATGTATTTCATAGGCATAAGATAGGTTGTCATGGGAATATGGTTGCCATAGTTACTAAATACTTGCAACACAATCATTACAGCCAATGCAAAAATGACCATAACTTAGCAAGTTGTGTTCCGAATTCTTAATATTGCACCATTTTGCTCTGGTTTTCAGGGCCAAGGAATCCATTAGAATAGTTTTCAACTTCAACTTCACAAGTTGTGGTCCGAATTGCACCTTTTTGTTATGGTTTTTAGCATTAAGGACTCAATAGAAATGGTTTTCAAGGGTTTCTGGTCAGTTACCATGTAGATACTTTTGTTAATTAAGATATCTTGGGGAATTCAACAGATGTATCTACCCTACATCACAGGAGCCATCAAATTCCTGAATTCTCATAGTCCCAGCGATGCTTGGAATGCGGTATTCCCAACTATGGCAAAGTGATGAAGGGTATTATGTTTTTGTGGCTTATAGAAGAATACTTATTTACACTATAAATTAATATAACATATCAAACAATTCACAACAATGTCAAAAGGAATCCATTTTCAAACAAATGTTTAGTTTTAGCTCTATAACTTTCTCTATAAACCTTCTTCACAGCTTCTGGCTAGTGGTGGGGGCGACAGTTATTACTGGTGTTAAATTTGCACACCACATTCCTTAACCATAACTGTGAGATTGAGTGAGTGAGTGAGATTGGTTGCTTTACGCCCTTATCAACACTTTGAAGTGTTATATCAAGGGCGGGAGAGCTGAGAGGGAGGCAGTTTATGATCATACCCAGGAAATAGAGATAGAGAAGAAGGGAGAGAGAAACAGAGAAAAGAGACTGTGAGAATCAACCCCAATGAATGAATGCAGTTGCTGGAATACATCATCTATTGTTGGCAATTAGGGGAGGAATGGGTAGAGGGGACCGTTGACGGTCCATCCTACATATCCTCCAGGGTGAAACCCTTATGCTGGTTCTTGGTGGTCTCTGATTTTGCCCATCAACAGGCAGGGATGTACCTGTCATTACCTGTGTGACGGTTTATGTAGGTTTTATTGTCAGTTTATATGATCTTTCCTTTATATAGGGCACCCAGTGTCCAAGCAAAAGTTGTCACTTCTGGCTGACCCTTTTTTGCATGATGTACTCTTGGATTTTCTATGGAATAAATATGACTGTACTGGAAAGTTATCTGCTTGCCATCTTTTGTTAGCACATGCCGAGTCACCAACCCCAGCCCCAACCCCAAGGTCACTCAGACACATGAATACCTGAGTAAGCCACCATGCTACCATGTCAAGACTTACAAAGGAAATGGCTTATGAGCTCAACCCTTCTGTAGAACATTTGTCATGCCTACATATAATAAGCTACTGAGGTTCAAGAAGTTTGTTGCTGTTGCCACACATAACCCATTGAGGACGGGGGCAGTTTACACATATTTTGCCTGCCTGACGGGGGCCCTTTTCCCCCTTTTTGGGCTTCAGGACGGGTGTTTAACATGAGATTTAGGGTTTAAAAACACTTTAAGAATATTTTCTTCAAATAATATGTGTCATATGTACATCGTTTGATAGGTGTAAACAGTTATTGATCATATTTTTTCATAATTTCTAGACCCTACACTTATTTTGTGTACAGGAAATGACCCCTTTATTCTTTGCTGCACAATATTACAACTATGCCAGATATGGTCTATATCATCTGTGATTATTTTAGACCATGTCTGATGAAGTTCTCCTGTATCTCATGGATGGTCAGCATATCATGCACCATAGAGATGGGCTATCAAATGGGATATGGTCCAATATGGGTACTGAAACACCATAATTATATGAGGTATGGCCATGGTGATGCTGGGATTATAGGCAATACTCTACGACCTCAAACTCTCAAGGTATAGGCCCATAGCCATTATTCCTGTACTAGCATTCAATTGTTGAAAGCCTTAAAGTAATGGTTAGGAATGCAAATGGAACACCAATGAAGCACAAGGAAGAAATTACAGGACTAGGAAAATGGACAAAAAGGACAGACTAGAACTAAGAGAGAGGCTTACATATATATTTGATCCCCTAGAACCAAAATCACATCCAGAATGACTGATATTGAGAATGACAGGATTTTGAGAGCAGCTGGCCTTGTGGTTTCTATGACACTATGAAACAAAATATTGTCCCAATAGGTCAGGCTATTGAGCACACAAAAGATGATAACAAGACATTGACTGATCCAGAAGTAATAATATATGGAAGAGCTATAATCTTAAGGTCAAAAAGAGAAGCAATCAGTGATGAAATGATGTTTATCATGGTGTAGAATCTTCCCCATTTGCCCCCCATTCTCCTCCTTCCTGGCTTCCCCTGTTACTTTTGTCCCCCTTCCCCACCCTATCCTATTTCCTCCCTCAATGTTCCTGATATTATAATGTTGTGCTTCTCGTGTGAACTCCACCCTTGTGGGCGTGTGTTGGACCCTCCAATGAGCGAGCAGCGCGTGAGCTGCTTGTGCCGCTCCTGTGAGTATATGCTATCTGCTAGAGTAATAAAGAGTCAGTTTGGTAAAAGTATTGGCTTGTGCTTGTTGTCATTGGGTTACCACTCTGCTGAAAGTATAGACTCCCGAGCTCCTATAACTTCTCAACACCTAAGGGGATCACCAACTTATAATACCTGTCCTCCCTATTCTCTTTCTCCTGAGACCTCCTTCCCTGTCTCTCCTGTTCTTCGCCTTTCCCTGTTCCCCTCACACCCTTCACTCCCTAATTATTCATACATAAAGTAAGAAATTTGACTATAATATAGGCCTAGTGCCTAGCATGCAGGAAATCAATGGGCCAAGTATATGGCCTATGGGTGGCATGTTAAAATGGAGTTTTTTCTGCACTGACAATGTTGCTTGGATATGCTTCAGGAAAAGCTGCCTTTCAATGCAAAATTGCAACACCAAATATGCAGCTGTAAGTGGGTTGAAGTATGTGTGAGGCAGAGAGCAAGCAGAATATGGTACATTGAAAATATGTATGCCATCAACATTACTACCTATATTTTGTATTGTTAAGAATTCATTATTAAATAGATTCACATCCACCTCTGTTGAGAAAAATATTTGAGAGAGATCAACACCCAGGTAACCTCATTTTAGGCAAAAGTAAACTGCGTTGAAAGTTTGGGATGTGTACATGGCTCCAGTAAAAACCCTTTAGAACATCTCTGGAAGTGTGACTGTTGTAATAGAATGATTAACTATGCGGGATGAGGTCACCCCATGGCCCTGTAACCATTGGCCTACATCATTGGCCATATGCTCAAATTGTTGTAAGGTGGTCTCCATGTGCTGCCAAATTTGGCAAGCTGGGGAATTGATGAAGTTGTCAAGGAAGCCCCAAAATTCCTTATGACTTGCTATGGTCAATCAACCAGCGACACAATGAATGCTGCCAGATTGTGTATGTGGAAAACCAAAATGATGAATTTGATAGAGCCCCCTTAGTTGATGACATTACCAGATCCTGGATTCAGGTAGAATGTCTTGTGTTGTGTTGTTATATGGCATAGCACCATAAATCCAAACCCATGAGAGGTTGATTACACCATGTTTGGGCTCAGGATCAAGAAGCTGCTGCCTCATCCTCGGCCAGAATATACCGTTATTGTCCCTGATGTATTTATGATGAGAGTCATAAAATGAGGTGGGTGCAAGTGGGGATAGATTGCAATAATCCAAATGTCAGGAGGGATGTAGAATCAATGTTTATTTGTTATTTTTCGTTGTTTTGTATTTTGCCAGAATAACACCAATGTAATGCTGCTTTGATTGTTACTTGAAACTAGAAACTAAATTAGTTTATTTACTTTTACTACTAAATAAACATGGCCCCTTCACTCATTACTTTGTGACATTATTACTTAATTTTCATTGTCCTCCTTAGGTTTAACATTGAACTTCCTATGATTTTTCACTAGTAATCTAAGGTGGTTTACTTTTTCAAACTGACCGCATAACAAATAAGAACTGGAATGGTTATCTCACTAAAATGATGCTTTTCTCTTGAAACCCTTTGGTTCAACTATAAATATGTTATGGTCATTTTTGCATTGGCCGTAATGATTGTGTGGCAAGTATTTAGTAACTATGGCAACCATATTCTAATGACAACCAATATGATGCCTATGAAATACATCTTAAATTGTGTTTGCATGACTTGATTGGAACCAATGTGATGTTGGGTTGATAAAAGTGTGAAATTTCCCAAGATATCTTAATTTCATCAAAGATTTGAATAACCATGGTAATTGTATCTCCATGGCAACCAATCTGACACCCTTGAAAACTATTTTAATGGATTCCTTGACCCCAAAAACCATAACAAAATGGTGCAACATTAAGAATTTAGACCACAACTTCCTAGGTTATGAGCAATTTTTCCATTGGCCCTAATGAATGTCTTGCATGCATTTAGTAACTATGGCAACCATGTGCCCTTGACAACACATCTGATGCCTATGAACTATATCTTAATATATGTTTGCATTGCTGGAATGAAATAAATGTGATGTTGGGTTGATAAACATGTGAAATTCCCGAAGAAACCTCAATTCTTGAAAGATTTGAATAACCATGGTAACCATATCTCCATGGCAACTGATCTGACACCCTCGAAAACTATTTTAATGGATTCCTTGACCCCCCAAACCTTAACAAAATGGTGCAACATTAAAGATTCGGACCACAACTTGTTTAGTTATGAGCACCTTTTTACTTTGGCGGCCATCTTGGCGGCCATCTTGGATTTCTCAAAATGCTAAAGGGTGGCAATGCGCCATCCACCTGAAAATCATTGGCCAACACCCATATATTAAGAATCCAGTGAGAAAAAAACTATATCACAACTTTTGTATGTTAGGCAAATTTCGCCCTCTTCTCTACCCGACTATTAAGAATTGAAAGTTGTTCCTTGGGGAAGACAAAGTATGAAAGAATAATAAGCATTTGCTTGCTGGGCACGTCTTCTCCCGATCGGGCAAGTGAATGCGACAAGGGAGTAAATGTAATTCAATACTGAACAAGAGGAGCTTGTATAAAACCGCATGTTTAGTGTTTCGGAAATTCCATTTGGGGAATGATACGAAAAAAGTCCACGAGGTGGTGGGATTAGGGACAAGGGAATATGGGGCGCCACTTTCGGCAGTTGAGGAAATCAACTGTCATATGGGACCCCTTCTAGAAGGAGGTGGAAAAGCAGAGCACAGTGCTTGGTAGGCTCATGAGGAGATGTTTGACCTAGGTCTCTCAAGCGATCGGATAAGGACTGATAACAATAAAATTTATCGGTTTTTCTTTGGCTTCTTGCCTCTCTGGAACCTATAAAAACAATACCAAATCCCTCCGGATGACTCGGAAGGTGCTTGGCATTCGATGCTATAATTTTTGTGTCTCCTGTCCAATATTTTTTTGCCCATAAGGGACATAAAAGCTGGAGGGTGTAAGGAGAGAGGTTTGAGATGGGTTGGCTGGTGGGAAGGCGGAAGGATGTGCCATTTGTTTAAAGCTGCCGAGACAAGCTACCAACGACGTTTGTCGGCATGACAAGTGTTACATGACAATAAATCGCTCTAGACGCTGACAGGAGATATGACGTAAGTTATTATGACGATACTATCGGTGCTATATATTCAAAAGCCAATTATATATTATTAATAAAAGATGTTATCTGTATAAAATAACCCCATACCGAATCCCCTCTTCTGTCCTCATTGTTCTGGGTTTCCTACAACATCTTGATTAATGAAAGATGTTATCAGTATATCATGCTCGGATAATTAAATACATTACAGTATAATCAATTTTCATATGTTTGAGATCAGCTAATATCAACAATATACCGTGGAGTCCTGTTTTAGTTTAATTCTAATTTCAAATGTTTAGTTTTCTTTTATTTAATGAAATAATTTTCATTAATAAACATTATTCGCAGAAGAACAATCTAATCCCTGATGATGTGTCATATGGTTTGCGAGCATGTGGTATTCCAAAACTCTGTATGGACAGACCTAACACAGAACGGTTTACAAATAGTACACATTATTGCCTATGTTATTATCCAATGGTAGAATGCAGTGACATACAAAAACACAGTGACTGATATAAAGATAATAGAGCTCGTTTGACCCAGTTTGTATAATTGTATGATTATGGATTCCGAGTACATATATATATTGTAACAGAAAAGAACGTATAGATTGGGGTCTATTTCATTTATGAGATCGTTGCGAGGAGGCTAGTTATTTGCATTTGTTTATATTTTATTCATCGTATCGTGTTAAATTTGGTAGAATTGGATTAAGTTGTGAAATCTGACTAACTTGGCAACGCATAAAAATAATCACCATTGTGGTAATGCGTATTTTGTAAAGAACTTAAATGTACAAGGCCAATACAAAATATTTAAAAAAAAATGTTTATCAAATGGATATAAAAATAAATATTGTATACATCGAGTATCGTGCACTTTAAAATGTAAATGCAGGGTTAATATTCTGTTCACTGTTGAGTACAATGATCTCAGTTGAGTTTCTGTTCAGGGATTCGGGGTGGATGAGTGGTCAAAAACAATGTTTAAAAATATGATTAAAAACTTAAGGAACTCCCCGAAGAAAATCCTTACAATCCGAGCATCGTCGGACGTTGTAAAAGCAGAAATGGTCACGATACTCTATGTAATTCTTATTTTTATAACTGTTTGATGATAATCAGGCTTATTAAAGAAAAGTCTTTGGTTCGGAGTGACAATTCGCTTCCATTCTTGGTCATATTCGTGCAGTGAAACGCTGAAACGTTTATGGCACCAGTCGCCAGGAACCTGCTTCGGAGCAAATGTAGGAGAGAGGGAGAACTAGTAGTGGGACATAAGCGACAGAGAGACAGGGATGGAGAGATGGAGAAATAGGATTGCGATGCCTTTATCAGATAAAGGGAGAGGAGATCCGTAAATTACATTTATACCCGATATTGCTGTCGTCGTTCGACGACGGCCTGCGGAACGATGAGTGAATGATTCACCTTGCTAGCGCCCACAAATTGATTTGAGTTGGGAGCTAAAACGAAGATGAAAGGCACATCCAGTTCGCAATAATATGTACTCGTCCTCTAATGGTGACCATAATGTCTTAAATGGGTTTCGAAAAACAGTTTGTAGTAATCTTTCTATGTAGTCTGCCGCCTCGATCAAAGCCTGATTTAACTGACCAATATGATACTATTTTGTTGCTTTCAGGAATTCGAAGATGAAAAATACTTCAAGAGAGAACTTAATATCAAAGACATGTTGGCGCAGAAATGTGTCTGATGCGACAGGGAACGAATATCCGTCCTTCCACGCCCTAAATATCCTCACGGTATTGCCTCATGCACTCTGAATTCTTGAATGCCAGATTGGGACTGTGAAAGTCAAGCGAGTACATTAATCAAATGATTTGTTAATTTCCCCTGCCGCCCAAGTAGGTGTAGCTGTAGAGAGAAGTTGCTATAACCTCTCATTGATCTGTTCTTTGGGTAACCTGACAAGTTGATCCGTTTGAGCTATCTATTCTTAATATTGATAAAGCATACCTATTCTGATATTCTAACATGCTCGACATTGTTTGCATGTATATGAGATTCTGAGAACACTTATAATTATATTACAATTATATGAGTATATTATTATTAAACAACCATCAGGAGGTATACAAAACAATGTTAAATGTATAGTGTAATCATATCCAGGTAGTCAAGGCCATGTGTTAAATTATTGCGAGAGTTTGAACTACAATTTAGACTACAATTGTGTTTCCTACATGCGGCACTGTAGGCTAAACGGTTTATGTCCCACCACCAGCGACCGGAGAGTACTGCTTTGTATCAATGATATCGAAAAAATGCACTATTGTAGTATCATACTCCTTGTTTCATTGATCAAATCCATCCATATTAAGGCATTAAAATTTAAAAAACGACCCACAAGATTGCTTTCATTGTTTCAAAGATTTGCCTTATTATCGCTGCAAATCAATATGTTTTAATTTTATTTCCCTCCCCACAAGCAGCCTCAAAGAGATTATAACACTTTTAAGTCACAGCCATTGAATCATCGCTTATGACTAAGGATTCAAAGCCTTTGCCGGCTTCATTAAAAGAAAAAGGCTCGATTAGATGTTCTCTTGCGATTGCGGCCCCCTTCCATAGGAACCTATTGTGGTGTCTAAACAATTCATAAACTTGGTAGCTAGTGAAAAAGCCACCGGTATTAACGTTTTTGTGCTATATCCATTGGACCTATTCAATTGCCGTCCTCTGCCACTACGATGCCCATCATAGTACATTAGCAAAGGTGTCATCAGTGTCCTTCGCGAGGCAACAGAGCGATTTAGTGCTTGGCAAACACCTCATCGGATTTAACAATAGCTAAATGGAACAGCTAGCGCCTTCGCCTGAGAAAAAAATGAATATTGTCCCTGATGGATGTCAAGACTTGATGCAGATTTATGTATTTCAGCTGCCAAGAAGCAGTTTACAGTAGGATTGCCATTTACGCGGAAGAACCCCATGTCGCTTTTGCCCGCCTGGTTATTCACAAAGCGTCCAAGCATATTGCCTGGTAGGAAGGGCTGTTCTTTGCATTGCTAGAAGAATGCATCACAAAGTGCAGCCTCTGTCCAATAAAGGTTCCATTACCAGGGCGTTTCCCTGCGTCCCTACCTTCTGGAGCACGAGGGAGCACTAGTCGTAGCCTTTTAGGTGCCATGAATCATGGCAGTGAACAGGCTTCAGCTATCAAAGTAGCCCTCCGATACTCATGGCCATTCGGTATCAGCTATATTCTTACCTTGCTGATTGGCCTTCAATCTTGCCCCTTTGGCGGAGCATCATAAAATAATTTACACAGAAGTCCATACGCTGTATTGGGAGCCATATATATAGTTATGGTAAAATTGGCAGGGTAAGTGTTGCTTTATAAAGCACGAACTCTACCAAATGGTTCCAGTGGAGGAAATGTATAGAATCGAGGGATACCAGAGTTCAAGGGGTCAATTACACGATGCCCAATCAGCGGGTGCATGTTTTAACGGGTCGGAGGTGGGCTGTCATACTGAGCCGGTGGAAGGTGGGTGCTGCTTGGCATACAGAATCATCTGCTAGACAGCAAGAATAGGATCATTTGCCCAGTCGTATGTCAATTTGGTAGACCTGCATTGTGGAGGAGAGAATACTTGCCAGTACAGCCACTGCTAAGCCGAGGGCATGAGTGGACTGCAAGTGACCGCCTGTTTTCACCATGCCCAATCCTGGTTTTGAATATAGCTGCATGGTCAGGGCTAAGTCTTAGAATAATATCATCTTTGCTCGGACACGACCTTTGGCAGAGTGTTTTCCTTGCAGCTGGTTAGACTAATTTATAGCCCAACATTTCATGGCGCAGCCCCTTAAATCACGGACATTGATAAATTATCCAACGCCAACCAGAGGCTATGAATTGTAGAATAAATCATCCAATGCTGGTTAATACAATGTAGAGCATACATGACCTTATACATGTGCGTGGTGTCATGATACCTTAGTGTATCATATTATATTCAGATAAACACTACAAATAACGCTACAACGCTATAAATAATTAAACAATGACAAATAACTTCGTTCACAATAGTTGTACATAGAATTCAGCTCTAACAAAGCGTAGCGTTGAGGAAAAATATGTCCACTTAATTGGATAGATCATCGCTAAAGAACTAAAGACTTGACAGCATCACCATTCAGGACGTCGAACTGCTGGATAAGAATGTCTCAAGTAATGTAATCAATTTAAAAGATGTATTGCCTTCGGGAATCACGCTAATATCTATGTACCTCAGGGATCTAAATATTTAATCTTTCGTATTAACAGTTATTTTATGACTTATAGCGATCGACACAATGGTCATATCCGGATGGTGTTGATGGGCTTTTCCTCGAATGATCCTTAGCTTGTGGTATAACAAGTACCCCTTTTATGGATCTTCGATTTAGGACTCGACTATCCCCCGGATATTAGCAAGAGACTAGGCTACTTCCAATAAGCTATTTCGGAGCTTTACTCTATTCGGGTTTTCTCTTTCTATTGTTGTACTTCTTGCTATCCAAAGGGTCTAACAACCAGACTTCTCATCTAGAAGCTCTATGAACCTATCTGCTGAATATTTTGGCGAATAAAGCATTAAAATAATAATGATAACGAATATAGATTCTGTTTGTTAACTATACATGATCAGAGGAGAGTGAAATGGGATAGATGATGAGAAAATGAACTGGCATCAAATGTTGTGATTGTATACATACCTTAATATTTTCACATGTAAGATAACTTGGTCATTATATAACAGTATTATTTCAATTTGAATCCAGGCACGAAGTACTCAAAGAATTCTTAAATAGTTAAGAGTTAATCAAGCATATCTCGATACATATCCTATTATCCATCAAAGATTTGTGATGGGCGTACTTAGGTTCCGAATAATTATATATTCTACCAATTTAGCTGGTTGGCACTTTTCATGAGAGGATCTCAATATGGCAGAGAAGCATTCTTTTTTTTATCATTTCTGTATAGTCCTTTGCTTTCCATTTTATACATCGGCGAGAATGTCCTTTCCTCCCACACTTCCAGTACACTCGCAGTTTCGGTGCATTATATTCCAATCTATTACCATCCTTCACATCAACCACCTCCCCTCTTGGTTATACCTCCACTCACCCTCTCCCATTCTCACCCTGTGAGAAGCACTCACTTTCTATGACTTCTCCTCCCGTCTTCTCAGGGGTAAGAACATGTCGCTGCTTGCATGCCTTTGCTCCCTCCTTATCTCCCCACCGTTTCATTTCACACTTGATCAAATCAGAGAGCAAGTTATTCGTCATAAATAAACCACGGTAATGTATATCCCATTGCTGCCACGACGCTGATGTGTTGCCATGGCGACCTGTCAACCAACGGAGGCTGTGCCATCAGTCTACTCCGGTAGGAACGTGATCCGTTCCTATCCTAGGCTAGTCTGCCATCAGGCATTGCTGTGCTACCCGGTAAATGTGCAATGAGATGATTGGTAAATAGCCTCGGGTCGATAAATAAGGTTGACCCATCATTTATATCTTAAACTTTATTAGTTGCCAGGCATGAATTGGCTCGGAGAAGCACGAAATAAGGAAAAGGTGGGACAGATACATGTATTGAACTACGTATAAGTAAATTTGGAAGGAATGTCAAATCAATTCAAGTCAAAGAGACTAGAGATACCGCAAGCCATTCATTGTCTGTTCATATATGTGTGAAGTTATTGCTATGTTCCATTTTAAAAGAAGTTTGAAGTCGATTTGGAGGGAAAAGGAGTGAGCGATAATAAATGAAACGACTGCATCGAGGGATTTCTGCCCTGCAGTAAAAACTACAGGAGATAAACCTCAAAACAAGTCAAATTGCTTTCAAATTGGTAGGTAAAGAATGTAATAAGCAATTTTAAAGTAGGGGGTGTAGTCTCAATGATTGGATGGCCTATTTCATTTATTTGGTGATTTTTATTGTTAATACACGTATTCTTGTAATGTAATGTAATGTAATAAACAGTAGAAAACTTAATATTTTGATCGATGGTAGTTGAGAATGTAGCTTTAAATGTAATTATTCTGTAGGAAGAAATATATGCGCACTGAAACATCCAAATATATACTATGCGATTGATAGGAGCAACAATCTATAGTAAGTTATTGTTGATATTGTACCCTTTATATAAATTATTGCATCCTTTATATGAATCACCTCCTGTAGGTGGTCTCAAGACGGTTTTTGTCCATGACAATATTTTTCAGAAATATTCATAGCAATTCGATCAGTGAGTTGTGAGTTATAGCATGTATAGGCCTATAGGCTATGATGTGAACATAAGTGAGAACTCTTTTTAATAACTATATCGTTCCTCTCTGGGGAAACAGCAAGTCTTGTGAGGTTTTGTATTGATAGTAAATAGCAGCGAAGGCAACAGATTCGCATATGAAAGGATATCACCCGGGGCAGTTATTAGACGCATTTAAATGTATACATAGACCGTCGTCAGGGTTCACGCAGTACTTTCCTCTATGCGTCGGTGCAGCGTATTCAGCTTCTATTATCTGCAAAAATAAGTCAATGCCACTCCCAGTAATGTTCTGTGGTACAAAGACTTTAGTTTTGTTACATATATAACCAGACTTTATACGAAATCCGCCCCGCCTATATGGCGTTAGCCGGCAAAGGAGTGATGGCGGGAGGCGGGGGGCGGAGGGCTAAAATGTGTTTCTTGCAAGGAAGGGAAACATGAGGCTTTGAGGTTAAAAAGGTAAAACCTCTGAAGAAACCATATGTCATGGTCTGAGCACAGATACTTTGTTTAGAGAGTGAAGTTGCACTTTGATTCGACCCACTTTAAAGAATCCTCAGAACTTGACATGTTATGTCACGAAAGGCCTTTGTGTTTGCTCGCAGCCGTCGCGTTATGTCATGTTCGTGCGTTAAATATGAGTGACTCTTTCTGTACCATTCCTATATTTAGATCCCTGTGCGAGTTTTTGCCCAACCAGTATGTGTGCGATACATGGACCAGTTTGGGGGACAGGGAAAAGAGAACATTGATAAAGCATGGCTGAAGAAATACTATGGCATAGACCACAGGCGATGTCGTTTTCCGGACTTAATATATATGAATTGAGTGTTATATTTGGTCCGTCTAATCAGCCTCGGGTGTAAGATATATGCACGTGCACTTTCCAAAGGCATTTTTTTCTTCTTGCTGGCGAATGATAGGCTTTGAGTTGCTGTCAGGCTTTGGGAGATCTCGGAGTTGGTGAGTCAGAACTCTTGGAAGGCGATTACCAGTTGCTTATACTGACAATGTGAGGCTTGGTCTAGTCTCTTACATATCAAACCCTCTCCACTTCATCTTCTAGCCTAATAACATTACCTCTCGGAAGCCTCACAATCTATAGCTCCGTGTCTTTCATCATCCACCCGGAAGTACGTTCCTTGGGGAGCAGACGACAATTTTCGCTACGAGATACCATCCATCGAACCAATCAACTAACGCTAATAAGCGTCCATTTGTGTCTGGCTTGATCGGAAGTCCCCGGGGCCTACAGAACCATTAGGATGGGGGATTAATTGAACTTATCCCATTCATTCTCAGTCTTTGTTTAATTGAGTCATGAGCTGCCGTTAACGGGCCGTTCTCCCCACGTCGCAACCCAAGATCACATAAGGAAATCTAAAGGCTGTCAGCAATAATTTTACTTAGTTTCACTGTTAGTTTTTAGCTGCAGGGTACTTTTCCTAGTGAAGCTCATCAAGCGACTATAGCACTATATGTATGGCGCTAATAGAACCAGAGCGTCAATCGAAGGATTGCCTTTTAAACCAACTCCAGAGCTCAGTTCTAAATTATCCTGGGCATTACATCAACGAAGATTTAACCCCTAATATATTGCCCACCTCATCGATTCCCCCAAACCCTTTACTACAAGACATTAGAGTGTCTGTCCATGTGGTCCGAAAATAGTCTTGGCTACAAAAGAAGTTCGCTTGGATTCACAGCTCTTGGCTGAAAGCCAATCAAGATTAGGGTTCATTAAGATATAGATCTACTGATATACCTATAACAGGTAAATATTAACTTGAGTTATCAATAGGAAGTAAATAGCAGTCTTGATTGTATGGAAGTCAGTGAAATGATGGATCAGGACATCAACTTGGTAAGCTCAAAGCAAAGAGCGATCCCTATATGTGCAAGAACAATAGTCCTGGGTAAATAACGCATCACTAAGTCAATACATCCCCGATTCAACTCTAAATACAGGTGATAGATCGAGCCCTGTTAAACGTGCTCTGATATCCAAGTGCCCCAACGTCCATTGATTGCAGAACGTAAATAAATTTCAATACATAAGACACACATTCTAAAAACGAAAGATTGCCATTGCTCTTCAGCTGTCTAAAGAAGGAGAAATCTAATCTTTTGGATTTATCCAATAGGGGGTGTGATTTAAGCCGTTGAGCTAAATCAGCTTTTAACACTTTTTCCACCAATTTAAACAGTTGAAAAGCTTAACAAAAGGAAAAGACATCCCCCGGCTTTGATGGTCCTTAATCTAAGTTGAAGAATGTTTTCAATACACGCTGCCCTATATAAGGAAACCAAGCAAAGGTGGAATATCCTTCCCCGGGCTGTGGTATCATTCCCATCCGGAGCAGCTGCTCGTGGCGACCATAAACAAGAGACTAACTACCAAAAAACACCCAGCCACGTGTCTATCACAATCACCGTAGTTTGCTCTTTCCTTGGCGCTGGCTACAATAGTGGTAGTTTCAATAGTTTCTACCAGCACGGCCCCCGTCCACACCTCTCATTGTGTGCCCCAATACTCTGTCTTTATAGCTTGGTGACTGGGGTGGATGCAAAGAGAGCTTTTGTCCCTCTGATGGCTTGTGCGATTCTTTGACTAATGGCATGCAGTTTAAGGCCTTTCATGCAGCTTGATGAAGCGTGGCCATATTGGCAGGAGCGCCTGCTGGAGTTAAAGCTTCCTTGCCAGGTCGCCTACCTCCAGTGACTGATGTACATTTCAGCAAGGCCGTCCCCTTTATACGGAACACGAGGGACAACACTGGTTTGGAGGGAGAACGTGAAGGGGGGAGGTGAGAAATGGGAAACCGTGGGAGAAGAGAAGATGAGAAGGGTGAATGGGAGAGTGAAGGCCCATTCACATTACAACGGCCGATTGGTGTACGGCTGCCGCACGGCAAAAAACACAATGTTAAAGTATTACAGCCGGCAAGTATCGGCCGGCTGGTCGTGGCAATGCGAATGGACCTTGATGAGAGGCCAGACAAACAGCAAGTGAAAGTAAAAACTAAAGAACCATCAATCACGTTAGGAAGAGATAATAGAAGAGAGCGCTTATAGTTGGAAGGTAGTTAAGTTCTGATACCCACCACGATACCCACATACATATATGTATAGTGGATACAAAAACAACTATTATTATTGCCAATGCATTAGCCTTTCATGAAATAGAAAATCTTTTGAGTGCAACTAAGCAGTTCAACCAATTAGTGCAAATGTACGTAACCTGGTCACTTAGAAGGAACACACACGACCTGAACCTATTTGTTGCTATGATGATCAAGGTCTTTCCCAATTCAAGATCCGCCTGTGCATTTTGATCTCCACCAATTATATATGAAGTTATTTGAGTTCATAGCATCTTCCCTAAAAGGAAATCTATAAGGATGAACCATCTCTGCACATGCCCTTCTTCATAAAGCTCTTGCCCGATGTTCAAAAGGAAAATTTATTACCGAAATCTATAAGCTGAGTGCATATTGTCGAAAGGGGAGTTAGTCATCAGATAGAGGGGAGAAAAAAATTGTATTATCGGAAAATTGACACTACTCTTTGTCTCCACCATGCAAAAAACCATTGAGAAGGAAACTATGACATCCAGCTTGCACTGAACATTTGATAAAAAAAAACACCCTCTTGAGTGATACGAAGTACTGTGAGTCCCTCAGACAGCTTTCTGATCTAGAGCGGGATGCTAAACTGATTGTTTCAGAAGTGAATTAGATCAGCGAGGACTGAACTGGGTGGCACCAACACAACTGACGTGAAAGCAAAAAGGGGCGGCCTTGGTGATAGGTACTGCATGGTGGTAGTAGGTTGTAGTGGTATAGGGCATGGTGGTGGTGGTGGGGGGGGGAGCTATATAACAGTGCAAGTGGCTGCAGAGGTAAGTCTGTGCATTTCTTATCATTAACCCACTACAGGTCAAGTGAGTTCAGTATAGTGTTTGTTTTCACTGAGCCTATAATGCATCTAGCTCCGGAGCAAATGTATTTAGAAAGACCATATAATTATGAATAAAATATGATATATCATTTTTTATGATATATCTGGATGAACGAGCAATATTAGTGCACCACGCAGGCACCTTATAACAGAAATAATATGCGGATCCCATAGGTCTTATGATGAGTTGGCTAGGTACACTTGTTTTGCACAGCCAGTTATGTATGGTACCCCAGCAGTTACTAAGAAAGTATGTTTACTACCATCAGAGGAAATGTTCATGTTGGGAAGTATTAGATCAAAGTAACCACCAATGATCAGTTAACTGTCCTGTCGTACGGTTAACGTAATAATTCAAACACACTATTCCAACCTCGTCATGCTTTATTGAAAAGATGTATTTGAAACTGAGAATACGTAACTGACGAGTAAGGTGACCTTTTCAAGTTTTTATTTCCATGTTCCTGTTGAATCTGCGGGGTCTTACATAATATATACTCCTGGTTGTTAGAGCGTGTGTAGACCAGACACTTGTACCATCCGCATATATGCCAGCACTGCATTATGAATTGAGCGAATTGAACCTGGCAGTGTTCTTAACACCTACAATATACATGATGCAAAGATGACTAATATTGACACACAGGCTGCTGGGCTTCCTGCAAAAAAGTCTCCCACTATGAGTGACAGTATATCCTTTTTAGGCTGATGGACCATATGCTCTAGTCTATAAAATATCCCGGTAAAAGCTCTAGATGGATATGATCCCTTTTTTCATAACTGGAATGCGATACAGTATAGATGAAGGAAAGCATTAGATTAAAGGCTAGGATCGGTTGATGGTGCATATATTTAAACAAGTTTTCGCCTATCCTTCTCAGTATGTTATTGTAAACATATTAAAGCTTTCCCTAAGGTTTGGTTCAAAAGATTAATGGATTGGCGCATATCTGATATCGTGACCGTACTGCTTTGGAATATGTCCATGAACCCAATACCTCTGGGAGAAATACTGCGACATACACCATTCGTCTTATTCTGAGGAGGTATAGCATAAACTTTGATACTTTAGAGCAGAATACGCGTTATTGCATCAGAACGATATTTGGACCTAAGTATTGGGGTAAGAATCCGTCTGATGATCAACATCATAGGAACACCTGCCTACGTATAGGATTAAATAACGGTCACAACCGTTTTACCTGTCATGCATGATATCAAATGACATGGCACCCGCCAATCAAGAATGTTGAAGACATGCAGACATACCAAAGGAATTCATCGATTGTGTATTTTGTTGAAGGAACAGTTGTGGAAGAATAATAGTCTTCTGAGGTTATTTTTTTCGAGTCACGTATGAAGAAAGAAATAATAACTTTCCATTCCAGAATGATATGATCGAACAACTGTCCTTTGGGACCTGGTATCCATTCCGCTGTGCAATAATCATTGTAAACCATGTCATAGAGTGATAGCTGCTGCCAGAATGAGGAATAATACCAGGGGTATATCTATTACCCATATGACTTCATATAATACAAATACAGCCCAATTGCCTCTGTGGATTGCTAGGCAATCCGTCAAGATGCAGCTTGCAGTGATGCCACATACATACAATATTCATATGGCGCCCATGGAAGTAGTGACTCAAAAATATCTGATCAGTAAGTAAATGAAACATGTGATTGCCAGGTCATTCGTTTTAGGACCTACTGACGTAATCATGATCGTAAACAATATATAATAAATTCTATTAAGATCATACGTCCGATTATCATTGTCATCTTTTCGAAAGGTTTCGTTTGGATATTAGATATATAAAGAATATAAAAGCTGTGTTTTCATTGTTAGCGAAACAGTTTGAGCAATGGCTGGAGCCTGGAGAGGTCTTTGTGGGTGCATTACGCCTTCTCGGCCTCTAATCCATAATCAGATAATATAAAGCATCTATCTGATGTAATGACAGTAAATGCCAGAAGGACCCGGCGACTGTATTATTAAAAGCCAGAAGCCCACCATCATTCACAATTGTCTGACCTATGGCTACTCAAGCCTTCAATTGGCCTCGATAAGACGGAAAGCATGGGAAGAAAAGGGGAGAGAACCGAGAGGGAATCCTCCTATTTAAACTCAGTCATCTTTCTGTTTCTCCTTCGCTCATGCCCCAACAGCGGGAAGAAATTGCTTGTGTTTACCTGCGGTGAGACTGATAGTCCGAATGAGGAAGGTCATGCAAACTAATGCTGACAACCATCACTGGAAGACCGAAAATGATAAGGCTAACATCTCATGGGAATCCATCGGGAGAGGGCTTTCTTTTACCCCTTTGGGATATGGCCATTGAATCCTGGAGAATGGAAGGATATGCAAAGTGCAGAGCCCATTCTGGCACAGATTGGAAAATGAATGGGAAATTGATTCTTGGTGAGAATTTATCGGACATTTTCACTATTCATCTCGCGCTCCTAAGATCATTGCGTGCACAATAATCATGATTACTTCCATAATTTCCTTCTGCAAGTCATAAATCATGCCGGCTACAATAATGTTCCCGCTCTTTTAACGTTCACCAATCTCAACCAGATAAGTCTCGGCGTAAATCGGATTTGGTTTTGGAGAAATAATTCAGGATAAATTCCCGAACGATAAATAATTATTGTATGAATCCTGCAAGAAAGGGAGAGAGATCATAGAAAGATAAAGACAGAAAAAAGTCAAGGGGAGAATAAAATCAGGCGATGCCTCAAATGGGATTAAAGGAGCAAGCCATGTCAGCTCTGGGCCGGTTTGGTCCCTCTGATTGCTTGAGAACACACAAGAACCATGTTAGTGCATTATCTCTTGATAACAAGTATCGGAACTTTACCCACTGCCTTAGGGCACGGTAATATTAAACCGTAAATTGAGTTGTACTTGCTTGCCACCGAAAGCCAATCACCTCAATCATATTTCCCATCCTAAACCCCAATTATGAGCTCGATCCTTTCTGATGTTCACTCTTTATCCTATTACACCACAGTGAAAGCCTGGTTTACGCGAAATCGACAAGACATGCTGCCAGATCTGGGGCCTATACGATAGGTCTCAGCCCATGTAATGCCTGTATTGGGATTTTGGGCGGCAGGGAAAAACTTGGCTTGGCTTGTTTTAAGCGAGATGCTCGTTTTTAACTCGACCCATCCATCTGCATCTATGTGTCTGGGTTAGATTATGAAATATTCAGAAACTATCCTCCTCTACACAGAAAGAGGATTATTTTTATTAGAACAACCGCGTATCCACTGACGAAACTAGCGTTTTCTATGATGCCCCCTCTTGGCTCGAGCCATTCTGCTTGTCATTTTCTTCCGTCATTGTTATTTTTTATATAGATACCCTTGAACAAGTAGATCCTTTGAAATCAATCTCGGTGTTCGCACACCAGATGAAGGCATTATTACACACAAAAATGGCTTTTATCTGTTTTTGTATTGCCGGTTCCCCCTTTAAGGGTTGATTGGGTTTCTTGAGAATTCTTGGCAAAGGACAACTTGCCTCCTAAGCTGCTCTATTTACTGTGTTACAGAGACTGGCAGTAATAACAACTAGCCCAAGGAAATGGACGATAAAACATCCTCGACGAAGGAGGAGGTGAAGGGTGTTTCATCCATAGAGAGCGAAGAACAGAGAGACACAAGTGTTATCATTTTCTACTGAATGACATTTACAAATGCATCGCGATTTGGCACTGACAGATGAAGCATAATGATGAGGCAAATAATGGAAATAAGATAAAGAGAGACTTCTGGAATAAATACCAAGACAACAAGAGGATAAAGGGACAAGTAGATGAAGCTTCTCTGAGATGGGCGGTACAAAGCACGATATTTCACTTCAATAGTGGTGCAACATGACCTTTTGCCGATGAAACCTTTGAGAAATTACTTTGTTACATGATGATATGGCAATACCCTTGTGATTGCTCTTAGTAGTATCGGGAAATAGGATTGTGAACCAGGTATCAGTATTAATTTGTTAGTAGTAATGCATTGTCCTTAATCATATGGCCATACAGCCCACATATTTCTAAGGAATGGTTTGCATGCAGATCCAAATATGGTTCTTTCATATATATATCATCGTCAGATTCGTTGTGAGTAGATAAAAATAGACTTTTTCAAGGCCGTTGCACATAATATGTCCACAGTACGTCAAACAATCTTCAAACGAATTACAGATGGCTGCGCTCTGTGTTTGTAGAATACCAGATAATACCGATTCAATGCCTTTAATCGAGTGTACAATAGACATCCGAATAACATGGTGAGGAAAGTAAAAAGTAAGTTTCACTGTTTTATCGCTATGACAATTATTTCCTCAATAAATAGTGATGTATCTGATCTTGAAGCGAATGATTTGAGGATACAGTATAGACACATACTTACATACGTATAATCAATGGTTGTTCCTTTATTGAAGCACATGATTGTACCATCAGATTTTGTAAGGCTGCAATCAGTGAAGCCCTGACAATGGAGAGCTGACATTACCGATCAGGACCGAAAAAGGGCAAGATGTCCTCGGAGATAGCTCACTGGTTTTCTCCTCCTAATAGTTATAAAGGTGAGGGAATAACTCAACTCGAGCTACAGGAAAAGATCAACTGCTGAGCAAATAGGTTTCCCTGCAGACAATCCACTGGCGTAGTATACCAGGGATAATAACATTATACTAATGTATCAACGCTGTAAAACAGCTACAAGACCTTTGGCTTTTAAGCACCGCATTATTTATGAATCACATATTGATATTTGACCTTTGCCTCTGCCAGAGTAACCTTTTCATCATTCTGTCCATCCGGCCTTGGTTGGAATCCAGTGGACTTCCTAACATCTACTAGCCGCAAATGCCTCCCAACGCCCACAGCCTCTAACTCATGTCTCTAGTTATGCCTCTACGACCTTTATTGTATCCTAGAAAACACTTATAGAAAGGGCCGAGCCAAGGCTCTAATCTTAACCCCCATTGGCTACCCACCTGCCATTGTGGCAGGAGAAAGACCATAGGGGAGGGGGAAGGAATGGGGACCCTGGGTGTGGGGGGGATGTTGCGGGCTGAGGGCTTTAGCTGCGCCTGTAGCTTCAGCCAAGGCAAAATAGTCACAAATCCTTGTCTTTACAGCAGAGAGGGAATCATTACAAGGGGATTCATCTTTTGAGAGTAGCTCATTAGCCCACATGTGGCAGGCACCATTAGCTATGCATACACACCAGTTCAGCTCATTTGTTCAACACCCTGAGGCCAGGCAGGCAGTCTACCCCTGAGCACTGGGTAGCCGCTCTTTCCATTACTCTTCCCGTGTACGTGTCGAGTATGAAAAGCACGGGTTAGTTCTCTCCAGGGACCCATAGAACAGGCAATGGCCGCTCTCTGCTGAGCACCAAAACAGCATGGTTGTACCCCACTGCGCTTTGTCATTATCTTCTTTTTCCTCCCGAAAATCATCTCGAGATAACCATCTAGACCACAGATCAAAGGGGAATTGCTACCTCTACATGCCCATATCTAATGGCCCGCTATCATGGCGTTGACGAGGTGAGCTAGGGCCTGATGGTCATATCTTGGTCATATAATATTTGTGGATATGTGTTCATGTATGTATGCATGTGTGTATACATGTATATAATTACCTGTATGTAGGTATTTATGTATGCATGAATTCCGATGTTAATATGGTAATTTTCCTGAAGGTAAAATATAGACTTCTGTACGTTCTAGCTAACGTCAACAGTATCCTCTTGGTAACCTATTTACAAGTTGATGATAGGACAGATATAAGAATCTATCAACGATCAAAATAATTCACATACCGGGTACATGAACTCTAAAACCGATACATATTCATAGAGAATGTGCATGACTTGCGTCAACTATAGTAACACTTATGAATTTCTATCTCAAAGACACAGAAAAGTATGCTGACTACTTGAATATCCTTCTTTTTTTTCAGAACAGCCATTATAATATACAATGTCGTTTTTCCCGCAGGCTTTCCTGATAGAGTACGTGTAGCAGCCACTATACAATATCAATTGTCATATGAAAATATAATTCAAACAATATAAACAGGTTTTCACATCAAACAATTATACCAAATGGTACCTAAGTATTGGGTAAAGGTATTAATGAGAACGATTATTGACCTAAGATGATTCAGGTATTTTTTAAAACATATACATAATTTATAGCTGCATGTCTCCATTTATGTGGAACAGTATGGTCGGTACCTCTCCTTTTAAAAATAGATTTATAAAAGGTAAACTTGCGTTGACTAATGTAAAAAAAGGCTTCCTTCTGAGCTCCAGGGATAAACTGTTACCTTTAGCACTTTAGCACCTCCTTGTACTACCTGACCTTCCTGAGTGGGGATAGAAAAACCCTCAACATGTACCTTATTCAGGAGCCTTTCTCGTAGACCCTAATCCAACTCATGCCAACTCTTAAAATATACACTGCTTAGCTTTACCCGTTGGATGGCGGAAACTTGGAGTTGCAGACGCAGCAAGCTATAAATCTAATTAGTGGATGGTTTGGCTCGATAGTAGAATGAATGAAAGGTTTACCTAAAGGTTAAAATTGAACTTCATTGTATTGTACATCATAGTATTGTACATCCATACCTAATAAAAGATACATGTAAGATGAACACGAGTAAATAATTATGACGTGTAATTACATATAGAGAGCATTAATTGGTAATGATAGGATGCATGAGATTTTCAATTTATATCATAAGGTTAACATAATAATAAACCTCTAGTGGGTGGCTCACGTTTCCTAAATACCTTTATAAATTATTAATCGAATAATGCAAACTAATAAGCTTAACATGGAGTAACAGAATGTAATTCTAAATAATGCAAAATCGAAAGTTTAATAATTGTGTAGGAGGAACAAAGTAACGGGAATTCAATTATAATTGTTTGTCTCCTTAATATATATAGATGGTTCCCCATTTCGTGGATTCTCTCCTTTACTAATGTTCTTCCCTCTACCTTCTAGTGACAGGGAAATATTGTTTCAATTCACTTTCAAATAGCCTTAAGTGATCGTTTAGATGGCCTTGGACCACGTTGAAAGCTTGCTGCAAATTTTCTCTTCCTGCCCTTGGCCTGGCGACCAATTGCTCGTGCAATCGCCTACAAGGACCGAAGAAAAGATTACATGGGAAACAGCTGTACGCTAAAAATACCCCTACTCTATCATTCATGGATATCTGCTTGATTCTGTCATTAGCATATTGGAACACCGTGAAAGTGTGAAGGGTGTCGCAAAGGATAGATAGAAAGGGCTTTGGAGGTCGGGGACCCTCTAATACCTTAATGTATCTCTATGAGGGAACGGGCGGAAGGTGTCAGAGTTTGAGTGGTGTCTTATCTTATATGTCAGCCAGCCAGGGAGGCCACTATCAACGTCCTCCAGACTTGAGGCCCCTGCAAGAGATAGAGAGGCCCCCTAAACTAAGCAGCTAACGCATGGCTCCGAAGAGAAATGAATTTTGGCAGGTCGTACTATCCTGAGGGGTCCATCTAGTGGTGTTTACTTGGCAGAAAAGGTGGGCAAATGGAGCCCTGACTGGCTGTCATGTCGGCCTACATGTGACCCGAGAATATAGTGTATGTATTAGCCATGTTAACTGAGTGATACTGATAGGGATACTGATATGGCATGTAATATGTGGACGGTACGACAGCAATGACACTATTACTAATGCAATTATTGGGCGTGAGGAGAAACAAGAGCCGCTGCCCTTTTAAAACTGGATTAGTTCACTTAAATCCTGTTTTGCGATACACGGAACGGATGGGAGATGGGTGGCAATCAAATGATTTTCATTTAAAATGTTCCGTTTCCAAAAGAACTCTCATGTCCAGATTGAGTATCCCAGTTCGTACAAAACAACCTTGTATCCGCGTAATCAGAGAAGTATTAGAAAACATATCAGTGGAATAAAAACGCCACGTCTCAACTTACATGGCCTTTTCCTCAACAACAACATACACACATCTGAATTCTTTCTGACTCAGCTTAGAAAGAGATCCTCACAGGAAAATGCCTGACGAAGTTTTATATTTGATAACTTGATTCTATATGATCCAATATCTTTGTAATTCCGGAAGGCAATCAGGATAATCGCTTAGCTAAGCAATAATTGGGGATGTGTTCTTGCTATAATTACATTTGAATATGAGGCAGATGGATTTTTTTCAGGCCCATATATCCTTCACCATAAAATGGAAATTCAATAGTGCTTAGAGACAATATAGTCTTATGATTATGTGTTTTTAAATTTCCTAATGCACTGCACTTGTTTATTTGAAAGGCTTTAGTCAGTGAGAAAAAGAAAGTCAGATGAAACTGAACCACTTTCCTGCATGTAAAGGGCAGATAATCATTTTGAAAATCCCATTTATAACATTGGTTATTACTTGATCTTAAGGTTGTCTTAACATCAGAGGGGTGATTGGGAATGTTTGGCAGAGGAAAGCAAGAATAGAACCGTTCCACAAACATGCAACCACCCACTTCTGGTTTAAAAAGTGGAAAATTGTATATTAAAGCCGAACGTAAGACCATTTCAAGCACCAAAAAGAGTTCCACTTTTATTATCTGAGTCATGCGATTTAGTCTTAAAATCAAGTGATATGTCGCAATTGAGAATTAAACAGAGATAGATTGTTGATTACTAAAATCATTCGTAATAGATGTCATTGTTTACCCCAGCATCAATCATTAGGCCTCATATATCTTGATTAAACTGTTGCCAGGCTTAAATCCAATTGTTTTAGGACTCGTGTGCGCACGTTCCTTAGCCTCTTCCATCATCAAATAGTGACTAGTTTCTTTATCCTCTTTCACCGTTATGTTCCAGAGAACAGCCGATTGGAACACGTATCAATAATTAGAAAAGAAAAACCAGAGTGAATATGTCAACGGTTAACGGCACTAAGCTATATAGTTCTTATTTATGGCAACGCGAGAATACATCCACAAGGTGGAAACGCCTATTTGATAACGATTGTAAATTTCTGTTTCGGTCCTGTATTTTGTAATCTTAAAAGAATTAACCCGTGTTTTAAGTAGCTATGAATTGAAAGTGCATTGGTGTATTAAATTCATAGAATCGCTTTCAAAGATTCACCTATACAGGATACTATAAGCTCATACTCTTTCATGAGAAATCCTTAGCACAGTTATCTTGCATACAAAGTTGCCTTTGAATCACCTCAAAATACAATGATACTGACAGTGATTATCAAAGATCTTGTGATATCAATGGGAATGAATAGACAAGATCTCACTGATTATTCTAACCTGTATTTCCTACGCACACAATGTCGTATAATTATGAATGGAGATACGCTTTAAGTAGAGAATAAAGTCAATCAGCGACATAGGATGCAGAGGACTATGCAACGGTGTCTGATCTGGCGAGACAGTACGAGTATCAGATATATGAATATTGATCGATACTTTTTTCTTCTGTGGATGTGAATACATGATCTAGGTTTGTTGTACAGACACAAATCCATTGTCAATAGATTATCATTGCCTGACTACAGATATATAGCTGCGTCCATATATTCATACTTACATACATGTATAAATTATTAACGCTGGTACTATCTAAAAGGGAAGCCCGTGTTTCATGTGATCAATGATATCGGTTTGATATGGATATGGGTGGATGAACTATATATATTGCCTTCCAATAGATATTGGAATATGAACGTCTATGGCCGAATACAGTTCGAGTTATTCTGTGCATATATTGTCAGGATAATATGTAGCTTGGCATGGTCAGAGGGTACTTCATAAAACATTTAACTATCATTTTGTCATTTATAAAATGATTGATGATCTATAAAACCTTTAGCAATATCTAAAGGAAAAGGTTGGGATATTGAATCAGCAACGGACAACAAAATCTAATCAACAACAATCAATCCATCTCCAAATCCAACCAAATAATTTTTAATTCTTTTTCAAAGACAAGAGATAATATTCGGTTTAATCTAAATTCCCGACGTCAAGCCATGGCGACAGGGGCGTGTAGCAATCTATTGTGGCATTTGATGAACAGGATTCTGAAGCCACCGAAAACAATAGCTAAGGATCCTCGAGGCGAACAGAAAAATGTTAGGAATTCATGTTAAAATAAAAGAAGCGTTGGCACAAAAATAAGAGTAAGTGAAGGCGGAGATGAATACCATATCATTGTCAATTAAGGGGAAACGGCGAGGCATTAAATCTATGTCAAGATATATTCAAATCGTTTAGGTGAGTGAAAGAACCGAGACGTTGCCCACCGTAGGTTCGTCTTGGCCAGCAAAGACAGGCCAATTCTACAGGGAATATATAAATGTCAACCCGAATAGGAAAGTCAGATTTTTATCATGGCCCAGCGTGTGCAGAGGCATCATCAGAGACATCTAACGATGGGGCATATTATTGATGGATGGGCCAAGGCGATGAAAGGCTAGAGGTCTCCCTGGGCGATGGGTACCGATCACTCGAGTGTACAGGTTTCAGAACCCCATCGATCTCGTACGATCACAAAGGGCATTGTCTGTTTGGAGTGGGGTTTAGTCGGAGGTTCAAGCCAATCTCAGGGTTAAAACCACCAGACGGGTGATTTACTTGGGGACATCTAGAGGTCAGACAATGCTGATGTGAAGCTAGAGACATGCCAACAAATGTAAGGATTGAATCATGAATGCCGGTGCATAAAGGCATGAACTGAGGTACATCTAGACGAAAGCCAGCTATTTTCCAAATAGGCTCGGCAAGTATGGAAGGAAGGAGGAGTTGGAGCAAACAATAGGCTTCACAGAAAACCAGTAGATTCATGAAGAAGGTGTAGATATAATATATATGTGTGTGTTTATTGGCGAAGAGTATGTCCTGATGCAGTTCGGGTTAAGGGGCATAAAAGGAAAGCGAAAGAGACTGTGTATAAGAGAGAGAGAGAGGCAAATGATGCTGGAAGGGGCTTAGTGTTGAAGTAAAGTGAATCCATCGTGATGGATAGGAACAGTGGATGGGATTGTGGTTTGAGTTATAGAGGATAGGATTTGAAACTGGTACGAGCGCCAGCTTTGCTGCATGAGCTGTATCTGGATGTTATAGAATGTTTCTGAGCTGTTTTGATTCATAGCCTTCCCTGACTGACGTCCGCGTTAACATGTTCATCTTATATTAAGATTATCCAATCCGAGCAGCATGACCAACGTGCTGCGCGTGATCTAAAAGGGGGAATGGCCTTAAGGCAAAATGAGGGAAGTGAATTTCTGGAGGGCATGAAAGGCTTGTTGATAATGCCTTCATAATTAATTGAAATCCCCTTTATGGGGATGGCGTGTTGTGGAGTAAAAACATGTAAAGCAAACGTCATTAGCTATGATTTACTGTTTAATTGGTATACGACATGCAAGACCTAACGCATTCCTATCTATAAATTCATATGTATTGATCATCGGGAAGAGCAAGCACCCCCAGCCGGGGATTCAAAACTTGGCCCCTGCGTCCCTATTTTGGCAGGGATCAAACCATATCTGGACAGGCCTAAGAAAATGGATATAAATAGTCATGATGTGATGCTTGTATAGGTGCCTTCATGCGTATTGGTCATTTATGGAGAGGCCATACAATAGGAAAACATAATCAGCCAATCCCATGGGAAACGTAACATGCACATTTGAAATATAATAATCTATTCCCATGATTGTTTCGATTCTTGTTTTGTCACGCTCTTATGTATTTTCAGATAGGAAATCGTAATCTGCATGGCAGTTGCTGTGATGGAATTGTGTGTAATAATCATTTGATGGACTCGCCTAAACAACTTCTTCCCAGCATAAAAACATGCCTTGTCTGTGATAATGTATGTTTACGGTGAAAGATAGTAAATGGAAAGGACGTTGTTGTCATATTCCGTATAAATGAATGCAAATAATATATCATAATAACAAAGGACAGAACCAGGATGTTTTAATAATACTGATAACAGTGTAAGTCTAAATAAAGTCTAGCCAGAGCAATGTATGTGTTCTGTGTTTAGGAAAATAGACTATCTAATTCCTATGAAGACCTGGTGTTAAACAAATAGCAAATCTATATATCGTAGAATCTGCTTCTAGGAGGGATGGTTCATGAGGATGATTCCCTCACTTCAAGTGTAAACTAAAAATCCGTTCACTTCCCGACCAGAATTCACTCCGTTGTATCTTGGGAATGACAATGCCAGCATCAGGGTCCTATAATGAAATCTAATGCAACTTTCCCTGGAGAAATGAATGGAACATGGCCATGGAGATACCACAAAAATACCATAATATATTCTGCTGCATGAAATGTAAATACCAATTGTTACTCTGTCGATATCTATTAAGTACGATTTTCAGAGAATTTCAACTAGCCAATTCCCACCAGTGCTCGCTCAAGCAGAAATGACTAGCTTCGCCCGCAATAGTCTATTGGTGAACAAATTTCATTTATTAACCACTGGGGTTTTATGTCAGAGTACTGTTTAATAATTTGTGTGGCCCCCTACTGTGTTCTGTATTTAGCTAAAAATAGTGAAATGAATGATGACAGAGCAGGATACTATTTATTTAAAGGAATTAAAGCGGTTTTATTGTCGACCGATTGAGGGGGGACCGGTGCAGGGGATTGTGTGTGTCATAGTCGATTCTGATTCGCTCATGGGAGAGACTATGAATGGCATTATTTCAATGTCGTTGTCATAATTGGTCCTTGTTCTTTTTGATTGCATATAAAAACTTTGTTTGCATTCCCTCCGGGGTGCCATGTTTTGATTTCATAGGATTATGTTTAAAACGAATTTATTCCAGCCCATGGTGACCAAAATACATGTATAAGCACATTTCTGTGTCAATGCCTTGCATCAAAGTAGGACGAGAACTAAATCCGAGGATAAGGGTAAGCAGCCCCTCTAGCTGCACTACCGATATTTTAAATAGAAATCTTCGGTGTTTATCTCCACTGGGCACGGAACCCTTTAGAGCCCAGTACTGATTTTGCAGGAAGGAAATTTCCTTTTAAACAGATAGACCTCAGCAAAGATATTTGAGTGGACGGCTGTTTCCTAAACCGTTAACAATCAATTACTCTCCAGCTAAGACCGGAGTGGGATAACCTTCTTGTAATTGTATATAAATTTCAGTATATATTTCATCTATTGTCCTTCCTCGTTCACCCTCCAAATCAGTGTACTTGTGTTCGCCTATGCAAATATGTTTCTTTAATTCAATACTGATATTGCTGTTTCTAATACCTTTGTCTTCAAGACCTGGATACATTCCAGAAGATAGGTCGTCGCATGAGAAACTGAATATAAAGGCTGTCGATAAATAGCAGGTGTTCAGAAGTAGCCTGCATTGACAGCTCGCCAGGAATTAAATCTCTTCTTGTTGCCTCCAACGAGCTCATTCATACAAGATCTTGGGAAGCGCGAGTCACTCTATCGTTTTTCTCTCATTGATGAATATTTTTATATCAAATTGCAATGCCATTCAAGTTGTTCCGCTTTCCCGACTCAGGTCTACAATTGTACCAAGGCCAGTTATATCCCCTGTGACAGACTGTATTTGCGATGGCCAAATACTTAGCTATGAGCTATCCCTCAGCATCCGTTGGGAAATAGCAAAACTTAACGAGCAGATACAAGGCTTTCTACTTGGGGCATTGGATGTAAGTATAGGTTATTGGTTGTATTTCTGTGTTGGTTTTGTTAGATATGCAAGTGATTGTGTCTTGTAGCCGTAGAGTGTACATATCACCCACTGATATGAATCGCTATCTCTGGTTTGCTTACGGAGGTGCAAGTTGTGATAACGCCCTCCCCTTCATCCTTGAAACGGGCTTATCAGATTTTGTGGGTGTCATCCGATTCAGGAATTGTTCTATGAGAAGGGATAGTAGCTTGGCACTGAGGCTGAGTATCGGGATCCTCCTTGTCGTCTCCGCTACCACCTTCGCCAATCCAGGCTTAGAACACACCGGGATCCCCCATCAATAGCGACGGGTGTTCATAAATTACAATAGACGCCATCGTAAGTTTGTCATACACAACCGATGAGATATGATATCACCACCTCTCACTTCTGCTTCCACTCCGGTCGATACCCTTACATCAAACTTTCTCTCTCTAACTCCTGCCCAGTAGGCCTAACCATGTACTTCAACTTCTTTCAAATCCAGGATCGCAATATGATCTAGTAAGAGACGGTGGTATAATGTTGAAGCACTTCCACAGCTAACGCACTAGTTATTCCTCCCCCCTACTATATCTACCTCTGATTACTTGTTCCCGAGCCTTATCATTCCAGCCAGTGTTGACCATAGAGTACCAACTCCACACTTGTCATTGAAGCCTTGCTACATTAATAGCACGGAACCGCCTATAGGCTCGAGGCGATAAAGGACATGGATACATTGTGAGGCAAAGTACATTGCTGCTCTTGAACAAACCTGATAAGGGAAACTTGTATGTCATATTGGCAGTGCTTTAAAAGCCACTCGTACACGTCCGATTAGTTTTATCGCCCGTGTAGGACAAGTCCATTCATGTGCAAAAGTTTGGAGACCACGAGCAATATAATTAATCAAGTGCAGGTCCCTTAATCCTATTCTCTCATCGTTACTCGGAGAACATTGGCCGGCTTGCCTCGGGCGACATTTTTGTTGTGCGCGGTATAGCTTAATCACCTGGCTGCTTTCCCATGGCTCGGTGAATATTTCCCTAGTCTCCTTTCTTGCTTCTCTTTAGAGCACCACCCTTTTATACCCAGTCACGAACGAATGGGTATAATGTATATATAATAAACCCATTTTCTATTTCATTCTCTTGTCCAAGCCATTAATCAACAACCATTTTATGATCTGGTCTATATTGTGGTATATTTGAATGTTGTAAATGGGAAGATTAGAAGATGCATGACGAAGCCGCAAGAAGAAATAATCGTTGAAATGTCATTCCTGACAATATAATCTGGTTTACAAAGTAAGTTTGATATTTGTAATGTTTCATTGCATTCGGCCCAAAATATGCAGTTAAAATGTAGTGGGATCTGCCCGTTTGCCAGTGGTAGATTTGCCCTTATTATAGGTTGCCCACATTAGATGTAAAGTATTCAAATTCGAGATTATCTGTCTGGAAGAAATTGAATCCCTAGGTCCCTCAAGATGATTAATGATTTCCCATATTTCCTAGGAGCATCTCTCACGGGAGAGGAGGTTTTTGATTGGTCCTTGGAGATGTGAACCAGGGGTCTCATTGGTCAGGGGATGTGATTCTGCTTATAAATGAGGGTGATAATAGAGCATGTCCTGGAGGCAGCCCCTGGCCAAGGTGTTGTAATAAGGGGTAATCTGAGGGGACTGGAGCCCTCTGTCAGGGGGATTCCCTTCCTTGGGTCCACGTGGATTACCCTGCGGCCATGCTGGCAGATCGATATACTGGAGACTTGGGTGGGGATCAAGTGAATACCCCCGACAGCCGGTGTAGAATGTCTGAGAGACGCTCCGCAAACGGTGTACCCAGTAACAAAATATTGTTCAGGCACTCACTTGTTCACCATCACATCTCAGGCTTTAACTCAAGAACCTCAAGGCTTAATGCTTAGTCTTGTTGAAAATAATTTGAACGAGGAGATGAATTGGGATTTGGGTATTGTTACTGGAAAGTAGGTCACTTTCGATATACTACTCGCAGCGGTGGTATCGGATTGGTCATGAAGCGGTATGGTGTGGTAATCAAACAGCGTGAAACCAATCTGTTTGCCCATATTTTAGTATCGCGACTATTGCACATGAAACAATGGTGCACCTGCAATGCATAGAGAATGGTTCAGCTCCAAATATCACCAGAGATTTATTGAATTGCATACAGAATATTATACATGTAGTGAACCTCAAATTACACACTGCATGTCGGAAATGTGTATGGTTGAGGTTATCATTAACAATCAATAGGTCACAGATCCGCACTTGCACATGAGGGACAACACTTTGTAAAGAACAAAAAGAAGTGAATGTTGATGAAGGAATAAAGGCACGCCCCGTTTCCTTGGGGGGCTTGAGTGGTCCGTGGGTTTCTTTCCCACGCTTGCGTGTGATACCGGTTGAAAAATCCATTCGGCTAGAGAGAGTTTGCGGTGAAAAGGAAATATAAGAAACCGGGGTCAACTCGGTGCCATGCCAAAAATATGCTTCTGCGGCAAGTTATTCCTGTGCTTCCATGATCTATTTATCAACGGTATATAATTCGTCTGTTCGCCGGGACAAAGGCTAAAACTGGGCAAAAGCCTTGGATCTCTATCCACGAATAGCATCATCTCTTCAGCTTTGGACAGAAAATCGATGTCACCAGAGAAAATATATAGAACCATAAAATGAGAAAATGAAATATCTGAAGCCCATGTTAATTGAGAGGCACACGCTATATGCATCGTCTAAGATTGGGTTACGGATATGAGAATTGATTTTCTTAGGTTTTCCTTGAACGGATTCTGCTAGTGTGGTATGGGGAATAAAAGTATAAGCTCATGAAAAATTCACAAGTTCGAACAAAGGACGTTGCCCCACCGAAGTGCTAACAGATATGGAACGAGTTTTTAAAAATTGATGTACTTCTATTCCTGCATTTCTATTAGTATTTTAAAAGTTGCTACTGGTACAGAGTTATTTTGGCTATTATCCGATGTCTTAAACGCTCCAGCAACTTCTATGAGTTTTATTGTAGTGCCTCACATTTCGGTTTCGTGTACACATTCGTATTGAGATAGGTATGCATTGGTTTATCAAGTGTACTATAATCAACGAGTAATAGGTCTTGAATGAATGTTTATATGTGATAGAGGTTGGTATGAAAATCCATTTCATTAAAATACAATGTAGCTTAAAAGGGTTTATCAGTTTGGTCCATTTTCCCTTAAATAATTCCCATTAAATCTATTATCCCTTTCAATGATGGACCCGGAGAGCAAAGAATATCACAGATAAGAAGCCACGAACTTTCCATTAACGATATTCACAATCCAGATAGCATGGGCTCATACATCTTTCGGCGAGGGTTGATCCCTCCTGATCCCACGAGCCCAGTTAACGCGGAAGGATCATTTATGCATGCGTCTGATAGAGCCCTTTCCCTGTAGAAAATCCCTGTTCCAATAAAAAATACCATGACCATACCATGACCATAGACTCTCTGCCCCTCGCCTAACATATATAACATCACATTTTATAGCCTTTTTGCCTATTTGACCATGTTATTCGAGGGCTTGAATAATAATCCCCATTGCTCATTCGCACTTATATCATACAATGACGGCCTGAAGCGTTTTGGGCTTGTCCAACAAGCGAGGCTTTGTGGCGTGAAAAGGGCAGGCTTTCTATTTTTCCTTAGGGAAACCTTGGGTATTTGTGTGTACATTGCGCAGCTGGTAAAAGGATGTTTCACCTTGATGAGTTCTGGTTCCAATTCAGGAGAAGAATGGGAGGCCATCTCCTTGAGGGGTATCAATAATTGTTAGGAGTTGGAAACTTTGTCCTTATCTTTTACAGAAATAATGATATATATCTTACTCTTGATGATTGATAGGCCAACTTCTGCTTTGGGGGCGGGGTGCTTGACCAAATTGCTACGCTTGCACAAACACCAAAATTTGATTGTGAAGATCTATACAAAATAATTCCCTAGCATACGTGTTATGATTTCGAAGAAATCTCTCAAAGAAGGGTAAATCGATTTATCTTGAGAATTGTATAAAAGTGTGAATCGAATGAAAATATAATAATAATGCCAAGAGACTATAGTAAAGTAAATACATCCTATAAATACTGTGCGTTCATACTTCTGTTATTCAATACACGTCTCTCGAAATACTTGTAGTCTGACAAGTAGAAAAAGATTATAACAAATTACAGGCAACACTCAAGAGAGACAAAAGACGTATACCACCGAGTAGCATATGGTGTATGCTTTCCTGAATATTGTAATGTTTAAAAGAAATATATTAAACCTTTTTCCAAGTGAGATATGTTTAATTCAATGGAATCAAATTGTATTTCAACATAATACCATACCGTTGTATCGGTAGTTAAATTATAATTATATTTTTCATAAAAGATAATATTTGCCATAGATACCATTTGCGCACTTTGCTTGCAATTATTGCTTAGATAAGCAATTGTGTGTACTGGAAAAACGAATCAATGATGTCTCAGATAAGAGCAAAACCTATCTCCAACAGCTTTGCCATACAATTACCTTCCGCATTATACGTCCTTATTTATTTACGCACCTTGTCCAGAGAATAGGATTCATCTGCCTTCATGGGATCATATGTTTTGTGAAGAAAGCTCTTGTTGTACTTAAATATCCCTCAAACCTGTGTGATGGTAATTCCTAGACATTAATTTATAGGTTTCCTATCCCACGGGGATCTAGGTGATAAACATTGGTTTCGCCTGGTAAAAAATATATAAAGAGTGTAGCAGGGGACCCCAGATATACATAATACTGTCCGCTGGTATCGTGGAATAAAAGGGATAACTCCCACCTGAGACCAGCCTCAAATGTCGTCACCAGGAGATAGGCTCTGAGCCTGGCCCAAGTCAGTATCAGCAAGTCGATTGGCAATCTATTGTAGAGGCTTAGGCCCTTGTTCGCCTCTGAATTGGCAAAACCGAAACAGACTGTCCAACTAAGGCTGGGATAGTAACCCATACGATCGTGTTAGGTCTAAATTGATTCCAGGTAAATGGGGAATCTCGCCCAGGATAAACTGAGTTTATTAAGATTCTGAATCTGCCAAGGGCACACGAGACAACCGTCTCTCGCTCTAGTCTTTGTTACCATTTAAAGAGAATTTCGAGTCAATGATTGATTAGATTTTCTTAGAATTTGAGTCAGGTATTTAAAGATGTTGAACTAATGACGAATTTGGCCACATCTGTTACCTATTTTGTCCCAGGCAAAAGCTTCATTAGGAGGCTTTTCCTTCAATGTTTTACATTGATGTATCAACATCCATCTAAATGTCAAATGATTTGCAAGCCAATGGTAACAAAAGGTCACTTGGAGGGGAAATAACTTTTAAACTTCAGCTCGATTCCAATACTGATTGTGTTCATTGCTCCATTGAAAACCGCCAGAATTTGCCTAATCAGGTTTCATTAAAACGAATGCAACCATTGGAAATGTTAACAATCCAGGTACACATTGGGGAAAAACATTCGAAACAAGGCATCCATCATTCCACCGTTGACGGACCCGCGCTTTTAAGAAAAATACAATGAGGAGTAATAGAAAAGTGAGAAGCGACCAAGAAAAGTTCATTTCAGGGAGAACAGCAACAATCTATAACTAGCGGTCCAAGGTTGAGATCTACGTGGGCTAGAATATGTTCATAAAGAAAGAAATTCAGGCAATTACGTCGGTGGCAATGAAGTCTCGAACAAACAACTATATATATTTCAGACTCACATGCCGTGTAGACAGTAGAGAGATTATCGTTTGGGAGAGGGGTTAAAAGCCTGTCAAGCCTCCAGCTTGGTTAACCAGCTTCTCTAGCGGCCGGAGGAGATGCATTAGGTTGGCCATGGATCTTTCTGCTAGGTTTCCACTATAGGTGACCTCATGTTTTCAACCTCAATTACAGTCCTTTAAACGCACTGTTGCAGGGACAGGTGCCTATGATGCATCACGCTATGCGGCAACTCTTTTCCCTCAACGACAAGATAAGCAGGCCAGCCATTCATCACCATGTTTCATATCCCCATGTCTGAGCATATTCTCATTTCACTATGAATGTCATCCACATTTGTCAAAGCACAATGAAAAGATGATTTCCTTCCCCTCCCTTCTCCCCCTCCAAAAAAGGCGATTAATAGCCTTATTGCAGTGTATACCCAATAATTGGTTTGTTTTATATCCGAGCGCGCTGATTATGTATCACTCGCTTAAAGGCAACAATGAACCCATTTATATATCAAGCACTCGACTACTTCAGCTCATAAACGTTTATGCAATATATAACCAGTACATCATGGCATAATGATGTGTAAGTGGGCCTATTTAGTGTATTTGCTGAGCTCGTTAAGTGTTACAGCAGTGTTCCTTTGTTATCGATCAAACCAGAAATGATGTCCCAACTTAAAACTTATCCCTTTGCTGAGTGACTGCCCGATTTTATCACTCATGATTCGAAGCAATTTACTTCCAATGTGGAACTCAATTATCTCGATCGTTTTGCTTTTGAAATATTCAGAGCTTGTTAGATTATATGCTTCGAGCTACAGAAGGTTCTCTGTCTATATTTGGGCATTTCGTCGGTTTTTCCCTTTCACTTGGTTTATAGTAGGAATGATCGACCTTGACTGCGAATAATTGGCATTTTCTCAAGAAGCCACATAGTAAGGCCTGGTTATTCATGCTTATTCATCATTTCCGCAAGATATTTGTCCATACATCCACCCATACATCGTCATACAAAATATTCGAAATATTCAGAAGATCCGCAATCATAATGACCACATGTTTTCCATATTTCCACACTCTAGATACCTGCTGTTAATCCCATTCATGGCCCTCCATCGTCCACACATGGACATCCGTCATATGGGCTTGCCAATCATTTCCAGGGCTCTGGCTGCATGAAATGGAGACTTTGCTTACATGTGTATGCATTGCCAAGCTTCTCGACACCCGAAATCGTTCCTCCATGACCTAGTATGGATCACGGTTATAGAGTATGGGGACGCCATATGAGTTATAGGGCATCTTGGGATTCCTTCGTGCATATTTAGTGCTGATTTAAGACCTATACTACGGCTTGCGGAAAGGCCTTCAGCGACTGCCAATTTACTGCTTCATTCATACTGGGTCTTTTTCCAAACCAAGTTTTCCAGAGAAATTATTTATTTATAGGAACATATCCCTGCGATGGCAGAGTTGGAACAAGGGTACGTAATACTTCAATGTTTCAATGTATGTATTCATGAGCAATATTTTTGACACACAAGCAATCGAGATGGTATACCCTAATCAGGCCCTAGATATTTGAGATTCTATAAGACAGATTTTTAGATTTGATTGTAACAAAGCCCAGCATTGGCATGTGAATGTCTACCAGATTTGTATTTAAATACAGAAAAAAGCTAGAATCGGCTTGTGAGACAAATACCTGTTCAAATGCGGCAGACATTGTAAATAGTGCCATTGTGAAAGGGATTTTTTTTATATGTCAAGGGTCACTTGTTTTTAGAGCCGACTAGAGCAAAGGAAATGCCAACAATCAGGTTGCTTAGCAGTTACTGTGATACCAGGGATACATGTCGGTTTCTAGTTCCAGCTTTTGTTACTTCTGCGCATGTACAAGCGATAGTTATAGCCCCAGGCGGATGGACTGTATGGTGTACTAATTTCCTTGTCCACAACTAGAGGGAGTTTCATGTATGACCGCACTTCCATGGAAACCACTCTAATATCACCTACTGGATTGCAACCGATCCGTCTTTCTAATCAGATGTGGGGCCCAGGGGCCAAGCAGCTTCTTCCCTTTATTTGACCAGCAGTTGGCAGTTATACAATACAACAAGCAGAAAGTGGATGGCTATGTAGATCTGCTGCCCTGGACAGACAGGGACTTTTTCGCCCGGCCATACCATGGAGAGTAACCAAAGTAATTTAACTAGGCAGTGGATAAATTCAAATAACAAATGCAGAGAGGACATCCACGAGGGCTGAAAAAATAGAACATAGTGGTAGTGGTATACGGCTAGTTCGGCAAGTAATTGAAAGGGGTATTGGTGACCCTGCTTATAGACGAGGGACATTGCTCCTCCAGCGAGGTCGAGGGGTGCGAACTGACCGCTTGGCCTCGCACCGCCACCCGTCAACAAGCACGGTCGTAAGCCTAAGCCCTTTCACTGACCTTGTTGGCAAGGCTTGGTGGCAGACTATGAAAAGTGGCTGTTGGCCATGGAGCTTTAGCGTGGCGTGTTTTGGCGGCCTGCTGAGCCTGTTGACAGATGGGTTTGTTAGCTCATTGCAAGTCGCGCCCCCATGGCATCGTGGAGCCAATGCTGACCTGCTCCTGATCATCCATCTACCCAGCTCGTGCGACAAGATCGCGACCAAGCCATCCCTCTGTGAACAGCACTTGGCAAACATAAATATTAGTGCAAAGCCGATGGCCGCATATGCCTAATCAAAGCGACTTAGTTGGGCATGTTGGTTCGTGGAATGTTAAGAAAACCTGGATTGCTTGCGTTTATGATGCCTCAATACCTCCTGACTTTTCATAAATAACAATATATGAAGACATACTTTCAAAGCTCTAACCATTTTCAATACATGGCATATTGATGAGATCCAGTATTGAATTCGCACTTGATGAACTTGCGGCAATAAAATATACTAAATAAGCATCAAACAACTGGTAACACAATGAGTCTGCATTACCATAGACTGGCTGTGAAAACCGCATTCGAAAATAACGGATGGTTATCATCAGTGCAACAGTGCGATTGTGGTATGCATGACTGTGCACATTAAATTAAACTCAGAGTAGTAGGACACTGATAGCAGGGTCTGTGGTTTACCCATAGGTTCACATGTAGATTCTCTGTCCCTAGTAGCACACGCCCCACACTCCCACCATCACCACTACCACCAGTCGCCTGTCCCACCATTGCGGAGCCCAGTACAGGGTAATTATGGTTTCTTTGTCAACACACCAACTGATTGTGACCTAATTCCATCGATCACAGACGGCCAAGTAACGTGTCTGAAACGGGAGCAAAGCATATACAAAACACCGCGCCAGCACATCAAACATACACCCTTCATAGGCGTTATTAAGACTTGCCAGAACGGGTCCTGCAGAAGCCACGGTCTGGGTGTTATCTTTGTAATCAGATAGGGTGACGACAGGAGGTTACAGCCAACTATACTACGTCTAGTCCTGCATACTTTTTTATTACAACACTGCTCCAAAACGTCATATCGATAGTTGTTCATAAAAGTGCACTTACAGCCAATACCACATTATTGCTCTCAATACCTTTCCTCCCTAATTGTCCCAACGGAGAACTATGTCACGTTGCCATACCCATTTCCCTGTCCATGCTCTCTATCTCAAATTGAATTACTGCAGATGTAAGATTTACTCGTGTTAAAATAACGGCCAAAACCAATTATAACCGAACTTTGTACGCCTGGGCTTCAATTACGAGGAGAATTAAATATTCCTGGTATCTTCGTGGGCAATTTTTTTAAAATGATTAATCAGTTTGGAAAGAGATATCATTACTAGAGATTCTCAAAATCAAAACAATTATCTTTTTCCCTCGGTAATGGCGGCTAAATGAGGGTCCCTAATGCGCAAGGCAACATTGGTTTATTTCCTATAGAAAGGTTAGGTAAGTAGTAGAGGGAAATGGGGGGCTAAATCAGGCTACTGCAAAGATGGAAAAGCTCGATCGGTTGGCTGGAAGGTAGTTTGGTCATTGTTTTATCACTCTCTTTCAACATCGCTAGCTCAGTCTTGGAATCTCAATGCGATCCATGCCAACCACAGCTTAAACCCGTCTCTCGTTAAATTTCAAAATGTACTGGCATTCAACCTTAAGGAGGCATTTTCAAGGGATGATAATCGGGAATCAATATCACGCGTCTTCTTTTGAAAGAATCGACGGTATAAAGGACCAAATCCGTGGACTCGACTCAAGCAGCGAGTGCTGGACTCTTAGGTGACACAGTATTCCTAGTATAGGTAGCTCTCGCATGCGCTTTGTAGAATGGTCAGTTTTCCAGGCAAATTCTCAGTGAGCAAAGAACTCAGAAAGAAAATAAAGAGGTAGAAAACGGAAGCGGACGAGGGAGGGGTGACATTATAGGCGAGGAGGGTAGGGGAATCCCCCATGCAAGGGCGGTGAAGTTGACAGGAAAAGCCACCCTGACAGTATCCTCCTCCTTTTTCGTCTTTTAGAACCCTTTCTGTGGGTCCATGTCAATCTTCAAAGTGAAAACGTGAAAGAAGCGTCCTTTTCCTTTGGACAAACTGCATTAAATATGCTCTCAGGACGGTTGGCATTGGTCTTGGCCAGACGAGCCGGATAAAAGCATTTGCCGGACTCGCTCCTCCGCATTCCCAAATCTCTATAAATGGGGATGGGCTTATTCTGTTCATGTATGACTGAATAAGGGTGTGGTGGCCAGCGCCTCCCCCTGCCAGGAGATTGACAGGCTCTTGGGGCAGCCTGTGGCCGGGCACCTGGCAAGGGAACGACGATAGTTAGAGATAGTTAAAGGGATCAACTCTTAAAGCACAAGCATCGTGCCAATAAACGCGGTAAGAATATCACTGCGACCACTCAACTTCTGCAGCACCTATTACCAGAGCGTATAGTCAAACTGCAGGGGTTCTCAAACCATGAGGAAGAGAAGGGCGAATAGATAGAAGGTAGTGGGACCGGTGGTCGATGGACGAGAAGGAGCAGTTCTCCATCGTAGCCAGACACCATGAAAACTATGGTGTCACGCTCATACAAAGAGCAGCTCGCCCCCTTTTCCTCCTGCTCCCTATCGTTTTCAAATGGATGGCTTCCATGTAATGATGTGTGGGGATCTCTGTGTGAAATTGCCAGTTGGATGGAACAATAGGGACAGGTCAATTGCTACCCAGGGCTGAGTTTTTTGTGATGGAGCCAAGTCATGTCAGCTGTTATAGCGGTAACGTACCCATCGCCAGGTATTGAACATAACAAGGTCAGGTCCTTCCATTCTTGCTGTTTTATCGGGATGACCTGTATTGATCCACTCCTACAGAGGTTTACACGCTACTTAGGCTTTGTGGAACAGTCAGAATAAAATCTAGCCCAGCAATACCGTTTTATTTGGTGGGATGAATCGACCATTGCTCAGAACATAAATGGCCTCTTACCCGAGCCGATACCAAAATAACTCCTGCAGAACTATTGCTTACTAGGGTCATTACTAGGCTGTCAAATCGGAATTAACATGCATCATATCACGTCTGATAAAAATAAAGAAAGAACTCAGTCACCTCCGATCAATAATTTAAGAAAACGCTTAAATCGTTTAATGAAAATTCCAAAAGCGATTGGATGTGTAGGTTTTGGACGAGTTATGAATCATTGATTTGAGAATGAGCTACATCCAATAATCCAGTCTCTACTAGTTTCTGATTTTTATCTCATTGCAATCCATCGACTAGAGAATATGTTTCCAAACATGACCAGCCCCTGGACAGTATTCACCCCTTATATCCTCCTGCCACCTTCTGTACCAATAATATCAGGAATTGGTTTCCATATTAAGACATATTGCCAATACCCGCCTACGTCTATGGATTTGAAAGGACCGGGAGGAGGCGGGGGGGGGGAATAGTGGACGGGCGTGGGAAGGAATCTCGCGAAAATATTTTCTATTGGCGGAGCAAAGAAGTCTAGTGGCTTGGCCTAACCCACGCACATCAGTGGTCTGTTGTTAGGCGTGATTACAGATTCAAAGGCAGTTATGAGGAATTGCTAAAGAAACTGGATCCGGCGAGAATTGTGGCTAGCGCGGGGTCTCTCACTTGTTTCACCAATGTGTATCTGGTGCTTCTGCTCAACACGATGCAATCAGGACATACTCTTCTTGTTGTAATCCTCTTGCTCACAGGCATGGCGGGCATACGAGAGTGTCAATCAATCAGAAGGCATCCTCCTTCACCAGGGAATAATTTACTTTGGATGAGACGGTGCACGTTTTGCAGAACAATAGTGCAAATTGTGGACACGTGAATTGAAATAACACTTAACCCTCCCCGCCATTTGCCTCTCCTCCTGTTTCCTCTACTCAAAGTCGACAATAAGGCTTTGACGCCTGTAACTCCACTGAGGCATTTCTCTAAATAATTCTCGGTAACTTCATTCAACAATAGCACCGATTTGTCTTTGGTTATTAATATTAACTTTTAGTTATGAATCAAAACAAAAAAATGGACGTTTTGAAACAGGTTCATGTTCTGGGAGCAAGGATTACCAATTCATAATGCGCATCCGTTTTACTTAGGCCTACAAAGGGAGTGTAGACTAAGCAAAGGCGAAATCCCGGATACCCATCTTATATTTAAGAGAAAACGCCATCGTTAGATATCATCTGATCGTTTGATGAAAGGCGTTATTCTACACTTGAAAGGACCTTCGTCAGGAACGCGGTTTCGGCTACCCCATTCATCATTCATATTACCAGCCGACTTTTAGTACGTATCCCAGGCACATTGTAACATCAAAATACTACGAGGTCGCAGTCAGTTGAAGCGAGTTTATTTATTTATTTATCATTCCGTCTGTAACATTCAAATTGTTCCATAACGGCAAATAGAACCCCAGCACTATGTTGAATTCCTCTGCGTCAACACACTGAAATTAAGCAGAAATAATATCGCCTTGCCTGTGTGAATCAAGCGGGACACTAGCTGAAATATTGAGATGTATTTGACCTACTTCCAGTACAGCCATTGCTTTGCCCGCTCCTGGGGTCGTTGCGAACACAGGAAACTCCCCCCTCAATCGTTGAGCCATTTGATCTATTAAGGAAATCTAACGTTCCTAAAAAAGAAACCATGTCCAGGCTCCATTTTGTTTTCTCCTCTTTTGCCAAAAGCCCTTGTGCAATCACAGCAGATTTCCACATCAATATTCCCCTAGACCTTTCCGTTTTTGTTCAATGACTAATTCAGCCTTTTGGTCTATTGGAATAAAAGGGGCGAAGCGAAAGCAATTTGAAGCGAGCACAAACATAATGGAGACACCAAATAAATGACCTGCAGCCTTAGCTAACACTTTCCCCGTCCGTCCTCAACCTGGGCATGAACACGAAACGGAAATTAAGACACCGAAACAATAAACAGTGACATTTATACATGCAGTAGCATATAGAGAAGAGGCTCACTATATCCATTTCAATTGAAAGCTACTCAGAGAGAAGCATCTGGCCGGGCACCATTAGCAGCAGACCAATACCTCCAGCCGTGGGGATATGTATAAAAGAATGGGATAGAGTAGCAGTCGACCTTACAGTGCTAGGGGTGGATGTTTTGTTGTCATAAAGTCCAACCAAACCTACCGAGGCTGAGGGAGAGCCCGGGTATCTGTTGGGTTCCCACATACGATCCACCTCAAGTGAAAATTCCACATACGATCCCCTTCATGTGAAAATTCCACAGTAGCAATCATAATTCAGCATTAAAACATATAATACATGTTGCTATAATATATTGTGGTCGCTTTTCAAATCTCCCATATATATGTAGACATATAACTATGTAATTCTATTCCATTAGAAATCTACAGATCTGAAGAGATAGTCACATAATATCTAGTGATCATTTTACCATGTCTAGACAGCATAATCCCTAAAATATCTAACGACCATCCTTATCACAACTGTTCGTCAGAATGAATGGAGGGAGCCATTTTAGGTTACTGATGACCGCTAAAGGCCATGGTTTAACTGATGACCGAAGCCTCGGGCCCGACCGATCCTCAGACTTTGCCTGAGATTGAATCTAATGGAGTACAGCCAGCGCGACACAGGAGAAGGAAAAAGGCCTCCAACCATGGAGCAGATAGTGACCGGACGTTACGACCCCTGCCCAGGCAGTGTAGTGGTTTGCCGATAGATGTCTCTCATTTGTCAGACTCTGATTATGGGCAGAGGGGAGAGAGAAGAGAGGGAAAGAAAGAAAGCCAGGGTCCCACTGACTGGCGGGAGTTGCTCAAAGCCGAGTAGGTTTATATTATATGCGAGAAGCTCGCGAATTCATCTCCTCATTGAGCCTGCGTTGAAAGCTCATTTGCCAAATCCTATATACTACTTGCACCACAGGCAATAGCCAGATCCTGGAGCCTAAAAGATATTGTCTGCACTTACTAATTAGCAATATCATCGCCCTCTTTTTATTTGGCTTTCTAGCCGATAATTTCGCTATCCATACATCATCATTAACCAGACACCCATCTGTCCATGCTCTCCCCGTACTGACTTTAATTACAAAGTCAAATATATGTCCTGAGTTTTTTACCCACAAAAGTGGTATATATATCTCGGGGTTTACTACCAAGAACTCCCGGTCCCGTTCCGCCAGTTTAATATATATGCAACTTTAACATTACCTCACTACCACCGTAAATTAACGATGGTTTATTAAGGTGCTTCATATCGTCTAGTGCCCATTATGTCTCAAAGCAATTAGAAGCAATTCCACATGCACTGTGGTTCTCTACACGTATACTAACTGTATCGATCTTCTCCTTTTGGAACCTAAATTCCTTTGGAGAGGAACATCTAGAATGCATGGTATCCAGTCAGTTATGTTTACCATATTTTCTAGTATATGCCCACTAATAAATTCAACTAAGTACTATTATTGGCAAAAGATACATGTATATAAGCTCTTTAGATTTGCTAAACAGGCTTATCATGCACGGAATTGACTGTGCCTACGGTAGTAACACAAATAATGCTATCATATAGTCATAATTTTATTTGTAATCACCCTGTGTGCCTCTACATCATTTCAATGCGCTAGATATTGAACCTAAATTGCTGTTACTGTTGTGTGGCGAATGTCTTTTTTCCTTCTCTAATAGCTTTAGGTGAATGGATAAGAGACCACATATATATTCAATTGGATATATGTATTTTAGAATCCGTCTCCATTGTTATGCTATCCTTTGCATAATCCAGATCAAGATTGTGTAAATATAGTTGATAAGGACAAGTGGAATTAGGAAGAGAAAACCAACCTGCAGGCTACTGCTGCTTTGATAAGTCGCCTAGGAGGTTGAGAGTTGTCAGTGACTTTCAATATTAAGAACAGGGTTATAAATCTCTCTCTGGGGGAATGGGAATAGAAACGTTATTGCGGGAATGGAAGTTATGCATATAATATATATTACTGCATATCCTGATATATCGCTTAAGAAACATGTGTGGGATCCCACAAATCGTACGAGAGAATAAAAACATTTAAACTCACGTTTTGATGGGAAGTTCTGCCGGTTCGGTGTACTTGTGGGACTTGCTGTTCTCCGCACTCGAGTACCCCTGACACAGCAGTAGTGACACTAGTACCAGAAGGAATTTAAGGTTGACCCCCAACTCCTGAAGGAAGCTAGTAGTGGCGTTGGACGTGCCTTGACAGAGTAAAGGGTGCTGATCAAGGGGAAGGGTTGGTGCTTGGAGTTGGCGCTTGTTGCACTTTCCGTCACATATTATCGATGACGGTGAGAGCTTCCTTCGACGAAGCCACTTTGATGGCTGCTGGCTTCTCTTTTTGTATCCCAACTGAAATTGTTCATCATTCAGACGCTGTTTCCTCAACATAATAGTAGCTGAATCTTTCCCGCTGTGTGAGGGATATAGCTCTCCCTCATTACTCCTTGGTCCTCGAGCCATATGGACATGAAGCTCCGACAATATCCACGCCATGTATTCAAGTATGGGATAAGTCAGTGGCACGTGGCGCCTGTCCTCACTATACCGACTGGTCTTTAACACCACCAACTTCACCTCTCTCTCTCCTCACTGCTCTCCTCCTTCTCCTCCTCTCCGCCTGCCTGTCTCCTTTTCCCACTAGTTACGCGCCCTATCTGTCACCACATTTGCCAGGTGCTTTAACGCTGAGGAGGAATGCCAATTCCTCTGGTGATGTGGAGAGAATGTCTTGGTAAGCAATGAATCTCAGAAGCACTACCGCAAGAATCCCAAAGCTTTTCCAATATTTTTCTCTACTTCACAGTTTTCTCTCAAGCAGGGGGCTATATGTTATTGCTCCTCCTGTCACTGGGATGAAGGCAACGCGTCCAGTTATTGGTCCATCGTAGAGATGTAGAACAATGTGAGCGAGTGGCTCAAAGTCAAAGGTGGGTCGTGGAAGGCTAGTCAAGACAAGACATTTATGCTATCGTCTCGCCCCCGCGTCTCCACTCATTCACTATCACTCCACTATCTTACTACTTCAATCCCTCTTTCACCTCCTCCAGTGTGTCGGCTCCTCGCTTTCTTTGCCCTTACACAATGTTGGCTATTCCACTACTTACACCACCACTGCCTCCACCTCCACCACCACCGCAGCCACCACCGCCACCGCCACTACCACAACAACACAGCAATCCTCTAGGCGGGCAGCCACGTCTGCCGCAGTCCATGGGATGAGTGGAGAATCTGGCGCTGGAGCAGTTAGTCACTCCTCCTCCTCCTGTACTTGCCTGCTCTTACTTGGGTACTGTTAGGTGGGTCCTGGTTCCTCTGCCCGATGGTGGTGCCACTGCTATCGGCAGTACAAGGTATTACCGTATAGATACCCAAACTACAACAACTATACTTACAGTTATAGAACACAGACCGGCCAGTGTTCAGAGTACCTTCCCTCTGATTGCAGTTTCTTGGTTATGTAGCCCGCCATTCACTTGCTACCAGAAGGTATACAGACGGGTCACCGCCCTTGTCCAGGGATGGCCTAGGACCATTGAAACCACCACTATAGCACCACAAACATTAATAGCACCACCACATCAAACATCAAGCACCACTGGCACCATCGCGTGAAGCAGCTGTCTGTGTCTGGAGGCATTGCTCTTCCCGATTTATGTGCCATGACGAATTTTCAAGCGTGTGAGATCAGCCTTTTAAAATTTTAACTTACCTTGTTGCTCATGAAAAAATTGTTAAGATTTTTTACATAATTTTCGAGGATTTCTTAACAAATAAACCTACACAAGGACCGATGATATACTAATGAATGAAACGCGTCACTGTATGCGAAATAAATACTTTTTCATTTCTCCTTTTATTATATAAAAATGAAGATGCAGAAATGTAATGTGATAAATAGAAAATCCTTTAGGTGCCCTTTATCTTTTTTAAAGGTCCACCCAATAAATATATTATCCGATAGATCCATTTTAAATTGATGTAAAAGCTTTCTAGTGTCTCACCGTCGTGACTTCCCTAAAAAACTGCTGACAGGAATCAATTAATGCTGTTGATATTTGATGAATAATGAATATAAAAGAATCAGTGTTTTGTTAAATCCTGCCAATTAGGAAGGATTACGTTGACTGAATCCATCTATACTTCTCAATGTGTCAGGTTCATATGAATCCACAACAGGATTTGCACTGGCCCCATCCACAGGGCATCCCTCGATACAAACTAATTATCTCAGAGCATCTTTGGCCTTCCTTGCATGAGCTTCTACTCGTAAAGGTCTCTATGAATCTAATGCATAATATATAAATGTTGGGGGGGTTCTATACCCTCTCTGCAGCAATATAATTTGATTAATTTAATTAATTGAATAGTTCTACTTTGAAATCATTGTCACAATGTGTTGTTTTTCAGTGAGAGCCCTTTGGTATGTACTTTAAGTCCAAGTTGCTTATTTAATGCACAGGACTGAGGTGCCGAGAAAAAAATCTTTGCCATTACTGTGCTCCAAGCTTCCCTGTTTTTCCTTGCTGCGCGCTGTGCAAAAATATTCATCAGCTTCCTGATGGCAAAGTGATCTGGCGACCCCCAGACTGAGAGCTGAAATATTTTCGCGCTACGCCCTAAGTGCCATCTTTCTGGCGTGACATTGTCTGGCTTCGTTTAGGCGCTTATCAAACAGCATTCTTGCAATCTACTTTTTCTCTGGTGAGGAACATGTTAAAAAGTGAATTGGTGGGAAATCTAGTTTCCTTGTCTGGTTTCTTTTTATTATCCCCCCCCCCTACACCGGGTCTCAATTTTCATATTTGTTCCTGAAATTTACGTTGGTAATAAGTGATCGAGCTTGGGTGTTTCATTTGGTAGTATACATGTATACTATTATATAACCATTCTAAATTGTATTCTTCCCCAGGTCACATTGCCTAAACTAATTTATTATATACGCATTGATTGCTCTAAGAATAACATATCTAGAGTGAGTTATCTACATTGCCCATGTCACGAGTGAGTTACGGGAGGTATTCATGGCAACCAATGTATTTTTCTTTCAGCTTTATGCATAAAAATGGTTCTATTCATACCATTACAAACATATATAATAAAGCAATATATAAAAAGCCGTGAATAAAAAGAAGCACATGCGAGACCAGTTTAAATATTTTGTTTTGATATTTTTCTGCTAATCCTTATATACTTGCCCACATACACAGAGAGGCGACACGCTGCAGCTAGAAGCTCCCAAAAGGCTTCAGGACTAATAAAAACGTCTGTGCTCCACAAGTCATGAATTATAGCCATGGGTGTAAGACTGGTGTGCCCTATACTAATATGTCCTTCCCATCATGTCATATGTGTACAGAACTGAGAGCAGTATAGAGACGCTCGGTTTGTTGAGATATATTGTAAATATTCCTCTCAATCTTATTCAAAATTATAAGCTAAACGACCACTGATATCTGATATTTATACCCACTTCATTAAGACATGAAACCAATTACATCATTTCCATCTATTTGTTTGATATTGCATAGGTTTTATCTTTCCACAATTGATATACCTTATTGTTAGCAGTGAAGCGTTAGCTCTAAGATTATCAATGACTCGAAATTCATAATTTTGATAAATGCAAGGGAAGAAGTGTCTTGGTGTTATTGGCCATGCAACAACTACCTGAAGGGTCTTTTAAATGAGAATTTAGATTGCTGGGGCGGGTACCACGGAATCTAATCATTTTCTCATTGATTCTGAGTCATGCACCTAATAAACTCGTTGCCCTGCAATATTGAAATGGAGTGATATGATGCTACTTATTTGAAATGGGTTCACTGTCTTGAGGCTATTAATTAGCATGATCCAGAAGGCAATCCTTGTAATTGGTCTCAGATGACTTGAGGGATAATTTCAAAGATAGAAATTTTCCCTAATACTGCGAGGGGTAAAGAGGAAATTTAAGATTTCATTTAATTTCATTCTCCGCTTTGAAACCTTGATAAAATAAGCTTTTTCCATAACATATTTTCCTTTCCTCACCTCTCAAACATGCACAAACGAACACCTAGAAAATATTGACTCTTTAGGGTAAGATAGCACCATTTGAATTGATTTGACATAGAAGAAATAATTGACAATTACACTCACGTAAACATTCAAACACAATGAATTAGGGCGAACGAGTTATATATTTTTTTTTTTGGATTGCCATCACGCGACGAAAATTGTTAAATGCATATCACGAGGTCAATGCTTTCAAAAACCTACAGTGTAGCGATTGCCATCGTATACCGCCCACTGCTGTTTATGAGGTAATTATTGTCAGAGTTAGCTAGCAGGTGTTTTCAAGAAAATGTCTTCAGTAAGTTTTATAAGTGAGCCTGCCTGTTTACTTTCCTTAAACTTTACCTGACATAGATGGATACTGACGGGGTAAAATCTTGTGGACATGCCAAACTGCATGACGATTGGGGCAATGTTAACATGCGAGCAATTCGACAGTCCTTTTATCATTCAAGAAGTCAGCTTTCCCAGGAGAGTTGGCATTTGATCAATCAATAGTAGTTGTTGCTTGTGCGTATTCTACGGGAGAAATACACAGTTCTAAATTTATTTATTTTTAAAGAAATTTGATCAAGCTGGTTTCGGTGGTGCAGTGATATTCTCAGACTCAAGTCAAAACAATACAAAGTGTCATTTCTAGTTTGAGGTAGTATATAAATGTTCTTAGATTTAAACATATATAACATTTAACCATTTAGCTGATCTTGATAGCATGTGTCAAATTACTGATATTAGTTTTAATAAACATAATCATAATCTTTAAACCCTTTAAGGGGATCAATATTTTTGCGTTTTTTCACCATCACATCAAAGGGAAATAAAGTACGATTGATAAAACAACAAGGCTACTCTGGCAAATTTGGTTTTGATTTCAATAAACATTACAATCCTATACTTTGTCATGTAGTTCACGAAATAAATAAATACATGAATCGATTCATCCAGTCGTTATTAGCTCCCAGAAATTGTTTTAAAGCTTTCCAGTCGCCATTTCTATATCTGCTATGGAGTTTATTCCGTAGTAAGGGACCTTGGTAGTGAGAAGATTTTTTAATCTTTTCACAGGTGGGTTTCAGTATTTTTAGAACAATACCAGCCTGGAGCCTCGTTTCTTTGTTAGTATTTCTTTTATCTTCTAATGTTTCCTATCTTCCTGAATTACAAACATTATTCTGTTCATTTCATTCTGTATATTATGCATTATAATTCAAAATGTTCTAAATTGCATTTTCGTGGTGGTGAATATGTATTTGACGTGAGAGAGTCAGGTGTACCAAAGCAATAGTTGCACATGTCAAAGATCAAGGCTGATGGAAAACGTACCTTGAGTTTTACTGTTATATATGTTCTCTTTCATGAAGACCCAATAATTCAACCTTTACATTGTATTTTACCATTGTCTCAAGGACAAACATGCCTTCCAATCACATCTTTAATCTTCGTGTTACATCTTCTTTATTACACGATGCAGGTGCAGGGTTAACAATAATTTAATGTACTCAAGAACACTCTCAATGAAACAAATTAGATTTGGTAATGTCTAATGATTCATTATCTGTTCAAATAAATGAAGTGAACATAATCCATGGCTTAATAAGAACCCTTGTGAACCAATATATATATATATATATACAGAAAGAATATTTCTAAATCCATTTTGGAAGTGATAAGTGAAGAAAATATAACAAATTATGACCAGGTAAAGTACAACACTGCTACGATCATCAGTCCAGTGATCCCTGTTCTGAACTCATATCCTAGATATGCCATAACCTCGTGACTAATTTCTAGGTTCGATTAGATATGGATTTAGACCAGAGATTACACCATCATAATCTGGTCCAATGTCTTGATCAGGAGGTTGACATTCTGAGAGCGAGCAGTAATGGAATGTCAGGTGCTTCTTTTCGGCCATTCTGATTCTCTGCTGCCACCAAGGCATCGCGGCAGAAACTATGGCTTCCTGGGGACGTGTCAGCTCACTTCGCCACCTATCGCCTCTCAAGGGAAACGAGCTCATCTGGAGCCAAGCAAGGAGTTGCTCTCCTACCCGAACATTGCTGAATGGCTAGGGGATATCGCTCACGGTGAAGCTCCCCTGGGAGGGAGATATCAGTAAAAGCATTTCTGTCATGCAAACAAACCTGTAAGTGGGGTATCTAGGAGATGTAGAGCAGCATACGGACTGAGTGCCTTCATACTTAACTCCTGGAAACAAGTCGACCTTTAGTTGTATATCGCTGCAGTTCACCTACATTGATAATCAAATTCCTTTATGTCTAGGGAATATTTCCTTTCAATTTAATTTTCATTCACATTGTTCTGAATAAGTGGCATGTTTAAAGAAATAACAAGTAACTACATAGTGGTAGAGGCATAACAAAAAAAAACAAAAAAAAATAAAAAAATAGTAGCTCTTATTCAAAGTTAGACTAAATTTGTCTGCAAAATATTTTTAGAAATCAATGCATTTCATCGGCAAATACAAACTCTCAGAGGTATACAGGAGAATAAGTAAAAATGTAATTACTCAAAGTGTATGGCCAGATAAAAGAAATAACCTAGCTAAACCGGTATACTGAAAAGCTGAGATATTGCTATTATTATGTAAATTTGTAGATGTTTTTCATTTAAGATGAAATACGTAGAAGTAGAAGTGCTGAATAAAAGGAAACAATTGCGCTCTATTGAAAGGGAAGTGAAATTAAATTGATGAGTTTGCTGTGATATTGCTGGAATCAGCACACATGCTATATAAATAAGAATTTAGAATAATGAATGTAACTTGAAACAAATAAGTTTTATTTCAACCGGGTAACATTCTTCCCGGGTAGGGTGTTTCAAATGAACCAACCAATAACTATATTGAAACCTTTGATTAGACTAATACTTATGTCCAATACTGATATGTGTTGGTCCAATATTTTTGGACATTCTACAGGTATTTTGTTTAAATTTTGAACATCAAGTACGGGAAATTCGAACTTCTGACCTCCTGGAAATATGCATACACACACACGTACTTGAATCTGAATAAAAAAGTATGGAATAACAAGATGTTAAACTCTCAAATATCACGCTTTGTCTGTAACGCAACTATCTGATGTGATGTGAGTAGGCTTTTCTATCGGGGGTCTAATAATTTCTTTGCAAGGATTGAAATATTCAGCTTGGTCATCACTTTTCATTCGAATATAGAGCCTTTGCAACAGGAGTTGAACATATCAAAACTCTATACGAGTGTCATTACTCATCTAAATGATTATTCAGATATTATCACATGTCTGAGGTTGTAGGAGAGTGCATGTTGGTAGACGAGTCATGAATGACGGCGATTGATTTTAAAGCGCAGTTTGAAACTATATAAATTAATACCCATTCCTTTCCACTTCTTCTACGTCTTGCCATTGTCGGAGATTGTGGTTACACTTTTCAATTTCAAGGTTTCTTAAACTTCTCAGGATTCCACTCTACGGGAAGGCAAACCATATATATAAATTGTATCTTTGGACGTTGAAAACGAACTTGATTTGGAATTTTAGTAGAACAGCCGATATAACTCGGTACGTATTCAGGCTAAATACGAGAAGCACCCGAGAATAGGTGAGTCATACAATAACGTGAATCGCAGTGGAAAATCCAGTTTTCTTATAAACCCGATAAATTGACTCAAGCTTATATATGGTTCTTTTTTTCCTATCAAGCCGTGAACCCTCTTTGTTTGGCAACATGTTTCAAGATCTAGAAAATACGTCTGTCAGTGGATTCTTGGATGAAGGGCTTACTAATACCACTAATACCAGTTCAATCGTTTTAGGTGAAGCACCATTCATTATCACCATTCTTTACTTTGTTCTCCGAGGCATATGGTCAATCATTGGATTTAGTGGTAATCTATTAACTATCCTGGTAATTGTTCGGTTTGAAGAACTCAGGAACAACACCAATTATTTCATCTGTGGCCTGGCCGCTGCAGACTTCATCGCAAGCTTTCATACTGCTTTCCTAGTTTGTCAATATGTGTATAAGGACGTACATATGTATATCCCTTTCTGCTTAACAGGGCAAATAATTAGTCTTGTTTCTACCACTCTGAACCTCTTCCACATTCTGTGGTTGGCAGTTGATCGATTTGTATTCATTGCTTATCCTTTGAGATATCCCACGTTGGTCACTCCCTATCGGACAGCAGGCACAATCATCCTTACCTGGCTTGTTACTCTTTCAACCATTCCCGGGTACATCATATTTGGTAACAACCTAAGAATTGGCGTCCCTTGCAAGTATGCTAGGTTCGTGAAGCCCGCTATCTACCTTGGCGTGCTCGTACCCATCTTTGTTATACTACTACCACTCACAATTGCTTTTCATATTGCCATAGCGAGGATTGCGCATAAGCAAGGTCGAGTCATTGCTGCCATGAGTTCAGCAGAAGTTGCCTCCAGAAGACAGGAAAAAAAGATTGTCAAGATGTTGTCGTTAGTTATAGGTACATACCTCATTTCCATCCTGCCTCAGTTCGGACTCAGTCTTATCAACAGGAGCTTGCCGTCCTCTACTACCGTGGTACTGGAGATGGTTACAACGTTGTTTTACTGGTCTAACACTTGGGTAAATCCTTTCATTTATGCCTGGAGAAATAATGGGTTCCGTAGGGCATTTAAGAGGCAGCTTCAATGGAGCCAGGGTCAGTAATCAGGAAAGGTATGGTATTATGTGAATTTGCAAAAATATAGAAATCAATTGTGATGTGTCACAGGAAAATGAGTCACAAGTTGCAAAAAAATAAATTTTGAGATATAAGCATATTTGAAAAGATGAGATCATACCGATTCTAATGATAGTAAACATTTAGGACAGCTAATAAGTGTTTCTATATTTTAAGTTTGATATTTTTTGTACCGTTAGCGATATATCTGGGCTGACAATTACTAGTAAAGTAGCTACCCCCCCCCCCCCCCTACCCCTCAAATGAAAACATTCGTACCAAGAGATATTTGAACAAAATACTTTGAAAAATATTAATTTTGCGACTTGTGACTCATTTCCCTAAAACACATCACATTTATATTCATTCAATGGTCATTTTGTTTATAACTGATTGAGCTGTTCCCCACATCTAACTTTAATTGTATGAACGATAATCTTTCATAGTGATTATAATGTACCAATTCATATTTCCTTTTAGACATTATAGTAGTACAGTAATATACGGTGTATTCTTGAACGTCGACTAATCGTTATTGGTATACAAGTAACCATTAATGAAAGGATCGCATATTCATCTATATTCATATATGTATAGAAAGAAGAATGACCCCTCTTTTTAAGTTTATCATATACCATATTTTACTTTAAAATATTCTCTTTTAGATTATTAATAAGTGCTCAGTTTGTAAAAAAAATATCAAGGGTTCTTGGCATTTGAGAGGAGTGTCCCCAAAAGGAGATAAGAGATGGGGAAAGATACCACATAAGGCGACCATCCCTTCCCAAAGACGGTCGCAGCGGGACTCTATATACCTCGGTCAATGGCCTGACATCCGTTGTACTATCCTTGATTTCTCTTTTACAATTATTAGACTCCCATTGTTAGTATTTCTATATTGTATTCGGTTAGATATTTCAGCTTTTAAACGTGAGTAAAATAATCGAATCGATTCATGGGGAAAGTAATTATATCCAGGCAAAATAACTCGCTTCTGGATGCCTGGATATAATCTGATATTCGAGCGAATTCCTCGGGTAAACGGAATGAGTGTCTGGAAAATAAGATCTCTTATGTAAGCACGTATTGTACCTGTCATGCTATCATCATGATATCAACAATTTTATATCTCCGATTTAGATCTCTGATGGGATTAAATTTGAATGATTCAGCAATATAGCATTTTGTTCGTGCAACTTGAATTAGGTACGACAAAATTATTCGCCCCAAAGTAGGTGTATAATAGATGCGCTGGAAGCATGTTTGGAAGATATAATTATAGGAAATCAGTTAGAAGTAGCATGGATATTTCTGAATACATAAGCTTATTAGAATTTGGAATTCAATATTGTCATTTAAATTGGTGAATAACTTTTAAGAAAACCCAAGTTAATGGATGTTGAACCATAAACGGCACACATACCACGGTGAATGAAGATGATAAATAACCTGTAAATGTAATGCATATTAAACCATCTTCATTGTTATTTTCTACCCAAACACCTCCTGGGATGCCCCCTACTGGAGTAGGAGTGCCAACCGGAGGACCTGGCCGGGGTGAACCAGAAAGGTATCTGTATGCCTATGGACAAAATACGGCACCTACCTTCTGCGCAAACACGACCAGAAGAAGAAGACCAAAAATTAAAACAAGAACATTTCTAACTACATGTATAAACCTATATCTGGCATAATGTAGAAATTGGAACTAACCGTTTTGATAAATGAACCATTAATTCTTTTTTTAATTACTACCTGTCTAGGTTAATATAGATTGTTACATAATTACATGTATCCATGATGAATGTAGATCAAAATTGTTCTCTAAATACTCCATCTTAAATGGAGCAAATACTATGTAAATTCAAATTGATAACCTTTCTGAATTTATGAGAGCTATATTTATAGAATAATGTATATATGTATTGTAATTGCTATACTCAGTCGCCCACGGGAAAAACTGGATTTATATTCAGAAATGCACTAACTTGTTGTCAATGAACTAAGAACATAATGAAGAATTAAATCAATAAATAGCAGAAGTGGAGAGTGAATACAATGTCATTACTTGAGCGCAAATAAATTTCTTGATAAAAGATTCAAGTTCTTTAATAGTTCCACGATATAAATCAATGATGGTAAAACAGACGAGAATCAGAGATCAACAACAACACTGGGTGAACATAAAAAAAATTAAGCATGTTTGAGCCATTGCACGTAATTTCTTTGTACACAGGGATACAACATCACAGTCAACAAGTATGTTCTCTTCACTTCATCAAATATAGCTAACAAATGAAGAATTTCTGTTTAAACCTACATATCAATTGAGTAAAATGACAAATCATCTTCCCATATTGAGGAGACCGACAGTATGAGCGTTAAATTATTGGCTGTAAATTCGGTCATACAGTCGGCCTCTGGTATTGCTGTTTTGGTCCCCCAGATGTAAGTACCGGTAAATTGTATTCCGATACGTATCTGTTTTATTACCTGATATCTCTGAAATTTTAGAATGATCTTATTTCCATTTCTTTGATTCATAGACAATCATTCTAGCAGCTACCCACTGCCATCGAAATGTGCTAGCCAATCGAAAATTATATGGTTACATAAATTGTATATAGTTTGTGTAGGTAAGTCCCAGTAAATATCTGGGGGTAAAATTGCTCTTCATTTTTGGACCTCACTTAAAACCTCCCCTTCAATTCCATAATAAAGGATCTGTTTAATAACATCATGTCCATTGCTTATTATGGTAAATCGAATCATAACTGATTGGATAATTATAAAACTAATTTTCCAAGCATATGTGGAAAATTATAACCATTCATCTGTTCTTCGGCTAATCGCGAAATACTTTTTTCCAAATGATTAGAGAAGAACCAGTGCCAGGACAATGTCCCCTAAAATTAAAAAAATAAAATAAGGATAATTGATAGTCAAAAGAATGTATTTAATCACGATATTATATCGTGATGTGAGTGCATGTTTTTCTCGGGATAGAATATCTCCAAAATTCATCGGAGAATACGAAAGGTTAATTGGGGTCCCACCACAAACGATAATGGGACCTTTCTGGAGGCTAATTACAATTATGAATTTCAACAATGACACATGTGATGCATACATGCCAACCATTAGTGCTTCTAGGAAAATCAGTAAACTGTACGACTGCCTATTATACAAAACATGAATGCAAATGCTATATAATGTTTGTAACAAAAGAGCTAATACTAAAGAGCTTGTGGTACATTGCGGTACCTATTTGCGCGTTCACTTACATATAGAGCAATATGCCCATGTGAATGCATACATAAGTATCAATAATAAAGCCTAGTTAAACGATAGTATAATCATTCCTAATCGACCCTTTGATGTGAACCTTTTGAGTCGAGTAGTATGAGTAAGCATAACGGAACGCTCAACGAATGAAAAGTCTTTGTTAACTTGCAAACACATCAAATGCAAAGAATATTTTGTTTCAGAATGTTCTGCTTGAAATATCAATCGCGAATCATCCGATTTTTTACGTAAGCAGGATTGTAGTGCGGCATATACATGTGTTATCAAAGGGTTATGTTACTTGTGTCAGTTCTCGTGAACAACCTATACAGTCTGTGATAAATTCTCTATAAGGGATATTGTAATATGACCGACTCTACTCTGAGACTAGTTCTAAGGGGGCATTTACATTCTTGTAAAAAAATTAAAAACCCATCATAGGAAATATCATATAAACTTCCTAAAGCTACGTTGATTCGTTTTATTTTCCCATTTTCGGCATGAAATGCAGTGAAAATATAAATATTCAATCCATGTAATTGTAATTACATTGTAATGTTGTTGCATGAATGTCAGATTGAATCAGCATTAATATACGTACATAGAACATCAGCTGGTATTAAAAGTTTCAGCTTTGCCAACTAGAGCATGACTGTAATGTAAAATATAAGCCTGGCAAATCTGATGCCAGATATTCTCCGAACCTTATTGATTATACTTAATGGATTGAATATTTATATTTTCACTGCATTTCATGCCGAAAATGGGAAAATAAAACGAATCAACGTAGCTTTAGGAAGTTTATATGATATTTCCTATGATGGGTTTTTAATTTTTTTACAAGAATGTAAATGCCCCCTTAGAACTAGTCTCAGAGTAGAGTCGGTCATATTACAATATCCCTTATAGAGAATTTATCACAGACTGTATAGGTTGTTCACGAGAACTGACACAAGTAACATAACCCTTTGATAACACATGTATATACAATTCACAGTTATTGAGTCGGGGCTGCTTGAGATACTTGAGTTATGAACACTGAAGGCAGGGAAGTCGTTTCTGGGTCTTCCCTTTCAGTTGTATCAATATCACCTGCCACTGATTTAGCAATGCCTTTCTTCGCTGTGATTTTCACCGTTATTGGTGGTAGAATCAGCTTGGCGTCCCGATTATTACCCTTAGAAGCATCATTCGATTTGTTGACTGCATTTGCTTTTGATTTCTTATTGCTCCAAGTAAGTAAAATCCTGGATGTTGGTTGTTGTCGATCGATGACGTCCATGCGTTTTCTTTGTGAAAGAAGCAATTCACATTCCTTCTTCCTTCGCCACGATGGATCCATTTTAAGTTTTTCTAAATCTATCAGTGGGAGAAGATCCTTTCTAGTGGCGTCCATGCCATATCTGCCATACATGTCACTCCTGTTCGAGTCCGAATCATTCTTTCGACCAACTGCTTCGAGGGCATTTTTGTGGGCTGTGATATCTCGAAGGCTGTCTCGAAGGCCGTCGTTCTCCCTCGAGTTTTTCATGTCAAAGATATGCATCTTGCCCTCCACTTGTCGGAGATGCCCCTCCATAATGAGGGTTTCCCCTTTATTCATTGCTTCTACATGTTTCAGTCGAGTTTTGCAAGTCCTTTGTATCCCTTCGATTTTACTCTCAAAGAAGAATCTTCCAGTGTATTCATCGAAAGAAAGTTTATTATTCCGCGCCGTAACGCGCTCTTCGTCACTCTTGGTCATGATGGCTGTGGCCATGTAAACTGAATCAAGCCTTTCCCTTCAGATATAATATAAGGACTGAGGAATTTGAGCCAAAGTCTAGTTAATTAAGTCTGTCTGAGATAATCCCAAGATTTGGCAATGCGGTTGAAAACTCAAGTATGTCATACCATGTCACACTCTGGGTGAAGTGAACTTATGCAGATTGACGAATCCTGAAATTTTGCCTGTGACTCAATTTCCTAAATCTCCGGGAAGCGGGCCAGCTGTGCTGAGTCGTGTATGAGAGAAAGAAATCCTATTTCTCCGAGGAATTCGAACATGCAAATATCAAGTCCCACTCATGTTGAGATCAATAATATTCTTTATGATATTGCACCAAGGATCCAATGAGAGCGTACATAGCAAATAAACTTAACCCTGGCCTCCCCCTCTCCTTTTCCACTTCAACTCTGGCCTTTGCTTTTCTCCAAGTTGATATAATCCACAGGAGTTCATACAGGATCTATATATCTTTATGGCTCCTGCGCGTAAATCAGTTGTATATGTACTAATCCGAAATCGTCTCTCTGTTATTCGGCCAAACCCAGTTATGTCACAAATACCATACGCGCTACAAGGGGTATGGTGAAAGCTAGCTTTCATTTGTGATTATACAGGCTTTGCATGTATAATTTTGCTACGTCATGAGCCTGGAGATAACCCCTCCAGTGACATTTTGTAAGTAACGTCACGTCCCTTATATTATATACATATCTACTATAAAAGCGGCACTCGAGCACTGCCGGGTTACCTTTATGTACACAATCGTGTTCCAGAGCCGGTTAAATCTCCAAAACAATTGACTGTCGGCCAAAAGGACTAAATACACACACGACCGGGTGATGTATCGGGCATGTAGACTGGCTCCAGGTACAGGATCTACTCCCCCGCCCAAGTTAGCAACAACGTGAAAATTAATATTGGAGCGCATTCGTGTGTACATACGTGTTCAGGGACTTGCGTTCAAACCTAGGTGCCAAAGACAGGAGGCTTTCGAGTAATCCTTTAACAAACTTTTCAACCCGAAGGGATTTGAGCGCCTTTAATCTCCTTAGCCATGGCTGGTTTATTCCAGGCTGCCGATAGTCTGGATTTAAATACTTGGAGCTTTCCGATCAGATTTGTGGTTTTCAAATTATAACTTTGTGCAGAAAGTTAGAAGTATGGAATCTCTAGGGACTTCTACCTACCGTGTGGTCCTTTTAATTGTTTTATTAAAGAAATAACTTTTCGCGTGTAGGGGGCGGGGCAAGGGGGTGGGGGTGTATATAAACCGATTTAATGCCATCGAGAGACAATGAAAATCGGGGAATCGAACAAGTAAGTTCACAAGGTACTCAGGTCATTAATCTCCCTTGGAAAGAATAAAAAAAACAGATGTTGTGTTCCTAATAACACAGTACAAAATATTGTTTTAGAAATATAATTACAAAAAAGCAAATGCTTTAATTAAAACTTGAATAGCTGGAACGGAGTGCACATGCCTTTCCACCATCTGGAAATATTGACAGATTATAGCCTAATATAGGCACTTTTCCATCCAACATAAATAAAAATCCGAATCCAATATTATGACTATGAACCCTAATATATACATTTAGGCAATTTTGGATTAGCTGAGCGGCTTGGCTTAACTCAATGTTTTTCCGCACATTATAAAGGACTGTTTGAGGTGTAGTAATCCACAGTCGTTCGCGCTGCCTCGTTAATTGAATAGACCACAGCGTTGTATTTCCCTTCTGTTGCTCTTCGCACGAACCATGCGATTATTAGAGAATTATTTTCTATGCCAAACCTTATCTAAACAATGGCTTTAGCGGCTGTCGCCATTCCGGTGGATTAAGGACCGGAGGCTTGTATGCCTGGTAGTAACGATGGGGAACCAATCAATGTGCATTAGTTGTTCAAACAAACGTTCAAAATCAGTAATCCGGCGACTGGTCAAGAGTCCTCTCCCAGTTACAAGTTTTATGTAAAAGGTGCTCACTCTCTCACCAGTTCTTTAATCCTAGTTACTTCTAAGAGCTCGTGAGTGAAACACTCATAAACGAGAATGAATGCATGTTCAGGTTTGTTTGTTTGCCCCAAGGTTTCCACGTCCGCTAGAAAAGGAAAAGGTGATACCAATGTTGAGGATTCCAAAACTTCATTCGTCTATCAGACTGTCTACTAGTTCGTGCATTGCAGGATTGGACTGCTTAATAGTCTTAGCCTCACCATCGCCCACCAAAGTAAATACCCCAAAGCAACAATGATTAACATTTTCTTGGATGTGATTTTATGGAACGGCTGCATTTACTAATTGTAGGCCTACACCTTATATTAAGCAAAAGGCGGAGTTTCGACTTTCATCTAGGCCTAAAAAGTATAATATACGAGGCGCACTGTGTGTATCATGAGCAATCACACCATTGAAGCTATGTCTCAATTAGTCAATATACTGATTAACTAATTAGTCATCGTAAAAGAGATGTGAAAATAGTGACAGGGCACAGGTTAAATAAATCAAGTGGACTTTATATGTATGGTTTCTCGCTAGTGAATACACACATTAGGCTAATGATCTTGCCGAATTTTGACACCTTTCCTTAGTAATCGAAATTAGCAAAACAGATTTTTTCCATTTCCTTTCTCCAGTAGACGTGCATCATGTTGCGTATTTCCCTTTTGACGTTGCGATGATTATGTTCAACTAAATTTAATACTTTACTTGTTCGTTAGTTTTTTAGCCTTACTTGTCCGCCTGCCTAATCATATTTATCTATTATTCGCCAAAGTCGAACTGACGTACTACAGGTAATTTACCAGTATAAATTCTAACGAGTTAGCCGCTGGTTCGTCATATATAATTCTTTCCTACAAAATAGCATGATAATAACCTCATTGCTTTTGTGTCGCTATGCAATAAATAGCGATTCGTGCCAAATAGAATTAATGCGCTGACATAGACAGATTACCTCCAAATAAGAATTTAACCTCGGAACAGTGCATGTAGATTTATTAGGATATTAAATCAGACCAACGCTATTGGTAAAACACCAATAAACCATATAGATTAAAGGAAAATCCGTTTGTCTGATTAAACAATGCAGGCATATCGTGTTTCCGAAAAGCTTGCACTCCACAAATGATTCATATTGAATGGGGCTCAAGTGGCCGAATAAACAGTATCAGCCCAAATTACCACTTGCACTGGATTACCTGGCATACTATTCTATCAAAGATCGCAGGCCAATTGTCAAAATATATTATCTAGCGCTTAGTGAAAGTCTGTAATATGCATTCACATTGGAATTTGAAGATATCTACTTGTTCGACTGAACCGTATATGCACCATAATAATCGTCAAATACAATAAAGCAATCCCATTTATTCTATTATAAAATAAAAAGTGGTGCGATTGTCAAGCATGTTCATGGCATTGTCCTGGAAGGATCCATGCATGTAAAAAGTTACAAGGAAGAACAATAAGTTAATTCCATCTTGAATTATGAAACCATGAATATCATATAGCAAATAAATAAACTGCCGGGCCGCTGTCATTATCATATTTTTCACAATATTTGTTGTCCCAGATTTGCAAGCCTATATCTACATTACATGGATTGATTGTTTTGTGGATTGGAGCAATCAATATGATTATAATTATACCCGTCAAGGTGAATATATATAACGGCATCTCGTTTTTGGAACATTTTCCTACCAGTACATAATTTTCTCCCCCGTTCTACGATATACTTGATCTAGATAGCCTACACTTAATCTAATCTACATTTTTTAATAGGCCTACTAAAGCATTCGATCATGTCATGTTTTCTTCTAGGTCAAAACACTAGTAAACTAAGAAAATGGCCAATTCCGAACGACGCATGGGCGTGTTACGGGTTCAAAAAGAATAACTTAATATTTAGTTTTACCCGCTCACTTTCTCAGTAGAGGCTATGGGTTGGTCATGGTAAGAGTGCAATTTCTGTTGTTAAACGTTAGGTGGCAGGGCTGTATATTGTAGCAGGTAACCTCACTACACGTCGCGACAATTCGAACTACAAGAGGGCCAATTGGGGCCAATGATTTATTGTAACGCCACTGATCACATTTCTTACATATATAATGTGAAGGCTCACGGGGGGTACTTATCTTTTTGCACTATTTGTATGTCTGTTCAACTGTTGATTGGCACATATGTGATGTGTCACAGGTTAATGAGTCATAAGTCGCAAAATTGATATTTTCCAAAGAGTTTATTCACAAGATTTCCTTGTGGGAATATTCTGATTTTTTTAGGGATTAGCGCTTCGAGCCATATGAATACATATACCAAATTTCAAGACAGTATATTAAATATATCCATGCATTTCTATGACCAACTATAGAGTATATGTTGCCACTTTACTAATAATTAGCCACCCAGAAATATTGCAAACCATTTTCTTTTTCAAAAATAAAAATATCAAAATTAAAATATAGAATAGAAATACTTATTATTTGGCTCAATGTTTACTATCATTAGAATCTGCTCAATCTCATCTTGTCAAATATGGTGATATCTCAAAATCCATTAGTGGTGACTTGTGACTAATTTCCCTGTAACACATCACGTATTTAAAATTGTAGATCCATTTATAGTACATTGTATTTCCATCACCCTATCTTATAATTCTTTTTTGATTAACCAGAACGTTTTAAAATGAACTTTTTATGGGTCTCAAGACAAAACTAAATATATTGGACAATCAGCTTGCGGTTCAGCATTATTTCATGCAGTAGGAATCGAAAATGCTATAAACCCGATGCATTGCATATTCCTCAATTGAGTTTAGCATCTCTAAATTGGTTCGGATGAATATTGTATATGTTTTTAACGATTTCAGTGATTTAGGTGGAGGTGGCATTCCATACTTTACAAAGGAATATATATGTATATAGTTCCCATTTCTGCCAATTTTATACTCATTCCATTAGGTTCAACGGTGTTGGGTGCCTGTGTCCATTTGCCTTCAATTTGTATAGTCTATTTTTTACGGTTCTTTACTCCCGAACCTTGATCTAATATTGTTTGTTTTTTTGATAAATCACCATAGATACACTACAGTATGGTATAATATTGAAATGTTAAGCAACTGTTTTGTTGTTGGGATGTCATTTAGATGACATTGTAATGTCTTAATGAATTTGAGGTTTCCCCTAAGTATAGTATTCTTTAAGTACACCTAGTACATTCAATAATGAATGATATTTTTATAATTACAGGGTAGAATATGATATTTTTGGAATTACATGTTATTTTGCCAATAATGGGGTATAGTAGGCCATGTTGAATTTCTGATGTTTGTTTAAGCCAGACAACATTCACATCGTGGTTTGCCACATTACAGGGATGCATCACCGACATTTATAATGCAATGGCACCTTTGGCATTATCACATTGCCACCAAATGCGCGATTCGCATAACTATGTGCTTGCTCGCACAGCAGTGATTTATTATACAACTAGTGAGACTGCACATAATCAGCATAACTTTTAGCAAGACGTACTAAACGAAAAACATTAACAAACACTCATTTAAATATATCGAACTTTTATTAGATATGTCTGTACGAATCATTCCAATGATATCATATACATGTATCTTTGAGGACAGAGGACAGGGATGTATTTATATTCATGTACCACACGAGCTCAGTATCACACCTTTTATGATCTGTCTAGCTTCAATATAATACACAATCCCTCCCCAAAGCTTGAACCTCAACAGAAACAGATCCCAAGTGTACAAATCAAGCTTGTAAACTTCAGAATCAATTATTATCAGTAGTCCCTATGTTATTTATCCCAATACAAGTGAGTCTTCAGTAAACTCCTATACATATACACATTTTTTGTTTTTCGTTTTACAGCCTACTACCTAGGAACAAAAATATTTATACCGAATCATCTACTGATAAATGAAATGATTATATGCAATACATCCAAAAATCAAAATGACGGTTCAGTGTTTTTCACATAATGTTGTTACCTAAAAAAATCCTCGTCCAATATTGAAGAGATAGCGGTTAAAATGGGTTCAATTTGTTCTCCTTCAAGCTGGGGCTTGAGCAATGATTCTAAAAGGTCTCAGGAGGTGACTATGAACAATTCCTCTCATCATTATAATCCTTGAGCACCAATATTACCTCTAGCATTGTTGGGCTAGCCAAAGCTCCATCTCGAGCAAAAAGGAACATCTCATTATATAGGGAGGGAAGGTATCAGGCAGTCAAGTTAGTGAGTATTTTTTGAAGATCTCTTTATGCAAAAGGAATAACCTCTCTGAAGGAGTTTCGGATGTATATGGCTGTACTATTAGGCATTTTTATCATTCGTGGAAAAGTTACCTTCAGCGGGAACGTTCTAACCTCGCGTGCACTGGACTTCTGTTAATGATTTCATTGGATCAGCAAGACCATTGGTAGAAAAAGCAGAAAAAGCACAACAATGCATCTATCTGCCTTTCCCTCCTTACATGTTATCACAGTTTTACGACATGGTGCACCTAACATTGTTTGGGGCATTCTGATCAGTAGTCATATCATGCAGAAAGTATTACCCATAAGTGTGTCATATTAATAAGAGACTTCTGTCTTTTCCTCCTAGAAGTCTCACCACATAATACAAGAAAGCAATATTATATCAGACATCACTTTTGGGTGACTGGATCTAAAGGCCTAATGAAGCAACCATACCCCAATGAATCCAACATTTTTCTTTGAATATTTATCCATACTTTCTTTTTTTTATGAGAACTTATTCATCAATAAAAATATATCAAGTAAGTTTTCATTAGCAGTAGCCATTAGTTTGTTTTGCCTGTCATCTTCAAAGTTTATAAATAAAAATGGGATATGCATGATATTTCAAACGATTCTAGATGAAAGATGAAAATCTAAAAATGGTTTAAATTGAACACTACTGTTAGTTAGTCGATGAAACCAGGTTAATATAAATAATGGAACTTAACACATTCAAAGCTATGAAACAAATGCTAACAAGTGCGTGTTTCAACAAAAAATAAATATGTACCTCTATGACTATATCTATGATAAACATTACCACTTATATGGAAGAAAATTTCCAATAAGGATCCGAATTTTGATTATGTTCAAAATAACCACCTCTAATAACACGCATAGTTTCACAAGGTCTTATGACAGCAGATAAGAGGGGTGGTGGGATTAATTATCATAAAATATAGATTGACATTCATTTTCTAAAGTAAAAGAAAACTCAGATCCCATTTGGTTCTTCAATAAGAAGCAGGCGCGATATTTGGTATACCAAAGGGATCGCACAAATGGGAAAATTCTCGAAAGCATACAAGAAGATGCGCATAAAAGAAAACCCATACAAATAACTTACAACAAATTATTTTAAAAATAATAAGTCCAAAATAAACCGTAAGATATGACATCATTATATAAATAATATGTGGTGTGACTTGCATACACGATTGTCGTTTTAAGGTTAGATGAAGGAAGTACTAGAGTTAACGATAAATCCAGCCTTTCACATGACATGACAGGAGAATCTCTAATGAGAGAAGAAGTTATAAGGGTTTAGGCCTATATTCAGCTTAATTTATTTAGGCTGAGGTATGCAATTCTTAATGTCCCTCTGATATTCAGCAAAACTAGCAACAGGTCAACTTTAACAACAGAGAGCAACCAGGCCCTCCTTTCACACTCATAACTAGTCATTTGTTTAAATAGAATTATATAAATATGTTTTCCTAAATTCCAGAGGATCAAGATACACTCTGAAGCTGGAACTACAGAATTGCACCACATAAAGCCATCTGTATTATCATTATTATCAATCTGCCTCTTCATGGTCGTTTAATATGCAACGATCTATTTGGGATTTGACATGAACATTATTCCTACGCGCAATGCTATACCGACTGGAATAGAATGAAGGAAGCTATTGGTTACACCCATTGACTTGAGGAATCCATAGCGTTCTAAGCATTCATACAGCTGGGTTGTTTTTTACAGCTTCTTTTTCCCATACTGTTAGCACAGTCTGATTTTATTCCTCAGAAAGTGTCAATCGTCAGGCTCATTCCATGATACTGCGGAATATGCTTACAATCCGTCTACGCATATACCACACTTTAGTTATGATAAAGACTAGTCTATTTCTAGACTACCTTCCCATTGGTATATCATATGTTATTGGTTATACAAATATAGAGTACTTTACTTCTCGTTTCCCACTTTTCAAAAGAACACGGTTTCACCGACATAGCAATATGCAACCATCAAGTAAATAGCTAGACCAAAATATGAGTAATACTCAACGTTATTCCCGTAAACAAATCTAGAATGAAAAGTTCGAATGGGAAAAAACCTGGAACAGTATGCACGATATAATTACCCATTAACATAACATAGTACAAAGGAATACTTGGATGGGTACTTTCACTGGAAAGCATAGTTTCGATGCGCACATCTAAATATGGTTTGTATAATCAATGATAAGTATACTAAGGAGAATAACATCACCATGATGGGAGACATACATATAATATAAGATTCCAAGTGGGTCCTTCCCCTAAGTAAATGTACATTATATATCTTTATGATAATAATTGATATTGGTTCCACGGTGTATAAAACCATCTTGTGCTTCTATCACACTCTGACATCACATCTACTCCAAACAGTTTACTGACAGTTTACTCTATCACATGCATCTTATATATTCAATCTCCTCTAGTATACCTGTCGTCCTCTCACTCACCCTTTCTCTCGGTTATCACTCCCTCTGGATTCCTCTTACACTTCCCTCAAGTTTCACACGCACTATTCACAATACTCTCTCGCTCTCTCTTTTACTGGCAGACATCCATACAGATCTACTGTATCTCACCACTAACAACCCACGACCAAGCGTGCGTATACGAAAGGTTTCATTGACATTTAGAGATGCGCTATATAGCTGGACACTGGTCCCTCCTACGTGGTCAGGGACTTGGGAGATCATACAATATAGTGATTGGTATTGATGTGAGGAAAGAAAAGTGGGAAACCGAACGAATCCCTTATAAGACAATATTTCCCTTTACACAGTAGCAATAAACACATCAAATAGTAATAGTAACCTAACACTCGACTGTTAGTTTATACGCTTATATTTATAATAATATACAGACAGTGCTTTGGCACAAATGAAAGCGTTTCTCATTTGTTAACACTGAGTAGCTTTTCACAGACTAGGCCACTTTCAATCATTTGCATTGTAGGCATTTTTATTAGTTTCGTCATCTTTTTTAAACCAGTTTTCAATCACGCCTTAGAACGTAAATGATGATCTCATTAACAGTCCTTTCCGTTTGTAAAAAGAGATGTGACCGGGGTTCACATATTCACTTTCATCGACAACTTAGCAGATAATGTCCACTTTCCTTTTCTCTAAGACACTAAGTAAGAACATATACATTGTGATTGCATTCAAAAGGAGCAACTGCCCAATACAGTAAACGTATGATTTTCTCAATTCTTTCTTAAAAATTCTATATACCTCATTAAAACCCAACACAGTAAAATGCTTGAAAGGTTATCTAACACGTGGATAACAAACAACATTGTCCCACAGGCAATATAAGCTCTTCTTTCTCATCACCTGGGATAGTAGCTTAAAGACTTCGGATTCAAAAGCATGCACCCCCGCATGTCGAGCACACACACATACCCAACTAACATAACCCCGTCCTCCCCTATCCTCTGCCTACTACAAGTACATTTACATCTGTACAAAAAATACATCAGATTATGTGGGTGCTCATGTCAACACACATTCACAACTCTCCTTCGCCATTAATATTTGTTTTCCCCATTTCTAAGGTAAGATGGGGGTTACCTAGTCAGGACTTGGGGAAGGTATGAGGGCCATGCCACTGGATCGCTGGTGTCCAGGCTACAATATCAGTGTCAAGCTAGCGTGACGGTGGGTTACTGGCCTCTAGATATCATCAGAGAAGGGTGAAACCTCCGACTAGGATCCAGTGCTGCTGGAGTTTTCTTGTTCCACTATTCCTTATTCCTGCCTTTCTTCCTAGTTCCTGGGAAGTAAGTGTTGCTCTCGTGTACTTGTGTGTAGTTGTATGAGTGTCTGTTAATGTGTTCTGGGTTACTTTATGAGGTCTCTGTGTCTTCCATACAGTCACCAAACGTGAGGCGGTAGTTGGCGATTTCTGAGATGCCATGGTAATGGACGAAGGCAGCCGCGACAACAAACATATGGAAGATCTGATGGCTCTGGAACTGTAAGCAAAAGCAACAACTGCTGTCAATGACATCAGGTAAACTACACATAAACAAACACATACATAATTAACAAAAAATCATTATGTCATATCAGTTCCGATATGTAGTTGTTAAATAATACTTTAATAGCCAGGGAGATACAACACGGTACAAACCACAACTCAGATCATTGTTTTAACATATAGAGCTATCTGGAAGGCTTGCATACATTCAAATTCCCTCTCCTAATTTATATATAACTTAGGAACAGTTGAAATAAGATAAAGTTACATATTTTATGATGTATATTTTTCACAATCGCTCTTATATATGATTGGACTGTTGCTAGTAGGCTTGGGAGTGTTGGACTGATATATATTGGATTGGTTTACATATCCCTGGGAACTATTACTATATCATCTAGCTATCCATCCACAGGCCCTTGCCTCTAGCACACAAATCTGTAGAGTCTATACATACCCAGATATCGAACTTGCCGGGCCAGATCCTCTCAGGGATTCGCACAGCGTAGATGATGGCGCCAGAGATATAGAGGACAGCCATAAGAACTAGCCAGCCGAGCGCGGCCACGTTAGCTGGCTCGCTGAGGCCATCTGTGATCACATAGTGCATAGCCGGGATGACGCCGCTCAGGCCAAGGGCAATAAACACACCTGGAAATCAACAGGAATAAAGCAATGACAAATGTGTGATAACATGTATACATGAGATTTGATTCAACACGGGCCAAGGTCCCTTCCATGCGAGCGATGAGAGATTTGGCAGACCAAAACTTCTTATCCTGCTAGCTTATACAGGGAGGTCCAGTACCTTTGTATTAGGGTTAGGGCAAGACTGCAATGATTAAACAATCTGTTTATTATATTAAATTGGATGACTCAGAGGCCATGTGTTGAACAGATCAATGAAGTGAAGCTCATTGGAATTTGAGCAGGATGACATATTGAGTTATGTTGTTTATGAGAGTTTGTGATTACTTCTAGGGTCAGGGACACCATTCAGTAAATCTATACAGTATAGATTATTGCAAATATGTAAAAATATAAGAAAACGGATTGGATTCTCTCGATGAAATTGATGTTAATGGCAGTGTAAACAATGGAAACAATACAGGGGAATGGAAATTATCTACTGGGTTGGTTAACATTTGTTCTCCTCCCTTTTAATAAAACTTAGAAAAGGTAGAATAATTATAAGGCTTGAAGGAATCTATAAGGTTCAAGATAACTTACCTGCCCTAACAGGTCTGAACTTCGGCTCGGCAAATTTATCCCACATAGACACAATGATACACGCTGTGCCAAGGACAAATATAAGGACGAGGTAGGTAATTTTAGGTTCTAGTCGGCAATAGAAACTGTAGTATAACCATGGAACAAATGATCCCATCGTCAGCAGTGCAATGCCACAATAGTCCAATCTGAAAAATTAAAAATATATATCGTTTAAATATATTACTAAATATCAGGATATGCACTAATTAAATATTAATTTTCTGAATAAATCGCAGACTGAACCATAACAAAATAGATCCAACATATAATTACAATGGCATTCGGCACGAATGAAACCTTGAGTCTTGAACTCGATCCAGGACACAAAGGGAGCAATCTGAATGTACCGAGTGACTAATGTACCACTAGAATACGCTACTGGAAAGAATTTCGCGGACAACATAAACGACAAAGAAAGGACTATACATCAAGCTCACTTTTTTAACCCGACCAAAGAAATTATTCCACAACACCCTCACCCGAGATTCCATCGACTCGCAAATTATAGTCCCCAATAAAATCCCCCCGAGAGACCCTTTAAAAATGCATAGAAAGTCTAAAAAAAAGTTCCAATCCAATATCACTGGAAGTGAGATGGTAAAGCAACTTAAAGCCCGATTTTCAGGAGACATTAAATGAACTCGCTGAAGATAAACAACTTAGATGAATAACTGCATTCGTATGGAAGAACTTGCACGATAAATATAAAGTCAAGGTGGGTTAATATTGGCGTTGGGTGAGATCATATGTCAATGAGCCCACCACATCTCCTCTGGATAAATCCGGCTGAGCCTAGATGGAAGGGATAAAATCTCACACATGGGGATAATTAAAGGGACATATCTGATTAGTGCCCATATAGCCTCACCAAACAATTGCAGTACGCTGTGGCAGGCAGTGGAGGAGAGGGTGCGCGTTGATGAGAGATTTAAGCTAATTGTAAAGCAATTGGAATACGACAGGCAAACTGTGAGAGTATTACATTTATTACGAAAACAAAATCAGAATTCCCCAATTCGCTAAGATCCATCTTGAAAAACCTAATAAATGTCTCAAACTCACAGGATTCAGAAATCATGGAATACATTATGACGAATTATAACGGGGCTACAGACGCCCCCCCCCCCCCTCCCCAGCCACACAAATATTATTCCATACATAGATAGATGTGTCCCTCAAAAATAATATGTTGAAGGAAATGAGATTGTATGGCACATGTATTGTATTGTGACAGTAGAAGGATTGAAAGGAGGAAAAGGGATTGGGTCACAGGCTGGGCGGTCAGCTGAGGGGCCCAGATTGAAGAGATATGTCCAATCAATATAAGCCTAGTTCGAGGATCTGAGAGATTATTGTCATGTCATTCTGTACAAGGAGGATTGTAGGATGCTGGGTTTGGGCAGGGAGGATACTGGTGATTACACAGACAGAATCTAGGAGGAATGAGTCCAACGCAAAGGGAAAAGGAGAGTGAAGAAGATGAAAACCAAGACTAATCATTCCATTGAATTTCTAAAATTCGTCCAATGCATCAATACCTTTGAGTTGATACTGATAGTTGAATGCAATACGCTGGTAATGCTAATTAGAATTGGTCTTCCAATAGATAAGCGCTCTTTCCAAACGACAATTTGGAGAACGCATTGGGCGCCAGTCAAGAGTAATCAATACTGGAGAGTCTGACGGGTGGGGATGAATAGGACCTAATAATCTTATGCAAATATGGCCAAATCATGGCAATACAAGCCACTGTTTCCATGCAGCTACTCCCGGCATCTTCAACCATCGAGCCAACCATACGTGGTGAATGGCTCAAAATAAAGTAAAGGCTGACAGTTTTCCCCAAAGTGCTCTTCCCGAAGAGGTTAGTCACTTTGACTGAGGCCTTCCTGCTGCAGTGAGCAAAATTTGAAATAGTCTTGATTCCCTGCAGAGGACAAGGATCAGTTAGGGGACCGCGGATGGGCTTGTCCTTTTAAAAAGAGCAATTCCAATAGATTGCAATGGAAACCTCGGTAACTTATCAATAGTACCAATCTTGTGACAAGCTTTGACTTTCAAATTAGGATTCCTCTAAGAAAACACAGAATACACAGCTGACGTATATGAACATACCTAAGAAGATATTGAAATGTGAAGGTTCTGTTGGCCTAATAACTGACATAATATTCCTAGATAAAAGCAGACCATTTTAGGTAAACAACTTTTGAGGACAAAGCTAAACATATCTAGACCGATCCCCGTGACCGTCTATCGCAAGCCCAATTGACCCATTCACATTCCTAGGTCCGAGAACGGCTATCAAAAATGACATCAAATCAAGTTGAATCAATATTATGCTGTAGCCCAATGAATAGTCAGACACGGGCTGGAGCCGTGTGGTTGAACTATAACTTATAAGGGTATAGCACATAATCTTGGATAAATCCACCAAAATGCATATATTATACTGCAATGCCACGAGCTTAGAATAAGATTGCCCCAGTTTTTAATCATTTAATCCACCGGATGGCCTTTTTGACGAGAAATTTCCACCATGGATACTATTATAATTGATAGAACCTTTGACTGAATCATCAATTGACTCACAATTGTTGCTGAAGTGCAATGCAGACAGTGACTTTGACCGGGAGGGAGGGGAAAATAAAGTACAACTAGATTATAATAAGTTTCTCTGAATCAACAATCGCCATATTCAGAAGGACGGCGAGATGATTATATGGACATTTATATAGCATGGTACACAATACAGGAAAGGCCGGGCATAATAAATGTAAAGGAAACATCATTAATTCCTTTAGTCGATGTAACAAACAAGCAAATGAAACTAGTGTGCTGGTTGCCCAAACCATTTAACACACAGCTGACGTATCAATCACGGACACGACGGAACTGTGGCTGTAAAGCAATGAACTAGAACCAAGAGGCAGTGGGCCATAACTCAGCTTGGGAATTAGAGAGAAACAAGAGGGAGGGAGGTATTGATAGGAAGGGAGAGCGAGCAATAATGATATTTTCTCTACATATCTACATACATGTGCAAAAAATCCTGACCCACTTGCAAATAACTGACCATCAACTCTTCCTGTAGCCACCAACCCAGAACCAATCATTCTCTTCCTGTTTTTCTAGTCCCTACATCCACTATGGGCAAGTATAAAAAGCAGTAGATAAAATCGTCAGGGCAGACAACAGATATATGTAGCAGTAATCACGAGTAAATGTGAAGACCACAGACCAAACCAGAGACGCTACACTGTTGCCGAGGTTCCATTTAAATAGGGATTTTTCTCCTTTAGGCCACAGCCCCAAAGATGGATGGCTCTACAAAGCCGAGGATTCACTCACAGCAGAGAAACAATGCACAAAGTGATCAACACCTGTTTCATCGATCTTCCGCAGCAGGAGCCATTGGTCTTGGGATCTGTGAAGATACATTACCTTCCTATTCTTGGGATGGGATGATGTTTCAGGATGCTTTAAATAATTCATTGCCGGCTTTTGCCTTCCACGTTCTTTGTTCATGTACACAGGAAGAAGACCTTTAATAAAAGCAACCTTGTTATTTGACCCCAACCAATTAAGCACATGACATTCCACGAGTCGTCAGTTCTATATTAATGTAGAAGGAGCAGCTTGAAATAAAGCTGTTTTTCAGATGGTTATACTGACGTCCGAGTTTAAAGTATTCCCTCCCCTTTGTCAGCCTTTCATGTGGCAATGCCAGGGTCTGTTACGCTAGGATGCAATTGGCACCCAGTCCATATCATCGACACGAGAAATAATTGATTATTCTGTCCGAGATATTAGGGGCAGTGCTCCAGAACAGGTAGGAAATGGACGAGACTCTATGAACTCCCTACTAACCTATAGAACGATACAATACATATTGTTTGTACCTGAAGAAAGTAACGTAACAAATGCAATCTAATGATATCATTTGCCATGCAATATAAACTCCTCTATGTTTGACGACGGGTGATTATGTAGCTGTGGATTATGGAGGATAACCTAAATAGAGGGGCATAATTTTTATCAAAAGACGCGAAAAGAAATATCGTGCTTGACATCGAAAGCGCTGAAATCTTCTGAAGGGTGCGTAATGGATTCAAGACGGCTATTTTTTAGACTATGAATCATGTGACCGAATAAAGGCCGCTTTAGACAAAATCTTTCAGGGCCCTTTCTCTCTAAATATTGCCTTCTGACAAGGTGCCAAATGGAGAAGGGGGAGAAAGTCGGGTGTTATATCCAGATTTGTGATGGTCTTATGAGGGATAGTCCTATAGCATGCAGGTCTGTCTGCCCGGAGCCACCCTCAGCCGAGTATTAGAGGCTGCAGTTCCTACCCGGGGGTAAACAAAGGCTGCAACTATAGGCTATAGGGTGATATTTTTAAACAACATATTTGAAGTCCATATGGACTGTTGTTAGACGCAATATTTCCAGTTCATGAAATCACTGGAAATGATGTGAGTGTGTTTGTGGGTGATACAATTCGATATGGAAAAAAAACTAGAATAATTTTGGCGATGATTCTTGATGTAATTAGGAAAACAACATGCCAGCAACGAGTTAATGGTGTCAGGATTCAGGATTTATGACTAAATGATGACCCAATCGATCTGTTTATTACATCGATGATCGATGGGTTAATAGGGCAATATTAAAACAAAAGAGTTACTACAAGGTTCTTGTGTTAGAGATTCAAGGCGGATCCATTGTACTACAATATGAGCTTGGAATGGTAGTTTCATGGTAAGGTGCATATCAATATTAGCACCCCATATTTAAGACTCGTCTCGACCCATCACGGTCAGACTGAAATATCTACTAATGAGCTTATTGCCGGAAGAAAACAGGACTAATGCAGGCACGTTCCTGTCATCATGGAGGCAAATGTAAAACAAAACATGCTGCTAATGGTTCCTAGCTTTTAGGCAAGGGATCCAGGAAAAAGAAACAGAAAAGAGATTAAATTAGAGCTAATTGTGTGATGAGCAAGGCCGAGCTGAAGCAGACTAACTGAAACGAGTTTTGGGGAGAAATATATATGGTGGATGAAGTAAAGATGAGTAAAGGTCTGTTTTCTTTGATTGTAATTAAATAGATTAGGTTCTAATGCAGAGCAATGACAATGTTGTGTTTAGAACCAGGAGCATTGCTGCATGAAGTTTCTTTAGCAGTACAGCAGGGTCACATGGTAGGAGAACGCAGGGAGGGTACTATAATCAATAACCCAATGCCCCTGATATTGCCGCGAGTTTTAAAACCACCCCTTCAAGAGCCCCCCACCCCCACCCCAATTGCAAGCTAGACACGATGTCAGGGTATGTTAGGCCCAATAACTCCGATCCCATAGACATGACAAGCCAATCATCCTTCCTACTCCTCTCCACATATATAGGATGTCATACAAATCATATTTTCTTTCAGATAGTAAACTCAGCAACCCCCCACCCCCACCCTAAGATAGCATCTAGTAGCGTAAACATTACCGACATAATAACGAGCAGTACATGCATTATATCATTCTCAATATATGGAGTCTTATTGCAGTTGAAGTAATAAAACATGCTACAAAATATGGCTTCGTATATACTCATCGAGGGACGTTCGACAAGCATGTTTGTGGGATGTGCAACGAGAACCTGAGGAGATGACTTAAACAAGATTGAGAACTCGAAGTACTATACAATAGCCACTCGGGGACTTGTCAGATGTGGACATAACTCATACCCATCTAGAAGACAGAAGACCCTGCCTAAGGCCCTCTTGTTAAGGGAATTTTTTTTCTAAGAGAAGAGAGAAGAAGAGGGGGTCGTCAGTCCACATCTTGAACCATGCAGCTGCGATCAACTCTGGCCCAAAAGACCTTATCGTTGGCCAAGATCCAGTACAAGGCAGCCAGGCAGGGATGCTCCATGGCCTTGAACCTCGTTAGACAGTGTTCTGTCACAAGTGACTTTTCCGTTGTCAGCACCGACCGTTCCAGCAATACATCAATGCCAGACAATAGTATGGTCGAACATCTAGAGCAACGCCCAACAGAAGGTCTTTCAAATAGCTGCACATAAAAATACACCCAATGAGGACCCTTTGGGCATATTAGACATATTAGACTGGTGAGCGGACAATACATTTACCCTACAACTTTCCTTCCTTCTCCTTCATGGTTATCAATTATTTTACCAACTTTTCTCTCTGTGTTTTGGTAATATTTCCCACCCACACTCCAGTGATAATATACCAGCGATGATGTAGTGGAAATGGTGAATTTAGATTTTTACACCGTTATCAAACACCAAATACCCAGAGGCCCTCACACGACCCTTATCCGTCCCAACTGCCGTTTACAAAATATACATGTATTCATATGACTAGAGAAAAATAAGTATAGGGCATGGCAGCAATAACTCTATAGTTATTTAGAACGCGACAAAACACTGGCATAATCCAGTGAGATCCTTAGTGCTGAAAAACATATCTATAGTATAGGTACGACTCAGGTTGACGTGCACACCCTGGTGATAAGCTTAAGGAAGGATTTACAGCATCTATCTTGATCATATCTCATTCCGGGCGCAGGCCCACCCAGTTGCTTCGACTTGGAGATTGCTAGAAGCCAATACTATCAAAATCCCACACAATAACTCAAGGGGTTAACCGAACAGTACCATCGCCTTCCCAATGTTCTCGCGAATGGAATGCGGAGATAACTCAGCGAAATTAGTTTTACAAGAGCTCATATCCCAGTTTATCATGCAAGGTGTAAACATATTGGATTAAGCTTTATAACCATTTAGTATCAATTTCTACTGATGTTCAATTCATCGGGACAAGTCAATACATGGTTAAGAGAGTCTGTGATTGCCAAAAATATTCTAATAAACGCAACTTAAGTTTGGATAGTCCATTTCTAGTTGCGGAAGTGGGGGTGGCTCCAATTTATGACAACCATTTCCCCGGTATAATGAATTGATTCAGAAGCAATGAAAACTTCCAAGGCTGGTATGGCGAGGAGGTGAGGGTCAAATGTGAACAACCTCTCGGTTGGAGCGCAACTGAGTTGGAGGTAAATATCAAAGGGTCACCTTCGCCCGAACCTGGCCAGCTATTCGCAGATTACTTTGCTTCCACGCGAAGCAGCCAGTAACAATATATCTTGGGGGTAACCAAGGACATTTTCTTCCATTTCAAGAATTTTGGTTCGTGAAAAACTGCCGGTGTTTCCAATCATTGGTCTCTTTATAACCCCCAGCAACCTATCCTTACGCCATCGTACATGCACCATCGTACATGTACCATCTTTTCAGCAATGCCTTTCTCTCATGTTAGCGTATGCAAGTAAATGGAAATCGACAAATAATTTATTTAATTGATCAATTTCAACACAAATTTACATCAACCACACATTTCCACAACAAAACATCATTTCTTTCCTGGTCCAATTCGGAAAACCTTACAAATTCTAGTTCCTTTAAAACACTCCAAGCAGGCATTCATAGAAACAGTTTATTTCACTTCGAAAATGTCAACGGTCGGATGATGAAAAGGAGGGAAGAGTGGTCCGTGTTTGGAGGCACTTTAAAGGCAAGGGCTGAAGAAACGGTGGAAGTTGATTTCGCTCTGTGTATGAATTCCTCTCACGACACTTACTGCAAACCGCACTCATTCCAAATTAAAGCTTCAGGGGAAACATGGAGACTTTTTATGTCTGACGGATGACGATTCAAACACTTTCCCTGGCAGAAAGTTGAACGGCGATACTGTCATACTCATAATTCCATGATTAAAGTAACGTCCTATTCCCCTGCAGTGAAATACCATTGAATTCAAAATTATCCTCACTGCCTCAATAATTTTTTATTGATAATAGCGAAAGTGTTGCATAATCATATTTCAAAGGAGATATTCGTATTTAAACGGCATGGATTGATTTCTTAAGCCGATCAGGATTATTCTTCGCAATGCTTATCCCATTGATTATCATTCAGGTTTAATCTATGCCTAGAAGGGCGAATTGCAGATTACCTTTTCGATATTCCAACGTACTACACAACCAAGATTTCCTTATTTGCACACCAAGAAGTGATCGTCCCCTTGGGGCGATACTCACCCCCACAGAAAAGCATACCTCAGTTTTCAACCTGAGTAGTCAAACTCCTGTTGATGGTTGCATGATACGCTTCGCCTCACCACCAACATCCATCACCTTGTCACCCTCATCCCGTAACCATGGAAACAAAATTGAAATGGCCCCGCCAAGGCATTACATAAATGGTGTATACCCTAAGATCCGGACTTGATTCACTGAGTGAGTGATTACTCAAGGATTTGAGCAAAACCATAAATAATAGAGCAATGTAGAATACAGAATCGACAATTCTCTTTATTCGCATGGAGGTAAATATAAAAATGGTTTGTCCTGATGACATGGACACTGTTATGACAGGCTACATCCAGTCGTTAGGCTCTTATTTATCTACTATTCTAGAAGGTTTCCCCTTTACTTACACCACCAGGCCTCTAACCTTCAACATCACTTGAAGTATTAATCTATGCACATAAGGGCTAGCTATAACTCATTTTTAGCGAGTATCTTGCAAAGCCTTATAACTATCGAGTTCTAGTGCTCAAGATTAGTTCACAGCTATCCCTTTGGTTCTTTACCTAATTACCTTAATATATTTCAGGCCCTTCTCATTTTGATGTCCAATTGACTTTATTTAATGGGCGTTTTCGTTGAAGAAAGGAGTTCTCGGATTAACATCCAAAAGCAATTTTCCCAAGACAATGAATTTCTAATGTTTGGGCGTCTACAAAGAGCATGCACACTGAACATCTTTCATAATGCTTAAGATCAATCTGCAGTACGGGATATTGACCGTTCACTACAAGGTGGGGGTGGGGGGTCTCCAGCTGTAGCTATAGCCACTTTAAGTCACGTTCGCTCAGAATCAATTACCTTCCAAATGAGAATGCAGAGGTCGGGCTGTTGCTCAAGCATGGACCAGGTCAAAAAAGGCTATTGGCTTTCCTAATTTAAGAAAAGCATAATCATGTTCCAGTAAATAATTGACAGGCTTAGAAGAAGAAATGACGGGAAGCATGTACGCCGATGCGTCATTAAATACAAAAACTTCTTGGGGACATTTTTCTTGTAAATAATTGCCTTAGGATGGGATTGAACAGCGAAATGGCATAGCCACGCTCCGACAAGAACTGGTGAGTGGCCAAGATCCAGTACAGTAAGAAACAGGGTAATGGACATGACGTCCATAGATAACCACGCTGATCAGATACTGGGAGTGACACAACGGATGAAGGAATCACAGGTCGCACGCGTGTAGATCTGATACAGGAGATTAAATCATGGTTAACTAAGGACAATGTACATAGGAGCTTAAATAGTTCAGGTAGAGGGAAATATCTTCAGGTAGAATGGCAAATTGCATTTCATAACTAGACAAAATAGAGAACTCTGTATTCCTTGCTATACAGTCGCATCCTTATATAGTCTGCTGTCTCGTAAAGATCATGATTAGATCCATTATCTTTTGGAAAGGAAAGCCTGACTGAAGACGACAAGAAATAGGTGAAAAGAATTCGAGTTTGTTTGGCTAAATGTAGAAAATAAATGGGGACAAAAGACAGTGTTGTGCTGCATGCCCCGTTTCCACTGCACGAATTTGGTCACCACCACCATGCGCATTGTGATCATGTACGCGTCCAGCGGGTAAATCGCATCTGCAGGCTTAAAACCGCAAGGTACCCGAGGAAGAACGTAAATAGAGATTGCATAGCCTTTTTCCAACATTTTAGGTTTGACGCCAATCACGGCAGTGCAGCTTTCTCAATCCGAATATAACAACAAATGGGACTGGTCAGAGGAGAGTCTTGATATGTTGTGCAATACCGCATATTAGCCGCAATAAGCATGCGGTCTTGTGGAGTCCTGCCTTATATTTCCCAGGGGCCAAGCTTTCATGCAGTCCTATTGAGTAATTTTCGTGATTAAAAGGTCTCTCCTATTTCTAACCACTCCAGAGTCAAAGACAAATTTATACAGGATACGTCCTAAGCAGTCCTCTGATTAGCACATGTGTGGGGCATACTCTCGTGTACTGTGCTGTAGGGTAGGACTTTGTGGGGGTCGAGGTGGGGGGATCAGACCCCTTGAACCATATGAATGAATAAGCCCCGAAAATGGACTACCTATGTAACGCTACCAGTGATTTCAACTCAGAGGGCAACATCTGTCCATATTCCCATCCAAGAATAGTGGCCCAGGGGCATCCCCCAAGGCCCTAGATGAAACGGAAGGGACATCTGATCACTCTGAATCTGTAACCCAGAAAGGAAAATAAGATGGACGGTATACTATAAATATAGGCTTCTGTGTGCCCGGTTGATATACTTAATCAGTTTTCCAAATACACTCATTCCCCATGAGTAAAAAACGTCCATCAATATACGTATTTCTGTACTGGAATCGGTAGAGTACCCGTGTAAAACTATTTTCGTTGCAAGGCATCTGATATGGCACGTGAATGAGGTGGCGAAGACCGGGATATCCTGACATGACGCTTATGAAATACTAGATACCAAACAAACGCCGACAATGGTGTTGTAAAGTACCACTTACCATCGGCAACGGATGGCAAGAATGAATTGAGACAAGACTGGTATGCGTTCTACATAGATCCGCTTTCTTTTGAGACTATCCCAACCATCTTTTTGATATCCGAGCGTGTCATTTTGTACTTCTGCAGTCAGTATCACAGGTGGAAATAACGGCCCGAGTGAATGGGGAACTACAATGACAGCTAGGCAATTGTATTGCGCAGCATCACGCAACACCAACCATCTTCATTTTTGTTAACGCAGATCTTTTCTTCTATTCATCTTCACCTCCCAGTTTTCTAGCTTCTATATTCTCTGTTGCTTTCCCAACATCTTCTCCACTCGTGAGAGAGACAAGTACAGGCGTGCGTCATACTGGTATGTAAACTTCTCATGGGAGACAAAAGGATGAAAAAGGGAGGGAAAGAGATATCAGAGACGTGACTCCCGATATCGGCCAGACAAAAGCAAAACCTTTACATGAGAAGGGAAGGTGGGAAGCCAGAGGTCCAGCTCTGGCTCATATCGTAATAATGAATCCAACTCCCATTCCTCCTCTTTCCTCTGAGCATCTCCCAAGCCTACCATAGGTGCGAGACACTCGGAGGTCAGCCGGGTCATCTGGGGCTGGTCTTTGATGTGGGAACAAAGGCTGCGGCCATTACAAGATAAAACTCGCCTCATTTCATTTGGCCGCATGTGCCCTGAGCGCTCCGTGTCCTTGCATTCCTGTAGTACTACAGCAGCAGCTGCCAGGGTATTTGAGTTATAATCGAGTTATACGGCTCTAATCGAAACCTTGATAAAACAATACAATTTCTCTTTGAGAAGGGTATGTGATTTTTTGCTTAACGACCTGTTTTGACACCAAACTTTCGTATACATTTGGGCTTATCAGGGCGAGAGAGAAAACATGCTAACGGGATGGGATACGGTCATACCCTGCTCTTCTCTTTGGAAAAGCTAAGCCTCCTAAACCCACCGCGTACCCCCAAAGCAAAATGCCAGTGCAGGTTTAAAGCAGTCACCCGTATAGAACAATAAAGGTAATCGCCATTCCCAGACTACGGGTTACGGTATCAAAGGGTGGGGGCTTTGAGTGCTGCATGTGGGAGTACAGAATATGAATTAAGTGTGTGGAAGTGTGTGAGCGTGCATTGTTATAATCAAAATCCTGTCATGCGCGTCCTTACATTGGAGTATGTGACTCTTCCACAAAGGCTGTTGTCTGACCTCTATGTCAAACACTAAATTATTAAGCTTGTTACTGTGTACATTTTATTGATCTATACCGCCAGCTATAATCATTTACGATATGATAGGAGGCAAGTGCAGAGAGCTTATCGGCACTAAGGAGATTGTTTGTAATTGTTAAAACAGAGGCAAGTCAAGGGGATCAAGGAATGTTTGTATTTCTACACAAATTACCTACTCAGCACATATTTTTATGCGGGTTATGTTTCATACCACGGCCCAGATCAAGCAAAAATGTAGTATGGACTTGGAATTAATGTACTTCATACTTGTTAACGTTTAGTCAATGATTGATGCGAATAGACCTTTGCTACTGAACAATTAGCGTGGTTAGACTAAGTACTGGAAAAGGCTGCCTATGACTTGTGCAGTCACATATTGCAACACAACACCACAAATAAGGCGATAGGATGGACCTCGCTAATATTTATATATGCACCACCAGGAAATTAAGGGCCTAGTCCACCAAGCCGATCTTCATGCGATTCTCCCATGCAGAATTTAGTGGAAAAGAGTCCTCTGCAGCGCAAAATCGCATGAGAATCGGTTTAGTGGACTAGGGCCTTATCACCTATTTACTGAAGTTAGCTTCAGATGAAGTTAGCTTCAGATGATAGTAGGTGATGTGATTATCTCCACTAGTCAACTTACATTTATCGATATACCATACACATATCCTTATCCCGCCTATAAATACAAATAAGTACTTATTTCTCATCAGCTTGCTGCTGTCTACCATCGCTTTGTAGAATCTCCTCGCTCTCTTCTAGTCTCCTCCTACAGTATACTCCTCGTGTAGTCTTTCATTCCATCCCCATTCTGTGTCACCCCTCCCTCCCCCTTTCATGGTCTAGATTCGATTACTCCGGAACTTTCAGGGCAGTCCTTTTCCGGTCTGATAACATCAAAGGTAGCCATGGGCTGCGTATTGCAGGCAGTATGGGGGTATTGCATGGAATCCTGCCGAAACTGGATACTGCCATCAGAAATGGAGAGGGGCGTCATGTTTTATTCAAGACAGATAAAACTGCAAGAGCCACCATGCCACCCTTGTCAGCTTTGTTCACCGTCGCTGGCGCAGCGACAAGCTGGGACAAGCCATTTCAGTTGTTGCCCCCTCGCCTGTGAAAATGAATGAATCCATAATGGGCAGTAACACCCGGGGGCCATTCCTGTACAAACCCTCGCTCTATCTCAGTTATAATATAAAAACAAACTACATCCACCGAACACAGAGTGAGCGATAGGCTAAATATCGTCAGTATGATCTTATAGATCTTGCGATGTGGAAAATTTCTTCTTCTATAGGAACTATATAATATTGGGAAAGGTTCCACTAAGCTTCAAATCCCTTTCGTAACAGGCACACGTTACTCTTAAATGGGGATATACCTAAATTGATTAACTAGGATAAAGTATACTGTGGATAACTTTCCACCGATAAGAAAGGGTGGGTGTTTTAAACTAGAAGAGCCCCAAGGGTCATGGAGAGCTGTATATGGTCCTAACCCGAATACAACTTGGGTAGTAGCGCCGTAAGAAACCGGAGAGGGGAGAAACCTTGTGATGTTCACCAAAGTCATATTGGATTTTTCAGTCCATCGCTCAGAGGAGAGTTCTCTCCAGAGACATCAGCATAGATTGCTAGGCGAATTTAAAAACAAGGCATTGGTTGACCAAGAGGAGAGAGAAGGGCCCGAGGAATAGACATATTGAGATACTCGTTAGCCCCAGAACATCAGTCCTGCCTTACTTAGTGGTCCGTCATTAGGATTCAATTTCAGATAACTTACACTGATATATACATTACCTTTAAATAGTAGATGGAACTTGAGTTGGAGAGGTATAGCAAGTCAAATACATGGATACAATGCACTTGTATGCAGCTGCGGTTATTTCGTAAATATAACTTATGTAAATAGGCACCTACATTAAAACCAAAATGTTTAAGAAGCAAACGGGAAAATCTCACTTCATGAAGGCAAGAAATATTTATAAACTCTTCCGTTAGCCTCCAGGGTCTATATGAAAGCATTTAAATATGCAATCATCTTTTAATGCCACTTCAGTCTTTGTAATGAATGGCACCCCAAAGGTGTAAGAGCGGAATGAAACGATCCCCCATTTATTTCACCATCAATCACTTAAAAGATGGCAAGATGACTGGAGCATATGAAGCCAAAATGAAAGTGAATATGAGAATAGGCGACGGCATGGAATTGGATTCGTTTACAGGTGACATATTAACATGATGGAAAATGGATGAATATGTCAAATCAGTGAGTGGATCACATCTATGTGGCGGGCGTATGTAATGCATCTCAACTTAGCTCGGAGGTGGGATGCATCCTAGTGGCTTTCAAAATAGATCCCACACTTTATAGCATCAATATCTACATCAATGCCAATTTCTGAACTGCTATAATCTATAAGATAGATAGTTATAGAATCAGAACCAATGGATAGAATGCTTATGTACCGAGCGTCATGGGATTGCTATTGTATTACATAATTTATAATATGACACAGGAATTAATGAACGCCATAGCTTAAATGTGAACAAGATGTTTAGGAATTAGATGAGACGGCTATTTTGATATTTTATTGTCACAATAATGAATAAAAAAGGCCTACCCCATTAGTGATTGTCCACTTTCTATAATATGTACGGATTTAATTGTCCATTTAATTACAGGTGTCTATGCCTACCAAGGCGCAATCACAGGGAGAACTTGATGTATGTCCCCATTTAATATTTGGATATTGATTATAAATATAGCATGTAATATGCGACATAAACATGTTCTATTGATAGCAATGATCAACGGTCCAACGACAATTGAATGAATTACAACATAATAATGGCCTTCCCTGCACCTGTCAATCAAGCGTCATAGAATAGCATTAGTTCACTTGTGTGACCCGCTGTTGTAAGGCCCGCCTACACAAATGATGTTTCTAAAAATAATGGAAGCATCATCGCTTTCGTTCGCCACCGATTCAATAAACCTGGCAGAGTATGTTTTATTATAATTGCTGACGGGAGTGTAGATTTGGAAACGTTTCGCTGTAGTATCAAGACAAGAGGGAGGCAAGTAGATTCGACATCTCCAGGCAAATGGCTGACCTGTTTCCCTTTACCCCCGTCACCCCCAGCAGATAGGCAGTGTCCTTTCGGTTGGAACAACGGAAAACACTATGCGCGTCAAGGGAAAAGAACTAAGAGAGCACTACATCATTGCCAAAGACCACTCCCATGAACGTCGAAAGTGGTAAACACTTCATTATAGCAACATCAATTGCCTTGGTTAATTGGGGAGAAGGTCTTAAACCCGATTGAACAACCCGAACCACATTTCATAGCTGAGCTATTCATATAGATATTTTGATAGTAATTAGGCATTGTTTTTTTTTGTTTTTTGTTTTTTTTTATCTTGGAACTGTCATCATTACTATCATTTGTGCATCGATTAATTCTATCTTTCTATCATTAGAGAATGGAAATTCTCCTTAAGTCAACTTGGGCTAGACGACAGGAGTCGCGTAGTAATTGAATGATAGAGCAAAGGCCTCAGTAGAAATTTCTTTCTTCTACGGAGAGCAGAAGTATTTTTCGTTCAAGAATGTAGGAGATCACGGAACAACTCCCGACATTTTAAGTTTTCGACTGTCAAGGATGTCATATGAATCATTCCAAATGAATCCATAAAGGAAGAAGAAGGTGCGTAGACGAATGATGCTGAACATTCATAGTAACATTTTTGAGACCGTCAACAGATACCAAAAACCTCCAATTATGACAATGCAATTGTAACGGGACAAGACAATTGTATTTCCCGGAGGAGAAATGAATCAAGAGGAAGGAAGGAGAACTAACACTTTACGCGAGTCTTTCATTTGAACAGTGTCTTATCAATCCTACTGGAATGATGCAGTACAAGATTATTGCATCATTGCATAATTTATAATGCAATTCCATTCTTCAATTAATTCGGGTTTCGCAGAAATCCAACCGAGGAAGAAAGAAACATCTGGCATATGAAGACCAGTGTGGGAGGGCAATACATATAGAAAGACCTATTTGGGTAAAATATCTATTGAATTATCCATTCCATAGATAACTAGACATAGATAGGGAATGGCGATCCGACCAGACTTTTTAAATTGCGCACTTGAACAAACAGTTTGGCACAACAATGTTAACTACCAATACGAAGAAAGATCTAGACCAACAAAAGCAGCCGCCGCCTAAATGGTAACTGAGAAATAAACATACTTTTTGTCACTCAGAATGTTGGCAATGTGAATCCGGTCACGGTCAAATAAACACGACATTGTTTAGGGTTACGCATTTCAGTTTGGCCCTCATTTCTTTCCAAGGCCATGCTTATTATTCATGTCTCGTCCGCGCGAAAAAGTGGACGGGGACGACTCGTACTGAATGGAATTATTCAGTCTCACCCGAGTCAATGAACACTTTTGCTCTACTACTTACACACAAACGGGAACAACACTGGACTGGCTTTATGAACGGCTGGACAGGCTGGACCAGCTAGGCCTAATCATAGTTTTCTTTAAGAAATGTTTAAACAAAGAGAATTCGTGTCAGGAAAACGGGGAGGTTCTTTCTTGGCTACAGAGTGGAGTTTAGGAGTCTGTTAATTGGCTGCTAAGAGTGGCCAGAATACAAGTAATGATAGATGAGGACTAGATGAGGATAGATGAGGACTAAATGTTTAATCTATTTCGATAGGACTCGTGTCTTTAAATTAAAATAATTCTGAATTAAGGGGTGGGGGCGAATTAGATTTCTTTTTTTTTTAAAAATTAAATATAGTTTTAAATAATACACAATATATTTCACTGTGACTCGACTAGTTTCGCAAACATGTTTACATCTCTGGTAATGGTCAGTAAACCGGATGTTAGTCACGCGTTTTTCGATTCTACCTTCAAGGGTACACAAAGAACTCGTCGGCAAATCTAATAGAATTAACACCTAGTGTGAAAGGATGCAAGGACCTCAAGTGCTAGTGAATTTGTAAAGATCTTTACGCACTAGAAAGTTCAAGAGGGAAAGCAATAGGATCCTCATGACATTTGGCTGAGGAGTAATACATTTCTGTTCCCTGTTAGAGGGTAAAATACTCGTATAGAAATCGCTAGCCCCAATTGCCATGGCGATGATGTAATTGCTATTCATTGCATGTAAAACAACGCAATATCACTGGCAGAAAATGTGATTCATTAGTTCCATGGAATGTCTGTTAGGTTGATTGCCGTTGAAACTATTGTACTTGGACTGTATGCCCCAAACGCCTGAAACTCTTCTTTGTGATGTAGTATGTCGATGCCTTGTGCATTTGAACTTGTTCTTAACATTTTCATTTCACATTATTTCTATCTAATTAATGTAATACTTAGTTGATTATACAGTTAGTGGTAGGCCGTCTGTCGATTTATGTAAATCTCTATTTCTTATTGTCTTGTTTAGCTTCAACTGAGAATAGTGTGAACCCTAATGTTTTGCCTACACAAAATCCTTTAAATACAAATACAATAAAGCATCGGAGTCCTGAAAATATCTGCTAAATGAGAATTCATTCTTATATGTGGCAAAAGGGTGGAGAATCATCCAGGCGTCATATCATGGTCTAATTTGTTTAATCTAACGAAAGACTAATGATCCGAAAATATGTTCTCGGATGACCTGCCCAAATCTTAGCACCTAATTGGACAGCGATTGACCATTTTTCTGCGGCAGGACTATCAACAAGAGCGCCCGAGGGCTTGGATTTGCTCAAAGCCTAGACAGTGTTTCATTGATTGGCCAACCGCAGTAATGAGACACACGGAGAAGTATATTACCTAATGGTATAGTCCACTTTATGCACAATGTTTACCCAGCCATGCGTCCGCTCCTAAGGCATTTGATGAGTCAACAGGAATTCCAATGCTTTCATATTTACAACACTAGCACAAGACTATGACTAAGAAAGTACAAAGGAAGCTTGTAGTGAAAGCTAATGATAGAAAATAAACACGCAAAGTTACTGTTATCCCAAAGCAGGAGGAGCTTTCAATATAAAATATTGATCCAGGATATTATTTCTCGTCGAGGCAAACATATTGTGACAAGCGATAGATGAGAATAGAGCGAGGGAAAATGTCTGCGAGTAGTAACATAGCATTTATCACTACCGTGTACTGACAAATTGGTCAGTTTACATACTCCAAAAAAGATGAGACGCGGTAAACAGAAAACTCAATCATAATGGTTGTTCAAGCGGTATCTAGAACACACAACACACGAATAATCTGTCTTTCACTGAACTTCCAACACCAGCAACGCTTCTCTCTAAATACGGATTTGGAGTGATTACTATTCCACATGACATTGTATCATACATGTATTTTACAGCAAAAAAAACACCAAATATTAATTGGATAGAAAAACTGGGTATTCCCTTGCTCAAAGCCTTGCAATATAGTGAATGGTAAACTTTCACTGCACGTGAGGATTCTTAATTGTAGGTTCCTCTCTATGTTTAGTGTTTATAGATTTTTCGTGTTATTTCAGGACAATGCAGGTTGAGAGGGGACAGTGACCAAAATCGTGGCAGATGTGTAAGAGAAACTCGTATCAACCTCAATCTGATAAAGGTGGCACCAGGTGGGTTGGAACCTCTAGTCAGTCCGCTCGAGTCAAACACATAACATGGAAGAACCGGTTTTAACAAGATCGGATTTAGGGTTGAAGGAAGCGGAGTGGCTCATTGCCAAGGGTGGCACAATCTCTTCAATGAGCTATTTGATTAACAACACAGCTCCAGGCAATAGGACAGACACACGTTTTACTTTTCTCTAGTAAAGGAGTTGCCAATGAGAAATTTTAGATTTGGTATTAAAGGCTTTGGCAATGTTTATAGATGCGGGAGAAGATGGCATTTTCTGTTCTTCAATTCCGTTCTAATTGCACTTCACTGTTTTTTTTAGAACAGTAGCTTTGGTCAAATAAAGGAGAAGCAGTGAACTGTGTTTTGACATGAATATGGCATCAAATAAGCAATACAAAATAAACTTATCGATAGACTGTGGCAGGAATCGAACATCGAAAAAAGTATGAGTACTGGATGAAAACCAATGCCTCCGAGTACCAAAGACTGTGGATACCACCTATAAGCACTGCAATCTTGCTGGCAGGACTGGATAACCAGTTTGCATTATCGAAAAGACCATTTGAGGGAAACAAGATTCAATTCATAAACTAATTTTCCTAATGTTAGTTGCACAATGCGATACACAATTGAAAATGCCAGTTTGAAAGATGATGGGTCGGCTGGCACGGCAAAAAGATAATATGATTGAGGTTTTACATTTTGTACAAAGGAGGACCCTATAAGAGTTCTAACTGATAGGGTGCCGAATTTAAAAGAAAAAAGATGCCAAATTTGAGTGATTTTACATACATAAAAAGTGGCTAAGATCCGTGATAACCAACAGTTATGCTGCCATGGTGTTCAAGAATGGGAGCCTCGACCAAGATAAAAACATGTTCGAGTTAACTTTTTCCACGCCATGTCTCACTTTCCCAAGCTAACGTGCCCTCACCCAAGCCCAGCCACCACTTCACTTGACCAACAGCTGCCAATCAGGTGGATAGCACGAGGACAAGGATGTGACTAACACCTCGCTGGACGAGACTTGGCTTGAGAGCCTTAAATAGGGAGAGACAAGGGCTAATTGTAGGGCCACAAATTGGCATAGAAACTTCCGAGACTTCGTTCCTAATTGAGCTCAGTATTTGGTGAATGGCTAATACATTTCCTGGCAACTAGGATGCAGATGTTCGCTCCAGGGTTTCTTTCAGTTCCAGCAGCATGGAAGAGTTTTTGCAAATTTTATTCATGAAGTCGTTGCATTAATGAATATGTAATTTAAAGCCAGTGCAAAATGCGTTTTGGATGGCAAAGCAACTTTCATCATGTATGAGAAGGTGTGGATAGGAACTAAAGTGGCAAAGGAATAGCACAGACTACAGGCATGTTGTGTTAATTAAGGTATTTATAGTACCATTTAGTGAGAAAGCCACAAATTCATCTTAGAGCCGAATAACTGAGGGACCCCATAAGAATGATCAAGACATGAACTCCATCGTCATTTGTAATTCAATTCATTTTCTTCTTAATCATTGATGACCAGAAACTAAAAGACATTTTTCATCGCGATAAAGACGCGTAGAGTACATCTTACCTCAACATTTTCTGGAGAATTCTTATACTACTGCCTCACATGTTTCTCTAAGATTGAACTAATCTCTTGGAATTTCGAGTTTATAGCCACACTACGTTTAAAATTCCATAGATTCCACTTCCCACAACAGCTGGAGGGGCTGGTTCCATACTAAAATACTTCGGGACATAAAAAAACCCAATCCTGTCGGGGGAAGTATTCCTAGCGTTCCAACACGTCGTACGAGATTGAGCTCTTGAGGCAGAAATGAAGATTCAATTTGCCAAGGGTCGGTTCGTGACTCGGATCGCGTTTCAATCAATATTTCTGACATCTGTTTGTACTAAAGAGGAAGACTAGCCTCTTCGTACCCAAGACTTGATTTTCTTAACTTGGATATTTTGCACCGAAGGGAGATAGATATCCGTCAATCAATCGGGTAAGACACTGAAATCCATATCGGCAACTTTCAAATATCCCATACCAGACGATAAATTCACTAATCAATATTGATTTGAGTTTCTATAGAGCAGCTAAGTCCACACTTTCTTATTGGTAATCTCAAGCAGAGCGGACCTAATACATTTACACGCCATCATATTTATCGCTATGGATCCAGGTGGGTGGTAGATATATCCGTGACCTTGGCTATCAAACACTAAGTCTTGTCTCGTGTGAGACTTCAATTAATCAGAGAGTGGCAAGAGGAGGTTAGCAAGAGAAGGAAGAGCAGGACACGCCTCTGTTACATGAACATGTCCTCAAACGCAGTCAAGACGCTGGTAGGCCATCTAATCAGGAGGGAAAATAGAGCAAACACTCCCGGCCCCCAGGCGCCCCATCGGCTGCACGATGTAAGTGGGTAACCGTGGACAATGGGTTTCTCTATATGAGAAGGCGGTAATTTTCATTAAGTCCATATATAATTCTAAAAAGGATTAAGGGCCTTGTCCACTAAGCCGATTCTCACATAATTTAATAGAAAATGGTCCTCTGCGGCGCAAAATCCCATGAGAATCGGTTTAGGTGAACATTTTTTGTATGCAAATGACTTCCTATTCTCCCTATTATAGTCCTGTTCAACGTAACATCCCATGGTATACAAATATTGCTACTAAAGCAAAATTGGCAATTCTTTCGTAAGGATAGTCGGTCCATAGTCTAAAGGATCCAAGGACGAGATAAATAAGAAAACGTGCATGTAAGCCATGTTCTTCTAAAAGGAAACCCAGAGTCACGATGTCAGTCCATCTCTCGGGCAAGGATGGATGATAACCATAACATACAACTCCTGTACATTGCCCTGATGCTGACCTTATCCTACTAGTGACCACCTGAAGCTAACGTGCCCCTCTCAATCACGCCTGATTTACGCAGAAATGCTCTTCTCGAAAATAAGCAAAGAACCGTAGAAAAAATATCTACAACAAAATGAGTTGGTAGCTTGGTTCGTATTACCCAGTATCTAATGTCTAAATGGTAAGGGAATGAATAGTCAATATGAACCCTCACGATATACAGGTGCGAGTTAACATGTGTACAACGAATTGCATCTAGTATCACTGACAGATTAAAATAGATTTGACAGAGGCTTGATGTCTATCAATATAAGTAATTCTGACTCGGATTATAAACGATCAGGAGCACCGGCCAATGAAGGCAACTCCATTAGTGACTGTCTGGCCACACGACCCATGAATAATAGCAGTTGCATTACTACACAAGGTACCAAGTCGATATAAAATATGCCAACAACAGGTAACAATTCGAAGGTGAAAAAGCCCTTGAATGAGCGCCTTAAAAGGAGCATGAAAGACAATGGAAAGAAACACCTTGATCAAAGCGGGCAGAAGAGTCGAATGTCGTCATTGTGCTGAATGCCATTGTAAAGAATTAATTCCTCGAATTATTATTGCTATTAAGTCTTTTCAACCGAAGTACATTTCACTATTTGTACTAGGGTTCCCTGTACGAATAGTGGAAAAGTACTTTGTCACTGGAATAATGTAATTGGCACTTACTTGTTAAAAAATTTGCCCACGCCTTCAGAGTGACAATAAACTGTGTGGAAAATGAAAGAGAATCCCATGCATAAAATGGCACCAACGAAGAAAGCAGAAAATACTGCTTTGTCTTGCCATTGTACCTCCATAGAAGGCCGTGTCAAGAAGTAGGTAGCTATTCCAATGAATGCGATGAAACCTGCGGAGGGAAAAAGAAAAGTGTTTATTATAAATTCATATAAGTAATTAAGTCGGTAAGGCAGATTGATAAGAATGTTGATTCAATGTGAACGAATCGCATATGGTCGACACGTTATCCCCTAAGGAACTTTAAAATATTTATTATTGATGCACTAGGGCAGTGGCTAAGAAGAGGTTCCACCTTTTTTCCTCTTCCCTCACAGGCTTTTCTGGAGGATATGCCGTTTTATTCAATGTACTCGATAATGTCAATTGATAGCGGATGAGTGAGATATGACATGACATTAGCTCAAGTACGGAAATGCATACAGTAGGAGGGTCCAAGTAACAGAAACAGGGCTTTCCGATATCATTCATTCAAGATTAAATTCCAAGCAGAACCATGACGACAAGTACATTGATCTTATTGTGCAAAGATCCACGCTACTTAACCACTATAGAAACTCACCTAACAAATGTGTCCAGATGTTCCCTGTTTCTGTGTGTATCCGAAAGATGGATTTGAAGCAGGCATAGAACGAGTTGAGTGGTGGCCTGTGGCCCTTCACCAGAAAGTCATTGTCCCGAAGCCACTTAGGTAGTGAGTTGTGGTGAACCACCGTCCAACCCGCCTCCCACACTCTCCGGGCCAGAGCCTCAGCCTTGTCCAGCGCTCGGGACGAAAGCGAAAGTATTTCTAGGTTCTTTGGATCTAGTTCTGTGTCCAAGTCAGCGCCTTGATTCACCTAAAACCCAATATTCAATTGAAGAATTAATTATTATTATATAAAATTAAATAAAACAAAACGACTGATGTACTGATTGACAGTCATTATAACGTTTTAAAAGTTTGATTTCAGCAATGTTCATTCAGGGGGTGAGTTCAGGTACATACTGGAAGAGATGTATTTATGACATAAAAAAAGTGATATATATATATAAGTACTGTGATTTAATCTTTATCGGGACATTCACTGCTTGTGTAACATAGAATGTATCCTACAAAAAAGAATCATACTCTGTAATCGAACTGAGTGATCAAGATGAAAAAATAACCAGTGATCATTTACATATATATGGAAACGAATATTGTTGGGAAATACAAATATTGCAGACTTAAAAGTACCGATACAAAAACATGTCAAGCATTAAATTCATAAGATCAAGAGTTCAAGAGAAGACTATGGAAACTCAAGGCAATATCAGAAGCCAGAATTAGAATATATGCGTATATTATTTGATAATATTTTGGAAGATATATATATATATATATATATATATATATATATATATATATATATATATATATATATATATATATATAGTGAGAAGTAAATACTAAAGCAGAAAATATATCCATGTGTACTATATTGAAACTAGCGGTGCTATATATTGTGCAGATATAGTCCTAGATTCAAGGCCTTATCCTAACAGCGGTGTGTTATAAAGGGTGAGAAATATAAATGTATCCCATTTAGTCCATGGTACCATTATACATAAATATTTTGCCAATTAATGTCATTTTCTATGGTAACTACGTCTGAATACCGGATAAAGCCTACTGGTATGTAAGTGGAGAAAACTGGCTGCCATGCAAACAAAGCAAATTATGAACGAGACGTCCAAAAGAGATATGGGTGGTAAATTCGTCTTGTGGATATAAAAATGAAAGGTGGTCATGATTTAAAAAGAGAGAAAAGCTGACTGAATCGATTGCATTAAAACTAAGAGAAAAAAACCAAATAACGCTCAACAGTTTGTTACGATAGGTAGAGTCAATGTTTTCAGAAACACGGATGGGATATGGTGGAATTGTGAAGTAACGATGGAAATACAACGTGAGTCTCAGGAAGCATTTCTTCAACTCAGTTCAATCTTCAACTCCGGAGGGAAAAAAGAGGGCAGATACTTGGAAGTGAAACACGCTACACGTTCACCATCTAGGGGCCAACATATTATAAAGCAATATGAAAAGGCATTGCGTGAGGAATGACAAAAAATGCAACATTTGCTATTCAGCTGTCATAATAATGAAGTCAATCTAATATTGAATTTTAAGTTGAGGGGACGAACTCTTCACCTGTTCATAAAGGGGAAAAAAATAGTAATTGAATTTTCAACTGGAATTCCGGGCATATGCATTTGCCACAGCAATAGAGATCAAAGGATTATCAACGACCAGCGCTTTCATAAACTGTATGAAAATAAAGAAATAATATTTCAAACAATTGTATAGATGATTCTAGGTTTTCCTTTTAAAAAACTCTCACAATATTTCCTCCCACATACTTCCGTCAATATTTAACTTGAATCATGGTTAAGAGAAAAAAAACATAATAATTGATACATCACCCTTATGGTTTAACAAATGTATATAAACAAAATTGGGCCGTATTTTAAAAAAATAAACATATATACTGATATTTACAAAAAAAAACAAGCATGGGCCCCGTTATGTTATCAACAATGGAGAAGAGGGAAAGGATTAATGATTAAAGAGCAGTAATTATCTGAGAGCCTTATAACGGGAACCACTACCGGCGCCAAAATGTCAACTAGCTGGCCGCGGCATATTCTGTATTGGATTTGACTGAATAATTAAAGGGTTACCCATTATGAAGAAAGAGGTCGAGGGTGGGGTGCACAGTACGGGAATTATACAAATTACCACGCCTCTCCTGGATGAATTTAAACGGTTAAAACATCAATCCCCTACTAAACTATGCTGGAATGATCTACAACAGGAGGTTTAATTCGGTAAGTATCTTCATTTCTGGGATCATGGGTCTCTGGGGGAGGGGAAGTATAAATCCATCACCTTTAGGGTTTTCATACTAGAACTGATTAGTGTTCCCACCCACTTCAGGAAAATTAAAAGACCCGTCAGCTAGGTACAAAATAAAGGAAATCAGGCAAGTGCCAACAAGGTTGTCACGGGTCCTTGATTTATAAATGAAACATGATCAGAATATCACTTCATTATAATATGTGAAGGGGAGTGAAATATCCTTAGGGCAAGGTAACCTAAGTTGGATGATGTCCTGATCTCCTGATTGATTTTTTAGACTTCAAAAAGGCATTTGATACGGTTCACCATCCCACACTCTTAAATAAATTAGAACGCTATGGAATCACCGGCATGGAGCTCTTATGGTTTTCAAACTACCTGACAAATAGAAGGCAATATGTAACAGTTAATGGATTGAGGTCAGAGGAGGGATTAGTTACGTATGGGGTACCTCAAGGGACAATTTTAGGCCCGATTTTATTTACAATCTATATTAATGATCTCCACACCGTAATAAGAAATGCAAATATTCAACATTATGCTGATGATACGGTTATTTTTCATCATAGCGACAATGCAAGAACACTTAATTGTGACCTCCAGCAGGATCTCAATAGAGTGCAATCTTGGTGCGCAACAAATAAAATATCACTTAATGTATCAAAATGTAAATCCATGTCTTTCTCACTTGGAAACCGTTCAGCACAAAAGTCAACCCCTAACCCCTCTCTCACTCTCACACTTGGCTCTTCTCAATTAGATGAAGTACAGGAATATAAATATCTTGGTTTTCTCTTCGATGATCATTTGACTTTTAAACCCCAAGTAAACGTCACCCTCAACCTCGTCACTTCCAAAATTAGACTCCTATACCGAGCCAGAAATTCCTTGACCCAGAAAGCAAAGCACGATTTATATAAAATGGCCATACTCCCCAACCTTGATTTTTGTGATTTTATTTACGATTCAGCCCCCAAAGCGTTACTACAGCGCCTCCAATCCCAACAAAACTTGGCCCTCCGCATAATCTTCAATAAGTCTAAATATGATAATGTGGACCAAGAACACAAATCTTTAAATGTTTGGCCCCTTCAACTTCGAAGAGACAAACACATACTTGACATGGCTTTCTATATGGCTCAAAACTCTGCTTTGCTTGATCAAAGGGACCTCCCTACCAGGAGTCACTCTGATGGGAAAAGGAATCTAATTGTCCTCTCAACTAAATCAAATAAAGTTATTAACTCAGTAATTTATAAATGTCAAACAAGGTGGAACAATTTAAAACCACTTGCTCATCAAATAGATAATAATTTGACCTTCAAGAATTATACTGATTGCCTTCTAGCCCCAAAGTAAACACATGTAATAGGGATCATACATTTGCAATGTATTATGGGGGTCTGATTTTTGGAGTTTTTCAGTAGCAGGGTATGTCCACTTGCTTTAGTGCTACCCTTGCTGCTGCTCTCTACAAATCTCGCCTTACATTGATCCTTTCTACTCACCTTGAATACCCTGGTCAGTCAGCTGCTACCACTACTCTCTATAATTATTGTACTACTCGTGTTTCTGCCAACCTTCACCATCATGTATCATACACAATTCATCATCTTGCTATCATGTTTAGCTACGGCTATCCGCTGTTGTACAGACATATTTTGTTGATCTCACCCTTTGCCTTGTAGATGTAATAATCTAAACCGGCACTTACTGTTACTGTAATTGATTATTCTGTACACTCCTTTCACTCCCAGCCAATCCACAGCAGAACACTTATGTTGTTCGGAATAAATTCTATTCTATTCTATACTATCTGCTTACACTCAGTCTCGAACGAGTATAAATGGACTAGACTTGGTTTTTGTAAAATGTTAAATGATCTAAAACTAGAATTTTTGCAATAATGCGAATGCAAATAACTATGACTGATGTATACGAATCTAGGCTGTAGAGTTATGATACCTGTGCTCCACAAAGCTGTCGTCTTACTATGACGTTGCTTTATCATCGGTGATACAAATAGTAAACTCAGATATCCGTTATTGTTTATTGTACATATTGTTGACTGGAAATCTTTGTCACAAAACTACTTAGTAATGTTAACTAATTGCTAAACTTGTCGACCAGATACCAATCTTCGCTGTTATATTCATCTTTAAACGATGATTACTTTGTAATTCTCTCGTTGATCTCATCATACTTTGTAATTCTGTTTTTCTACTATTGTCCCTATAAGGAATGATGTTGCGTGGCATCCATAGGAAGAGCTGGCACGCCAGAATTGGCCTACCACATATTTCTGTACCAATCAGACAATAAAAGAATATTTGAATTGAATTGAATTGAATTGAATCTCATCTCCGACCTATGATCTAGATAGATGAATATGTTAAGGTCTTATAATGTCCTTAGGTATTAATGTATGAGCAACTCGGAAACACAAGTGTGATAATCTATCCGACTGGTTTATTCTAGTATATCAGTACAGACTCTCTGAGGATTTCTACTATTACTTCAGCATGGCGATATCAACCGGTTAAGTTTATCCACTGGATCATTTTGCTATCAACTCGATTTCATTAATAATTTCTTCATATATAGCAACTTTCACATGGTAAGAATCGGTACCACAACATAGGGATCACTAAATTGAGAATACTAGCAGGTCATTCGTACAGCTTGTGAGCTGATAATACAATCAATTGGAACACTAAATTATCTTTCAGTGGAAACAAGAAATATGTCAGGATTTCAGTCGGGCAAATTTTAAAAGTTTAAATTGGTTTCTGTGAATTTACTTTAACCAAGACCAAAGACCGTAATTTGTGTCACTCTCCTCTATTATGAGTTGGAGTAATGAGTTGAGTTTCTCTCCATTATTATCAGTGGGAGTAAGGAGGATTCACCCATTATCGAACTAATAGACGTCATTGTCCAAATGGCTTCCCATCTAATCACACCTTTCAGTTCAGACTTAATCCCATTATGTTGAGAGATCTCTTTAAAATGTGGTTATATATATATATATCCAAGCCATCCAGGCGGTGTGATATGTCCCAACTTGACCAATAACATATTTCACTCATAGCAGTTACTTAAATCAAAAGGTGATCCCCATTCCTACCTAAATGTAGTTTTCTCGAGGCCAAGGGAACATGATCTACAGACAGGAAAAAATATGATCATATTCCAAGTGAACATCAACAACCTGAGCCCTGAGTGGGGAGTCAGAATACCAACCATAGAGGAGCAAAACCATTGTGGAGCAAAACTGCGGGAGATCCAACAGCTATGTACCGGGAGAAGCAATGAATGGTAAACTCATATAGATGGACCATAACTTATTTCTAATGAACAATATTTTCAATTTTGAATTCCAAATATCTTAGGAGATAAACGAACATATTGCACGAATATGGAAACAACCAACACAATTCAAAAGCGTGTGTTTATATGATCGGCCATTTTGGCACCTATGTTAGCAATGCATAGGTGGTGTACTGCCAGAGACCATATATATTATACGGATTATAGGGTCTCTGGTACTACAACCACCCCCCCCCCCCCCCCCCCCCGTCACTAAATGTCACTAAGACTCTCGTCATTTCTAATAAGCTGAAATGCTGCATTGTTTGTATAACTCTTCTTAACTTTATATGAACGTGAGTAATATTTAATTATCTAAATGGAAACAATATTACTTTTCAGATAGCACTAGGTGGTCAAGTAGATGGACATTTTCCCAAGTGTTGACATATCATTGCCACAGCGGATATTAACTCGTATTTAATCCCGCGGCAGGGGGTGATATTAATTACGACATGGTGCAGTGTTATGATGGGGATTATATATGGAGAGTTGAACTTTATATTGTGTACTGCGCTGTCTCACTTCATATAAAAGAAGTGTGTAACAGATGCGGTAACGAATAGATGTGATTTTACAAACAGCTAGATGTTCCGTTCAAACCACTAGTCAAGTGTAACGTGGTTCAAGACAGGAGGAAATTCATTACCATCCCTGGAGTCAGAACCAGCTCAGCCGTTTACAGGGTTATCTCCTCCAAGAGTGATTGTGTATATATGTAGTAATACCGGAGCATATTACTTGCGTTACCTGACAATGCTAAATTTGATTTGCCCGATTTGTCCTAGAAGTTTTGTATAAACAGTTAAAGAACTTCCCATAAGGATTGACTTTTCACGCTATCGACTAATGACATTTCCCATAGGGTTCCTTTAATTCGAGAAAACGTTAAATACAAATAACATGCTGAAACTCATGGTCCTATTGCATTTTACTCGGTATGAAAACGCATAACGCAGAAGCCAGCAAAAGACCAACGAGCTATGCCCTGAACTCGCTCGATCGACTAGGACTGTGGGTAAAAATATGAGAACAGAAGGCCGGGCTATCAGCGAGGCCAGCAAATCGAGAAGACTAGAGATACCATTGCCCGATGTCCTGAAACCGTCCATTTCCTCTGTATACATAAAGAGGGTTAAATGACAAATGCAGCGCCACTGCATCCCCGCTAGGAAAAAGTCCTGTCTCCCTGAGAAAATCTCCTTTATATTTTTTCTCCGGCGAAAGTGTACACAAGGAGGGTGATGGTGGTGGTGGGGGGGGGGGGGGGGGGGAGGGGTTGTAAGCACGGGGGTGGAGTGTGTACCAGTACAAGGCCTATTAAAGCTGGACACATACATGGACTACTCCGTCGTTGTCGTGGAAATCGATCGATCCCTAATAATGGTAGAGGATCCAAACTAGGATGTAAAAGGTGAATTAGTTGCCACCGTTATGACTGCAAGGCCGGGTTTAGAGGTTTTTTTAAACATAATCATTAGATTGCCTGACAAAGAAGTCAGCCCCAAAATCTGCAACCTCGTGAAACCCCTAATCTGGAACAGAGCACTAGGCCCTAAGCAAATCTCAGAGATCGGTTTCCCACAGCCTTGCTCTTTGCTATCCGCTCTACCATCCCCACGCCCTATAGTCTGTGGTGCGATGTTTGGCGAGGAATTGCCTTGCAGAATTCCTTTATTATATTCACTGTACAGTCACAATCTGAGCCATATGTCGCGTGTTACAAAAGATACGCTCACTGGGCCAGACTCAACGAATGTTCCATACCACTCTGCATTGCAACAATCGAAAAACAGTTGTCCACATTACCCCCTCCCCTCCACCCCCTCTATATCCACGCATTATTTAGTTGGACGGTGTTTTTTCGATTGACGCCCTTAGCAACCCGCAGTCAAAGGACAGGGAAATGAAGCGGCATTTTCTTAGAAGACCATCTATAAGATTCGAACCCTACACCCATCAAGTCTCTGGTTTTACCTCTTTAAAACCACTGCGCCACCCGACCCTGAGCACCCTGCACCCAAACTATCAGTCTATGCATTTTTTTTTACAAATTTATTTATTTAGGAATTAATATACATATAATATAGCATTTTCATGAGGGAGATGGTTTTCGTCGTGCCCTGAGCTATTGGATAAATTTTAAGGTGGATGGCATCGAAATAATATGTAATAAGTACAACTTGGCAATACTGAATTTTAACACAATTTGTAAAATGAGATAATGATAGATGGGGATGAGGAAATAATGATGGTTCCGGACTATTAAGTATTTTAGACATTCAAAATATAAAGGTGTTAGATTTGGGTGATTCCCAAATAGGTTTCTACTAAAGCATTAGAGCATGAGGGATAGTTGTGTGAAAGTTGAGTCAGAGTGTGTGGCATTATTGGCACGAGACGAAATCTGGCTGCATTGCAACCCAAACGCTAGAATAGGGCATACTGTTATGTTATGAGGCATACATCTATAGTTAGGCATGGAGTCAATTGTGGGGACAATTGAGACTAAATATCATAGCTGGAGTACATATAGCAATTATGGGAACACTGAAATAGGGTGGGTGAAGACTCAACACTTCCCAAATATCATAGCAATTATTCAAAAGACCCTGCGAGTTGCCAAGTTATTGCTTGCAATGCTTGATATACTGGAGCTCAAGTGAACACCTTGTCCACCAAACTTTACGTCAAACCCACCAACTCTGGCCAATATTTACATGCTTCGTCATATCACCCCCGTCACCAAATACAATCTATTGCTTACAGCCAGGCAATAAGAATTCGCACCATCTGCTCTCATACCACCGACTTTGACTCCAGCTGTAAAATACTTCTGAAAAATCTAACACTTTGTGGACACCCCCATAATCTTGCCAAAGCAGCCATTGAAAAAGCTAGGAATGTCGACAGACAAATCCTACTTAACCCCCCAAACAAACAAACCAAGAAGATAATCCCCTTCATTTCCACCTACAATCCTATAGTATTTTTATGGAATATGCAGTAAGTTTTAAAACAATATAGCCACCCATTCTTCACTCCATTTTGACTAAAAACTTCTTTTAGTCTATATCATTGTTCTCTTCAATGATTTTCTTCTTCAGTTACGTATCCCAATGGTTAACCATGTGTAAACACGAAAATTGATAAGGTTAGAGGAGAGGTTCTGATGTTAAAGGGAAGGTTAAAGTTGGAGATGAAACATTGTAGAGTACTTTGATCAAAGGTAGGACACCACGAGTAATGATTTAGTCCTTAAAAGGGTCAGACTGCCTCAACGTGTCGAGTTTTGACGGCTCTGATGTTGCTGGTCAATGTTCAGATTGAGAACCAAGCGTTTAACAAGAAGGAGGGGGAAGAGATCTGAGGGGCTTCTTTGCACTGATCACCAGTGGTAGGTATATTTAAAATGAAGGTCACATGATGATGGGTCGATATGGGGGTTGGAGGCTGGACAAACCTGGTAAACATGGGGATGAGACACTAGATTAGCTTATGGGCGTATTCAATCCCTTTTCTGGGCCAGGCTGTCAAAGCTTTTTCATTCGTTTGAATGCATTTTCCACTCAAACTTGATTAAAAATGAAAAAAAAGGATTCTCATTAGGTTCTTCATTCATGCACAATTTCGCTTGAAATGAAGAAGTTAATTGACATCTACTGGCACTCTTCGCCCACTGTCAGGCGAAATGTGTATTCTGCACCGTATGTATTGCGTACACACCGTAGGCTTTATAAAGAGACACTGGTAGGAAAAGGTACGCACAAAAAGAAATACAGACCAACGGATCAATCCAGTACTGACTTCTACGTCGAATAAGAACTCGGACTTTGAAGATTAATACGTGATCAGATTACAGCAACTTTCCAATGAGTAAATATCAATGCGCACTTTTATATTAAAGCGCTTCGGAGAGGACTCTTATTAAAGATGAAAGTATTCGGATATATGCCGATGCATTAATCTGATGGGTTTTTTTCAGTCACTGCAGTGACTGTAGAGGTTCTGGGGAAAACGTACTGCGGCAACAAAAGGCAAGAGTTGCTCACAAATGACCTTGTCATGTATATGTCCTATGGGGAATAGAAACATAATATTTGCAATCCTAGATGGGATTAATGTGGCGTTCACTATCAATAAACTATAAACGTACACGTACACCAAGAACCTTGCACCAAAAAATTATAAATCTGAACATCATACAAAATTCCAAGTAAGCATTTGATAGATAAAGATAGATGAGACATTCTTCAATCCTTTCCAATCTTCCACTGATGATAAAACGACAAGAAAATATGAAGTGAAAGAGCAGAGGAAAGTCCGGGATAATACGCCAAGAGAACAGGAGTTGGTGATAGTGACGAGAGAAGAGGTGTGCCTAACTCATCAAATCAAATCAAATCAGTTTTATCATGTACCTAGGCTTTATAAGCCAGCGACCAATTCTTACAAAGAGACAAAATTAAATTTTTCGTTTGTCCAATTAGGCGCAAGTCCTGAACCTATTTTCACTCAGAATCAAATCACCAAAATAGATATCCTGGTATGATGAGCAATATTGTCATACTCATCAAGGTACAATCGCAACAAATTAGAAACATTGCAGCGAAGCCATCACGCAATTTGGTAAGCTTAGAGCGTGTGATTATAAATCAGATGGGAACCGTTCTTCCCTCAGAGGAGAGATCTTGGGGCGTGAAGGCATGACAGGTTCCCAAAAGCACCATGAGGGAGACAGGGTCAGATACTGTTACAGAAGAGGCTGTACACGTACTTTCATAGGCCACACATCAGGCATTCCAGCGTTACCTGTCATACAACTATTCCAGCATCGACTGAGTGAAACTGTATAGGGAAAACAGCTGAGCATGAAATGCAATGCGAATAAACTAAACTAACTAACAGTTCTGGGAGATGAAGATGAACTGGTTAACAATGCCTCTCAATGTAATCATTCAATATCAAGGAAATGCTACTGCATGAAAGTGGGTCGAAATTCCTCAGGTAATTGAAAACAAGAAATGGGCGGGTGGTTTGTACACATGTGTATTACAAGTCTGTTCATCATGGTGAAACAGAAAACTACTCCACTGCAATTTCCAACAGTTGTTGCAACGATGAGAGATGGCGATTTGTGTCCACATCAAACTCACACAATAAACCCACACGAAGGTTGCTGCTTTGCTACATAGAACCTATTCATCATTTAAGCGATGCTTTACCGACAAAAATAAAAGTATTGATTGATCAAAATAAATACTGAGTGATGATAGGGGCAACAGGTGTTAATATTTCTGGCCTGGGGGCACCTAAAATGGCAGGGGTCAAGTCATCAATAGTAAGCGCGATTCTTACGATAAGTACATCGATGCAGCACGCTTCCCCTAATTTGCATTAATGGAGGGTGTTATATGATATGCACCAAGATGGGAATATTTGTAATATATATCGGTGTATCAGAGATCCGACACCTGGTATCACTTTTAAATATATTAAATGCTACTTCTCCTAACACTAATGCAGTAGCAATGATGAAGACGTTTAATACACCTTAAAACACGTGAAAATACTAATGTATATAATAGTATATGCATTGAGAGATGCTTCACACCATAGCATGTATGTTTTGTTGAGGTTACGAGGACGAATTGCGAAATGTCCCTATTATATGTATAACATTGGATGATACAACCCACATTAGGTTACTGTAATGCATCCTAGTATATTTCTCAGGTCTAGGATATTGTCGTACTTGTTATCCCCTGTATCACTACAATACTAGTTTTAGTTACACTCGAGTCCTGTAACACTGCACTCTAAAATAGTATCTACAACTGTATTACTTCCCCATAGAAATCACGCGGTGGTAATGTTAAATGTTGATTATTATTTCGGTCAACAGTTGTACAGAATCTGTTTAGGGTTAAACATTTGTTCTCTAATACTCCGTATAACCCCACGCCAAAATGTGGACGGCTCTCGGTATTAAGCCTAATGCAATTAACTAATGCAATTAAATTCTGAATCCACAATCCCCTGAATTACTTTGCTAACAATAATGAAAAACAATAACATCGGAAATACATTGTGTTTATATGTAGTTACGCGGGAAACGTTTTATTCTTATATCTTCTAACTGAAATACATGGGAATCCTTTGACCTGCGTCTGTTTCATAACAGACGTTCAGGTTTCGCCCTCGACCTTTCAAAGAACTCCCAAGGGCATTTGAAAGACCTTCCTCCAAAGCGTAATACTAGTATGTGACACAATGATTTGGTATGGACTTAAATCATGTTGCTGAATACAGCGTTATTTCTCTCCTTAGTTGTGAGACGAAATGTGCTGCTAACTTGACAAACTGGGGTTATAATAGCCAGGAGAAATGATCACATGTATAATCACTATCAGTAGAAGTCCAAAACTTCATAATATTCGTACTTAAAAGTATATTGGTTTGGGTCTGATACATCCAATACATGATATAAACAAAGAATTAAATATTATTGTATAATATAGTATGTATCAAGTGTTTCTTAAATGTACCAACATTATATAATATGCGTTCCATCAATTATTTGGGCATATTTACTAAATACTCCAACGCTCCAATCAGCAAGAGGTGGGTTTAAGTAGAGAATCAGAAACCAAGATTATTCCTGACAAACGTTTGGTCAAATGTCTTGGTTTCTCTCCAAACGGTGCGACAACGTGTCAATCATTAAGGGAATATCAACGAGAACACTCCCAATGAATATATGGGTGGACACTGAAACTTGAGCACACAAACCAAAATAGAACCATGCTCATCGAGGAATTCTACACCTTCACTCAACCTTTTGGTTTAATATTGTTATTACATTTTACCACAACTAATCAAAATTGGTAAAAAATAACTTTAGAAGGGCAGAGAACACCATCTACGGTTATATTGTATATAATTTCTGGCATGCTATGTAGTCAAATGGGACTGTAAGGAAGGGCCGGAATAAAGATATCTTATAATAAATGAGAAAGACGCATTCCGAAACCATGTCACTCAACTTATATAATCTGAACTGGACATTTAATGTTATTAGGAAAATTCTGTATTTGTGCTTATGGAGTGCATAATCTTCTGACGTCACAGTGACAACTAAAGCGTTACGAGGCCTTAAAATCTGTCACTTGTGACGTCAATAACCCCATGGCATACCAAATCCAACAGGGAACTAAGGCATTGGCGTCCAATCTATTACCTACCTTATCAAAGTCCGCCATCTTAAAAAGTCAAGAATATAGATACCATTATGATTACCTTTTCCAGAGAAAATTTACTCATAAATATCAGATGTATCAATATTTTATATCAGGCCATATACTTTTAGTAGACTAATTAAACAAATTTAGAGAATTTATTTTTATCCAGAAAGTTAGATTGCTAGATGTGCATCCAGTTCAGGATAATTCTCGTAATTGCAATTAATTAAAAGAATGGATGCCGTATTGGACAAATTTTCGACAAAAAAGAAGGCAATATCACCAAGTATTAATATCGAAAAGACCAAAAATCATTTAACAATAGAATACAAAATTGTGTACCAAGAATATAATGAGAAGAAACTGTGTCATGCAAAAACACATTAAATACGGACATGTTTACTTCTCAATATATAACTCATTATAAATTTCCATTGCATATACATTGTATGACACTTGGTGCGATTAGCCAGTTAATGGGGACTAACTAACGAGGAAAGTTTTAAAAGACTAGCTATGCTCTAGATATCCAAATACGGGTGCCATATATACGACCAAAATAGACACTCATTTTTACTTTAAATAGGTGTGAATAGGCAATGAAAATCGTAGCCATTGGAAATGGGCACAAGGGCAGCACATATATAGATAGATTCAAATGCCCACGGACGTAACAATACAAAGGTGCATTGTCTGATGCCATATTGATATTATTACAATAATGACATAAATTTTTCTTTTTAAAATGGCTGACTGCGAGGTAAAACTTGCCATTAAAGACCAGGAACCATAGTATTTGACAGGCAAATACAATGGACACGATCTAATGGCAAATATTAACGTGAGACAGTGTGTGTCGATGGTCGTGGCGTCCACGCCCCACGCCAAGGAACACGATAGAGCTCATTAGCAGAGCCCCCGGGACCACCCCAACAATCGATGACGACCTTCCACCCTTGCAAATGACTCTCCATTAGCTAAAATGACGTATCATTTGCACTGGGTGAATAGGCCATAAAATCAGGGTCCTATGGAAGAAAATAAGGATATTAGTGCTCGGTATCGTGAAAGGGGGACATGTTTGCGAGATGATGAGCACGATTTACCCTAGACATTGCATGATTCCCAAGGAACCAGCCAGTACATGGCTACCTAGCTATTCAAGGGAACAAAACAGAATTATATTCTAGGTTCATAACGCATTGTTAGTTACACATCGCTCAATGTCTCAAGGTAGTTGTTTTATGAAGCCATCTATTCATGGTTACAAAGGTAGAAAGGTGCTTTGGGTAACTTCGGAGGGCGTCCACTTAATCACGGTCCCTCGTGCTCATACAGCTCCTAAATTGGCTTCAAACCAAAGGTTTTGAAATGGTACAAGTCATTCGTTAAAATACTGTTCCGGAGACGATGACAACGCTGAAATATGAGATCGATTATTATCTCAAAACCACTGTGCGCTCAGTTAATATTAAGTGAATCTGAAAGGAAAGAAGTAACTGATATGCACGTATAGCTCTTCTCGAGACTGAAATTAATTTCTAGTTCTACCATTTCCATGCAATTTTATTCATGAGTTAACTAATTTCCACATCAAACAAGGCATTCATCAAAATGAACTATTCTCTACGGCTACTATGATACAGGGTTGCATAGCATTCTGGGTAACTACGAATAAAAACGAATGAAAAAAAAACTTTCCTATTGAAAGTAATGTAACGCACTCGTCGCTGATTTTTGAATGCTACAAAAAACCTGATAGTGCAAGGCAAAGAGGTTTACAGGACAAGATGGTGTTTAAGATTTGTCTTTTCAGTTTCATCCAAGGGCACTCGCGTACCCGTGAACATGGAAGTACCCTAATAGGATTGCTTAACAGACTAAACTGTAGAAATATTGCCTCAAAACTGTAAGCAGTCGAATCAGCCAGAGAATACGATCACAAGCTGTGTAGAAGTAAATAGAAAAGGGTGCCGGTAGTTGCCCAAACTAGTGCATAAATCTCTATATATACCACTTCGATATGGAATAGCAAAACAATTAATATGCCAGAGTGAGAGTAGTCGAATTTTTCTAATTTGGATGAGAAAAAATCCACAATAGAAGCTTATTAATCTAAAGAAAAAACAACGAAACAACTTCTCTTTCAGGTGAGAAATAACAACTCTTAAAGATATCAGAAAACCAGTATTTACCACCGAAGAAAATATCCCTAAAATTTATATAAGAACAAATAATGTATTCCAAAAGTACTTATTGAACTATACCGGCACCCCAATAAAGAATGGATTCCAAGACACATGACCACATACATGTATACTATATATAGAGGTGTATGCCATACTATAGAAAGTAACGGACACATAGCCTCTTACAAGTATAACAAAAATACCAAGATCACCAACCAGCTACCGTATATGGAGGCACACACACGGGTAATCTAACCACAACATGTGGGTCTAGAGAGCATAGCCTTACCATTTTCCGGATCACATGAACGAGGTCCTGAGGCAGGGAGAAAGAAAGTGAAAGGTAGAGATGTAAAATCGGCCGAGGAATCTCTCTCGTAAGCGTGGCATGGAAGTTGCATGAATCAGAATATCGGAGGCCAATCATCTCTGGGATTCATATACACACAGCACAGAAGTAGGCGAGCTATATTCATTAAATTAATCAGTTCCATTGGTTATAAATCGATTTCAAATCAACAGAGCAAAGCTGATGAGTATTGGGTGTTAAAATGCCAAGCATATTTTCATTCAAATCATACCATTAGGAGGGAGTAGTTTACGGATTAAAACACTAATTGTTATATCTTCATGAGAAACTACCGATTTAACTGACATTTCCAGGGAGTGTGATGGCTCAGGTGTTATAACGAACAGAGGGTTGCAACTCCCTGCCTGTACATATATAACAAATGCCCCGCACAGGGTATTGCTTATAGATACCATTGCCCTGGAGGAAAGCCCGTGGCGATAAGGCGGTCGTTCCACATATATATCCCTTGCAACAAATCATCTCCAGTATACAATTGTATCAACAAGAAAGCCAATGATTAATATGCAATTAGGGCAAGAGCAATCGAGTGCATTAATTGGTAGAGAGCAAATTGATTTAGGCGAAACAAACCACCCATAAGCAGGAGCGAATATATTACGGTTTTAATTGAATAGCGGATATTATGAACATATTGGAACATTATTCCCAGGAGCATCTCCATATTCTAATAGCCATAGTTGGTAAACGTATAATTAGGTTCCTGATACACAACCCGCAAGGTGGGACAATAACCATGGAAAATAATTGCTCTCCCTAGGGCCACCTTCCAAAACTCGCCACTAATATAACACGAAGCACGGGTTTCAAATTTCATATGTATGAAGGTATGGCAAGTAGGAAACCATTGCAAAACTTTCCAGCAATTGGTAGCTGCGTTTGGAGAGGGAGATGTCAATTTGTCGTTATGTAAGGTACTAATGTCGAATCATGCTGTAGTAGGAGAGAAGGGAGAAAGCCAGGAAGAGCCATTGCCAAAACATACACAATAACACCTCCCAGGCAATGGGGCGCATATATGTCAGCTTGTCGAGTCTTGCATCGATCCTTAGCGATACACATACGACAAGCTTCCGGGAGAAGCACTCTTAAAATACATGCAGGGGAAATATGTAAGTGTAGCCCCCTTGATAAGTGGTAAGATAAGCCGTCTCCTGAGAGTACTTCTCCCTGGGGATTTTTTGTTATCAATTTATAGTCTTAGAGCCGCGATTTTAAAAAAATCAGAAGACAGCATTGAAGGCTCTTGTTGAATCACGTGTTCACGTGTCAGACAATTTCACTCGCCCCTGATAAGTTGCAGGAATATGATTATAGTCGAATACTATTTATTTAAATGAAATTTCAAATAATAAAACATAATAATAAAACATTAACATGCTCCGTTTGTCGAGATTTAAAAAAAGTTAAATCAATTCTTAGTTATTAACGAAGTAAGGAGGATCTACTGGTCAGGAACATCGGACATAACTACATTTACATATGCAAAGCCATGCAGAGAGGAAAAGGAGATCTGCATTGAAAAATGTTTGTTTTTCTCAGAGAGATGTCAAGGCGCTGGAGGCATTTGAGAATGGGGCACAACAATCCATCATGCAAAGACATGGGCTCGGATACAGGTTGGTCAAAGGGCAGACAAAACATTCATTTAACAATATAAGGTTTGGGTAGCATGAGAGCCAGTGAACACACACGCGTGGGATACATAGATCTATACGCTGCGATACATTTATTACATGGGATGGGTCATATTAAATGATATAGGGGCGAATAATTTTAATTTCGGACAGGCCGATTCCAGTCTGTGATTATATTCATGGCTTGGCAATTGGTCACGTTATATGGTGCATGGAAACTGTCATATTTCATACTGGTGATCGAGAGCAACAATTACATCTGTGGAATATTAGAACATGTATCTCGATCGTGTGATAAGCAAACGCTGTCAATGATCCCATGAAGACAAGAAATAAAGGAATAAGCGCAATTGCCAATGGCATACATATTATGTTCCTATGTTCTAATGAATCGGTCTACCCTACAGCTATGACGGTCGGCAAGGAATCTATCTAGCCTTGGAATATAAATTTACATGATGCACATGGTGGTACTAGTTGTGTGGCTGAATGCCTCCCCGCCTTTTACTTTCAGTAAGCTTCTACAGAACGCCTCTATTCACAAAGAGATAAAGAGCACCTTCCCTGGGGGAGTCTTTTACTGTGTAATACATCCTGATACTATTCCCCCAAGTCACGGTAAGGATGTATATGGGATCAAGAGAATCAAGACAACAAAGCCCTTGGTCACACCCTCGGGGTGGAAAGCAGATCATGATCCACACTCTTCCGAACAATATTGGTGCATTTATTCATAGGGGCAACACAATACACCTGTATCAATAAACAAATCAAGAACTACAAGAGGGAAATACAACTATAGTAAATCTTACAGATAAATAACGCAGAGGATGTAAATAAGCAATGACAGAACTGATTTAAGATACACATTGCGACCTAACTATAGATACAGTATACAAGATGGAGATGGTATGGAGATGAATTAAGACAGTGAATCGCCCCTGGGCTACTACCTGATGTCATGGATATTACAAAAAACATATTAATTAATGCACTGAAATATGGGCACAATATACTTGGAGGAGGTGAATATGACACTTGAACCCTCCGGTGGTCAATCTGTAGATCTATCTAGAATTTGCACCACCAGCTCCAAGTCTCTAGCCGTGTTTAGCCTCGTCTAATAGCACCAGATTCCTGCCTGTGTGTTCACAGTGCGCCATGCTAAGATGTGTCCATTTAATGACAATAAATGACACTTAGGGACATTGCCTGGGAGAGGCATGGGCAGAGCAAAGTAATCGAGGGCAGCCAACGCGGGTAGTATTGCGGCAGGGCTCATATTGATGGCCAAGTGGAGAAAACGGACGAGTTGCTGAATAATATGTTCTAATATATCATTATATAACCTAGACATTAATAATGCCTTCTGTTGAGGAAGTGCAGCATATGATTCCCAGGTATACTATTGATGTTATCATTAATTCCCCATAGAAGGAAGTGAACTACGCAATATATACATGAAAGATAAGGCATGTAAACGAGATTCGAATCAGAATGCTTGGGACTGTGGATATGACCTCTGAGACTCTGAAATATCACCGCAAAACCAGAAATAATTTATGGGCAAAGGAGAGTTAAATATCATCCCCTAAAGGAAAATAATCGCTGCTATTATACACCAAAATAACAGTTGCAGATCTAGCAGATGATGTTCCCGTACAACTTGGCGATGACCAAGGCAAGTAAACCGTAGCGTTTATATCGATAACAAAGTCTATAAAATATGTATTTTGGTCAAAGACGGAGAGAAATATCATGGTTTATTAACAAGTATTGACAGGGCAGGCTTGAGGCAAAGCCCATGGTTGCTATGATGAATTCTTCCCCGGCATCGGCGCAAAATAAACATTAATACTGTCTTTTAAAAACAGCCGAAATGTTACCAGGATGGAGACACCATGATGATTATGGGTATATTCTTCTCATGGTGAATACCCTACATCGTGTCATATTGGTAAACATACGTTTTAAATTAAGCCAAGTTAAGCTGTACGATTATGTATTGAATACTTCCTCCTCATGGCTGTGTTCCCTTTAGGCGCCACTGTTGTGGATTTGAGAGTATAGAAGCTTCCAGGCATTTAATTAACCCGAAGTTTTAAGTTCAATGCGTATGCATACACGCGTCCCATGAACTCTTCTGTATTAAGACCACGCATTGAGGATCATTTACAAACAAGAAAGATTAATGAGGAACGGGAACAAAAGCGAACTACTTTAATAAATGCTTGATACGAAATACTATATTCAGGACAAAGGATGTGGTGGGTGGGGTATATCTTTAGTAGATTAAGGTCCCAGGGGCGAGAAAAAAAGGCATATAAATCATACTATAAGAAGGAATTCAGCTTCTCATTAAGTTTTTTTTATAACTCATACTTTCCCCTAACATATTTTTGCAATATGGCGATCAGTATCAAAGAATTATTTATCATCAAATTGTGTTGGCAGCGAGGGTTAAAAGAAGATGGAGAATGGACACTATTGATGTAACACCTGCGCTACCATAGGACTAGGCTCTTTCATCACAGTTTTCAATCACGAGTCTCGCATAAATATCCCCGTGGAACCATGCATCAATCCGAATGTTTCAGGATGCACGCCCTCGCTAGCTCCCATCTATCTCTGTCCATACCGACACAAGGAGTAGGGGTGTCTTCTACAAGTACCAGATAGGTCAAGCTGCATGTGCAGAACTAGCATATAGGTGGATACATTATGTATATGATATTCATACATACAATATTAAAGCATACTCTCTGTTTCACCGTAACAACCTGTTAGTTGCAGAGATGTCATTTGGAGAATTGGGTCATACGGAGATGTGGTTAAAATAATGCAGGGAATTAAAATGAGGCGTGGTCAAATTGGTAGATTATAAGAGATGCTACGGTACTTGATTCTTCTTCGTTTTTTATCAATACTGGTAGCTACTTCACCACTTGTCATGAAACGTGGCTAAATTTGCCAAGCCTGCTTAGTAATTAACAGGTAAGGAGAAAAGCCTGTTCTGCTGCCTTGTCTTGATTCCAAACTACGCAGAACTTTTGGGGAACATTACGTCGTGGAAGACACACTGTTGCGTGTATTCGGAGTTGCGTGCATATTTATATATACATGTGACATACATTGATTCATTGGGAGAGAAGAAAGAGAGCACAGTCGTAATACTTAATACAAAGGGCAGAAGTACGTCACAAATGATCTACGCCCAGTCCGTCTTTGGTTACTGATGACGCAGTTTAAGCATGATTAACATCGCCTCTGGTGCGAATAAATATATACGCATGAAACATGATAGAAAGATCCCAATTATATTGAAAAATAAAAAAATTCTATTTGCTGGTTCACGGCCAAAATTAGAATGCATTTAAATATACAATAATAAAAATGACGTGGTTCTCTGAAAAGAGATGCTCTTCATCGAGTGCGGCTATTTTAAATAATGACAGGTTCGAAAAGCTACTTTACATATGAATTGCAATATGGCATTCAAACCGAAATATTTAAAAAAGATCAATTTAAATTGCTGGCCAAATGTAGAATGCATAAATACCAAATCATGTGGTTCTCTGGAAAGAGATCCTACTCATCGAGTAAGATATTTCAAACAATGAGTTTAAAAAAACATCTTTCAATTTAAAAGGCAATATGAACATTGAAGCCGAAATATAGACAAGAAGCATTTCTATAGTTTTACTCTTAGATCCAAGATCCAAGATGGATGCCAATCGAAGATGGTCACCACATCTGGTTCTTTCCCTGTAGTGACTATCTATGACTATGTATTCTCATTGAAATAGATTGGAAGGATATTATGACGCCCTTGACGGTACATGTGTACTAGAAAGGAATAGGGGCGGAATGAGTAGTACTACAGCTAGGCGTAGTAAACAAACATTCCACCAGTGGCCAACTTTTGTGTTCTGACTGTTTTACTCAACCATTGCCTGCACATGGGGAGCAGAACTGAACACAACCGAGAATAACAGAGCGATCAAAACAAATCCTGCACCATCAGCCTAATTGACCCTTTAGTTGCTGACAACGTCTTCCTAGTTCAAAGCCGAGGAACAGGTGTCTTAGAAGACATGATACAAAAAAAACTTCACCATTTTGTCATGAAATATGGGCAGATCAAAGACGATCGGGCGGAGAGACTCGTTAAGTGGGAGGAAACACTGGGACATGAAGGATAGAATAAATGGAGGAGGGAAACCCTGTGACATATTGGGGGCAATAGCCCAGTTTCTCCATCAGTGCTGGTGCGCATATAACAACAAACTCTATACTGCGTCGCTCGTTCAACTCCAACCTAAATGCACGGAGGTTTTTTTTGCGTTCCCCATTCCTAAACTCAATTCCTGAGCAGATAGCTTCTCAAGTTCAGTCACCGGGCTCATCCTCTTACTTCAGGTGTTATACTTGCTCACACTGATGGGCCGAGAGGTGTTCCGTCAGGGCAACAGAAAACGTTGCTTATTCTTGTTGTGAATTCAACGTCCGAGGAACTTTTGAAACACCACTCAGGCCCCGGAGCCTAGGGGAATGCAACAGTAACAGTGAACACCTTTGAGGTACTGATTAATAAATGAATAATTGAGACCATCAGATTGCCAACCACTTGCGCGAGCTCCCTCACTCAGTCTAATTTGATTTCCTGACATTAGTCTGCCAACAAACACCAGGCTATGTTTTCAGTGGAAACCTAAGCTGGGAATTTCTACTTATTTGAACGATTAACAGTTACTGTTTCCAACGATCTAGCTTGCTTTCCTGTTCAGACTTCCTGTAAACGATTAAGAAAGCTCCCAATGGGGATCACATATATATCCATCAATGAATGATGTACCAACATCTTAAATTCACCGGACAACATTCATTTTCTAAATAGATGTGTATATAACTCACAAGTTTGAACAAACGACAGAACATGATAAACGAGGTCTAAAATAAGTTACCCTCCACAAGTAAAAAAAAATTAAAACAATAACCCGCAGTTGCCCCTTTGTATTGGGAGTTTGTTAGGATTAAAGGTTCCACAGTTAGAACCGGATTAAAGGTTTACAGTGGGAATTTATGTACGAGCTACGAACAGACGTAGACATATCATAGCACCCGAGGTCAGAAGCCGACACTAACAATTGCCATAGAACTATATTAAATAAGGATAAGGTTATAATGGTGCTTATACATGTACATAATAGAACTACTATATTAAGTCTATAAAGGTAGGATGTAAATTATTAAACAAGTTCAAAATGCAGAGATATAATATATAAGTATCAACAAGGCAGTAATAGTTAGTGTGTTAAAACGGGTATATATCATATGTACGCATGTAATATATATATATATCTCAAAACAAATATATTATACGTATACATAGTCTACTGAAAGATTGAAGTGCTTACCATTCTTCGAATGAGTGTCATTGCGTCCTTAAAGTGAGATTGAAGTGAGAGAGAAGTAGTTAGAAGAAACAAAGATTCAAAATGTGAAGATCCTGTTCGGGTGAAAATTGAGCTTCACTATTATATGTACAATCAGGTGTGTAATCTCCTTAGCAAATTGTCTCTATTTTTTTTAAAATCCTAAATGTATACACATGTATCAGATCCCTCTTAAAATAGTGCTGGGGATATATCCCATGTATCTGGTGACTGTTGAGATTTCTAATACTATAGGCAGATCTTTTGGCGTCGAAGTGTTGCTAGTGAATGTGTGTGTGTGTGTGTTCAAATTGTCGCTATATATGTTGCTAAAGCGATGACAATGAATTTTACTGACGCCGACAACTCAAAGATCTCTGCGTCCACAGTCCATTGGAAATCGCGCCAGAGAATCGACATAAATAACCGATGATGCAGTATGTATAACGCAATTTCCCCTAACATATACACATGATACAGATCCAAAGTGCAGAGTACACCAGGAGATAAGCGGACAGATAAGAATGACTCATTTTAACCTCTACTTTATATCTATAAACATTTGTTATATACAAGTAGAGTGGTTATCATGTGGTCCTTCCAAGATATTTTTTAACTGGTTCCTTAGTGGCAAGTGTCTCCTTTGAAGTTATTTACTATCAGAGTCGGATGTTTACTATCAGAGAGGACAAATTCATATCTTGGATCTGAACTTTCAAACATGGTCCGATGTATTACAGACACTATGTGAATAGTCTGTATGGAAATGACAAACAGGGATTCCCATTTGAATGATGGCATTTAGTAATGGGTGCTCGAGGATATAAGCTGAACATGACATTGGTTGGTCAACTAATAAATAATATGATTTAATACCACACATATGACCCATTACATCATATTACAGGGTATAGGTTTATTCCAAGCAAAACATGTCGGATGTTTGTTCAAGTAGGTCGCCATTTATAGCACGGACTCAATCGTTTATATTGAATATATACAATGGCTTTGATAAATGCTTTTCACGTCATATACAAAAGAATCAATGAATTCGTTCATATATTATAGACTCCATGGAGGATTTATTACTGTAATATCCTACTGGAAATCATTGATTCTTTGGATAAGAGTTTATCTTACATCAGATTTTTTTATAAATATGTAGTTTGGTAGTCTGTAATTTACAGACTACCAAAAGTACTTATAAGCTTGGGAGCAAAAAATGGGCCACTACGTCGTAGGATTACAGCAATCCTCGCGTGTTATCAATCTTATTATTTAGCGTCCCAGACCATCGGAGAGCACGTAACTTGCGGCCGTTATCGGTAGATCCAAGATCCAAGTCAGGTTCGTCCCCTTGCACTTTGACCAGCAGAACTGCGTATTCATCAAGTTTTGATATGATAACACATCACAGAACCGATGCAAAGCATAACTGATCGTTCCTCCGCGTATAATAAAAATAGTGCGATCTGTTAAAAAAGAATCCCAGACGTCCCACACCCAATTCCCAATTTGTTATAGTTTTTAAAAAGCAATATACTCCCCCGTGGCTGCGATAAGAGCTGAATCTGAATGAAGTGCCCAGTAATCCCACAATTCATTTTTCAATCTAACTTCTACCCTGGGTGAACATTATTTTTAAGCTGTTTTTCCGCCTGGATATTCGCACGTCAAATTTAGAGCCCTAGAGGAATAAGGACTTATTGATTTGTACAATACATATGCGAGTCTTCTTTGCCAAGGATAAGAAGGCTCAATTCTCATACCCCTATTGTTAGCAAACACATAAGCCCAGAATCAGTTGGTACATTATGCAGATACGTGTACAGGGCAAGATGCGTACAGGGCTGAACAACCTGATCACATCAATACAAAATAAACTGGTCAGAGGTCATCAGTCCAAATTCATTGTAGGCACTTGAATGGCTATCAGACTCGAGCCCTGGACTTTGAATATCGGTGACTCATAGTTTATGCACCATATCCACCAATACAGGTGGCAAGACGTCATGGGATCCTAACATGGAGCGGTCCGTATGTTAATTAACATGTGAGTCAATTTGTAAGAACACATCATGACTGGCATTAGACTTACATGGCAGGAATAGTACCACACTACCACACAGCAGAAATCGTACCACACTTCACTGGCCCACACTACTGCAGGAATCGGAGGCAATTTCAATACATCCATGCTTCCATTCGCCAGACAAATCAATTACGTTCCTGCTGGTCCTAATCAGATGCCAGCAACACAAGTTCACGAACGAACTTCATGCGTTAAAAAGTCCTCAATCTGCATTCAGATTCGTAAAAAAAACGAGGGGCTTTTAACGTCAAAAACTCCTATCAATCAAAAACATCTGTCGTCCGGCGATTCCCTGTCTTTAATTTCATTTGAAAAAAGCAGACATCCAAACATGGAATAATCAATTAGATATCTCGTTCTGAATTTAAATGATAAATTGTATTTGCAAATATGGCAGACGTTTTTCAGAGGGATGTTTTTCCTATGTTAACCGCTTTGGACTGCCGCAAGGTAAGCATAGTTTAGACAACAGCTGTCTCCTCTGTGTGTGTTGTCATTTGGGAGTCTGTTTAGATGTTAATAGAGACTGACTCATGATCAGACACCCATTGATCTGCGCGTTAACTGGAGACAGGCTACAAGGTAGACTCTGGCCAAATGTTATCACTTGAAAAAGCGCCAGAGCCAAGCTTTAGTTATCTCTCTAAATAACCTAACTAACGAGGCAGAAAAAGAAAGAGCTAAAAACTTGGCCAGTGTCAGCCGAGTGTAAGTGATAATTGAATTTTAAACGAGCAACGCATTTTTGTTCTTCTTTCTCTTGGGTTTCAGGGAGTATCATTTATCCGAATCGACATTTCAAGCCGCGGTCGACCAGATAAAAATGTAATGAAACAATGTAATGTTGGTCTATTTTTTTTAAAAAATGTTGTGATGCAAAATAAGTGTTATGTTTGATGGCCGACGTGGCGATATATAAAATACCAGAAAAAACTTGGGAATTGATTTTTGTTACTAATTATACTGAATGAAATTAAAATACCAAAGATATTAATTAAGAAAAATATGTGATTGTCTGATTCATAAAATATGTAAAAAAAAATGTACATTTTGAACTGCCACTTTTGTTTAACTTCTAAATATAATTGCTTACATCAAACCTTAATTCCAACCTCAACAGTTCACTCAGTTTCCAACGACCTTGACACGTAAGGTACGCAAGGTTATAGATATAGTCATTATTGGTGGATGGTGATGAAAGCATAATTCGTATAATCCGACTGTTTATACGTATAAATGCTCATCACCTCATTAAAAAGAAATAACGTCTGGATAACGAAATCATTGTAATACTAAACGTGCTAACTTGTCTCAGTATATAAAAATCTTACTTAGTGTGATTACGACGATGTATATCTTCATTTAATTAGATTTTTAGATACCTAAACTAATTTATACCCAGGGATGCCAGTTGGGTTGAGGAAAATTAATGGAACACTTTGAAGACAGTGTCCAGAGAGGTTTGGGACGATGGAACATATAGACGAAATGGTAGAATAGATGAAATTAATTGCTCCAAGAAATGGTGAGCTACACAATCCATGGCATGTTTGTTGTGGTCTCAATGCCCTAGGTTCTCAGTGAGGCGCATCAAAACCTCCTATAGCCCTAGACACTATGTTAGGCCCATACATATTTTGTTTCCAGAAATCACTGATATATTTCTATTTCTTTAAATATAGGTTCTATAAATATCTATATAATATCAGACCTTAAAATCATGTTTGGTTCTAAAGTTTTAAGTACCGCCACCATATTTAACTAGCAAAATCATGATTGAAGTATTGAAATCTTTTTCTGAACGACATGGGCCTTCTTTGATGTCCAGACCTATAGTATTATAGTGTGCTTGGTCCCGTCACACTTTGGACCCTCTCTGCAGCTGGGGAAGGGTGCCCCGGTAGCTGGGGAAGGGTGCCCCGGTACTTTCTCATGGAGTTACTAGCGCTCTGAATATCCATTAGTAACTAGACATGGAATACAAGCCCTCGGAGCACCCAGGGGAATAATGGAGGTGGCCTGGCGGCTCTTCCTCACTCCTGAGAGGGTCAGGGTGAGGAGGAGCGGCCACATATGCTGCCTGTCCTGGGCCATACATGGGCTGGGTAGAGACATACAACTAACTTGGTATGGTCTTGCAAATGACAAGAAAATGAAAATAACTGCCTCAAAAATAATATATATTATTACATTATGGTAAAAATATGGAGTTGAATCGAGAGGAAAATTTGAAAATGTAATGGAAATTCTGGACATTTTTGGAAGCATGGAAATTATGGATATTCATTAATTAATGGAAGACTGGCATCCCTGTATACCTAAAAATAAATATACATGTTTATGTACGAATAAGTGTTAATCATAACGTCAATACAAGTGTAATGAGCACTCCCTCAAAAGTGCAATGTTCCCTCTGTTTAATATGGAGGGATCTTATTTCAGAGGTAGCAACTGTTTTGTTTTTTTCGTGTCAGTCTTAGATAAATGCTTAATCCAAAGAGTAATATGCGGTTGATCCACTATCCCATGAATGCCTTTATGGAGTGCTTATAGGACGTTTATGGCAGCTCCCATAAGCACTCCTGGGCACAATAGATCAACGTCTCGGGAACGTTCCCGGAGATTGAGGTTCGGGAACAGTTCCTGGAGTGAAATGTGCTCCAGGAACGATATCAAACATGTCAAATATTTTCCCGGGAAAGGCCCTTTACGCTCCCGGGAACGTTCCTGGGATAGTCAGTGGATCAGCCGCATTGAGTAATAGAAACTTATCAAGAAAACAAACAACAGTGCAAAGTTACAGTAAAACAATCAAGCAATATTCTTAATCATCGCTTGATATATTGTCTTTAAACAAATATTAATTTCAGAAGGTCAAGATTGATTGAAAATTCAACTAAAATTTGTTATGATCATTACATTGATCGGATCATCCGATCTTATTATTTTTTTTAGTTGTAAAAGTTTCCAGTGATTATTGAATATAATTAGTACCTCTTCTTCGGTCAGCGTGTCGCTGAGGAGATGTCCGACCTCTGGTTGTAAGGGGTCCCTTTCAGGGCAGTCATCGGAGGAATCACTGCCAGTGTCCGAGTGGTATACATCACTGGCTGTGAACATGTTGTTGCTAGATGGGGTGGCCGGTAACGACAGGTCGGGATCGGGACTACTTCTACTTCTACTACTACTTCTACTGCTAACACGGGTACCATGTCCACTCAAAGGTGAACTCATTGTTGCGGTCTGCTGCTATGAGTCGTCTCTGTTAGGGTGGTGGTATATCAGTGGTTGTGGTGGTCGTCGCAGTGGTGGCTGCGGAATGGGTAGGTGGGTGGGTGGGTGGGTGACCTGCACCACTCTTAGAAATAATGATCCGGGAACAATCAAGCAGTTAGGATTACTGCTGTTATTTCCGAGTAAGTAGAATATATTGAAGACTTTCTTCCTTCTGGTATGACTCGTTCTTCCTCTGCGCTCACTTTAGGTTAGACCTAAAAAAGTAAACAAACACATTCATTTCTATTAGTTTGATCTGTCAGTCAATGCGTCTACATGATAAGATAGCTGCATGTATACAAGCATATCTCTATGGATGGCTAATGGTAATCCAGGGAACGTGCACAACAATTGTCGGATTGAATGATTGTAGTCTCAAGAGCTCGATAACTGATCACCCACTCATATCATGCAAGAAAAACCAAGGTCCGCTAAATAAAAAAAAAAACTGACAATATATAAGCCAGAACATAGTAAACACATATTTCTCTTACTCTAGAGGACAATGAGATCTTAACTGAAGATACCTAGATAAGAGTATTAAAGCATTTTTAGCTGTTCTTCTTGGTTTAAAATGTCATTATCTCCCAAAATAATTATTTAGAGGACCCGCCGAAATCTCACTTTTTTCAGTCTAACTCTCTATCATCTTCTTAAATTTGAGGAATCCTTTTAGAATAAAAAATGTTAGGATGATATTGACTAGATAGGTATATGATTATGAAGAAGCCAACTAATTGCACTATTTATCCCATTTGATCCAGATTGCCACTGTCTGTAGATCAGCAAAAAACTAAATCATAAAAATATTCTAGAAAAAGCCATGAATTCATGAAAAAACTAAGTAAATTCGAGGAAATTTTTTCTTCATTCTTTGTATTTGAATTTTCCATTCTACAGTATTTTTTTTTTTTTTTTTTTTTTTTTTACGAGGGGGAAGGGAGTCGACATTGCCACGTTCAATTATTTCCATTCTACAGTACTCAGGATAAAGAAAAGAAAAAAACGAGAAAAATATGTTTGGGTCGTTTTAGTTGGGAATGAAACCTTGTCCACGTTCTCCTCAATATGCTTTAACATCGATCAGAACAAAATATTGTTTACGTTTTGGTCTTGGATCAACATTATGGAGGAGTTCACCCTGGTATTTTTGCTGCTGTGCTTGTTTAATTTCAGCCAATTCTACGTCAAATTCCGGTATAAAAATGATATATTATCTTAATAACAGTATCAACAGCAAACTATTGATAAAGTCGGTCCTCCCAACGAGCATACATTCCCCCTATAGACTCTCGTTGGTCTTCCTACATGTCAAACAAAGAGTACATTTGGTTGTGCTATCGCCATAGCTGAGAATGCAGCTTTAAAAGCTGCGGAAGGACCCTAGTAAATATCCTGATTCCACTTAACCATACTGGACACACAGGGACACTACGATTTTCTAGATATTTTAGTTACCGTGATAGCCTTTGTGGCTGTCTTGGGCACCTGGTCACTTAGATTTGCCAGGGCCCAGCGTTCGTTGGATCAATCTATGAATATTTTTAGTAGGGAAATGAACTTTGACAGATTGGAAGCAAAAAATTCCATTGAAACACAGGGTATAGTATCACATTGGTTTCAAGTAGCATCGATCATATTTGGTACCGATCTCGATACGGTACATTAAGATGAAACAAGATAAGAACTAACAACGTCAGGTGGTAATCTATTATCTGGGCCATAAAATGCAGTGGATAATTAATTTATGGTTGCAGTGGATTATGGTTTCGCCTAGAACACCACTCTGCACAGCGGGTGTGAACAAAAACGTGCAAGGCGTACCATCACATCGGAAATCGCGGAAACAGTGTATCCAATATTTTAATTAGCTTAATAAATTTCAGTTTGTAATTAGGAAGTTTGCCAGGGCAACGTACGGTGTTTCCAGAAGGAAGCCTCTTTCCTTTTTGAATTCAAATTAAATATCAGGTATCATGTTGTTCCGGCTTTCCCGATATGTACAAATCCAATAATTTATATAACCCACCCCTTTAGAGTTTTTGTAGAAGAGCTTTGCCTCAGACTAAGACTGTGTCAGTCATGACGTTTGATTGACAACGTCAATGAATCTTCACAAACTCAATGGAAAAATACTGTTATCTCGAGATTTAACATTCCTCCCTCTCTCTCTCTCGATAACAGTATTTATGTCGAGGTGATAAATAAACACTTGGGTTCATATACACCCACCTAGAGGCACTAGTGTCAAACAACGAGAGTGGAAGAAGTCCTTCCACTCTCGTTGTGTCAAATAAACAGAGCGTGTCCAGGTTCTCCTCATTATAAGTAACCTAGTTCTCCATCTCGAGCGACGCCCAAATATCATATAATACTTGGTATAATGCAAAAATACGTATAAGGTGAACTAATGATTAGGAATTGATAGCAGGCTTGTGGCAAGTTACTATAAACCTATTCTGAGGAATATTCTCCAATTACCAATCATGAAAAGATGGATTAGCTAACCTAGATCTTGATTCCTTGAGGATATGGACCTAGAGCTGTAAGTCGACCTTAACTGACATGACTGAGAACTCAACACAGTCCCCAGGTCATGAGGATAACTTATTTAAACCATGCAGTAATAAATACCTGTTAACATTTGATAAAGTTCAAGGAAAGACAGGTACAAGGGAATCCTTTTAAAGCAGAGCAAAATTAACATCAATCAATCAAATCAAGATCTATGTGAACGCATCGTGGGCACTAGTGACGATTGTCTTCATAGATCAGTGAACACAATGCTTTTATTAGTTAAAGGATCATATTATTTAAAATCTTTGATCCTCAGTCACACGTAATGTAACTTTATGGTAATTTTAAAGTCTGCGATCTTATCAACTCCCCTCCATACCATGTCAGCACCTTTGCAGGAAAAATGGGATAAAGGATTAAGTAATTTATGTAAGAGTAAGATGATATAACAATCACTAACAAAGAACATCATATACTGAAACCAACCTTATGTAATTGCCTCGAGGCATTTGCCATGTAGGCCTGCTACTGTTATGGCTATGCAACCCTAAAAATGAACACCTATCTAACTCTAGGCATGGAAACCCGAGAATCATAAAACCTCATCATGTCCTTGTACGACTGAATAGCAACCCATGGAAAAATGTAAATTTTGTTAGTAGCAAAAATACATTACAAATCAACTAAAATGATAGACAACTACAGTACACATGTATGTAGTTCAAAATATGTTGAAAAATGTATCCCACCTGAGATTTCATTTGGTAATCACCATTAATTTATAATGTCGTTTCTAAGAGACAACCTGTAAATATACTATTACTAGATTACCGTACCAAAAATGATTATTACTCTACAGCTATACAATGCCAATGGAAAGAGTTTGAAAAAATGTCTTGAAGTTGAAAGGATTGCAGCAATATAACATTGACTGCAGTAATGAAGGCTAGAGGCTAAAAAAAAAAGCCGATGCGAAGTTTTTGTATTTGAATCACATCTATAAGTCTATATTATACTACTACTAGTGTGAGGTTAGTGAGAGTTTGGAGGAATACAAATAGTCAACACTGCAACGGGCCATACATACTGTAGGGCTATTAATAGTGAGTCTAGAATAAAAGAATGAATAGGGTAGCCTAATTAAGTCCAAACCAGACTGCCTAGAGTGTTTTCAGTGTAGCTAGCTATCAGCAACTTGGTGTTTAGATAAAACCACTGTGTACACAAGTTATACAGTAGGTGATATAGTATAATAATAGTATTAGGCCTATCAGGGGGGTATATAATAACTCGGTCTCTGGTGACATTTGGCATGTCAATTATTATTTCATTGCCCTTGACTCGCGAGTAAAGAGCTAACTTTCTATAAAATAGGAAAAGACTGTTACTTCATCATAATCCGATATTACATTTATATGCAAATTCCCAGTCCTTGTGGCTTCCCTGTCAATAATGACTGATGTTTGTTTAGCTGTTCGTGGTTGGTGGTTTAGCCAATGAGAACCCATCATTCATGGTCATGTTCACCTCAACTTCAAGAGTAACTCTTGTCTAAAATTTCCCCATGTTCATGTGCGGGCCAGACTGTTTACAAATTACAATCCATATGTAAATTGGTTTAGGGTTACATTGCGCTTTAGTTGCGTCGTCCATGGGCCAAAATGGGCGAACAAACAAAGATGTTGTCCACATCATATGACCCCCTGGGCCTGAAGCAGATCACGAGCAAGCCAGTCAGCGAGCTATCCACACAGTGACAGAACAGGGCGAAACCATAACAAAATCGATGTGCGAAACAGAGCGAATCTTGGATCTAAAAACTACATCCCTGTCCGACTACACACCCTTATTTGCCTTGTCCTACCTGACGTTGCTGCAGAAAGGTTATCCTTGCTACTATATAGTCCGATAAGCGACAGACTGCGAGTTTTACCAGAGAAAAGAGCTTGTGCAACATGCAAGTCACATTGATTAAAAATGTGTGACTCGCTCTCAGCATTCTCTCAAGCCTGTCCCGATTTGGCCATCAGCATAACACCCGAACAAAAAAAGATCATTCACGGCAAGAACATAATAAATCAGGGTGTTCTTTCGTGGAAAATGCAGGTCGCTACAGCTATGTTTACCTTGGTATGAAGCCATTTGCGTCGTATCCTCACGTATTGTTGTGGCATAACCTCTAATTCCGACGATCTCAGCTTAGCTAACCAAGGGAGGCGAATGACTGAACTGCAAGTACAGGTCCAATCCAGTACATTCTGTGTGATACGTCATCACTTCCCGTGTTTACCACAAATGTGTGACGTTGTTCACACCAGAGTGCGCTCGAGGAGTTTCGCGGGCCTCTGCGGCCGATGGAAACATTACTCCTGGAGATTTTTGGCAACTGAACCAGGGAAGCTATGGATATACGCAAAGCAGGAGATTACTTCCATACTCGCCTTCCTTTATTTATTCTGCATTAAATCCCCGAAAAGTCGCCAAGATGTTAGCTACGAAGATCATGGTTGAAAGTCGCTATCCCGATGTTGTAGGCCTCCCAGGAGCTAGGAGTGAAAAAGTAAGTAACATTAGCCTAAAAATATCAAATTTGTTAGCTCAGTCCTGTGTCTTTATAGGAAACACATTCGCGTGCAACATGTAAACCGCGTAATAAAAAATGGGGGAAAAATATGGGGGGAAAATATACATCTGTCCAGAAACCAAGTTCAATACCGTCCTACATTGATCGCAGAGATTATAGTTTTTCTACTGGGAAAAAATCCTAAAATCTGTGAAAACCATTATGCGTTTATAGTAGCTCAACCACACAAGAGAATAATATACTAACACAATAGACCTACATTAAAAATACTCAGCTTTTGCCTGACTATAGCCTATATAGCCTGTCGAAAACTCCAGATAGCCTACACTAAATAAATGTAAATTAACAATGTAGCCTATTGTTCCAATATTTAGAGAGATTGGTCTCTTGTTCCATATAAAACTTTTAGGTAGGCCGGTGCATTTTTATTAATTCCATAAGTTATTTTATTTACCACTATCAACATATCGATATCCATTGTGTAGAATGGATGGTTCTCTCTTTTCATGCCACATATTATGAACGGATGGTCTAAATACTTGACAACAATTTCGATGCCTATAGGCCTGTATCATTCTTATGAATGCTTACTGGACACAGTTGGATAATCCGGGCACAATCAATATATTGTTCAGACTACACAGAACACAAGTACATGTATATTCCTCTCATTATGGAATCTCTCCGTTGGTCTTCTACTGATTTATAAGCTATGAATAAGATCATGGCACATTTTCAACATAAAAAAAGCTCAAACATGGTTAGCTTTTGAAAAGAAGATAAAGATCACGATGTCGATATTAATAACTAGCATATATGTGATCACATGTATGCTGACTACAACTTTTGACGTGCAATTAAACTGTAATTAAGTAAGTTCTTTTAGATTTAGCAAAGTGTTCTACCTAGTGCAGGGGAGGCCTCAAATTTAAATAAAATCTCATTCATTGATTTCTCATGTCAACATAGGAATTTACCTATGGCCATTTGGTGATGGAATTCAACTTTCTTGTTTTCAACGCTCGGTGCATTCCCATCCAATTATCGGTTTCATTTTCTGAATAGGCCCTTTTGACTTGTTACCATTTAAATAAATATTTCTTCTGCGAAATGGTGGTCGATTCAAAGAGCGTGAAGTGCAGGAATACAAGTGCGGCCGATCATTGGTACAAGCTTAATTCAGTTTTTATAAATGCAATTCAAAGTTGCCTTAACTAAGGTACACCTCGCTATTCTTCACGCCTTATATGTAAACAGATTTGGGTCGAGTGTAATTCAGGTATGCAGCTGGTTACCAATATGAACATGTATTGTTGACAGAAATATTTAGCCCCAGCACTCATGTGTACGCGTTCCGGTTAATGATGTGTGGTTAATAAAGGGCGAGCGTAGATTTGATTGGACATATATTTCTCACTCTAGTCCCTGCATGCTCAGTGCATGCGGGATTCTCGCGTAAGCTATAGCCTGATAGTAGGGATTATTCGGGTTATTTTTGCATACGTAGAAAGTAGCTACCTGTTGGATATAATAATTTATTTATTATTAAATGTTTTTATTTCGAAACTTCACATTTGTGATGGCTTTCATGCTAGAAACAGTCAACAAAGTATCAATAGATACGGTTAAATCCGCGAAAGCAGAAACTACCTTCTCTTTCCACTGTAGAACAAATAGATGTAACACATGTGGAAATAAAGCTTATACCATACCATACCAAATTAATTAATTACTGACATGTTAATATCAAATTTAATTTGTCTGTTTGTCTGTCTAAAAACGCTCCCAATTTTCTGAATGGCAAGAAAACGTAAATATGCAGTGTTTCTTTGCACTTGACACATAATAAGTACTTGTAGGCCAATCGCATCAATATTTTATTCAAAGGTGAATATTGAAGAATCATTTATTTCAGATCGAGGGTTCAAAAATCAAGTTTTCCAATACCGTATCTCATAATATGTATATAGAAATATCTATAGACAAGATTGATCTTCCTCGCATTCCCTTGCGTTTGCAAAGAATTTCGGGAGTGCTTTATTTAATAGTGGTAATGCACATTCCCCATACACATTCAGTGCCCTTGGCCACCAAGGAGTGATTGGTCTCTCCGTCCTATTTGTCAGCGTTCTATTCTCCTATACGAGGTAGTACCGTGTCTTTCATTATCTCCTTCACAATGCTATTGATGCTTCTTTGATCCACGTAGCACGGGACATTTAATGAGATATATGATATATTAGGAGACCGACGCATACTCATCTGTGGGAGCTACCATAGTATTCGGTTTTTATAAACATTTTGCATCGATATGTATATAGAAGCATTTTGTAAATTCACCCGATTTTCAAAGTTTATTGTGTTTTTTAAAAATAAAATGGGATTTCTGTCATTCGGAGGTGTCCAGAAAACAATGGATATGATATGAAATACAAAATACCAGCATCGATAATGTTCCTGATGTAAAAAGAACGGCTTGTCTGCGAGGAGCAACTTAAAAGAAAATGGCAAAGCAAAGACCACGTCACTACTTCATGTGAACTTGAAATATCAACAAAGGTTCGCACGTTCGAGTTGTAACACAAATGAGATCCGACCCCCCCCCCCCCCCCCCTGCATGCCTTTCTCAAAGGTAGAGGTTGAACTCGGGCTAAAAGCCACGCTTTTTATTTAAGTGAATATTCTGAAGTAGAATTTCATGTCAAACACTCTAGGCGAAGCACTATATACATGCAAGCATGCACATTCACCGTGCTGCTCCTCTGGCTTTATGGGGAGAATTCAAATTTGCCCATTTCCGAAGACGTGTTAAGAACTTTGCGTGACTGTTGAGCACGTGTACATACAGCTTTTTAAAAATCCAATCTAGAAGAGAATAATCGAGATGAAATAACATCCTTCGCTAGACTGAACGAACAACGCCTTACTCTTAATACCGTAAGATATTTAATAGAACTAGGTTCTAGTTCTATGAATAGAAGAATATAACTATTAACCAGAGGCATTATAGAAAATGCATCAATGCTTCAGACAGTTAAAGTAAGCGGTATACATAGTGAAAGATTATGCATTTCTTCTATAGACAAACTGGGCCAAGCAATGGATATTGGGGGTGTCGGGGTTCATTTAAATATCATAAATTAAGTACAGCATGTTATGTTATGTTTGTATTATTAATTTATACCCATGCTTTGTGGTCACCAACGTTTTTCGAATCCGATTACGTAAGGAAGTGGCAATCATACTCTACATTACGATGATTAAATACCGTAAATCATGTCAGGCGGTGTTCATGGATGAGGGGATGAAAATACATGTACATGTATTTATATCATGCATGGTCCAAGAACAGGGACAGGCTCCATATTATGTGTACTAGTTTGTACTAAGATCCTTTGGGCAAGGGTGTGGTTCAGCATTTATAAGACCCAGCATATACATTACACCAGGGTTGATGCTTAATGTGTACGGTACATGGAAGGAGCATATTAATGCTCTCCACTTACACCAGATGGATCCGCTGAGTTCCATCTGCACGGCGATGTGACAACTGACATTTGCTGGACGTATATAGGCCCATCATTGAATTCTGATGCGGTGCTGTGATAATATCAATCATAATTTTTACGTGATAAGGTATTAAAACCTTAAAAAATGGAATCACTTATTTTCTCCGAGTGACGTTATATTTACTTAAAGCGTTTAAAATAAAAATGGTACCAAGTCGGGGGCTTTCTGGGGTATGTGTATTTTTCTCTTGATTGTGTTAGCTTTCCATTAAATTTAGCTGTGCAAACCTCATTTCAATGATGTCTTATAATAATCAAATCTGACGTTCCAAATAGCCTGTCTCTTGTATAATTGGTCTCCAAGAAAGTCCCGGCACAGCAGCTATTACATATAAAATATATCAGTGGCGTAGGAAGCGATCCTCCACAGTGTGTGTGTGTGTGTGGGGGGGGGGGGACTCCATGTGTGTGTGTGTGATTTATTAGTATATGGTTGGACTGGCAACAGATTCTGACTCAATATTTCTTTGGGGGTGTTGAAATATTATACTTCTTTATTTTATCGGAGAACCGATTTTGAGGGTTTTTTTTCAAAACTGCACGATCAGCTGGCAGTTTTGCATTGTTTCGTGCAGTAGGAGACAAAATAGGCTAATGACTGCGCCATCATTTTGTTTGGTATTTCTAGTGTGAACAGCGTTTCCCGGATTATTATAGCAGAGTTTCCTCCCCAATTTTAATAGTAAAATGTTCTGCCAATTTCCTACTGACATAATATTATACTGGTGGTGTATTTCAACCTTAGAAATGAAGAAATCAACTTTAAGCGCCATCCGTATGGATCTATTTTGCAGCCTTCAAATTTAATTGATATTATTCTATTATCCAGACAGTGCGTGTGCAGTTTCATCGTTACTATTTTTTCCGTTAATTTTCCCATGAAGAAACATTCGTCTGGTTGGTAGCCACTAAGCCTTTTTGACATTTGGTCTTTATTTATAGTTAAATTATGATAAAACAGAAGTATAGTACATTCAATATTAACCAAAGTACGTATAGGTGCCCCCACCTCCCCACCGCATATATACTTATCCGTTCAGCCCCCCCCCCCCCACACACACACCCAACACACACACAGATGGATACAGAAAAAACCCAAATATCAATAATATGTTAGTTTCATCTAAACTCAGTTGAAGTTTAATAGGTTTATACCCAGTTTCTGCCGAAAACAGAAAATGACAGAAAATCTTTATTGTATCAGATAGCTAAAAGCTGGAACGCGCAAGAAGGCAATCTAAGAAAGCTAAACGACATACAACTGAAAAAAACCCCACTAAAAGTCTCAATACTAAACAGACAAAGACGTGAAGAATTGTTTGAATGATTTGTAGTAAAATAGGATGACCCCACGCTCCTGTTATCTACCCCCCCCCCCCTCGACAGAAAAATGACAACTGAACAAACAAAGACCATAAATTTAACATTCTCAAAAAATAAAATAGAAAAGAAATATTGAAATAAAACTGGCAACTATGCCAATATATTTGGTTTATAGCACCTTTGATTCCTACTCTATGTAATAATGCCAAATGGCAAGCTGATTCGTCCAGTATATTTTAGGGGTTTTTTTCAGGAACTTATTTTACTTACACTTTACACTATATTTTTCAGCCTTAGAACCTCTCAAAACGGTTGTCTGATTAATTATTAAGTAATTATATTTCAACATCCCCAGGGAAATAATTAGTGAAAAGGTACATACTAAAACCTCACATACTTAAATGTCCAGCAGAGTCAGGAAACCTCCCACCGCTGGGGAGATTAAGACTCGCTGACAGGGCATTAGCCAAATAAAGTAAAACAAACAAACAACATACTTAAATGTCAGACAGAAATAATATGTTAATCTGGAAAATTCCTGATTTAACTTTTATATATATGAGATTTTCGAATCTCAAGATACTGCTCACTGCAACAATTAGAAACTAGATTTGTATTGAATAGATTAGCTCCATATTACAGTGTAATTTGTACATGTAGTGAACCTGCTGAAAAATGCCATTGCCTTGACAGGGAACCAAACCCCGGACCTTTGGATTGACAGTCCAATGCTCTTACCAACTGAGCTACCGGGGCAGGCTATCCTCAACAGGTCACAATCCCAGGTTCAACTACCAGGACCACTACACTGCCCCCCTCCACAATGGACGAAACTCATCTCGTATGGTTTCGTCCAACTTGGAGTATACAGTGCTGCCCTTGGGTGGCTGGTCACGGCACCAATTGTAGTGAACCTGCTGAAAAATGCCATTGCCTTGATGGGGAAGCAAACCCCAGACCTTTGGATTGACGCTCCAATGCTCTTACCCACTGAGCTACCGGGGCAGGCTATCCTCAACAGGTCACAATCCCAGGTTCAACCACATACCTACATACATTTCAATAACTTAAGCTTTGCTAGTATTTTGAAGTTTCCAAGTTTGGCAGATGCCCCAAAATTGATTTCGGGCATTTTTCTGACATACTTCATAGGAAACATAAATAATTGTGCATTTGGTTAGTTGTCTGAAGTTTAAAAACTCTGAAGTTTAAAAAGTCTCCCAAATCCAAACTACTTTACCAAATTCAAATTTATGCGAAAAAGTTCTAGAACATGTCAGTAATATGTGGTTAAAAGGTTGGAACATAATATTCAATTTTTAATTTTACCCAAAATTATGGCCTCTGGGCCCGATTGGTGATGAGTTCATGAGAATCTTGTATATATACTAGATTCTTGACTATATATATATATATATATATATAATGCTTTTATTCATTCATGATAACAGTTACAATATCACATAAATAAGGAAAAGGTTTTTTGTCCTCTGCCCCCTTGCAGTTCTTCCACGACCGCCCTAACTAAATATAATACACACAATCATTCATTCACTTTGTTACAAATTATTACATTACAATACTTTTCAATATTCGGTCTAGTATCGATTTTTACATTCTACGGAATTAAAAATTCGTGAATGTTAGTGAATTGCGTACCATTCTGTCAATCATCCTGAGTAGCCAGTTCATGTGATACATTTTGAGGTGTTGGTTGAGGGTTGGTGTGAGGAGTGTGGACACTTATCTGGGAGGATATCTGGATGCCCATCTCTGTGTGATGTAATTCACACCAACACTACTAACTTGGCACTTATGCAAAGACTGCTTGATTGACAACCTTCTACCATCTCTGCAGTAAATCCCTGAAGGCCAGTGTGACATCCTATTGGTTAGGACTGTTTGATTGACAACCTTCTACCATCTCTGCAGTAAATCCCTGAAGGCCAGTGTGACATCCTATTGGTTTACATGTCTTGTATTCTATTAGCTATCTTGGTTTGATTGACAACTGTAGAGAGGACCACCCATGACTGAATCTGAGTGATCTACACCTACTACACCCTTTTGCGATTTCTGGGTTTCAAAAGAGTGTTATGTTCTTTATCCAATATTATTATCACAAAATTTACACATATAATTAAGCATAAGCATTTTTAATTAAATATTAAGCATTTTTAGTCGAGCAAAAACTAAACTGCTAACTATGACTTGCCATTGCGCACAAATAGTTGTCCGTAGAATTTGTTTCCTTGGGAAACGCACAATATATACATTAACTTAAACTGATTATAAAGTTAAACAGAAAAATAGTTCATTAAATGATTGATTAACTTAAAAAACTTATAACTTGTTCCTAGAGTTCTTAAATTGTGAGGTTATTACATCTCGTGTTTTAAACTGTAAATTTAACCTTTTAATGGGACTTAGCCCAACAATTCGTTGTTAATTGTACATCAATAGATAATGTTCATGACAGCAGATATGTCGACTGTCCAGTATTATGTATACACTAATATTAAACTTTAACTTCTTAATCAATCAATCTCGTTATGTTAAGACATAACCCCCCCCCCGTCCCTTCCCAACCCTAAACATACATGCAGCACCCTTACCTTGCCCCCTTAAAACAATTTAATAGTATCGTTATATCGATCTTCACTGTACTAAGGATTTACATTCCTGTTCTTTTTAACATACATCATTCATTCAAACATCAATGCACTCATAGTAATAGGTTATGAGATCCTCGTCCAATATTTGGTTATGGTTAAATACCACTGGACTTCAAATTGGTTGGATTGGCTGTATCATTCACATATATATTTACATAGCTGTATGTTTTCTTAAATAATCGAATATTTAATAATACAATACTTTGACTTAGCATTTGCAGACTTAAGGTTAACACGCATCTTTCATCATTATACAGCTAACTTGTCAATTATCAGTTAACTGTCTTTCATCCATATACATCAGTTATCGTCTCTTTTTAGGTATTGGTCTGTCTCTAGACAATATTCCTGTTTTAGGTAACGCCTAAACCCTTTTCTGTCTTTTGTTAACTGTCTTTCTTCTGATAGTTCGTTCCAGAGGGTAGGCGTAGACTATGACTTGGGTCCATAAGAAACAATTCACCGTCAACTGCAAGGTTCAAAAGAATCCGGAACTAATACATATTTGAAGTGAACATTAATTTTGAGATAGATTCATTCCTATCCGCTATTTCCCCAGGGTGAATAACCCATTGATATTCAGCTTGAGTAACCCCTTGATATTGGGGGGGGGGGGGGCGCAAATCATACTCTGGCTCCAGCATGGCCCCTCCAACCAAAGGCCCCCCTTTTCCTGTATATACCGATATATATCAGGTGATCTTCGTTAAATGTGACCGAAGAGAGTGCTGTCACGACCGATTTATCGTTGGACCAACATCTGGCGTTGAGCCGACTCAATCTATATAATAGATCTATATTTTTAGATCGAGTCGGTTTCACGGAAACCCTTCTTACAGCTTCTGTAAAGAAAATACAATAATAATAAACATATCACAACCCCTTCGGTCGCAAACCTGCCGGATGAACCGAGCCTACATGGGTGTTATGTATTCAGTTATTGTATATCATCCCTCATTATTTTGATTCCTAGCCAATATGTCCACAGATCTAGTGTACCTGGTAATCCTTTGTGGTTTAATTTGGTCACAGAGCCTTCTACTGTTTTAGCACGCCTCTCCCTTGACGTATTGATGTCGTAAACTAATTCATTGACGCAACTAATAGTAACAGTAATGGTAACGGATAAACACGCTATTCAACACTTTGCAATCCTGTACAACAATCGATATACAGTATATGTATAAGACATGGCTCTTTTGCGAACAGAACTCAGTAACTATAACTGTATTCTGCTGTTGCACTGCATGGTAAAGATGGCGAGATTTGGATATATGTGCCCACATCATTTTTAATTATCCCCCAGGATATAGGCATGTATATTGTTTATAATAAATATTATGTCATCACTCCAGTTTCATTTCATTTCTAATTCTTCCTCAATTGTATCAATCTTAGCAAAGTAAATCGGAAGATTTGAATACCGGTGCAGAAAACTGCACTGGTGCACCAGCAAATATAATTTTTCTTCGTTTTCATTAATTCATGGGGTGTTTTTTTCTGGAGATCGTCACTTTTTTGTTTACTCCAAGATTGCAATTTGGTGTAGAAAGGCCTAATATTCCTATGTGTTTTAGCCTCTTCCTATATACATATCTCAGCAGCGCTATCATAACATTTTATCGAGGATTACCTAAGTTTAAGAAAGAGAGGAAGAACAGGCCCATATCAAAGATATAAAATTTATTTAATTTAACGATATTATTAAAGATGGAAGACGAAACGGTAAGGTTCTATTTCACCAGATCATTGTAACTGTAGTTGTCATGACTAAATGTCAAATTTTTATACTCTACTACTGTAAAAAAAATTGCTACCGACCTAATTGTTATACTCTACTACTGTACACAATTTATTACCGACCTGAATAGGTTTTCCATTGGCTTAGATGTTATTCTGCATGAGTACGGACTCACCCCTTACAATTGTTAATTAACCAAAGAACCATCTTGATAGTATTGTATTGATTGTATATTATCTATGAATCAGGAAGTGGAACTAAAACTGAATTATCAGATTTTCTTTAAAACTAAAGGTGTGAATGACCTATTGATCTGTTTTGAACTCCTATGATTGCATACAACAACTCAAACTTACATATAGACTTCAACAGACGGTTATTATACAATTAATGGCATCAGAACAGGAACTCACAGACTATAAAAGACATTGCCATAGCCGTCAATTTCCAATTTAGGGCGAGCCGTAACCATTACTCACTGATTTTGAATATGTATCTATACCCTGTCATTGTATTATTTCTTTCCCCATATTATACTATGATTTAAAAGGAATACCGGGAAGATCTCAGCGTAGAAAGTACATTGAGAGGGACCATCCCTTTTCAGTATCGCATTAAGCAGAAATGTATATGTTTAATGAATAAAAGTGATAATAATATCCTCAAATATTCTATCTGTGTGACTCTCTAATCGGCCGGGAATGACCGAATAGACCGGAAAACATTCATTTTGTGGCGGAAATTATCTGGAAATGCTGCTTGATTTAAGCAAACCCAATTATATTTCACCCTCAACACTGGCAGACGTTCGTCACGGAATTTACCCATATATGTAAAAAGAAATTTAAAGTCCGAGTCTGTCTATGGTGTCATAATTATAGTGGAAAGTATAGTTTAATACTTAGGCCCACATGCTAAAGTGTGCCAAAAGATTTTGCCATGCATGAGCCCTGTAGTACATATTGGAAGAAAACGGATACGAGGGCATTTTTCTACAGATTTCTTAAAGTATCGTATATCCTGAAAGTTTGGAGATTATTTTTAAATGTGGGAAGGGGCACTCATAAACTCTCTTTCCCTGCTACCTCTATCTTGGTGTTTATCTAAAGCTAATATCCAAACAAAATTAAGCCAGGCCTTGCATAATTGCAACAGGACGTGAATTAGCTCTTTAAATACAGGTCTAAATTGATGGCCGATTTAAGATTTTGTCAACACTAGTGTAGGCTACATGTGTGTCTCTATGTTGAAATGTCACTCCACCCAGATTTTGTTCAGAGGCACTCAGAAGTACAGGATACGTTTCCTGAGTAAACTATAAGAAAAGAAACTGTTTGTTTATGTACACTCAAAAGTGCAACAAACGTTGGGTAAACCCCGAACGCGACAATACGATCCATTTACAGAAAGCATTCCATGATGGCAAAATATGATCATTCTTGATTTTGATCTTTAGTGTTTGATACGAAATCCGATATGTACAGTGCTTTGGCGATTTAGATAAATTTGATAACTTTAATTGTATCATTAATGTTCTATTATATATTAGGCATATATAGTACTAAAAATAAATACAAGACAGTGGACTGGCTGCTAGAAGGTAAGCAATTCCCTTTTCTGAACATGGAACCATTATGGAAATAGGAAGCAAGGTACACGTGGAATTGTTTTATGGCATGGCCTCAGTGTATGGTCGATGTTCACCGTGTTGATTGCCCACCCATTTGCTGTTGTACTAATCGCATTGGATGGACCGATGGTTTTTGGCCACTGTGTTCTCAGACCACTTATTTCCAGTCTTTCTCGTCACCCCGAATGGAAGCCTAGGGGACAGGCATTTGTTTCCTTGTGAAAGCATTCCGAGGACTTCGAATACCAATTTGTCCAGAGGAATCCAATGAAAAATTACCAAAAAAGTGTTCTAGGATCTATTCTTGCAGATTTCGAGGAGTGTAAATTTCTCATGAACAGGATTTGTATACCATGGAAATGAGATTGCTCATTCAAGCATTAAAATGGAATTAATATTCGGAATTGGTTATACCTTGCATGACAGGAACTTACCGTTAAATGCATGGCAGCTTTAGTATCCCAAATTCAGTGTAAGTTATCGATATAATTTACATAGAAAGTAAAAATATGGCACAACCATCGGCTGGTTGGTATTTTGAAAGATACAAAACCAAGAAGCACAGCTAATTAATATAATCGATGATAATTGCAATAGAAGGACTTTCTTGAGTCTATGTTCTGATACAAACAATTTAGTGAATGTGATAATACACATTAAAAGTGCTATACATTTGTAAAGGTGCTATATATTTGTACGTTTTTTGGCTATATATGTCGGTATTGAATATTGATATAAAATATATAACAAATTTAGCGTCCTGTTGATCGTCCGAATATTTGGCTGGAACATGGTCAGAACATTTATAAGTTTGTGCCCTCAACAACACACTTCCTGGCCAACATGAATAGAAGCTATAAAGTCGAGCATTGCCTAAAAGTATTCAATCTAAACTTGCCTCATTAACACATTATTCATGGGCAATGATCTCAGAATAGCTCTGGCAATTGTGTTAAATATAGTTTGATTAATTCTGTATGTAAATGTCGATTGACATAAATCCACCCCAGACAAATCATCACCATCTTCCGCCATTATACTCTCTCATCCATATCCCATGAATCAATTTCGACCATTGTCACAATCACTCTCATGCAGAAGTCATTATTGCAATTAAAAGTTGAATTGTTAAATTCCTAGAGGCCTAGTGTTGTTGGAAGTATAATAAACAAAAAGAAATAAGGACATACACATATACTCACTACACAGGAATAATTAATATCAGCTGCAAGAAGAAAAATGGCTTTCCTTTGGAAAACAATTGAAAAGAAATAGGAACAACGATCCATGTGAATCTAATTAACCTACACTGAAGGTGATGGCTTTGTAGTTAGTATTTTTAGAGTAATTGTGCTCGATTTATCACCCGGAAAAAAAGCGGTTGTATCCTAAGGTAATTCTGTATGAGGAAAAGACCCTGACAATTATCAATATCTAAGGTATGGCTAGAGTAGACATTGAGTGCCTAATATTTAGTTCCACAATAAGCTGATTGACAACTCATGGGTCTCATTATCTGAGGAGTAATCCACTTTGTAGAGCGCGCATACTAAAACTGGTCAACGTGAAGTGTGGTTTGGGAAAGGCATGAAATAATAGACTTACATTGGCATTAACCTTGCTGCTATTCATCATGGGCCACTCTACCGCCTAAACACAATTACACTTACTTGATGTAGGTTCCTTTTATCTAATCCATTAGTTGTTCTGTCATGGGTGAACAATCTTGTCCTTAGTCATGTCATGCCAGGATCGAAGGTTAACAAAAATTCTTAAGATGACCACAAATAAATATGCTGAATTCATATTCGTAGAGTCACGTTAATTGTCTTTAGCATTATTTTTTATTGTGTCACAATTATATTCATTGAATTAAAGTAGAGACAATGAGCGATATGAGTGTTGATCACTGAGGGAATTTATATATCTAGTTTCTCTAACAATCGGTTATTGTGATGTATATAGTACATTCAAAGGTTTATCATTTTGGTGCAATGAAGATGAGGTTAAGTCATATATAGTTGATATAAATTTAAGTAAGCTTCACCTTGCCTAAAACATCGATCCATCAGTGAAATTTGAAGAAAAGATACCACGGGGACATTTTCCGTAGTAATAAAATTAGTATGCATTGAAAAAGGAAGAGATATCAGACATGTCCTGAACACCAAGCTGGAATTGTCTTTATTTACATATTACATTCATCGTTTGAGGTAACGTTGATAGTTTTCGAGCTTGTGAATTACAGAAAGGCATCCAGAATAACATTTGTACAATACAGGTGCAAATGTGAGTTTTACATTTGTACGTTATCCTATCCTGCTTTGTGTTCATAGGCGGTGCCGCCTCGAGTGGCGAGAAGGGAGTTTGCTCCCCCGCCATCCAGCCGTTCTACAGCTAACTACCCTCCGTCACCAGCCATTGTGAGACCTTGGACATCCCTGAATAGAAAGATTCCACCTTCCAAGAGTGCCAAGACAGAAGCTCGCCCCAAAACTACACATGCACGGAGGCAAACACCTTTGTCAACACCTATTTCAACGGATAGTAAAGGCAAAGAAGAGTTAATTCAGAAGAAGAGACCATCGTCTTCAGTTATTTCAAGGCTGGAAGAAAAAACGAAGGATAATATCGTACCAGTTATCCAATTAAGCCCTAAGAAAAGACCATCAACTTCAATTCCATATGGCAAACCTAGAAATGTCCAGAAAAGTGTGAATGTGAATTTAAAATCCAAATCAATGTCGCAAATAACAAATGGGCCTGGGAGTGCCAGGCAAAGACAGGCTAAAGGGGAGTACATTGACACTTCTGGATTAATACCAACTACAAAGGACAATGATAAGGTACAGGCTCCCAAGCAGAAGGTGTCTGCTGCACTGGCACCAACAACCACTAACGGCTTAGCACACACACCAACACCAATACAACCATGGTGTGTTACTGAAATACCCGAAGAAGAGGATACCAACGGTCAGTATGATCTTTATCTTTTCCAATGATATATTTTAATACTATTTTAACGATCGCAAAATATGCGAGTGACCGAAAGTTAATTCTCACATTATCTTTAAATGTATAGGCAATGTTTAAAATAATCAAGCTCTAATCATTTTGTATACGGGATGCTGAACATTGAATAATATTGATTTACATATGACCAATTAAACCCAAACAATTCATACTATTGGCTGGGTGAGATGCAATTGGCAAACTGATGTATGTATCATTACGTACTCTGAAAAAAATGAAACTCTGCTCTCCAAATGTACTTGTAAAATTGTATGAAATTGTCTTGTTTCTTTCTTGATGACTACGAAATTGGTAATTTTTATCAGACAGTTCATAGAATTAATTAACGATTGAGAATGGTTCGAATTGAACAGTTCTAATGACAAATAGCTAATATTTGTAAAAGCATGCCAAATACGACGTTTTTAGTGCTGAAATTAAGTAGAATCAGCCCTTGTAATTTAATTGTCCTTCACCAGGCGGCGTCGATTACGCGATTCTGCCGCTACTATTGGCATAACTATTTGCTCCGTCATCCGCTGGTTCAAGCCTCAACCTTTGTTATTTATAATGGTATGGACTTCTAATTTTCAAATATGCTAAAGGGTTAGTAATGTTGGTTTCAGGTTTAGAAGGGAAGTGAAAATCTCCACTTGCTTGTAAGTTCTTTCGAAGACGACTAGCCTATAGTTATATGATACATGGAATACTATTTCATGAAAGGTTATTGAAGTTGATTTCATTTTCATATGATATTGCTACATATTCAGAGCCTCCGAAACCAATGCATCACGAAAGGAGACTAATAAAACAACAGTCATCCCCATCCCTTTGGTCGATGGTCACTCCCAAAAAGGCCATATTAAAACGGCAGAATACCCAACCAACCTTGAATATCCCCACACCCCTGAAATCTCCAACAACACCGAAAGCTACTATCAGAATAACCACTTTAACCCAACCATCAAGCCGTAAAAGAAAAGAAAAACAAGATCGCCATCAGCCGCTCCTGCTGGGACCCGAGAAGGGATCATCTGGAGAATTGTTTCAGATTCTCACCACAAGGGGGAAACCTCGTTTGATAGTTGGTATGTCAGGTGGCGCTGGTGTGCAGAGCTTGTTTGGTTCTGTGGGTTCCAGCGGGGCCCTATGATATGGCTTTTGTGATTTGCAATCTAACATCACCAGCTTTTCCCCCAGTTTGTTGCAACTTATTTTACGAAGACTTGGTGGTTCACTTGCTTCACCTACTGGCACCTTCGCTTAATTAAACATTACTTGGAGGCGGACCGGGAGACATTCTAGTTTGCCTGTCTTTGTAATTGGTTTGTAAGATAAATTAAAAAATAAAAAGTGGTCTATTTTCCAGAAATTCGAAGTTTCTTAATGAACACTTTTTGATTCAATTAATGATGAGACTGGATGCATAACTTCCTGGTTGTATATGAAACACATGAAATGAATGAAAAATACTTATAGAATTATATTATATGTATAGTGGGGGATCGATATGTTTTTTTTTTGTTCTTGCAAAAGTTTGTTTCCAGCCGTCTAGGTTCTTACAGTGCTAAGACATGTTTAATCAAGTAAAGTAGAGTTAATAAGGACTAAAATAAGCGTTCATAACATTTAAAGCATTCCGAGTCTCATATAATAGCAGAGGAGGTGGTTGAATAGAGGGGGTGACATTTTACCCTTTGACATAAATGGAATCAGCCTACCCCCACCCCCATGCAACCTCCCCCCCCCCCACTCCGAAACATCTAGGCTGCTCACTTGATTACGTTAGAACGCTTTAGCTTCAACACCTCTGGTAATCAAGTTGCTACTCTTAATTTTTGCCGGCGCCAATAATGTGTGTATCCCTTTCGCGTCCAGACATTTGGATCGATGTTCTACTACGTCTTTTGAGCTCTTTGTTTCGCACTAGAATCGCTAATGAGAGTTTGCAAAAGCTAGCGTGATAGGGTTTGTTATACAGTTTGTACACCTCTTGAAAAAAGTGCTTCAATAACATAATGAGTGTATTGGTAATGGGGTTTTGGCAATAGTTAGCAAATGGCATCACCGGTGGTAGCAGCGGGTAGGGGTACGCCTTGGACACTTACAAGGCCGGTCTTCGCATTAACTGGTGAGTGATAGATTCCAAAACTGTAAATCACTTAAATATTTTCAAAGCTTATAAATTGTGGATTTATGGATAGGAATTTTTAAAATATATTTTTTTGTGTTGAAAATCAGGTTTGTTGGGTGGTTTTTCAGTTAGATCCATAGAGGCCTTTCTTTAAAAATACACAATCAAAACGTTAAAGCGAACCGTTATTCGGTTGTCGTATTTAATAAACCCACTTTTCTCTTGATCAGCTGACCACCAAAAGTATGGTGCAGGGGAGTGTTGGGGTGAGAAAATGTAACCATGCACTGACGTGTGTATATATAGCTCGAGAATGTAAATCCTTCGTGAAATAGCAAGTTCTTATAACCTCAGTGCTAGTTTTGCCTGAAGCATTACATTTTCCTCTTAACATGTTTGCTCTCTCTGCTGCCTCTACATAGTGTTAATTACAAAGTTTTCTTTCGAATCACATTAAATCCCCCATGGCCCAAACGATGCACACGTCTTCCAAAACAAATCCTGGTCGGTGCGTGTTGCATAACTCGATTTTATTGCATCGCCAAAGGCAAAAACACATATTGACTGTATCTTTGGCTGAGGGCAGCCTCAAGTTGTGCTAAACTGCACAATATTTACTCTTTCTTTTAACTGCAAACCCCAAGCATGTTTTGGTTGCGATTAGGCGGAGAGTAAGCGTCATAAATGTAAAATTATATCACTTAAAAAATAGTTCCATATCAGCGCTTCTGTAATTGGGTCTGAACAAGCGTAATTTCATGTTTGGTTCAATATTGTCTTTTATAGTAGAACTGCTACTATTATTTCCGAATTTCCCCCGTTAGACTCCTACATACACCTGATTATTTTTCAAGTCACATTACTTAAGATCACATCCTCCAAACATTTGTAGAACGTAACAGAAATATATATGATAGAAGTTTTAAAAATGCATTAGATTAATGGAGAGGTCCAAAAAAATTAAACAAATTAAAACAGGTATTAATTGATACTGTAAGTCAGACATGTATTCCCACGCCAGGAAAGATTAAATTTAGATTTAGATGCTTAGCTAGGTATGATTGGAACAACTGCTATAAGCAGAAAGCAAACTGGATTTCCTGTCAAATATTCTTATGGAAATATATAATGATAAAGTTCATTCTTCCGGAAATAGAAGTCATATAGTAATTATGCCCTGTACATGTACCTGACAGTGTGGATCCATAATGACTGTATGTATATACGTTTGTATAACAAACTGTGCAACTATGTGCATGGTCGAGGAAAACAAGGGTGAATGTAATTCATTTATGCTTTGGAAAATATTTGAGTAGCGATTCATAGTAACAGCGTTATATATCACTATGTCTAGCTTGCCTGTGGCACAATTGCACTATAGCCGGCCTATTTGACACACCGTTGTTTCCACAGAGTTTATGCTCGAGCCTATCACGAGTTTATACCCCTACTTATTTGTCAATCAACCATTTAAGAAGGAGGCTCTGTTCTACTTAACCTAAAACGATTAATTCTCAGCTGCTCCATTTTCTTTAGGATTATCAGCCAAAAAGCTACATGTTGAGCTGCATGTTGTGCCTTCAAAATAGCACGAGAAGGGTATCAGAGCTTTGCGGCAAACTTCCTCATACAGTGGTTTTCCACCGAAGGAAGAGATGTACTATTTTTTGTTTTAATTCTATTAGCTCGGGGAGAGTATGATAGGAAACTTGAGGTCTTCAAGTATGGAACGACTAGTTGGGGTTACTATTGGATGCTTGTCATTCACAAGTATATAATTTCATATTTTATTTCATCACAAACATTGGCGATATATACTCCATCTCTTTATCCAAGATATCCCCTCAAGATTTTTTGTTTTCCTTATTACTGTACATTGTACAAATGTTCACCTCGTGAATCAAACCATTAAATTAAACAGCAAGCAATCAGCTCCGAACTAAACAAAATACCTTACCAGGTGATACAATGTGCTTGGAACTTAATTCGAATAATCCTCTTTTCCTTGAAACCTCTATGGTTTACATCTCTAATATAATTATTAAACCTGATGTAAGACCACGACTGATTCATCGCCTATCCATTTTGTAAACAGGTGTAGTGTTGACACCTTCCCATGATCAAACGGGGGTAGGCAGAATAGATTAGACCCCAACTAGGAGGTCATGTTTGACTACCAGATACGAGCCCTTGATTCCTGGTAGCCAAGATTTTTTTCACTGCCGTAATTAAAGACCCATTGAACTTGTAAATATTGGCAAACAACTTAAGTCAACATCGATGTGCCCCTATAAAATAATTTAGCGGCGTTTTCTCCTACTTATGCATCGCACATAACCCACGAATAAGTAAACATTCTCCTTCATGGTTAGAAAAGCCTTTCTTCCGTGCATATGCATATTTAGGGCTATTAGACCATTTAATTTGATTTCAATGTCAACTGTGAAAAGGCGCATTATTCTGTAGGAAGTAAAATCAAGAATACAATTATTCATTTTTGAATTTATCCTCAATGGTATGTAGGAGCAGCCTTAATCAAATACTTGCCACTATTACTTAATTATAATGACTTGAACCTCTTCCAAAATCCATATTCCTAGATATTGGTAGGCGAAGTGTTAGATAAACGTTACAAGTACAAATCGATGTAAAATGACGTCCCTTTTAAATATCAATACTTCGGACCAAAGAAATGTAAAATGTTATGACACTTTAGAGATCGAATTGCTCCTTATTCCATTTCTTGCTTCTGTTTGCCATGTCCTCTTCTGCCATTAGTCTCAAATTTGCAAGCTCGTTCAACTTCAGCCGCTCTCCCTCGGCCCACATAAATTCTATTAGAACCAACCATACTTGGCTCTACCAAAGAGGGAAAGAGACCTGGCTCATATTTGTCTAACTGCTACTAAAGGTTTCCTGGTTCTTTCACAAGCACGGAGCCTCCGTTCGGATTTGTTGTTCCACACTCCGAAGAAGCTTTAGTTTCTCTCCTAAAAATGTGGGATATTGCAAGCTTATAACATACAAATAGAGCAACAGTTCGTACGAGGATCAAAACAGATCAAAGATAAAAATGGATAGCAACCGTTAAACACTGGATGATTTTCTCGCGATAAACGCAAAGATATCAAACGCTGTTCCTAAGATAGAAGTAGACGTTTGAAAATACAACTCAGTGTGTACATTGGCATGGACATACTGGAGGATACGACATTCTTCATTGTCATAATTTGTCAGGTTTTACGTCTCTCCATGACTGCACTTGTATATATATTTGAATATACACCCTGCACCAAGTCAAGATTCAATGGCAGCGGACGATCAGAGGGGTCATTAATCATTTTAGGACTACTGTGATCTGGATTCCACAATTCCCATTGTAGGAGCCTATTATTTGGATCAGCGCATGTGGAGTTTAGCTATTACTTATAGGATTTATATGTACAAATCCAAGGATCTGTGGGAGATACAAGCTTTAGTCACTTTGTATGAGGTTGTTGAAGTCACAAGTTGGCCACTTTGTTTCAAGCTGTGCCGCTCGCACAGAGATATACTAATATAATCGGGCTTCATTCACGACCCACGGCGGGGGACTATCATAACTGAAGGCTTCAAACAATTACACTGTTTATTTTTTCATATAGTGCAGCGTCATTATTCCGACACCTCACTTGTTAGTTCAATCCACAGGGAGGTTTGCCTCTCATTGCTTGAAGAAGAGCCATATAATTCCCAATGTTGCAAAGCTTATTTTTCTATGGTGCTTTAGAAATACATGTAAATTAACTTTTTTATGTCTTCTCGCATTTTACTAATTACTTTATTGGCAATTTAGCTATATTATTGACCGCCATAAAATACGGCTTCCATGATTAAAGAGACTTTGCTACCTAACAATTTCATGAAATCTAGCGTAGTTCTTCATCGATGACTTTTGCAGTCTTGGCGTAAGTACATTGGATAATGTACAATTATAATTATTGTTGAGAGAACGCCACAAGGCATATATATGACTACTTATATGAACATTTTGAAAGTATACTCAAGCTGACTTCATGTAGATGTTATGTCTATTGGAAGTTCTCTTTCCTGGATAAGTGTTTACCAGAGTCTTTCCTAGTCAACATAATTTACAAGAACGTTTTTAAAAAGTGAAAGAAAGTCAAAATGTCTAGTGACGAAGGGACATCAGCAGGACAATGTATGTCCCCTGTTCAAGACAGTACAGCCAGTATAAAAGTACCGACAGGGACACCTGAATCTTTACCAACTGATGGCTTAAGGCGAATGCCATCAACCCTTGGCTCTGCTGGGGTTTTTCTCACTTCTGTTCGCTCTCATTCAGAAACTAGGCAAGCTCCTAATGGAGAACATCTTGTTGAGACTCAGTCGTTGTCTTCCTCGGAGGAAGAGGTGGAGGTTCAAATCACGGACAGGCGACGTTCAAGAAGAATCTCAAACAAACCACGACAGACATTAGACAAATGGGTAGATGGACCAGCAGTTAATTCAGATGATTACGATACCGACCTTGAGGAAGATTTCCCACCAGGTAAGCTGACACATGTATTTAACTTGTATGAATCGACATGATTCAGAAAGCCATTATCAAATTCGATGCATACTTCTGCAATATAAATAACTAAGCTCAACACAATGCTCACCCTGAATTTGTTTGTTCTCTTATCTCTTAACTTAGAAGATACAACAATGAGAACCGAGTATCTAGAATTAAAGTAAACATGTGCTTGCTAGAGGTTAAAATATATGCAGTTTTAATTTTAAGAAAACATTTTGAAAAAGTACATGTACTGTGCTCTGGCATGGATTGATAATAATAAACTTTTATTGTTCATATACAGTCATTCTTCAATAGCATACCCTTCTGTTCAAACTTGATATTCTGCCAAATCTCATGATATCTTACTCATCCAGATAGTTCCTGGTTCTATTGATACATGAATGTTTCTCATGCATTCAATATTACATTTGGTATGCTACATCAATTCTATCTATCTATCTCTAAAGACTTGATAGTTATTTTTAGATATTTGATATTGATGTAAATAACAATTTGAAATAAAACTAATTAACTGTAGAATTGGTTACATAGTTTACCATTGCTGACACAACTCTTTCATTCTCCATTGGTCGCTGTTAATTATTGGTTCACGGTGAGTGTTTTTCCTCGTTTATAATGAGGTTAATGGCAGCTATTCATCCCTGCATTGCACCCTGTCATCCCTCTCAAAATACCTACCCCAGTGAAATAATTCCACAAATACTTACGCGAAATGTATATTCACTGACATTGAACACACTTCTGTTCATTTGTAGTTGTTCAATGACATATTTTTTGTTTATCTTTTTTATTTTAGTTTAAATTGTTTATTCAGAAACATGTATTATAAACAGTAGTTCAATATTTTCAACATGACCTGTTACACTCAACATGAGGTTCTAAATTGTCCTTATTTGATTCAGAACAGCCAATACTCCGTTTCTCTGGGTTTATTTTCAACATGACCTGTTACACTCAACATGAGGTTCTAAATTGTCCTTATTTGATTCAGAACAGCCAATACTCAGTTTCTCTGGGTTTATTAAATAAGGTTCATCGTATCTGACCCTTTTGTTTTGGAAAGGCAAACAAATTATGGTCACTGATAGCTCATTCTATAGATACATTCAATTCAATTCAACATATTATTTATTTGTGCCACATTAAAGTTATAATATATATCAGTTTTGCTTTTTGAAACAACAGTTTAAATGAGCAATGTGCAAACGAAGAGTAGAGAAAATTGGAAATAAGTGTACCTTTCTGATACCTTCAAGTTATTACCCCCTGCAATTATTTTATTTCTTCCTTATTGTATGTGATAGATGATCATTGTGTATACTGTGGAACCTTTACTTGACATCTTTTATGAGACACCCCGAGTGACAAACTGACCTGATCCCTGAAAATGGTCTTACTAACGTCATTTATCATTCATATATCCTTCCTATCAATGTACCACCCCTGTTTGTTTTAGTAACAGCCATTAGCCAAATTCGACGATAGATCTATAAGATATCTAAAACGTAACCAATACACGATTCCTCATAACAGGTAGAACTATTAGTAACAAATAGAAAAAGACTATCAGTCCTCTCTATTTTGAATTTCTGCTCATCAACTATCTAGAGAGATTAATTAACGTATGCAGTTAAATATCATGAAACATTTTTAATACATAGATATACATAAATTACTTTTTTCAATTTTTCAGAACAAGAAACCGTAATCGATGCGACTGGAGCATATTTTTATGAAGATCAATGTCGGAAGAAAGGTCGGTGTGTCTTTCATAGCAATTTATAATTACTGGCATTTTAATTTTGTTATGATTGAACTGAAAAAATATAATGATGAGATGGGTAATGTTGTCGTTAAACATCTATTGTTTAGGCGTTGTACCAGCCAGGTATCTCTTGGAGAATATGGGGGAAGGCAATCTTAGGATGCGACATCATTACCTCGGTGGTCAAGGGACAAAACCATTAGCTCAAGCATTGAAGGTATGTCATGATACTTAGATTACAACGCTTTGCATTAAAAAATACTTTCTATGTTTCTAGTTGAAATTTAGAAACTGGGAAGATGGTTGAGGAAAAACTATATATACATCTTCAAACTATTAAATATGTATTTTCCTGTTGTATAGTGCCATGAAAAGAACATTAAATCATGACATGGCATTTCTAAATTTCAGAGAAACACAATCACAGAAGAGATCGATCTGAGTGATAACTATATTGAAGGTCAAGGGGCAGCAGCCTTGGCAGATACCTTAAAGGAAAACATGTTCATAGTCAATCTCGTAAGTATACTGTGAACGCTTTAGAATGACCCATTTCAGATATGTCATCATGTCTTCTCCATTTTGCAACATTTAAATATAACAATGTTGGGAGTTATGTAATTGTTTTTATCACAACGACCTTCTTTCTCTTTAGAACGTATCCAATAATTTCATTCGGTCAGAGGGAGCAGAAAAAATGGCAGAAATGTTAGAGGCAAATACAACTTTAAAGACTTTATCATTACAAGGTATGTAGTTCATCCAACGTCTGACAGAAACCAAGCAAGTTTCATATGGCACGAGTGGTGTTTAGTTAAACACACAACCCTGACAGACAGATTAATAATATTATTCTGATATAGATTGGTATTAACTAGTCATGAATATTCAAGCCCGAGCGCATGCTGAGACAAACAAAGTTGCACTTTCCTCGACGGTATCTATATTTAATAATATTGTTAGAGGAAATGTCAAGTCTCTGTGTATATGCTCCTTCGACCCTCTGATGCATTAAGACGTGAGGGACGTGATATATCCATAGTAGCAATGATTATTTGGTTAATGTCAATATGATCAAAGGCTTCCGCCATATCGAAATATCAAGTATATTACCGTATCAGTCATTGTGCGAAAATGAATCGTAAATTAAATCAATGCTATGACAGTCATCGATATCAAATACCATACATGTGCCTTCTAACAATTCATTGTTTCTTTTTGTGGCGATTTGGTTTTATTGTATCATAATACTCATCCCGTGAGTCACTGTACTACGTCAAAACCACCTTAGCCAAGATCATAATGAATGAAGGTCCATGAATCTATATATTGCTTTTATTCAGGTAATCAACTATCTGATCAAGATGCCAAGCGGATATCCGAGGCTCTTAAGAATAACATGTCTCTTTCATGCATGGATCTTAGTCACAATCAGTTCGGCGAAGTTGGGGGCGTTTGCCTCGCTCAGGGAATTGTAAGTATTTCTATTAATGATGACAACATAACATTTAAAATAATCTATTAAAACTCTGATAGATCCAGTCAATATTCCTATTTGAAAGATACATCAGCAATTGAGGGGGCCACTAAAATAATCAAAGGTTCATGTTGAAAATTTATCAAGATATTCCCCTCTATACTGCTCACAAAGGCAAATAGTTTGAAAAAAAAATGGTTCTCATTAACCAACCTATCGTTTTATTTGCGATCGTCCATTTTGAGTGCATGCTTTGAATAATTCTAGCTGCTATATAATTCCAGGCTGGAAATATTGGTCTTGCTGATCTCGATCTAAGTTGGAATTGCCTTCGAGAAAAGGGTGCAGTTGCCATAGCTAAGGCATTAGGGGTAAGCCAAAAACGATTTTCGGAACTACCTTTAATCAATATTGCTAAAACGTGCGGAGGTGCTTATAAGTAAACTTAACAGTATGAAAACAGTATGAAAACATTTACACATTCAAAAACGTTAATATATGAAATTATATTTTTAAATCTACATTCTATCAAATGAATGCTACTTTTATTTCCATCAGTATTCAATTCATAATACAAAAGGCTGGGAAATGTGTCTACCTTCTAGAACTATACACGTCTTCCAGGAAATCCAGAAATAGATTATTACCTAATCAACTGGAGGAAGGTCTAAACAAAACCATGTTGCTCATTCTCATTTGTAGAAAAACACGGCGCTGGAGATTCTCGATCTCTCATGGAATGGTCTAGCATATGTTGGGACGGTAGCTCTGGCCTCTGCCCTGAAAATGAATAAATCGCTCAAGGTTCTTGATATAAGGCAAGTGCACGCCTCCCTCACAAATCCTAATAACGGTTTCTAGGCAATATCAAAGCCTTCATAATTCAGAGATTGTCAAGGTCCAATATATTATTAGGGGTTATTTCTCGCCTGCCAAAACTATTGATAGTAGAGTCAATCTAAGCTCAAAAATAGCCCTACCCTGAACAAATTGCAACAAAACGTTTTATGGTTGATTCTTGTACTATCAGGTGTCCTGAACAACATATCAAAAGTAGGACAAAATCGGATCACAGGAAAGTCCTCAAAAACGCAAAAACAAAATGGCCACCCCTTCTAATTTTAGTTACCATAATTTAGGGTAAAATCAACATGAGTGCCATATCTCAGCTCCTAATGATAGTATAGCCATGTATAATACCTCTTTTATTATGTTTTAGGGAATGGGGAATCCATTTCTGCAATAGTTATTCAGTTAAAAGGTCATTTTCAAGGTCAAAATCCAATATGGCTGCCAAATGGAAACACAATTTTCTCAACAGCTATTAGCAAATATTATATCTCAGCAGCTATACCACCATATATATAATATCACTTTTCCTAGGTTTTTATATATGAGAATAACCTTTCTGAATCATGTTTCTGTTTTCAGGTCATTTCCAGGTCAAAATCCAATATGGCCACCACCTCAAAATGAAAATATCATATCTCAGCTCGATTTAGCACTAGATAGATGTGTAATACTATTTTATTTAGGTTTAAAGGTATAGGAAATCCATTTTTGAAGTCATTTTCAAGATCAAAACATATTTTATAAATTTAGGCCTTTCATTTAAATGAAGATGAGACCATTCAATCCTAAAATCATATATTTTTTAACTATATTCTCCTGACATTGTGCACAAACAAGCTTGTGTTTCTTTTTTTTAATTCTTTTGATATCACACTTAATCTAACTATATATGCCAATATAAAGCCAGAAATTAACAAAATGTATGAAAAAACACTTAAACCTAGCTGAAATAATGACTTATACTTGTCTGTGCGCTATGTATTTCCCGCTATCTACCCAAATTAGTATTTATGAGAAAACGCAAATTTGTAGCACAGTTGACAACTCCTGGGTGACCACAGGGTGCTCTCTCTCTGAGGTTGGGGTGATTAAGTCACTCACCTATAAATAGCCACCATCACCACCACATCAGTCACTCTCTAGTACTCCAGGGTTGGGAAAGAGAACTTGTGTTTCTATATTTGACTCAATACTATTATAGGTCTGCCAGTATTGCATACTGCTCTTGTTCTGCCTTCATACTCCTGATATAGTACAGTATATGTATACAGTATACATTATATGTATAGAGTATATGTACTTCATCTCACCTTTTATTTGACTTAATTTCTTTCCTTAGTGTTGTTAGACACATTGTATGGTTGCATTTAGCACCAGGTTTTATCTAGAGCCAGGTCCACATATAGCCTTTTATACCTAAGTCTGTCAACTCTAATACTATCAATTATTTAGCCCTACACAGGGATTTACATTTACATTAAGTACAGTGCTACCACTTGTACTGCATGGTGCACTTCACTAATACTAAATTATTACTACATTTTTCATTAGTTTCCGGTCTGGCTTCCATGTGATAAGACGCAGTAGCCAATACTGGGCTGGCCTAGGCTCTGATCTTGTGATAGAGCAGACATTAATGCACTAACTAAAAAGCCAAGGGGGCCTAACACGAGGAAGTGGAATGACAGTGCACTAAAGAGCAGTTTGGACTGTCTTCCACTGTGTCATCCTCTTACAACATTGCAATGCAAGATCTGACCACAATAAGCTACACAGCACGTGAATAACATAAGGAGCTATCCACCTCTAGAGTGAGTAGAGATGAGGCTGACCTGAAAAAACTTGCAGAACAGTTCAATAGTTTCACACCATTTGGGGATGATAAATCACTACATAATGTTATTACAGGGGTTCATGCAAATGAGAAGGTCAATGTTGACAATCTGTTTACAGTAGTTGTTATTTCTAGCTGTTTCGCAGACAGGTGAACTCAAACTAGAGGAAGTGATCAACTATGAACTGGGTCCATATCCTATGTCTTTGTTTGAAGCAAAAAACATCTTGGGCCAGTCAGATAAGGCACAGCTGGCACAGGCAATAAAGAACTATGCCACCACCAAGTCAGACAATGCTATGCCACAGACAGTCCCAGTGACAGATCACTATGTTTTGGATGGAGGATCACTTCTGCACCACTTAAAGTGTACAGAGGGATGCACCTTTAGCTCAATTGCAGATGATTATGCCTGATTCACTGTCCAACACTATGCTAGAGGCAGTGTTGTTTTTGATGGGTATGGTGCTGGCCCAAGCATAAAGGACTGCATGCATCAGCGTCGGGGTAGAAATTGGAATGCCAACAAGATGAACAAAAATGGGGCAACAAAATTTGTTGGGAAAAAGGAAGTCTTTCTGTCAAATGAGGAGAACAAGCAGGCAATGATCCAGCTCATAATAGAACATTTGCAACACAAAAACTGCCATGTTATTCAAGCAGAAGGTGATGCAGATGTTACTATGGCAAAAGCAGCAATCACAATGTCTGCTTTCAAATCCACCACCCTCATTGGAGAAGACACAGATCTCCTTGTACTCTTGCTGTACCATATAGATGTAAGAAACTGCACTGAACTTTATTTCTGCTCAGACAAGTTAAAAACATCTGCCTATAATATTAAAGTCATAAAGCAGATACTTGGTGATGAAGCTTGTAGTAATTTGTTGTTTCTCCTTTACTGGGTGTGACTCACCATCCAGAGTATTTGGTATTCGAAAGAAGACAGGGTTTGAAAGAATTGTCAAGAATCATAAAGAGATCAAAGACTTCTCAAAAGTCTTTTGTTCACCAGAACAATGCAAGGATGATGTGGCATCCAATATTGTTGTAGGGCAATAGTAGCTTTGTTTAATGGAAAACAGACTGATTCTCTGGCATCTATCAGGTATAATATGCTTTGAAAGAAAGTTGCAAGAGCTAAGACTTTTGTCACACCAGAAAGACTGCCACCAATCACCTCGGCCTGTATATTTCACTCCCTGCGGACTTACTATCAGGTTATGGAGTGGATTGGCAGGAGTAATGAAATGGAGCCATCTGAGTTGGGATGGAGGGTAGACAAAGGAAAACTCATTCCAGTGATGACAGACAAAAGCCCTGCTCCTGATGTACTAATCCAAATGGTTAACTGTAACTGCACAAGAGGGTGTCATACTCTAAGGTGTACCAGCAAAAAGCATGGGCTGGAATGCACCAGTGCATGTGGCCATTATCAAGTTGACATCTGTGATAATATGACCAATCAAGCTGTGAATGAAGATGATGATGATGAACAAGACATAAATTTGGCCAATTTTTAGGTTTCCAATGACCACCATCTAAATTACTATGGTCCAACATTCTAAATAGATAAGTGTCTAAATAGGTCTTCCGTTGAGTGCCTGATTCTTGTTTTGAACTTTTAGCTACGTTACAAGGTTACTAAGGTTTTCTAAATAGCAGAAGTTTGCATAATATAATATGATAGATGAGATGGTAAATAAGAGGTACAATAGTTTATGATGTTTGAAATGGTTGATGACTACATATGATTCTCATAAAGTATAGCTTTTAGTTCAGGGTTAGGTAATGTTGAGATTACCTTTCTACTTCCCTGGGTGTACAATAATGATACATATATAAACTGAGATTTCGATAACTGAGTATCCTTTAACTGGTTTCAATAACAGTGTTTGCATTAACAGTAATGGAGAAATAGCACTGGTAATGAGTTGTCAAGGGGATGGTCAGGTACTAAGATAAGTTACCCTTCCATCTTATAACAGTATAGTGGAGATACAGCATGGATGATGAGATGTCTAGGGCATGGTCAGATACTAAAACAAGTTACCCTTCCATCCCTAGAGGTGTCTCAATTCGGGCAGAGGAGGGGGCATACTTGTGTGTTTAATACGCAAACTGAATTATATATATATATCTAAGACACATTTAAGGTTGAAGTAGGGTCATCATCTCCATTGAAGTAAAATTCAGAAATTGCTTTTGATCTAAAAAATGACATGGAATTATATATGGACCTAGTGCTAATTGGAGTTTAGGTATGATATTTGATTTTCCTGGCAGCAGGCATAGAGAATTTTGACCTTGAAAATGACCGTAAAGCAGAGAAATGACTTCAGAAATGGAATCCTCATACCTGAAAACCTAGTTAAAGAGGTATTATACATGCATCTAGTCCTAATAGGAGATGAGATGTAAAATTCTTGTCTCTCGGTGGCGGCCATATTGGATTTTGACCTTGAAAATGACCTTGAAATAAAAAATACATTCCAAAAATGGATTCCTTGTGCCTTAAAACCTAGAAAAAGTACCATCATACATGGATATAGTGCTAACAGGAGCTGAGATATGACATTACATGTAGATTTAGCCCTGTGTTTTGGTGCCTAAAATCACCTGTGGCAGCCATTTTTATTTTTGCGTTTTTTTGTACTTTCCCGTGATCTGATTTTGTCCTACTTTTGATATGTTGTTCAGGGCACCTGATAGTACAGGAAAAACCAATAAAATGCTTTGTTGCAATTTGTTCAGGGTAAAATCCTATATTGACTCTACTATGAGGAACAACGGACAAGTAGCAGGATAATTCCTCCATTTCACTCCTTTCCTGAACCAAGATTTCTTGATTTCACATGCAAATATTAGGTTTTCAATCTCCAATAATAACTGCCAGTAATTATTTTTGGTGATGAACACGCGATATCAATCCCTGGTCATGTTTAACACGTTATCTGAGCATCTGCTTCCTAATTATTATGCCCAAGTTTACATTGACTGATACACATTGACTGGTTATTGCATCCAAATGATACACATGTTGTTACATTTAATGAATAATAAAAACTGGTAACCTTTTATGAAATGCATTAGGGTTCAATGAAAACGACCGTTCAGTTCTTATGAGTAATGTCAATAATCATATTTACAGCAACAATCGCTTGAATCCCGAAGGTGCTATAATTTTGGGTAGATCGCTGTCGAAAAACATAGGACTTGAGACATTGTTGGTACGTAAAAGTTTTCTCTTAAATTACTGTGTGCAAACTAGTATTTAGATATATTTCTATTTCTCCCGGCGATTTCTGGTGTTTCTGTTGGAAATATTTATAACAATAATTATGATTCAATCCAAAGTCTATTTTAACGTATTCCCTTTTTCAAATAGATGGGCCTCAACCCAATAGGAGCAGAAGGAGTCGAAGCAGTCTTAAAAGGAGCAGCAGCACACCCTAGATTAAAATTATTAGGCATTGAAAACACTATGGTGAGTCTATGTGCAGATCGATCTTCTTCTGATAACGCATGACTACTGTATTGTTACATGCAGTATGGTTCTGGGTATGTGGTGCCCTCTACGGTTGAGTCAGGCAAACTGTACGTGACACCATTGTATTGCTCGCACTCCCAGCTGTTTTTGCTATTAACAGCATTTAATCTTTACAACAATTTAACAATTGGTTTACAGAAAATTATTACTTTTCTTCCCAGTTGCTTTCCCCACGTCTGCTCGAGAGATGTAAGAAATAATTTCGGAAATTATTATATTTCTTTTGATACAGAGCCTTCAGGATATTTGTAAAATTCATTCTTAGTTTAGGAAAAATATTTTTGGAAGAGTATCGAAATAGTTTATTATGAATTGATCTGCCTAATTGATGTTTTTGTTATTTAATTCAAAGCAGTTTTAAAACGTTTGAAATCATATTTTTAATTGGTCCTTCTCCTCCTAATTCATAATAATATTATTTCTCTAAATATTTGTGATAATTCTCTTCGAAAAGAAGACCCACGCGTGAAATATTTAGAAAGGTTTGTTCTCATTCCCTTTAACATTCCTGTACAGGATCTTTCAATGGAACCTCGATTGACTGAAATGGTAAAGTCCCTTCAAGAATCTCGGGATATTATGATAATGGCCACAACGGGACCCCCACAATCGTCGCGGGTAAGAAACATATTATATATATCAGGTCAATATAACTCATCTGGTTTATAAATTAAATGTAACATTCATGGTTAGATAATCATAACCAGTTCACACTTCAGTAAGTCTAGATACAAAATCTCAATTTTCAGAGGCAGAGTACTTTGATGTTTTTAACTTCCATGTTACATACAGATTTTTGAACTCATTTCAGTCAGTTGTAGAACATATTAAAATTCCACCATCATTTGAAGAATAAGTAACATAAAATCTCACTACAAATGACATTTCAAGCGTCTGACACACTCAACATAAGGGTCTAGTCCACAAAGCCGATTCTCATGCGGTTTTGCGCAGCAGAGGACCATTTTGCACTAAATTCCGTGAGGAATCGCATGAATATCGGCTTGGTGGACAAGGGCCTTTACACTTGAAAATGTGCTTTGATAAGGATATCTACTTTGATAAAGATGTCTAGCTAGTGTTCATAACTTGTAAGAAAACAAGTACATTTAGTTAGGGTATTCTCGAATAACACACTCTATCATCCTATATTTTGTAGACACAGGTAATTATCAAGCAAATGATCAGACGTCTCCTTTTTGCACTATACATTTTGCTTCTTTTTGACGTATTTTCCCAAATGCACAGAATAATTTTCATTGTCCGATTCCTTATACTTGCACATACTGGGCATTTTTGAAGCATCAAAGGTATACTTGATCATTTCTTTGCAATGATTTGTTTTCTTTGAAGAGTAACTTCATGAAGATGATCTAATTAAGATAATGAATTTTGTTTATACAGCCAATATTCCTTTAATTTTCAAATCAATATCGTTGTGGAAGATTGTATACAACAATCATCTTGGGAAAATACTTCCTTCAAATCATTGTTATGTTTATAGATGTACATATAGTTTATACGACCTAATCTCGTAGAACTAGATGGTTCCTGCTACATATTTAATCACAAATACTTTACCTTACCTTTAAGATGCCTCATGTTCTAAAGCGATAGATGTAAATGGTCATTCTCCTTCATTTCGATGCTGTATTAAATATTATTAACAACGCAACACTTACAAAAATATAGGATATTAGACAATAATCCATAGCCATGCCTCTATACCAACGTAATATCGTATACCACTCCGACCTATTTCAGAACATATCAACCATTTCACACCTTCCCCTTTTGTTGTGTATTCCCTTCATAGTGAAGTAGAAAATAGTAGTTCCATTTTGAATCCTTTGGATTTACATGTGTATTGGTGTTCTATTAAACTTGTAGTTCTAATTTGAACTATCCCTCCAAACATGTTCCCAATTAATGCACACATTTGTGAATAAAGGTAAATTAATACATTCTTGTATGACCGATGCATGAGGATTACAATTTTAACACACTTAAGCTTAACACCAAAATAATGGAACATGTAGCAGTTTTTCACCTGTGTATTTCTTCAATAGAAATGACAAAAACACTATTTAGATGACAATTGTAGGGTACAAATAAGGCACTTTCTCAGTCAAGTTCACGAACAATGAAAACACATAGAGTACCTGTTTCACTCAATTAATCATTAGCCATAAGCACTGAATTCTAAATGTTACCCTCAGATTAATCCTGCCGCGTGTTTCGACATTATAGCCAATGTAGTGTTTTTCAATATTTTGGCGACGTACAGATCAATTCCACAGTACTTGCTGTTTTCGACCGTTTCCTGACGGAGAATGCAGATCGCATGGAGGACCTCTTCCGGCAAATGGACAAAGATGGCAGCGGTGACGTCACACTGGAAGAACTCAAGTATGGTTTGAAGGATTTCGGTCTTAGACTTACAAGTGTAAGTTAATATTTCTATTTTTGACGATTATCATTCATAACCATTATCATATTCATGTTTGATAGTCAAGACTTATCAACACCATGTATTCACGCGTTTTGTTTAACCTCTTCCTTTTTTAATATAGTAACATTAAATATTTGTATTTCGCTACCTCATATTGTTGGATTAAGGCTATTTCAAGGTGTTCAACGTGTCAGCAATATATATCATGTACCACTTTTTGCCTATTTAACTCCAAGTCTCCATAAATGCAACTTCTAAGCTATCAACGATAGCCAACAATAGATCAATCTAACATAGTTATTGGGAGCTGAAACCACCTGAAAATATAGTATATAGCTCTCCCATTGATGTAAATGTAAGATGGGCTGGTTGGAGGGGGAGAGGGTTATCTCCCCTGAAAGCCTGTGTGCCCTCAGAGTAAAAGGAACTCACTACCCTATGTAGCGTATAGGGCGTGTACGTATATCGGTAGACCACTGCATGAAATTGGGTAGCGGACAATGCTGCTTGTGATATCCGATGATAGAATAGATCCGTAGTACGGACGTCTATGGCTGCCATCTCGCCTCTCGCCTCTCGACTCTCGACTCTCGACTCTCACCTCTCGCCTTCCAAATCTCTCCACTCACCTCTTGCCTCTCACCTCTCACCTTTCAATTTTGTGTCTCACCTCCCGCCTCTCACCTTTCAAATCTCGCCTCTCACCTCTCGTGTCTCGCCTCTCGCATCTCATGTCTTGCCTCTCGCCTCTCACCTTTAAAGGTGCGACTGGGAAGTCTGTGGATTCCGTTTCCAAAGTGGAAGGTCCATCTTTTCCATTAACTTATAATGGTGGACTGGGAAAACTAGTGGGACTGAGCAGCGAAAGTGTGGGAGAGGGGGAGGGAGAGAGGGAGAGGGAGGAGAAAAGGGAGAGAGACAAGAGGCATATGCCAAGAACTCTAGATGATATTCAATGATAAGTTCCTTCATATTTTTAAATGTCAAGGCAGGTAGGCAGGGAAGTGAGTACATATAGTGGCCTGGTACATGTTGAAATAATAAATTGTATCTTTGATGAATAATATAGTTTCACATGAAATGGGTCTAAACATGTCCACTGCCATATTTATAATTCTACACGGGCATTATTAGGTAATCATTATGTGATGTGTCACAGGAAAATGAGTTACAAGTTACCAAATTGTTTTTTTTCAAAAGTGATTTTTCCAGGAGAACCCTTGCTCAGAATGTATCGATTCTTGTGGTGCTTAGCGCCTCTAGTTGCATGACTAATGGCAATGGCAATTAATAACGTTATTAGAAAGTATGTCGAAGTTCTTAATAATCTGATTGCTGCAGAATTAAACGAATATCTTTTCTAAAACTTTAGTCCTATCTGGTTTAAAATATGCACGACAAAAAGGCGTAAATAAAACGTGTTTGTTTTAATTTATCTTTTCAGAAACAACTGGATACATTACTTGATGAACTCGATGCAGATAAAAGTGGAACAATTGAATACGAGTAAGTTGATGGGACAATGGCAATTATTAATTATAACAAATTATGTCACTTGAATTCTCATTCAAGCAATTGAGTTCCAAGTAGCATACATTTTTCACGAACTCTATGATATGCATCTATAGCAAGAATATGCTAATCCATTGAGGAGTCTCTTCCCTATAGCATGATAGAGTGGACATTATAAGTTAATACAGTATTTATTTTACAACTTTTCTTCATTTTTCCCCACAGTGAGTTGATGCAAGGATCTGCGCTCATTAAAAGAGAGAAACAAAAAATGGAAAGGGCAGCGCAAGAGGCTATGCTGTATGCATCAAATGCCGCACCTGTCAAATGACAGGATCACCGCCTTACATTGATATACATGTTTTTTAATGCATACAAGCGAATCTCGTTGCATTGTTCTATACAAAAATTATTATTATTTACGTAATTCATAGGTATTTTGTTATGCTACGGTTGTGTTTTGTATAACAAAGTAACTTCCAGAGATACATGTATTGTTAATTTTTATTTTGTTGACGCCATTATTAAGTATCATAATGCTAAACGCATAATTAAATAATAAAATATACAAAGCAGGTAATCTGCTGCATTCATAAAAGATTTTCTTCCTTCCTTTGTCTCGTCCGAAATGACCACATTGCTACTGAGAATACAATCTGTATGGTGTACATATGTCACAATTATACATTTTACTATCACTTTAAAGTTGTGCATACCCTGGTGACCTACATGGGTCAGATTTTCAGAAAATGAACAATTCACCTTCACCAATCCTCTCAAATAACCCAAATTTCAGACGAAAATAAAGTTCAAAATACAGTTCAACATAACCAAACATATTGCTAGAATCAATGCAATGCCAAATATACTCGTATTTACCTAGTATTGACCAAATTGCAGCCTAATTAAGTAGAATTTACTTAATATGTACAGCTGCCAATTGTACATTTTTTGAAAATTTGACCCATATATTAGCGTCATTCATTGCCAGTTTTAGGAAGTTACATGTACACGCAATGGCAGGCCCTCTTTGTCTTCAAATCTCAAAACAATCCACCGATAGATTTTTTCCGTGTGTGTTAAATTAAATATTTAGATGTAAGATTTATTTAAAAAAAAAAAACTACACACTTTTAAAACCCACACACTTTCAGTCAATGCCCCCCAAAAAGTGCGTTTTTAATGTCCACTGCCCTATATATATTGCCTTATATATATTGCCTTTTATATAAAGAGTCAAGTAAAACGTCCTTTATATCGGGGGTGGTTTTATATATGAAAAGACTACTCCAGTCAGGGGAATCCAAGCATTGCACCACGTTCAGTCCATGTAACATTGTAACGGACCTTTAAATAGACTGGGGTAGTTCTAATTGGACTCAAAACTAAGTGCTCATGTGAAGGGCTTAGAACCAATTCTTTCCATCGATTTGGTTTGTTTACGTCCACCAACACTTAAGTAGCACTCTCCGAAACAAAACTATTTGCAGATTAACATCTCTCCGTTATGACACGCTACAACATTCTCTTCACAACATTTTCTTGCTTCTCTTGAATTGTGGGGATAAGATAACTTTTACAATTAAATAGTGAGTCAATTACTCCTCTGATACAACTTTAAATTTAAAGAATTATGGAAATATTCAAGCCTGTACTTTGAAATAGGTATAATATATGTGATATAACCGAATTCCAGCGTTATTATTTATAATCGCCAAGAAAAACAAAATGCCACCTACATGGCCCTGAAGTGAACTGTTTGGGCCTCCAGGACTAATAGCCATGTTATTGAAATATAAAATACGAACCAGCGAGTTAAATTCCATCGATATGCATTGTGCCAAATTGACCAGGCTCAAGTAGGTTCTGGGTGCGCTGATAGGAGAATGTTTAATTGGGGGCGACCATGCAGTAGAAATGGTTCCTGCTACCAGAAGCTTTAGCAAACACGGAAAGCATATATTTGAGAACACCTAGAAAAGTAAAGCGGGCCGTCATCGGAAAAATGCGGCGCAGAAGGACAATGTTCTTATAGGTCATTTACAGATTGGAGAAATAGGAAATATACTCAATATGGGCCCTCCGTGTAGGGCATTGATTCTGGCTTTTGAGGTGATGATTTTGTCAGGTAGGTGGGAGTTTTATTCTCTGCATTTCTTCTATGTTTGTTCCAATTTAAGAGAGACTTGCTAAAACAGTGTTCCTCGCGCTGACTAGCGTATCACCATTAATTTTCTATTTCTCTCTTTCTCAACACGATGCCGCTTGTACACATATGACAAAACATATATCATATTATACATACCTTAATTTACTTCATTTACGGAATTCCTGTTCTTAGATTTTTATAATTTCTATAAGGAAGACAAGCAGGTAATATACTGGACATGAACACTTTTACGAATCAAATATATATAGCCACTTTCTTCCTTGTACATGTACAGGCTGTGTTGTTCCAATATTAGCCAACTCGAACACATCAAACAATCAATGAGCGAAATTGGTTTTACTGTACATGAATACTCGCAATTGGGAATGGAATCCCAAGCGAGTGCCTCTAACAAACCACCAAGACACATACTTTACACTGCAATATACACCATTTGATGCCAATATCAAGTAATTGTTGGATAATCTAATTAACAGTTGCAGTGCCAAAAGCGTCAGGATACTCTTGTCCTTGGACGTGTAACACAACTGGGTATTTGACAGCGGGGGAGGTTTGCGGTACCTACGGCTACTGCTGTGGCTCTATTGTCTCTCCATATTGCTGTACTGCCTACTATGATCGCATTTATCCTGACCCTGTCAATGCTACTGAAGGGGATTGTCTGCAAGTGAGAGTTGCTCTTGCAATGAATAAGGCTCCTAATCCGTCTCCTTGTCTTTTGTCTATTGCATGGTAAGTATAGCTTCATATTATATATTACGTCTACATTAGAAAAATATTTCGGTGTTTTCCCTCCAAGGGAAGTTTTGCGTTCAGTGACTGTCATGTAGGATCTGATTTTGTCAAGCTAATCCCCAGCTATTTTTCTAAATTATACCCAATAAACCTTTAACAATAATATGAACTACTCGTTTTGAAGTTAGGGTCTGTTGGTTGTGATAATGGAATTTGTGTATCATTTTGCAGTGCATCGGTGGTTATAGGGTGGCTACTCACATTTCACAGGACGTAGGAGAGGGTTTAAGTTGTATATTGATATTATAATTGAAGAACCCTGGTTTTCGCTGGCTCAGAAAGCAAGGATATACTACTGGGAAATTGCGTATCATGAAGAAACATCATTTCTAATATTCACCTCAGGATATTTCAAGTTAATTTACAATAAATACTACAGAATTTTAATATTTGTCTGCTGGCAGACTTCTCCTATAATGTTTATCGATGCAGAAGTACGCGAAACAATAAAGCTATGTGTCTAAATTTGGATTTTTTAGCATTCATATGTATATATGTACAAATTCCAAATCTTCACATACTTTTGTATGGTAAAAATCTGGAAGTATTCGAGTGGTTCCTTCGGTCATATTAGCCTCCATTTCATAGTTAATCATTAAGTATTATACTTTTCCCCAGATGCATGAAATAAAACGGACGTAAATAAGTCAGACACTTGTAAATAAAGAAAACAAAGGACACTTTGTGTATTTTGTAAAACAAAATTTATTGTGTTCCGCCATAACTTAGTACAAGAATCTGTAACAACATACAAAGCCAATATACATCTTCTTCTTGTCTCTCCATTTTCTTTCTTTTCTTTTGCTTTCCACACACAACTTTGCGTCAATGTTGAGCACACGAGAACTATTCATTGTATTACTCCAGCATTCCACATACATATACATGCATACAGTCATACAGTGACACAATCTAAGTTATCATAGTTGCAGAGCATTATACTATAGATCAGTTATTCAAAATATCGCAGTGAATTAATACAAAGGCAATATGGTCTGATATTTAAGAACAAGTCGCCCTCAAAGCTCATAAGTCGCAATGTAAGTCTAGCCCTACTGTCTTCTAGCACCAAAGTGAAATCTTTGCACCGAATAACACAATGATAATTAATAATGTTAAAGTTAACATTCATTAGTTGTAGCAAAGAAATGCATTCATACATTTGTCGTTCCACTGTAAGGAGGTTTTCTATAGGGAACATGTTCCTTCGGGTCAGAGGTCCTATTCTTTCAAATATCAAAATCGTCAGAAACTTGGAGTTAGATAAATAATTTCGAATCCAATATTCTGCTTATAAATGCGCTAATATAGAAGTTGTGCATCATGCCATTGACAAACCAATCATTCAACACCCATACAAGTAAATCGTTAACTAAGCTCTGTTTGATAGCCTTATAATATCCAAGTAATTGCCATCTTCTTAGCATTGGGCTTAATATAACCGTTTTGATATGTCCAAAACAAGAGTCATTTATCACATTTCTTCAGACACTGCAATATACAATATATATTTATGTCTGCTCCAAAATGTACCTAAATTGTTGCATTATCCTGCCTGCATTAATCTGTCTATACCAGCATACCAATGTTTACTACTCCATCTCCAGCGATACACACTTTATCTTAATAACAACCAACTGATATCTTTTTCTCTTTTTTAATCATCAATATATAATATATATAATGTCCTTTTCCACCGAGTTCTTTTGTCACGAAGCGCCATTTAAAATTTACAGTGAATCTTTCATTAATAACGTTGTAAGTTGCTCGTGTGCTCCAAAATAATTGTTTCTATCAATAGTTCTACCTATGATAAGCTTTTATTAAACCATTTTGCCATTTAATTCAAGTGTCAAGCCTTTCAAGTATCGGCCTTTGCCTGCATCGTTCGCAAGGTGAACATCAGCAGTTCGGTCAAGGCAATCGCAAACGTACGATATACACAAGTGTGCTATGACTATAACTGTGACAAATCTAACATACTAACTGAGTAAATGATTATAAGGCAAGCTTTTTGTATAACTGTTGACACACCAATGTGTATATCCCATGGTATACTCCAACCAGGGACAATATTTCCGAATGCTAATAATGTTTCACTTAAAAACTTCTCGTTAAATATCTGTATATTGCAATATCTCCAGTCCAATTCTTTATACAGATGACTTCTCTCTTTACCTTCTATGACACCCAGTGAAATAACGCTACAAGGCAATAGCATCTTCTTTACCTTTGATTGTTATTCATGAACATGTTACAGTTGGGCGTTTAATCGTTTCAATCACTGTATACTCGATCATGTAGTTCTCACCACCGATATTAGGACCATTTATTGTAAGATTATGTATCTACGATTATCATGAATCACAATGCATCGCGCTAATACAATAAACCCAATTATCCTTTATTGCAGTGATGGGCATAGTTGTTTCTTGTTCCATTATGTCCGACTTATTCAACACGATTTGCCCTTTTATAGTAAGCCGTATTTATATATAAACCCCTTTCAAACAACCACGCTGATTATTTTGCTTTAGACACGAATGAACGTATTCTTAACACAGCGATATGTGACCATCATCCCACAAGCTTTAGCAATGGGTCAGCGAAGTGCAAACATATAATACATCATTAACGTACCCAATATAGGGAGTTTTTGGTTAAGTTATCCGCTTTCCATATACTTTATATTCAAATGCTGGTTTTCACTCGCTTCATAACTATTTGGCTTAAGTAATACAATTTATCCATAACAATTTAGACACTGGATTAGTATTCTTCATATTCATCTTCATCCAGTCCGTCTCCATTTTGAACTGTGTCCAAACCAACCTCTTCATAATCCTTTTCCAAAGCAGCTAGGTCTTCTCTCGCTTCGTTGAATTCTCCCTCTTCCATACCTTGAGAAAGGGGTGGACAAATTTAAAATATTATTAGTATCTATTACCCATGAATTTGTATGGCTTAGATGAACTTGAAACGCCCTTGCCTTACATGAAGTATTTCTCCGATAAAGCGATTTTTTTATCAACGACGTGTGCGAACATCCAAGGTGGATAGCACGTATTTCTCTATTTTGAATCATTGATTCATCGTTTTTAAAATGTATTGGCCTTTCAAATGTAATGAAAAATACAAAAAAAAACAAAAAAAAACTTTCTCATCATTTGCACAATTTTGAAAGTTATTATTTCATTGTCTTACCTTCACCGACGTACCAGTGCACGAATGCACGTTTGGAGTACATGAGATCAAACTTGTGATTGAGTCTGGCCCAGGCATCTACGATGGCTGTTGTATTGGTCAACATACACACAGCTCGCTCCAACTTGGCCAGATCACCGCCTAGAAAATTTGTCAGATCAGAGGGATTCAGCAACTCATAATCCTAAAGGAACTTGGAATTTATTGGAAATTTCTACTTTTCCCGTTGATACAATTCGGAATACAAGCAAGAAATGTATGGGGTTTCAATGCCATGAAAATATAAATTTTTGTATAGATAAAAATGGCTATGTACAAAATTCAGCTATTGGTAAGTTTCCATTCTCGTATCATCAGACATACTTCGTATAATTCTGAATCGAGCACCACGATGCAAGGAAATACATGTACATTGTACAGGCAAGAAAGTGTTTTCATCGCATTTATCCAAGCAGGTATCATTTTTATCTACTTATATCTTATTCAAATGTCGAATGTGCAAATAGGGGTATAACGAGGCACACAGGATGACATATATATAAGCATTTGTAAATATGGTCGATGTAAAAATTATAGTGGTAAACATCACAAATGAAGAAGAGGGAGTATTGATATAATAGTTTCCCTTGCTTTCAACCTTACATAAGCAGTAACATTAAACATAACTAAAACTAGTATTGGAATAACATCCCTTGACGAAGACCGTCGTTTGATCGAATCGTGTAGGGTTTCGCCAATATTTAAGCAATAACAACAACATAAAGAAAAGAATCCTTCCTTATTCGTAGTTCCTCCTACCTTACATGACAAGCTTGACATATATAACAACTCAAAGCCAGGCAAATATATACATGTAGGTATACGTACTACCTGGGACGACCGTTGGGGGTTGGTAGTTGATTCCAACCTTGAATCCTGTTGGGCACCAGTCGACAAACTGAATACTTCTCTTGGTCTTGATGTTAGCAATGGCGGCGTTTACGTCCTTAGGGACAACGTCGCCCCTGTAGAGCATACAACATGCCATATATTTACCACGACGTGGGTCACATTTGACCATTTGGTTTGGAGGCTCGAAGCAGGCGTTGGTGATTTCTGCAACGGAGAGTTGCTCGTGGTAGGCTTTCTCAACTGTAAAAGTAGGATTCATGCTGTTATGTATTTGATGATTTTTAAATAAGTGACATTTAAGAACTTTTGTTAATGCTACAGTTCTATGGGTCCTTCACTATCCTATGTATTGGCTCGGAAAGTACAAATTTATGACGCAGGCATTAGGCAAATTTGGTGGCCTGTACAAAATGTGTTTAACCTTTAAAGAAACCTTAGGCAAGTCTATCATTCGGGCACTCCTACACCTGTTATATTAAATTCGTAATGTCTTTTTTGAATAGGCGGTGTTTATAAATGATATTTAGGATATTTATAATTGTGTACCTGAGACTATTGGGGCGTATGTTACGAGTGGGAAGTGGATGCGCGGATAGGGCACTAAATTGGTCTGGAACTCGGTGAGATCCACGTTCAGGGACCCATCAAATCTGAGGGAGGCTGTGATAGATGATACTATCTGGCCTATCAACCTACAAAACAACCAGCGAAATCAATACACAATTGATTGCAATGATGATATTATTTATACAATGAGTGGTCATTAGAATTTAAGACACTGGAGGACAGCACCAGTGTCAGTCAGAGCGAGTTATGTTACCATATATACATGTATGGTTCTAGAGGACTGAACACAAATGCAATATTAGTCAAATTTGCTCATGTCATCTGTATCTCACAATTCCACTCCCTCCCAAGGTAAATCGATTATCATGATGTATTATAATACTATGATTATCCTAATATTCAATTGTGAATACTAGATAATAGCAGCTGGTCTATAGTTTAGCTTTAGTCTTAAGACTCTTATGGAATGTTATGGTAAGCCTACCTGTTGAGGTTGTCGTAAGAGGGCCTCTCAATATCAAGGTTTCTCCGGCAAATATCATATATAGCTTCATTGTCGACCATGAAGGCACAGTCAGCATGTTCGAGAGTTGTGTGAGTTGTCAAAATAGAATTGTATGGTTCTACTACTGCTGTTGATACCTATTCAGGAGAAGAGATCCTCTATCACAATGTGTATGAACATGTTCTTTCAGAAGCATGCACAAGAAATGGTTATGATATCATACAAAGGTTTATTGAAGTCATTGTCCCCTCCCCTATGTAAATAGAACGAAATGAGGATTATTATTATAACAACAGGAATAGTTTGAATTAATATACCTGAGGTGCTGGATAGACATTGAATTGTAGCTTGGACTTCTTGCCATAATCTACTGACAAACGCTCCATAAGAAGTGATGAGAACCCAGAGCCGGTGCCACCACCAAAGCTATGGAAAATGAGGAATCCTTGTAGACCCGTGCACTGGTCGGCCTGAAACGTATTGCATTAATATGTTAACAGTCCCAGAGTCAAATATTTAGTTAGATTATTTTGTTATTAATCGCTAATCTGATAAGGTCATGAAATGCTATAATATATATTATAAAGAAAACCCTCAAATGAATATTCTTATTCAAGAAATAATGTGCCTAAATTGATCGAGGATGAACAGATTCAATGCGAACTGACACCACATTTTCCAAACGTGATGCTTTTTGACGAGTATTATAATATCTCACATTCAAGTCTGTTTGCGCTTCTCCATAAATATGAAAGAATATTGGTACCAAGAAATCAAGTATCTCACTAAGCTTGCTTTAATTTCGACAACGGGTAGACACAATGTGTAGGCTAAATATAAGTATAACATCCTTTGAATACTTTCATTAATTAGTTTTATCCATTTAGATTCAACGCTATAACGCTGGATTACAATTCATATAAACAATAAATACATCTCAGATTTCTAACGATCTGTTTTACTTGGACACTTACCATTTTACGAACCCTATCTATGACGATGTCCACCATCTCCTTGCCCACTGTGTAATGCCCTCTGGCGTAGTTGTTGGCAGCATCCTCCTTGCCTGTGATGAGCTGTTCAGGGTGGAAGAGCTTGCCATATTTCCCTCTGCGAACCTCATCTATAGAAATAAGGAAATAGATTCCATCAGATCATGATAATGACGCTAGTGATAATGTACACCTTATTCTTCCTACTTCAGTAGTTGATTAAAAAAGAATTCAGATGGTATATATGGGTATTCCAATATGTCATGCGCATAAATTTATGTTCTTATTTTAACAGAAATCCAATTCAAATGGTTGGGCCAATAGCACCTTTATTAATACGACCTAGATTAATCCCGCTACATTAAGTAAATTGAATATAGATGGTTTGCTTGGGTTTAAACACGGTTTAAATCGATTACATTATTATAGGGTTATATTTGACCGTCGGAAATGATCAATTATCTTGGTTATTTGTTTCGCACATAGTATTATTTACTGGGTTGAATTTAATATTGTAAAAAAAAAGTACCGATAACGGTAGGTTCCAGATCCACGTAGATGGCGCGGGGTACATTTTTACCAGCGCTCGTTTCATTGAAAAAGGTGGTGACCTGAGACTCTCCTCCCATCTCCCCTGCTGGCATCTTCTCAGTCTCTGTTCCTATCGTCCCATCAGGCTGGATACCATGTTCTAAACAGTACAGCTCCCAGCAGGCATTGCCCATCTGTACACCGGCCTGGCCCACGTGGATTGAGATACATTCACGCTGCAATACAAAAGGAAGTTTTAGATAGTCTGTTGAGAATCCATAACTATAGGTATCTTGAGCGATTTCACCTAAACTAAAGAAATTATTATTGCTTTTACCTTTATCTCTAATGATGTTAAATTCCACTATGCTTGTTGATCAACATTTCTGACGCCATTTAAGTTATATAGCATTTTAAAGAACGTACTGTCATTTTCTACATTTTAAAGGGAGGGAATTTGTATTATGTAGAATATATAATTTATGTGATTTTTATGATATAATTTTTATGATATTTTAACTATAACAGCTTGTGAAGCTCCCACTCATTGCTGTATTGTGATGCCAATTAAGGGCTTTGTATTATAGTATTGTCGAATGTTTAAATAATTGCTGCAATATAGATCTATAAAGAGGTATATCGGCAATATTTTATATAATTAATGGTAAAATAATGAGGAAATAACTTGAACTTTTTTCTTTCGTATCGTTTTATATAAAATAAAAAAACTAATAGAGTATAAATTGTAAATATAAATAAAGTCAATGTACCCCACCAAATATTTACATATGTATACATATCTACAACGAAAACCACATACTTGTGAGCCGGTAACTTACCTGAATAAATATATTTGAACACAAAAAAATACATGACATTAATTGTATACTTAATTATTGGATCATATATATTATCCCAACACAATTATATTTATAGCATTCTGTGGTGTTATTGTCAATACGGATATTGATGTTGCATGTGCGGGATAATTCGTACAATATTGTAGAATATTCAAGGTATATTATCATTAGTGCATTTTGGTGGGATCACTTATTATAGATCTGTTCATAACGTGGTATTGTCCACAGCTATAGTCAGGACTTATTTTCATGCTTCATCACGGCGAGTAAAAACCTTTATTTGAGGTGTCTGCGCTATCCACAAGAGGTCTAAGCTTTAGTGCTGCATCGCCACCATGGGCAGGGACCATAAAATTGTCTCAATGTCTCTGTAAAGGATCAGCATTGGGAGCCCATAGGTGACTCAGCGTTCTGAAATAGCGTTGTTAAATATTAATGCAGATGTATGAGTTTTAGCATCCATTCCCATTCCATTTCCACCCGCCCCTTAGAAGGCCCCTACTGTCCCTAGTGAATGTAGGGTCCTTGCATGGTTGACGTCATTCGAAAGAATATAACTCCGGGTAAAGCTTGTCCCAGTCTATCTCGAATACGAACACTAATTTACAAATAGCTAGGTGAAGTACATGTCTTGCTCATCTCTCTCTCTCTCTCTCTCTCTCTCAATGCAGAAGCATTGTCTGTGATTGGGTTGAATAATTATAATTAGATTTTAGATTTAGAAAATATTTTATTCAGGTCTATTACATTTCTACATGTCTATTAATTATAATTAGTCATTGAATAACCATGATGGGCTGGAGTTACATATAGTAAGTCAACATTAGTAACTCGATCATAGTCATTATGGTAATCTAGGGAACAAGACATGTATTGAGGAGGTCAAAGGTTTGACTCCAATATGGGAGAAGCCATTATTCTATACCATGGTCATCATGAACGTATTGTTTACCAGTCATTCATATTTATTTAACAGAGATTTCCGCTGTCATCGCTTCCGAGAAGGCATTATTCTTGAGTCTAACGTTTAGGAAGTCAGTTTTACCAGGGCCCAAGAGGTTTTTTAGTTGTTTATTTTCTTTCAGCAAGTTTGTTTACGGACACAATTCCAGCGCGTGTCTGGCGAGGTTGCAAAGATTCGGGCTAGATATTCGGGCTACCCAAGCAGTAGTAGTTAGGGGGACTTAAAAGCATGTTTGAAGTTTCTCCCCCATCTTGCGACACCAGCAAGTATGGGCTGTTTACTTCCTGGCTAAAAACATTTGGGAGAGAGGAGAACCAGTCCTAGAACCAGATGTCAGCAGACCCCTTGGGGTAAAAAAATCACTTAATAAAAATAGATGTGACATGACCGTGTTAGATTTCACCAATCGGTACTGCTATTTTAACATGAGTTATTTCAACATAAACATTTCTTGTGAACAAAAATAATCCTAGATCTGGGACGTATGTTTTTCACATTTAACAAAATCGGGATGAAAAGTAAGGTCCGTTTTGTGGTTAATAATAACATATCTTGAATTGGAGAAAATATTGCCAAGGGTGCGCATGTCAACTTCAATGTTCAACCTAAATAAATGTCTGCAGATAAATCAAACCTCTTCACTTTTTACTTCCTCTTCGGCCAAAGCAACGGAATGGAATTGCAGTAATTCCGACCTCACGGAAGGCAATAGGGATGAAGACAAATCAAGATTGATAGCATTTGGTGAGGCCATTCATCTTTATCTGTCTAGTCCCGAGTATGATAGAAAAGTCTTTTAGGGAGGGGTAATACACTTAAGGAGACTATTCAATGATTTCAAGAATAATTGATAATGGATAAGAGATGTTATTACAACGTAAGGCATACGATAGTGCATTTTTATGGATTTATTTATAACATCTGCCTTCGCCACAACTATTCTAATTATTGGTTTCAGTATTTCGCATAATTTGAGAAGATCTAGCATCACTGATCAATTGAAACATAAGAAGCAAGAATAGACCATCGACCTTTTCTTTCTAACTCGGTATATATATACGTACACACTCAACGTTCCTCGCCTTGCCATGCTAATGACATGATGTCGTAGTTATGTTTCATGGAAACCCGACACGAAGGGTCTGTGTATAAACTTGATATGCCATGACATTATTGTTATCTCTGCCAACACTGACTTGTTTTTCCTCGTGAAAGCTGTGCTGGCACCTCAGGCAATTTAGTTGTCTATATGAACTAGATACACTGTACTAATCCACGACCTTTTTGTCCAAAGGTATTTATGTAATAAGTCATATGGATTAATTTTACAAATGATTTAATTCATGAGCAAGGTCAATCAATTGTTACAATATATGAAGTTGCGTTTTGAATACACAGTTCTTGAATACACAATTAGCTCTATTTATAAACAACATTGGAACCGGTGTTTACGTTGGTATCAAGTAGTTCTTATCATGGAGTTAATAAAAGGTTTAATACAACATTCTGTGTCTTCACATTATTAGTGATTCAACCATCCCATCAAGTAGGAGTTGTTAGAATTGTGTTTTAAATGTGACTATGTGTATTATTGGGAACTGCCTTTGGCAGCTATTAATACGTTATATGTGAGCAGGATATTAATGGACATCTTGATGCAATGTTGAAAGTGTAAAATGTCGTAAAAATTACACCAGTAAATTCATTCATTTAACTATTAAGAATAAGAATGAAACAGGTTGATGTCGAATGAATAGAATTACTGATGACTTCCGAATCGCGCTGCATGTGTTTCAATCGATCAGCAACTCTTGGATTATGCTCATGCACTGTATACCTCCTCTCTATCATACATATAGGTTGGTACAGAATACAATTATGTTATGATAATGAGGATCAACGTAGTAAAATACCTTCGCTACATAAGCAAATTGAAGTTGGCGTGTTATCTGAAGCACTAAAGAACAGGGAGGATGAATCACTGCACAAAAATACCGATAGCGTCATCGAGACTTCATGGAGCGATGACGGGATAAAGACACACTTGACATCTGTAGCATTCCTGGGAGGGTCTCAAGAATATTTAAGTAAGAACAAAAAGCCTGATCCATTATTCATCGCTAGGCACACATACTTTCTATTCCAGGAAATAGCGTCACCGCCATTTATATTTCATATTTCTGTTTTCGTCAGTGTAATTGCATATTGTTTCCTGTAAAGATTACTGAAGAAATAAGCCATTTCAAGCTTTTAAACTTCTAACTGTACATCTCCTGTAATTATGTATTATATATGGTTTAATGTTGAAGGTATAGTCGGTAGATTATTATGGATTTAACATTGGATCATTTATATGAATCATTTATGGTTATAAATAGGATATATAGTCTTTTCGATAGTAGTATATAAATTCGACCTATAAGCATTATAGTACATGGCTCGTACTATATCATATAGGGGCTGATGACACCGACCAACTATTTCTGTAAAATCGTTACAACAAAGTAAAACACATACATGTGTAACATACATAGCCCAGATTTATTGAACCAGATTCAAAAAGAACAAAAAGAATCTGTCACAAATCTGCTATATTAATCGCTTGTCGGGGTAGGCGAATGTAATCATTTGTGCTTATTACCGGTATTTAGAAGGCCAGCTTTTACTCATAATTGGGATCTTTCCTGTATGGCCTGACTACTGATCAAAACAATGTCGGAGTTTATCTTTAATCCTAGCCTGCTTGCGGGTTAGATGGGGCTGGGGCAAGGGCACGAGTATTTTGTCTACTTTAATCCAACATACTATAATACACAACCGACTTCAATTTGCAAGACGTATGGAATATGCTATGCAGACCAGCTATATCAGTAATATATTACATTATGATATTACGATGATTCTCCAATGAAGGTCTTAGAGAGGCCGACACACGTGAACCACAATAACACATCACAAAAGTCGACACAAGGTTTTATTTATTGAGGGAACTTCACCTTCATTAATAATAACATCATGTTGATACTATGCATGCATGACAAAAATAATAATATATTATAAACCACATCTACTTGAAGGCAATGGTGTTCTATGCACGTGAAATAATCATGTATTAATTACATGGCAAATTACACGACTCTCCCCTTGAGATTATGCTGAGGTTTAATCCAAGGATCGACGCGCAAAGATGTGCATCCACATGGCAGAGGCGTTCCTTAAGGGTATGATCAAGCTTCTGGTTTCCATCAACTATCAAAGAAATCTAAGGTATAGATAAGAAACACATTTGTAGCAGATTTCCTCTGACCTTTTCACCCACAGGTCAGAGTCTAATGGCTCTTTAAAAAGTCCTAGGCTGCTGTCTGTTTATATTTTCTCCATATAGAAACATGTTTCATGTGGTTTGCTTTTGCACCAGGTGAGATCCCGCAGTGATCGAGAATCCAGGAACGGGAATCGTGGCTTTTATTTTGGAGGAATACTAACAAAGGCAGCTGGGAGGACAGGGGGCGTGTCAGTATGCAATGATTGACAGCCTGCGGGATATCGTGTGCTAAAAGTATGAGCGATAATACAACACATCTGGACAACGTGGAGTACCGGTGGATCACTTCCGCTGATTTTGTGAAGGACCTATCATTCAAGCTGTTGATAAGCGGCCATCATGGAGGTTGATCTCCACTTAAATCCTTCTTCTCCTCGGGATCAGATAGGTCAACATAAATGAGTAATCAAATTCAGACAGATTGTAAAAGAGTGCATTAATTTGATTTTCTTAATCGAAATCACGATTTATGTTAATAAAATACGCACACTTATTAAAATTAAGCATATTTCCAATTATATATTGTAATTAACGTTCTTTAGACATTTAGAGGGATTTCGCTCATTGCCTGGTGTGTCTGGTGTACGAATAGCTAGGTTGGCACGTGTCATATATTCCTTCTGCCAGTTCTGGGGTTTATGGCATGGACTGAGGTCCCCTACCACATGCAAATAGGTTGATATCGACCGATGTGTTAATAGATCATCACTATTGACCCTTGTCCATTTAGACCTTGGAATGGATATACCTATATTCCAGTTTGCGTAGGGAAGATTGGGTTGACAATAAATATTTCTTTTTTTTTTCGTGAAAGGAAGCTAAATTTCCTCCTATAATTTTGATCCCAATAAAGGCAGCTGACACTTGGTGATATATGATGTGAAACTCGGAATGAAAGGATGGGTTCCATCTGCAAATTACAGATTAAAGCTATAAAGAAGGAAGTCCGAATTCCATCTACAATAAGGAAATGCAGTTGCAGACTGTAGTAAGTACAGTATGAGTAAGATCTATAGACCTATAGCTATTTTGCGCCTTTTGCTTCGGCGACGGCCAGAGGCTCTAAATATTTAAGTGCAATGTCACGCTAGGCACCTGCTGTCATTCCTCTGGGTGACAAAATGACTTGTAGGTCATTATTGACGTGTAAAAACTTTACACTGACACGGACACCTCTGACTTATGCACACAAAAATTACCCTTTACCTCATTTGTACGGCGAGTGACAAATGGCATTTATTCATTACTTTGGATGTTCAGCGAATTAACCCTGTCATAGATGAAGCCTCTCTGTGGGTTGTAACTACTTCCCACATACAGGATTTTAATTTTTATACCACTTGGGGATATTCAATAGAACCATGCTGGTTGGGTTCTGTTCAGGCCATGACACACTCGAGTGGGGGATATAGCGTTTATTAATATGGGTGAACAAAAGGCTCATTTTCTCCTTTATTAAAAACGTGCACATGGTCTTCGTATCTATAAATGTATCTATAAATATAAAAAGACAACTCCAAAAGACAGATCATTCCATGTCAATTATATCAAATCATAAATTAATTCCTTACCACAGAAACACATTTTTTTCAGGAATATCAGATTTACCATGGTCGTCAATGCAGTCTAGGTTCAGAGCCTCTTAGCTATAGATTAGATAAGAATGGTATGCCAGCGATGGGACGCCTACTGCGCTAATGGTTGTCCTCACCCTGGAGTAGGTGTCTTAATGGGATTATAATGGGATTTTTGGTTTGGAGCCAGAGGCGCTCCCTCAGTTTGGAGAGACTCAACTGAAAGCCTAGACAGAATGCTTAAGAAAAGTATATAACGAAAGGGTTCCATTGAAAGTGAGCCCTTTCAAACTATCGAAGAAATATCTGATCGTAAGTGCATTAGTTATGGATATCCCTATCACATTTCCCCGTGCATAAAAAGGTCCTTCCCCCTAGTAGACTGGAGCCAGCCGTCCCCCATAAAGCCTAGATGGATGTATCCTAATCAAATTTCCATTATTTTGTTGGATGTTTGAACATGGTCCCTGTCCCCGCCCAGGAATTGCTCATGTCAGGGAACTTTTTACTGGGGTCAATTGAATGCAGTTGGGGCTGATAAGCTTGAGACCAGCAGCTAGGGCTAATTATAGAATGCATTTTGTGCGCGATGCAAGCAATAAACTTCACTGAAGCCACGTGCAGACCTCGAAACTTTACGTGATTGGGCGTTATTATGATCAGTTACCAAGAAATGATCCTGGCAGCTAATATCTAGGCCAGTGTAGTTCATGGTGAGCTAGTCTTCTGCATGGGATTCACTCATCTCATGGTGGATTATGTACAGCTATTGTAAAAAGTGTTGTGAATTGCAGTCAAACACGGTGAATAAAAAGAATGGCGAGTCATATTTGATAAATATAGCTTCGATCAGACACGATTAAATAAACTGTTTCGGTTTAAAATATATAGGTGGGGCTATTGCTCTATCCAACTTCACTCGAAATAAAAGCTAAGCTGTGATTAAGGGTTAGAAAATAATTTGTTTTGTGGCCGATGTCCTTGTTGTTATTTGACAAAAAACAACAAAGACCAAGGCCACAAAACATGCCAGTTTCTAACCCATTTAGGCTATGTTTGGGCCTTTTAGGGTATATCTGGAACACAAATAAACATTTTATTAAACTTCTCCTCCCTTTATTCCATTAATATTGGATTCAGAACATACTTAAAATCCTTTAGTACAATTCAAAGCGTGGAAGTGGCCGCCATTAAAATCGCCTTGATTACTCCTTCACACATGGGGTATTGACATAATTATATATTGATTGGTTGAAACTTACCAAAATTGATTGTTATATATGGACTCCTCAATGAAATTTCTGATTTGCGGCTGCTCTAATTAGCACAAACAATATTGACAACAAGATTTCTTCTTTTGCACGTCTTTCTACTTCATGCATGGAAATGAAACTTTCATGGTGACATTCATTTAACATGATTGACGTGGTCCCATCAGATTTTGATTGATAAAGTCCATAGTTTGCCTGTTTTAGCGAACTGCATGGTCACTATTACTTCTCTACCTCCAACCTTAGAGCTCCAGCCAATCACAGGCAGGTCGTTGATCAATTATTAGTGACCGGTATATGGGGTACAAATATGCCCAAACATATTCTAAAATACATTAGAATGGATAAGTAATCAAGCAATGGTTTCAAAGGCCATATACGTATATGGCTGGATCGCTGTTGACCATTATTAGAGAGCTTTGGGTCACCTGATTTTAAAAGTACACAAACAAACCTTCATCCTTTCATTTCATTAACCATTCATTTCATTAACCACTGTGCCAATACGGTTTGACTGTAATAACCGATGTACCACATAAATTCCAACAATTGTGTTATATGCCATCTTATGAAGTTTCTACTCCTAGGCAGACGCTTTAATTCATATTTATGAGTTGATTTACTCGTATCATAATCTGTCGGTTATGATGGCACTTCTCTAAAAAATACATCTCATTGAATATATTTGTCGTATTGATACCTTATGTTTAGAAATCTGAATTTTACTGAAGTAGATTCTTGCAGGAGTACCAGTTAATCATGTAGATCCATTTAGGTTGAGATTGATAGTGCCATTAGAATTCCGACCACGATGAAGCGATTTGGGTCACGTTTTGAATAAATTCTTCCTAGAAACATCCTTGACAACCCTTAGCCAGAAGGAAATTCAATCAACATAATTTTTTCCAGCGCAGTGGAACTTTAAACTGTTCGATGACTAATATGTGAGAGACCTTCGCATTTTGTCTGTACGATTATTCATGGCAGAGCCACATACGCACACTTACGGTTAAAAATCTTGAAATATATCACAGTTCCAAATATAAGAATAAAACAATCATTTAGCACCGTAGAAATTGTTCTTATAGACACAAGCATTAACAATCCAGGACTTCAGATATGACTAATCTCACTGGCTCTATATTTAATTCTACTGAAATATTATATCACAGAGGTTGTATAGAAATACATTATTGTAAACGTTTGGTAATCCGCCATGCTTCCTCGAGAAATTCATATACGGTACAAAGCCACAGCACCAGAAACATTCATAATCTCATTCTAGCAGACTGCTCTACCATATAGCACCCTTTTCATGATTGGGTGTCTGCTTCCTAACATACTGCATCCCACCGAACTTAAACAGTAACGCGGAGTCTTTCCCGACGGATAATATCAATACCTTTCTGTGATAGCCAGCAGGCTAGGATTTACCATCGGTTTGCGGTCAGTATGGTCAAGGAGGTGACCAGCTGGGCAATAAATTGACCCCCGTCTGACCACACCTACAACAAGTGGGCTCTGACTCAGGCAATTCTAGTGGAAAATGGCCGGCTAAATTCTATCAAAGCTGCACTCTTCTGTCTTACAGCACATGCTTAGTATTGCTACTGAAAGATTGAACTCAGAAAGGGCAACGGGGTGTCAGCTGATTAAACATCAATAACAAAATACAATATTACATATATATATTGAAACTCCGATCTCATTCTGATTTAATTTGTTCATTCCGAACCGCTTTGTTCATTTCGAACAACAATAAATGGCATTGGCAATGGCAGTTTTTCATGTGAAGTAAACTCAGAACAGTCGCTCATCAATATTCTTATGAAAAACATGTATTTTTCTCGTCGTTGGTTTCGAGTGTCCTGAGATTCATAAAGATATATCCCCAACAATAATATTTCAGTGGCGAATATCCTGATTTCACGATATTTTAACATAGGAAAATGACCCAAATGGACATGTGACAAGAATATCTATTCAGATCACAACAGCCCTTTGTCTTGTGAGCAACAAAACACTGAGTGATCACCTTTGATAATGATGACTATCAATCACCAATACCTCGCAAACATGAGACTGAAGTAACAATCTAGGTCGTATAAAGTATAAAGTATCTGACGAGTGCTGCTCTATCTTTTTTCAGAGCAATCTACCAGTCTTTCTTATAGGTTCATTCATAAGACTACACCGCCACATGCCCGGTCCCCATCTTCCACTTCCTTCACACTATCCAGGCTGTACTAGAAATGTTCAGCTATATATTATTGACACCCCTGCACGCATTGCCCGAAGGCACCTTTCGTCATAGATCTTGCCTATTAATCGAGGGCAGCTACTACTAAATAGTGGATCTATGATCAGATGTATACTAGAAAACACATGAATGTAGTCCTATATTAATTTGCCCGAAGGAAGAAATGTGGTTAGAGGGTTAAAACAGTATTTCGAGGGCCAGACATTGCTGCTTGTTGCATTCCCCTCTCGTCCTTCTAGGATGACTAATACAGGGCATCGCGCCCTGGCGAGCATTAGCTGTTGTATGTAGACTGTCTCTGTCCTGTGGCCACGGCCAATTTCTGGCCGGAGATCGGTCGCAAATATTGAATGTTTATGGTGCTCCTAATACCACCCAGCGTTCTTGGTCAAGACGTGAGGAGAGGAATGGTATCCGAGGCAATAAAATGGGGAGCTGCAGCACTGGCTAAGGGCGCAATTGCCTTTAACCCTTCCTTTGCTGACTCTCATTTGTAGGGTAGAGGTATAGGTCTGAATTCATGGGGTTAAAGCCAAGCAGCTGCAAACAGCTGCACCATAATTGTCTGCTGCTTTGTTGAGGTAATTTCCCTGAAAATTGCGCAATAGTGTACACCCAGTATTACTATTACTTTGTACTATGGAAAGAAATATAGGAGAACTGGAAGGCAACTTTTCCGTTTAATACATCATATAACTCATTCCTATACGGTCACCTCAAATTGATATTTTTAAAAAATCCAATAACAATGATATTTTTGATGGACAAATGCAATAGTTTTCAGATCTGAACGAGCGATATTTATTATTGAATAGGTGTTTCGGTATGAGCTTAGAGTAAATTCTTACTATTTTACTCTAAGGTATATTCTTTTTCGGGACTTGTATGAACATTGTTGTTGATACAAACCGAGGTTCTCCTTAAATTAAACTGTGATGGTTCACAAGATATTTACAATACAAAGATGAGCCTATATTAAATTATTGCGTGCAATTGTGTTGTTGCGTGATAATAATACCCTTTGTCTCTACCATATTCGAGGACACAGGGAAGAGGGCTTTGTGATGTTAGTTGTATGTAGAGATTCTCTGCTACTGTCACCCCACCACAATTATTATACCCCTATATAGAAGAGATGGCATCAAGCCCCGCCCCTCCGCCCGACCTGGGAGCTTTCAATAAAAAAACCAATATAATATCTAGTCCTAGCCAGCCACACGCGTGCAAAGGAACTGAACCTATGCCAGTTTCTGCCCACTGTAATTCTAGTTTCCTAGTTACAACCGATTCGTTATTTTCAATTCAATAAAAAAAACCTGTCATTCTCATGCACACAATAATAATCTTATTGTGTGCATCAGATTATTAACATTTAATCTATTCATTTAGAGTAAATGCACACACTTGATAACCTATTTTGGACTTGTCCCCTTCGGCTCACTGTATTATTAACAGGCTGTAGGACCTTCACTAGGTTGACATGTGTAACATTATAACTGAATATGCCCGGATCTTTCAAATTCAAGGCACTCGTGCCAAAGAGCTCCACTTACACCATGTAAAAACCACGCACCAAAGATAACCTCACAATTTTCTTATCTGCCTCTGCTTGTCTCCCGTACATGTGACTCTGGGTACTGATAGTAAGTTACCGCTGCTGTTCCTGGCAGCAGGTCAGACCTCCATTCATTCACGAGGTGAGTCACTCTGGTGAGGCATAGACTATCTAGTCTAACTAGTCAGAGTAGCTCATTACAGATGTCCCCTTTTTTCTTTATACCAGCAATAGGCCCGTAATCTCCTCTATTCGTCATCATATATACACTCACCATTAATCATATGTAGGTATGGTTGAGTCTTTTGGGGAATATTTCCACCAAAAACATTCAAAAACATAAGGAAGAATAAATAATGGTGCATTATAGGATAAGATATTCGAATAATAGTCATCAGATTTATTTCCTATATAAACCGATATGTGTGCATACATGCATTGACTAGCATTTAAAGGGACGGTCCTGGTATTGTTGTTATCCTATATTCCAAAGGATATCCTGTTCCTTATAAACTGTATACAAACAAAATAGGATGAGCCGGTACTTGAGCTAACACATATATAAGTTTAATCAAATAGACGTCTAAATTGATGTACGTCTCCATAGATTAAATGTGATGATTTAATATGAGCAATATCAAATTAACCATTGTATTCTGAGATGGTCACATGATATATATATAAATAGTGATTAGTTCAATATGCAATCAATATATTATTGATATTCCATGTGGTAATTTGAATTCAACTTTAACATATATAGCAATGCACTTAGAAATAACAGACAGACTAGGTCTTTAGTGCAGTCTCCTCGGGGTGTTTATTATAATGTATGATCATAATGAGCATCACGAGATCGTCTCACCTAAACAGGTCTGTCCCAGTCAGTCAGTGGGAGGATTAGGGGGCTCGCATTGCCCCAGACAGACCTGCCGATCCATGAAAAGTTCGACTCCACAGGTACTCCATGCTAGGCAGCTAAATGTTATGAATTCATTCAGCAGAAATATCATACATGTACCAGCACCCCTGAATGGATTCATCTGCACGAATCTACAGTTTTCACTATTTATAAACAGAAGCAAATGTAACAAATGTACTCACCATTTTTATGACCTTTGTTTGCTGCAACGGAAATCAATCGAGATGATCGATCCAGACCTATATGACCCCTGAGAAGATAAAAGTCTGGGACTTGAGGAGAAGGCAGCAGATAATTTCTTGATTAAGTGTATATGGGTGAGAGGCTGAGACTTGACACTCTACCGTATACTACCGGCACACCCTTAATACGATCCTAATCCTCCACTCACAGATGATGACGGTAGTGTGTGTGAAGTGAAAGCAGGGGGGAGGAGAGAAAGATGCGGATGCTGAAACCCGCCCAGACGTAGGATCCAGACTGACGCATGCACCATGCCGCGCACCCTCCTTTTGAAGGATGACTGTCCACGCTCAGACTGGTGCTTCAACAACTGTGTCCCCTTCACCTAAAGTGTCTGTTTTCATATTAACCAGTCTCTAAACACCTTCATAATCAGCTCCATCGGCTCCAATGGGTCTTTACCTATGTTTCTATGATAAATATGATAAATAATTTTAAATGTCTTGTTCAACCCACGATGCAAAAGGGGAGGACATTTAGAAATGTGGAGATGCAAACATACAATGAAAATGGTCAAGGAATGATGTATAATTATTGATAAATATATAAATTTAAATGAAAATGTTTGATATTTTCGACATCAAAATTCTCGTAAATTGTTTAATCGTTATAGATTATACTTTATTGGAGGGGTCTCGATATAATTTAGTTCTACAACAGATAATATAATTATGATGCATATACAGGACCTGATTTTATTATTCCCCATCTCTAAACCAGCATCGACCGTAATATGACATAATAATGATCAATGAGTTGTGATACATCACAATACATTCACGGAATGACAATTTACCGGGTAAATACTGTTTATGGAAATGTCAAATATTTATATCAATAGATCTAATTGTCATTACTAAATGTCTGTAGGATGTCAGTACTATTGTATTGACCACATTCATCTATAGCCTATCTGTTGCTTCAACACGGCGGCATCTCTTTCTAACTACACCGGCTTAGGTCGTGACGTCATGCCCTGACCAGGCCCTCTCGTGTTCACAGATTCTGAGCAGAAACACACACCCTCTCTTGCTGACTCCCCAGCCAGCATCCTCTCTCTAGCTGCGGTCTCCCCGCATTAGTGGACGCTTGGCAATGAACCAACAAACAGGGCTTGTATGTGTAATAATTGTTCCTTTCAGTTGTATGGAATTTCATCCTGTGAGTATTTCATACACGTGGTACAACAACAAGGACCCACCGCTTGGCCGGCCGCCGGCTAGGGCTGATTCACATGCGGACATGAGAAGCATGGTGGGCAATTGAGCGATAATAGAGAGAGTTGAGTCATGCTTACTGTGGACTATCGAAAACACCAGTGAGTTGCTCGTGTGATTTCCGCACACTGGTGAGCAGAAACGGAAGGTGAAGTATACATTGTTAAAAATGACTTGTACATGCATTTAGCTCTTATGAGACCATGAATGAAATGTAGGCCTTCTTAGCTTCTTAGCAGGCTCTATTTATTGCCCAAGGCTAAAGATAAAGATTTGTATACATTATTCACCTAATTTATTGTTATTAATGGTATCTTTTATGTTCTCATAGTAAACTAGGGACGACATTATCTACCTAGACGCATACAGGTCTTCCTATTATTTCCCGGATCGGGATAGTAAACATGATATTATACATTAACAGTCAAGTACAATCTTTAGTAACAAAATTAGAGTTAAAATTGGTCGGGTCACTCCCACAATTCACCCTTACATCCCTAGATGTTATTTTTGTACGAAACCACTTATATACTTTGATAAAGATTACATGTATACCCTTGATAGACGTGCTACGTGCGCGAAAAACCCCTGTATACGGTAGATAAAGATAGCTATATAATGCTGTGGTGTAATAGTCCGCGCCAGAGGTATTATTTATCATCTCTTTTAATTGCATAACATGTGTTAGTAGTGTATGAGCCAAGATGGCAGGCAATATTGAATAAAAGTTGTCGTAAAAAAAACAAAAAAACAGTCAAGTACGTAGGCCTACTAGAAACTAGCTGACATAATTATTGTTAAAATACCGGTAATACATTCAGGGCCAACCAAATAATCATCACAGTTCAGTTGTACGTTTTTCTGATTAATTGTCCTGAAATTGAGTTAATTTTCTAGGCATTGCTGGCGACCCCTAGCGTTGATCTTGCCAATTGGATGCCATACTGTCCACGACACTGAGGTTTGTCACCAAATCGAAGTTGCCAGGGAAAACCAAGGTATCCTGTAGGACATGGACTATAGCTATGGAGTCCCCCATCTCCAGGACCCTATACTATTACAGAATGTGTGTGTGTGTGTGTGGGGGGGGGGGGGGCTTTTGGGGACTTGTTGAAACTCAGGAAATTTGGGGTGCAGGACTGCAAGATCTGTCCAAAGGGATCCCGCAGTGCGCGGACCTCCTCCTTTCACATATTTCTGAGCGGTAATATAATTAAAAAACACAGAAATATGGGGTCCCCTCCCTTTAGATATATACATGCCCAAACCAACCATAACCATAACCATAAATTGGTGGTCCAAATCAGTGATGTGGGTAATGGACTGTAACAAACGTTGTGAGTGGGATCCCAATTAATTTTGAGACTGAATAAATTAGAGCACCTGTGATCCTGGAGTGCGGAACCACTCTCCCCTTGCGGTCCCGCTCCAGCACCCCGGTGGAAAGTGGGATAATCAGCAGAGTCCAGGACCCCAAAAGAAGCCTACATTCAAATCGTTATTTGCTGACATACAAAACGTTACTAGCGGTGTGACTCTCTGGAAGATGTGCTATATATTCTAAAGCTCTAGAAGGGTTTTTTGTCACGCATGTTCTGGGAATCTGTGATCTCCCCATCTGTCTTTTTGGTCTGTACAGGTCCGTCGACCCTGTCTGGAGGACATTATATGTGGTTTGTGAAGGTATCTAGGGTGAAAATGTGATTTTGAAGCCTTTTTTAAATTGGGATCTATACACTCTATTTATAGCCTGGGAAAGCCCCTGTGAAACACCATGTCACTTCCAGGGGGACCCGACTACATACAGAGGAGTGGGAGAAGTGGGGAGGGAGAGGGGAGGGGTGTTGGAGAGGGTGAGGGAAAGAAGAGGGGGAGGGAGAGGATGTAGGGGAAGGGAGAGAGGGGGGGTGAGAAAGAAGGGAGGGTGAGGGGGAATTGGAGATGGGGTTGGGAGAGAAAAACAGGTATGAGAGACAGAGAAGAGGGGGAGGGAAAAGAGGGAGGGGGGAAGTGTGGGGAGAGAGGGGGACCGTCCAGAGGACGGGTACTTTGCTAGTATTCTAATAAATTGTTTAAAGGGTCAGTTAACGGGTTCATGGTCACTTTTAGGACAACAAACTTCATGGAGCCATAAATACAACTCCCAAGTCTCGATTTTTTTACTTCCATTTATGTCTAACTTATAGTCACTTACAGGCATAAATTGAGAAATCCTAGTTGAAAAAGTCTGTTTAGCACAAAAGGGCACTGAGAGTGCTGTGTGATGTCATAAAGGTGCGCCAGAAATGAACATAATATCTCTACCTTCCCCCCCCCCCCCCCAATCTCACAGCAATTGAAGCAGTTATGCAATACAGGTAATACCTGTTCCAGAGCCAGTCATGAGAGGTCAATACCTGTGTTGTTCAAACTCCTTCCACCCACCCCACCCTCCTTCTTTCTTTCTAGCAGCAATTATGAGAGTTGTTTGTTATGTTCATTGCATGTACATTTCAAGATTGGCGCACCTTTATGACGTAGGCAAACAGTGGCGCCTTGAATGGAGTGTTAAACTGTGGAACTACTTTTTCACTCCTTTAAATGGGTAAAACTCACTAAATAATAACTTGAATTATGTAAAACTGGGGTGGTTACATTTCAATAATAGCAAGGAAATGGATTTGTTCATAATATTTGAGGGTTTACTGACACTTTGATAGAGATGTCTGGATTTGATGGTGAGTTTAGGCGGTATCACCTATATTAACATGAAATTTCTGAAATCTTGCAGGATATTCTAATCATAATTATATTTTTGTGAGTTAATTTTAATTCCCTCATCCCTTGAGGTTCTATAGTTATTATACTTTTGTTCGTTGTATGATCAGTGATAAAGAGAAACCTGTGGGATTTGAGTATCTAAGTTTCCTGCAGTTTCCTTTGTTGGCCAACATTTAGGCCTTGTATTTCGTTGATTTGCTTTATTACTTACTTCTTCTCATTTGGTTATCACTATAGAACAGTTCACCAATTACCGCCATACACACATAGAGAGAATGGAACAAGCTGGCAATAATCGAAAATTTATTGGACGAGATTCATCCACATAAGTACGTTGCTGTAGGCAGAGTGCTTATGTTGACGAATCAATTCCAATAACATTTTTGATTATTGCAGGCAAGTTCCAATCTATATTTATTAGATGGGCACAAAACTTTACGTGTAATCACACATGTATCATGTGTAAATCTGAAAAAAGTAGCCAACTTGGTGACAAAGTAGTTCATATAGTATGTGTACTATATGAATAGTTTTATAGCACCCCACTTATAGCACCTCTCATATGGAATGCACATAATAAATAATTATAATAAACATATATATATATATAATACATGTAGAGAGAACAGGATGAGGTGCTAGTAATTTGAAAATTATCGGACGAGGGCATTCCTTAGGAAAGAACCTGCCGTTTTGTGGATTTCTACAAGACGACGTATCTTATTCAGTATAACAAAAAGATAATTAACAAGGCAATATACAATTGACTCCTTTATTCTTTCGAACTTAATCCATGATATGTATTATAGTGTGACATTAAATATCAAGCGCAAAGTATTGTATTTCAGAAATAATTTTTTTTAAAAATTATAGCATGTGAAGATATTATTAACTTGTAATGTTATATCGGTAGGACACATTTGAGTTGGTTCATAGCTTTTTTATCAAGTCATTGTGAGCCTTAGTGGGTTGTAACCTAGTCCTGAATTATGATAAACTAGATTTGTGTATGCATACATATTTTCTTTTTTTTTACACATAATTTTATTCAATATATCAACAAAGAACTAGCTCTCCACCGAGCAGTAACATCCAGAAATACAATGCTCGTTTTTCTTCTCACTAAGCAGTGATAAACAAGGTGAAAAAACAGTGAGCGCTTTAAGCGTAGAATTAACCTGTACCGACCTATGCATACATATTATATGAACCACCTGCATGCACTTCACACTTGATCGTCTTCATCATTGCACCAAAAATCAATATCCACCGCCATGCCACTAGAAGGCGCCACTGTCCATGACCTAAGTGGTTTTTCATCCTGTACTTGAAGCGTCCTATGATTGACTGTAGGACTATTAATATCATAATAGTTTTATTTCCGAATTTCCAAACTATGAAGTAATATATATATAGGCAGGAAAAGGTTTCACCCGCTCTGTGTGATAGACTTCCGGCTATGAAATAATAAATAGAAGTTTGAACATTACAACAGTAGTACATTGTAGTTCTATTTTCTGCTTTTTTTTCACACGTTGCTCAAATTGGAAATGAGTATCTTAATTCTATAATATATTATAAGTATTTGGTAAGACTAATATCTAAGACTGTATCTAAGTTGAAGGAATTCCAGATAAACAGGGATGTTTCTATGTCCGAGTAATCCTTTAGTAATATAAACCAGCTTAGGGTTCAAGTAATGAACTAATTAATGTAGTATAGGTGTACAAATTTACCAGTGACCATAGTAATTTAAACCAGATTAGGGTTCAAGTAATGAACTAATTAATATAGTATAGGTGTACAAATTTACCAGTGACCAAGGCAAAGGTTTGGCAAACATTATAAAAGGTATCATTTAAATAAGTTTTGAATTCTCCCAAGGTTTGGCTATTTCGTTCATTAGGGCCTAACATTTAGTAATGCCCAAGATTAGGATGGCTACAATACTGACTGATCAACTATGGTCTAATGCCCTTTTTATGATAGTGACAGTTTAGAGGATTAACCCTATACAAGAACGAGTAAAGGTATCCGAATGTACCCTTAGCTTAGAGTTAGACACAATATGCAATCAGATGCACTTCTATAATTTATACCATACCATGCCGGCAAGTCAATCTTCTAGTCAAATTGTCAATCTAGTCAAAGCATACAGAATGGGGAACCAGGGATAGCCGATACTGATATGCGAGAACAAGCCAGACATGCTTTCAACATAAATAGAGCAGATAGGTGCAGACACCTCCTAAGATCGAGTACAACACCAAGGGCACTGGAGGGCAGATAGACTGTTTTACAATTTAATATGGCAGATATGAGGTCTATAGTATAAGTTAACTGAACAAAATACTAGATGTTTTTATAGCAATTACACTCCCATCAGATAAGTTAGAAAGTGGTCTGAATGAAACTGCAATGACACTGGGCAGGAAAACCAGCCAGACCGCCTTGATGTGATGACCTGCCTGTGGTAGTGCAGCTACTGTTACCCATGGCCCAGCTCCTGCCTCAAGCAGTGACCCAACACAGGACCCATTTCAAACCAAATTTATTCCGCCTGATTTACTTCAATGGCAGATAGAAGCAGATGACCACATAGATGGACCACATTTTAAGTGAGGACTGGTTCACACATGATGGTATTGTATGATAATGTGGGAGACATAATAGTGGTAGCACCAAGGGTAGCCTTAAAGGGACACATATCACTGAGCTCCCGATTTAGGGAAAGTTTGCTTTAATTTCAAATATGTGCCAGATGATTATGTCAGTAATCAATACCCTGAGGGATTAATGCTAGGAAATAGTGGATTTGGAGGATTTAAGGATTTAAAACTCAAATTCACATTGAGCCGCCAATCTGTGACCTCTCCAAGACGGGCCACAGTTGCTGACCTAATTGTGTATAAATAGTTTCTTGTCTCAAACCTACGGGATGGTACTGGAGTAAGTGTGGTGGGTTTGTGACTGCCTCTTATCTGGTACCCAACCCTCCACCATAGCCAGTTGGCAGCTACTAGCTGCTTCCTTATGATTTGAATAGATCAAGCAACTCAACTACACTCAAACTATATTTGCAAATATCAAATTATCTAATGAATACATAACTGATAATCCAACCAAATGATCATACCTATGTAAGTCATGGAAATCCGCAATTACATTTAAAATTGACATCCAGTCAACATAGTGATCTTAGCCACTTTAATGTGCCAGGAGAGCTACAGCATGACATCATAACTCAAAATTATATTATTCTATGCAGCATTAAGATAGTCTGTCATGCGATGTTCCATGTAGTACCAACGAGACTAGAGACTTCCCTCTAGTCTCGTTGGTAGTACTGTTACTGTAACTATCATCATCAAGTTGTCAAAAAATAAGGAGACAGCATATGAATGAATAACTTCCTATACGTCGATGGACAAAACATGTGTGTTCTTTATGACATCCAATATGATTATGGCGAAGCCAACGGTTAATCTATAATAGACAAATGTTTGCACTATTCCCATCATCAAGAACATTATGGTGTCTGGATCATATTTATATATCGTACTTTACTGACAGGGATTGGTCCAGAATCATTTCTTTGACTCCAATAAAAATTAATATTCTCCATCTAATATTCTCTATTCAGTATCTGCAAGGCTGCAGCAATCAACAGGCACCTCACTGCATGGCTGCTCAAGGAGCAGGAGCAACTTACAAATTCGGTCATGCGAGGGGTGGAAATATGACTCTGATAAAATATATATCACAACTTCCACTCCCTAAATCAATTATTGTTTTGCTGTTTCATAAGTCATCATAACCGTTCTATTTCACCCATATCCTACCATAACCCCTTTCATTTTGCAGTTTGGGGCCTATGTTAAATTGTATTTGATTATTTTTTGATAAAATCCATCAACTTGCACATTTAATTTAGGCTATAACTCCCAGTTATCATTCTATAAAACAAAAGAAGAAAACAAAAGAAAATTCGAATAAATTCTATATATCCCAAATCTGCCTCTGGAGCTTTATCAATGCCATTCACATTAGGACAAGTAAAGATCAACACAGCCGACCCCGAATTTTAAAAAGCCTACATTCCTCTATAATTATATGCGTGACCTTGTAATTTCTATAATGTGACCGGACCCATGAATGGAATAAGCACATAATGCTGATGCAGTCCAGTGATAAAGTGTCCCCCAAATCGTCAGACAGAAGAGTATTTTATTTCCCTAAACCTTTTCTGTGATTGTTTTCCTAAACCTCAGGAATTTCGTAGCTAGTCTGAGCTTAATGTATATATATTTATAAGTCTTATGTAAGTTTTTGCAATTATGTTGGCATTATGTATAAGTGACTATTTTGTGGGGTCTTTCCCGCAGCGAGCTCGTTACCCTTCCTTCCCTTATTTCAGGATTAAGACATTGTGCTTTGGATTGACTAGTTGTGCTTTGGATTGACTAGTGAATATACATAGAGTCTAAATTCAGGCAAAATCTGGAACTGATGAATGACCACATGCCACATCATTTGCTGTCTTTATCTGCATATATGTGTATAAAATAATGTGTATATTATAGATATATAAATAGGTATAGTTATTTCATCATGCTGATGATTGTATGTTGAGTATTAGTGTTCGAGCTCATTATACGGTGTATAACTATTAAAGCATAGCCTCTACTCTTTAAGTGCATTCATACCAATCCACGTCTTTATTGCCAGCCTTTTTATGTAATCATAAACATTGGTAAAAGAGTGGTAATCCTACTGTTCTTGTATTTCATTGGCATGTACTTATATTATGCCGATTATGTAACAAAGCAATATTTATATCCATAAGAACGTCTCATAAACTGTATGTATTGATAGGTGTTGATATCCATTGCAAAAGTAGTGATACTCTTATGATCCGAAATTACGGTGCACCATGCAACCATACCAGGAAGACATTCTTAATCTGTTCAATATAACAACCGATGGACCCTACCTTACGTTTAAATGGAAGAGATACTTATGTATAATTATATGTACATAATGGAAGTCAAGGTAAAAGGAATACTGACCGAGTGTGATACCCAGACTGTAATGAATCAGAAGCACCTGTATGGATTATATTATTAAAATGAACCTGTACTGTTCGTAAAGATTAACCCATTAATCCATTAGAGATCAAGCGATTTTAGATTCCACTTCACTTCTAAAATAGCCTTCGTCCGATGCCAAATCATGATATGCGTTACAGAATGTTTAATAAACAAACCGTTATGTTTGTTATGATAGGATTGTTGCATAGTTTAATAAATATCGGATACATGAGCGCTATATTATATTCTACGGTCGCATAGTCGGGGATGATTGCGTGTGTGGCAACGAAATTTGGAGCTTTTTTGAGAAAACTTGAAAGATTCGCTGCTCCATATGCTATGCTACTCATATATTTGATTAAATTATGCACATCAATCACTAATTCTTTTTTTCAAAGGTTTGCTCGTTCTCTTAAGCCGTTATTCTTACCTACTACCAGGGCTATGGAATCCAAGCATCGACATTGTCGGGACTCCAAAAATATTTTCGTATGTGTATATCGTTGTTACCATTCATCACTACAAGGTAAAAGGTCTATGCCTTTATTCAGTGTGATTTCCCTTTCACTAAATCTATACAAATAAAACGTGTACGTGGCAGGGGTGTGGGCACATGTCGAAGTTGAGCATGACAATACTTTGTTGTAATTCCCACATTTACTTACAAAACAAATTTCAAAAGAGCTTATGGGTTTAGTTGGGTGAATGCTTCCCTGTTACTCATGGCTTTGATATAATTATATAGGTACAGTCAGAGACCCTATTATAAAGGTTCTAATTAAGGGTCTCTGGTACAGTTCAAAGGGTTTTGATTTTGAGTTTCTATCAAGTGCTTCCATATACGCATATGTATACGTCTAATGGGTACACTGAGGTTAGTCGATCAGCACGCAGCACCCAATTGCGTATCTATATCAAAAACTGTTGCGCGACTCAAGATTTTCTTCAAAAGGTTTGAGTGAAATATTCATCTCCGTGATGTAATGGTATACATGTATATGGTATTTTCCTTACTAGATTTGGGGATCATGTCAAATTCCTTTATGAAGAAACTGAAGCGAATCGACTGACTGTAAATATGGATTAATTAAAGAGAAAAAAAAGTAAGATTTTGAATATCAAATCAATGCCTCTTTGACATGACCTTCGAGAAACCATAAAGGATCGTGTTACATATAAGATCTAATTCCAAAGTCAACCATCCCATGCCACTAATTGTTAGTGGGAGTTTCACCCTGTATTATCCTCAACCAATCCCTTTTCTAGATGACACAGTAAATATTATTACGAGCTGCTGGAAACCTGGCGGGAGTGGTTGACATTAATCCTAGAATACGAACATATGCATTGGAAAGTTTTATGATAAGGATTTATGAGGATTATAAAGAGTGGGGCACAGTCTTATAACTAGGGGTCCTCAATCCACAGTGTGTGGACATAATGACATACAACGCGGACGGATCAGCTTATTCCATGGGTTCCTTACTTGAGACTGCAGTTTGTACAGATCACTTTGTATACAAACCACTGAATCAGTAAGAGGTTCTGTGATCAGCCTGAAGACGCTCGGACACAAGACGGGCTTATTAGTCGCGCGTTTGTTGATATTTTAGCTATTAATTTAGGAGACATCAATAACTTCTCATATCGATTGGAGCTTTAAGTTACAGAGGTGAGTCTGTCGGTGGATTTGTAAAGGAAATGCGCTCTAAAGGATTAGAATGAGTACTTCGGATTTGCTGGCCAATTGCATGCGATACCAGAGGATAGCCCTAAGCATTGATTGCTAACGCAATTTTGCCTTGGGTACATATTCTTGGATTCTTTTTTTTCTAAATTGTAGATAATGGTTCATCTCAAAATTTACTTGTTCCCCAGAAAAGGTGTTAACAAGCCAACGAAAACGGAAATACCTAGAGGAGGTAACGGGAGAATGTGAAACCTTGTTGACCCGAATTAATTAATTAATTAATTCTGTGTGTTTTATTTTGTTGTGATAACTTGAGTGAACATTATGGCCATGCAATTATCGCGCCTTCGCCGACGTGTGAGTCGTGCAAACGTTGCGATTAATTGGACGGACGCATATCGTCGTAAATACAACACATCTTCGGAACTTACTCCACGATCTGATGCAACAAGTGTTGCTTCATCATCGGAATTGATCAACTCATATCACAATAAAATTGATAATAGAAAATCCCTCCATAGAACAATTTCAAATGAAAATGTTCATCGAAGTCAAGGGCCCCATCAAAACTTAGATCACTACCATGTTAGAAAGAAGAGTTTAAAGGACACTTTGGATATGATGGGGTACGAACAGGGTGATGCAAGACTGCGTCAAGGAGTAAGGAAACCAAAGGAGGTGGATACAATGCTTGAAGCAAGTGGGACAGGATGGACCGGTATGGTTGATTATAATAAAAGCATGCAGCAACTCTGGGAGGCCAACCCTAGAAGAGGCAATCGAGGTAGCCTCACAACCAGAATGTTAGATGTAGCAAATAACAATCCCTTTGGCGCCCAAGATAGGAATCTTGTAGAAAACTTTCAGCAAAAGAGGAATCCTTTGTATCGACGGAGGGTATCAGAAAACCTGTTAGTTATTTCAGAGGCACAGGAGAGTACAGAAAGTATGCAAGAAGGGGGAGAATGTGACATCAGAATATCACCGCTTCACAGGCAAATTTCTCGTTCTTCAAGAACTAGGTCTTTTGGTTCTGGGGGAGATTTGACAGAAAGATTGGTATGTATGTAAATGTTATAGAGAGTCCAGAAAATTCATTGGCTCAGCAAAATTACAAAATGCACTTAAACCATAAGTTTATTCTCAAGTTGTTAAGCAGCAATAAGTCATGAGCGACTCATTAATTCATTAAGAATATAATAATAAGTGCACCGAGTAGCTACCCAGCACACGTCATCGGCACGTTCTTTTCTCATTTTTCGCATTAGCACTGAAATAATATTTTGATTAGGGATATGAATACATTTTCTAGAATCTAATTTTTAAGTTGTTAATAACATAATAGTCATGATTACCACCGACCAATCGGCTAAATTTTCCAAATAGTATGCAAATTATTTTACTATTAAAAGACATCTAATGATACATTTTCCCACTATTTTATTCCACAATTAAAGAAAAAGAGATCAACGTTTCCTTTTCAAAGGCAGAGAAACACTTCGGAGTCATCTCAAGATTCAGCATCCAGTAAGAAACGTATCGCCACGAAATGGCGTCGAAAGGTGAAACTAGTCTGCCATCTGGGGAGGTTTACGAAAACAGTAACTGCTGGAATGCGACACAAGCGCACAAAGCAAGCCTTGATGCACCTGCACAGAAGAGTTGGTTATTTGCTCACGTGTTTTGTTTTCTTTAAACGAAATTTTATTGCGTGACAGTTTCAGACAGGCTGATAATCTCACGTTGTTACCTAATTTCAAGCATTCCTGAATTGATTGGGGGAAAGGAGAAGACACTATGATGTGTCACAGGAAAATGAGCCTTAAGTCACAAGAAAATTAATTTTGAGATTCCATCGTATTTCAAAAGATGGGATAAGGCGGATTTAAGCAATGTTAACCCTTAGCACATCTTTTAAGTACTTTTATCTTTCTTTGTCTGAAAAAATAGTTAATGATATTTATGGATGGACAATTACTAGTAAAGTAGTTAAATATACTCCCTTAGCATATCCTTATAAACGCAGAAGGATATTGAATTAATTTTACAGTTGAAGTTTGGGACATGTATTGATGACTAGGAGCTCTAAACATCCCAAACATCAAAACATTCCTACGACTATTTCTTGTGGACAAAACATTTGGAAAATATCAATTTTTTGCGACTTATGACTTATTTCTCTGTGACACATCACATATGATGCATGCTATTTTGATAGAAGTTATACTTGCCGGAGACAATAATATGAATATTGATAGAAATGTGACATTGCAATACTGAAGCCAAGTGATTATATTATATATTCACTATTAGCTACTGCTAAAAGTATTATTCCAATCAAAACACAAATTATGCCTTCCCCACATCAACCATTGTGACGCTTGCAAAAATGTTCAATTTGAATATCTCAAGTGATCTGCAATTTGAACACCACGTGCTGCCTCACATTGTCTCCCTGGTGTACATTTCTCTCTCATGCCTCTATAGTTACTAATACATACCAATGATGGAGCCACTTGCGTGGAGTTTTCTCATCTTGGACAGTGTGTTGAATAGAGTATTTGAAAAAAAGGTCAGTTTAGCCTAATGACAGATAGACGGTAACATCGGTTTTCGTGCTGAAAATTTCCCTTCATAAGAATATAGTCGGTCATTTAATTTTAGAATTAGTATGATTTCCTTGTGTGCTGATTGCATTTCAATTGATAAAGAATGAAAAAATGTTTCTGTGAACGATTGATGTAATTCCTTATTTATATAAAAAATAATCCTATTAACCAATAACTGTTACAATATTTAATCAATTTACCAAACAAAGTATGACTGTTGATATCTCATCAATTTACACATGGAGTCAGTGTGCCCCAAGCTCTTAATCTAATTCTGCGCTTGAATCAATTGAATCAGTATGAATAAAATATTATTACACTTTCCCATGAAAATGTTTCGCACATATGTTATAGAGAGACGCATGATTGACGGTGTTGTTTATCAACAGATCAAAAATGCGCCAGGAAAGTGGAAAAAGTTGGTTAGATTCGTTATCTTGTTGTTTAGAACTTGGCGTCATCATTCCATGAGGTAATTTCGGCAATCTTGATTTCTGATTTTGTCTATCATAAACCACAATTTAAACACAGATAGTATTACCCATAGGATATAATACTGTTTCAACAATTGTTATTCCATTTCAAAAATTGTATTTTTTGCCTATATAATTATATAGACTATTGTCAACATCAGAGTGTAAAGGGGACATTTCTCTGATATCGCCTTAATTTTTGTTCAGGGTTTTCAAGACCTCCTTTATGGCTCAATTTAAAATACATCCCTTCGTCAAGGTAGCCGTTTAAGGATTATTCATGACCACGATATCTATTTTCTATTCATTTTTAGAACGGAAAATGTGTTGAGCAAAATGGACGTTGATATGCTTGTAGATAAGAAAAATAATCCCAAGGAAGAACTTCTTTTTGACCTGTCAGTGTTCAAAGCCCACAAAGAGGTAATGCCATCAAGTTTCATATGTCGATGATTGAAAAATTACTGGGGATCATGTTATAAGCATATAAATTATATGTTATAGGTCATATAAAGGCACCTTGTCAGTAGACCAGCAAAAGGTTCGCCCTTGAGCTGAGATATCATGCCTTTTGTGAGTATTTTGATATCCATGTGCACAGTTACTTGTCAAAGATCATCCTCCAAGCAACGAGGGATCCATTTTCTTACCAGTTAATTATATGTATACTTATAATAAACCTACATATCAGAATCGATACGTGAATCATAGTGCATCCTGCCTAAAACAAAATCCTTCGTTCAGATTCAAATGTTGGTGTACCTTGGTGTACTGCCTGTGTTTTTGACCTGAGTAAAAGCAAATATAATATTATCTTATGAATAAGATTGTTTCTTCTAGGCACCTGTGACCGTCGAAGCAAAGAGGGTCATGTCGATGGATCCTCGAACAAGAACGCAGAATGACCTTCATTATGTATGTGAATGATTTATTAGGGAAGTTCTGCAAGCATACTTATCTCAATTACGTAACCGTATCATTATCATTTTAGTGAATTACGTCGCATTTTTATGTATAAAAGATATATTTTTATATGAACCATTTTGCTTAATACGTTACATTACGTTTTGCCCGCCATGTTTGCTGAATCTCTTTCTTCCTTTTAAAGTATGTTGGTATATAGGAGATACGGATACGTTTACGTATAGGTTATTCTTGCTGAACCTCCCTAATGACGAGGGAAGATCAAGAATTAACTTCAGAGGCCACCTCTCCAAAAATCACCATTTATCTAATTATATTACTGTAAAAAATGGTTGACTTTATTCCGGCATCACTTTAATAAGGATGTCTGTGTTCCTTGTCCGCTTTAAGTTCGAATGATTCATTGGGAATTTTGATGAATTTCTCAAACTCGGATAATTAAAATGACATTCATGAAAATAGTATTCCTATACTGTGTGTAGAAATTAGAAGTGATTGTTTTGGTTGTCTGAAATAGCTTCAGGTGGCGCTGCGGAATTACCGCTCCATTGCTGAATATCCAGTTCGGATGCAACGTTTACTGGCAGAGAGATGTTTCTACCAGAGGTAATATACATAATAGTTTCTATACTATTGAATCCTGTTTAACTCTCGCACTTTGCCCCATGACTGCGCAACATAAAGAATCTTTATTTCAAAATGAGGCACATTTTGATGCCTACACCTGCAATTTAAGTCATTAAAACATGTATCAACGACAATCCTCAAAGTTTAAACGATTATATATCTATTAATAACTACCGGCATTGTGGCTATTGTTGCTTGATTATACTCCGCAGTTGGTATAATATTTGCCTATCTAGGCATACAAAGTACTATGGTTTGGGTTTATGAAATATGTAATAGTACAACAGTTCATTACTTTGAATTGTTATATATTTTCAATATTTTGTTCCTATGCAGGTTTAACGCAAAACGTGTGATAATCAGGGAAGGATATGTTCCAAGTCATTTTTATTTCATACTTTCCGGTTCAGGTAAATTTATTATTTGTGTTCATATTTTAAAATTGCACATCAAATAATATTCCAGTTTCTTACGCACTGTAGTTATCGTGGCAAAATACATAGATAGTAATCAATATCAAGAATAAACGAATAGGGGTCAAAAGCGAGAGCTTTTTTTTAAAGGTGATACAGGGTTTTTAAATATTTACCAATTCGCCAAACATTTCAATGGTGCCTTGATGCCATACCAACACGTGGGGCCTCCTTGGGTGCCACCATTAAATGTCCTTGCACGGATCCATGCCTTTAAAGGGAGGCTGAGAGGACGGACACTGTCATAAGAGACAATGTTCCGGAACGGACCTCACAGAGAGCAGAGAGTAACAACCAAGGATCGGACTACATTCTTTTAAATATTGATATCTCAGACATAACTGAGGCAACAAGAACCCGATTGGTTTCACCATCACCCCTAAACAATAGGCACGAACATTGGTTGACTTTAGTTCATCTTTCTCCTTCACTAGTTGTGGTGTCGCTGCTAGACGTGACCAAGGGCGTCAATAAGACTCTCTACTTCCTGTCTCGCGGAGACTCGTTTGGAGAATTAGCTCTCGTAAATCGCACGAGGCGTGAGATTACCGTCGTGAGCAAAGAACCAGTCGAACTTCTCGTCCTTTATGAAGAGGTTCGTGCATAATGTCGCAGAGATAATCAAGATAGTGATAATACTATGATATATATTGAACTCGTGATCAATTTGTGCATGCATGTTTTTATAATGCACTTGTCAATTGCACCCCCCCTTACCCCCTGGTAAGCGGATTGGAAATAGTAGGGGGATGTCCAAGAAAATATATGCCCCTACCCAGGCAGGGATTTCCCTTAGTATACCGCAGTATCAAGGACATTCTCCAGGGTGGGGAATGTTCGTCAGAGTTTATATTTTTTTTAAATAATTTTGGGGGTTGCAATTGACAAGTGCATAAGTTTGCCAATGATGTACTAATCATATCATTTAAATTGACATTTTCAGGAGAATTAATGTTAGGCTACCATATATCTATACATTATACTAGTATACCAGTGCAGCGCCAAAATATATTAAAATCCTGTTAGGTAGGAGATAGGAATAACAATGTTTATGGGTTGAGAACTGATGTATACAATTTCTTTAGCACGTGCACTGCCTTGAACAGTCTTGTGGCTATAACCACCATAATTAAGCAGAGACTAGGAGGATTACTCCTCAATGTTGATAATTAATCCTTTAATATCATCTGGCAGATTTTAACGTGTCAATTTTTTCCTATTTTTTGGACAGGATTTTACCGACATATTTTTGTCCGGGGGAATAGACGTGGAGTTCCTAAGGTGATACTTTCAAATCATAAAATCACATATCACGTTTGTATCACAAGATATCAGGTTAACTCAAAGGTGCTATTGGAGATGCACAAAGATCCATCACAGTAGATATTGTAAATACGCATTGGATATTACAAAAGTTACAATGAAAATGGTAATGATAGGAGATTAAAGGTATATATTATATATAGAAGATCTATTTGTAATCACAACACCATGAATGGAGTGTGATATTATAAAGTAAATGTTAAATAGATCGATAAATGTTGCTAAATGTACGGTAAATAGATATGCTGATTTTGTAAAAAGAAATTTCCCTTGACATGAAACGTATTACGAATGTGAAATTGTTAATAACATTTGTTTAAAAAAATATGACACCAAACAATACCATGTAATACGCAATGTACGTACGTATTTAACGCTAGGCGAAATTGAAAAAGGGCGCTGGGACTATACAACTATACATTGTAGGCCTACTTGTAATGTGCATTTCAATCCCTTTTATATGAGTTGGTTGAAGGGTGTGTATATTGCACGAGCTGCGCAGCAACGAGTTCAAACTTAAATCAACTTGTTAGTTAACCTGCATGTAATATATATGCATGCCAAGATCCCAAACTAAACACCTGTTTCCATGCGGGTAAATAAGTCTCTCATATTTTCTTCAGAGGATTGCCTTTCCTGGCCGACTGGCCGGTGGAGAAACTGGAGACAAATAAAAACACTAAAAAGTCGATATTTAGTTTTTTCAAGTAAGTTTCACTATCTTACTCTTCTATTGCTCAATTTCCCTTGATCAATGTTCAGAATTAACTTGACTACTGTAGATACTATTATGTAATTTACTAATCATTATACCGTTACTTTTCAGACGAGATGCCATTTTAACAAAGGACAGTTCCAAATCGGAATGGATATATGTTATAAAATCCGTAAGTGGATCAAAGACACAAGTAAAGGCCCTTTTGGGAAGTCCTAGTGGATAAGATCTCGATATTAAAACTTATTTTATGAAACAGAAAGTGGCCAGATGTGAAAGGGACACAAATACATGATGATATTTCAACTATGAGATAATGTTGAATAAATAAATGATGAATTTATATATGATGAAATAATCAAAATACCACATTATTCGTTTTCAGGGAAGCTGTCGGGTGCTCAAGCGCATAACCCCAGAGTTGAGACCCAATACAAAAGGTGAGATTTTGAACGCGAACATTCAAAAGTAACCAAGTATAGGTATAGAAGAACCCACTCCCATCTAGAAAAAAATCTCAGGTCCAACCAACATACAGGGTATGAAAAACATAATAATTTATATTCTCTGATCTAAAACCTATTTTCCCAAATTTTAGGCTGCTCCAAATCATGATTGTTTGGTATTATAATTTGCAGGTTTCGAAGTTCGACAAGTCAATAGCCCTGAGCAGACCCACGAAGAAGATTTGTCTAGACGCTTCTTGGAAGAAGTGACCAAAGTGAAGGCCCTGGGGAAAACAGACATTTTAACGCATGCGCAACTCAATATTCCTACCGACAGTCCCTCTGTGTCAGCGCCAGGGGCCGCCACAAGTGTGAGTAATTGGTTCCAGACAATTTTCCCTAAAGAACACATCAATCACATACTTATAACCAGTCAGATCTTGTAAACGACCCCGCCCAGAGTGATATTAAACGATCTATCGAGACAAATATCTGAACGCATGCACGAGCTCCAAGCTCAGGCCTCAACAATAAAGATTGCCTCCTGTTTTGATATTAAAATATCGGTCATTTCCAGACAAACGAGGTTGCGAGACTTGATTCTGCCCCGCCGCTGCCCTCCAAACCCTGCTCTCGTCAGACCTCGTTCATTCTCGGAAGCTCTGTGAGTTAATCCCAAGAGTATGGTGGTGATATTTGCAATATTTGCATTTATATTTTGTGCCAAAGTTGTGGTATGTCAGTCAGGAGCAGTCCTATATTTGCCTAATCAACTATGTCTGCATACATGTACACGTTGCATCGATTCTTCTACTTTGAGATAGCAGTAACACAATCTTAACATTTTTTCATTTTTTAGGTGTGTGTGTGTAGGGGGGGGGGGGATCGGACATATTTATGTTGAATTACATTACGTTAAAGTAAGATAGTTATCATTTCCACTAGTATACCGGGGTGGGAATGTTGCTTTATTCACAGCATATTTCTGACCATTTCTAGATCAAAGGTCCATTTTTGCAAGCGACACCCGGTGTGTCTAGAGCACCAACCAACATTCAAATCAAAGAGAAGGTTCGAGAGAGCCTCCGCAAAGAAAGAGGTGACATTTCTTGGTTTTGAGAACCTTTCAATTTGAATTTTTAACCCCGAATGTCATCCTTTTCAATGTTGTTCTTTTTATGTTTAGAGTAATAACTAACATCCGATTTTTGCTTATTGAATTATAACTACTGAAGAGTGTTCCGATTTAATGTCATCTAGATTCAATCTGCTTCTCTAATTTTGACTTTTGCTAATGATCTTTATAGCCATTTTAATAAATTTTCTTTTCACATCTAACAATTGCTAGCACGTTAGGTGTAAACTAAAAGAATAGCATATTTAAATTGTAATTTGTGTTCAAAAAAGGACAAGGCTCGTATGGAAAATATGTCCTCCGAATCCAGCTATGATGGGAGTAGCTCAGGTGAGAGACCCAATATCTCTTCTTTGCAATTGAGGAATGTGAACTATAACGTCCCATTTATAAAGTTCTTTAACACAACTCTGAATAACAAATAATCTTCAACTCAGCCACATCCCATACACAGCTATGTTGCAAACTTCACCTATTATATATCCATAAGAAAATATGCATTATGTATAAACAACCGCATTAGAAAGTTATTAAGACTACTAATATTGTATCTCTGGCAATTGCCTCGATCCCCACTCATTAATGTATACCACTATACATGGAGCAATGGAGGTCCTTCCCTGGGTCTTTTTTCATTGCAACAGAAATGGAATTTGTTAACGTGTCTGGCATAATATCTGCATGGGAAGTTGTCAACTCCGAGTGAGGGGCCATCTCTCGTAGAAAATTGTAACTTAGACTCTCGTGTCACGTGACCCAAGGTTTGTTGGATAACGATCCCTTATAGGCCTGACTTGACCCTCTCCAGGAAGATCCATAAAACAGGTCCATGTGGAGGGGAGGCCACCGAGGCAGCCCTAAACCTGTTGGGATTGTTTGCCAAGTCCCATGAAGAATTTCTAGAATGCCTGAAGTACACAGCTGACTCCCATGGGCCTCTGCATTGGATGCATAGTTTCCTGTTCAGCCTTTTAAATAGGACCGTCACCTCTCGTTCTGGTCTGGGATGTTACATTTGTTTCTTCTCCCAGTATATGTTTTCCCCTGGAGTTGTTTTTGTTTCGACCAAATGTGCATCAAGTTCAGTTTGGTAGAATCGATAATACCCTTACTGTTTTATAATAATTTACTCATAAACATGTATTTAATCATTGTGACCTACCAGTTAGCACCAAACGTGTTTCTAATATAGATAGAACAATAACAGGTTCTTAATTAATATTTCGTAATACATATTTGCACTATGCTTTTACATTTACATCCCTGAAGGAGAGAAATCACGTTAGATAACCCTTTCGTATGATTAATAACGCATTAATAAATCCACTGGTTGGATAATGTAAATAGATCGTGTATCGTACTATGAGGATTATCCTTTTCAACTGTTTTTGTAGGCGTTGCTCTATTTGACTATTATGTCCCTTACAAATTGATATATATATGGCCTGGAAGCGTCATATGCACTGCTGCAGACAGGACTTCAAGGAACTAATGCATGAACAAAGAAAGATTCACGATATTTTTTTCAAACTTTTTCTTGAGAAAGGACATGGTTGGGTGGGGAAAACACGATATCACCATTATCATTTTTTATTTCAGGGACTACTGAAGTTTATATTTTAATATGGAAATCCGAGGGGGGGAAGGATATTGCCTCAGTTGTTACAGCATTTTAGACAAATGAATCCGATTTGTTTCTTGTAAATCTCTCCAAACATAGCTGACATACAGTTGTATCCTCACAAATTACAAAACAGGATATTAACATACTTTGAGAAATATTATACGGTTTTGAAGATACCTAATGTATCCCTTTTGGTTTAACTGATTACGAACTCAGCTGAATAACTTTTTCAGAGTCCTGAGAGACACCGTTGTTGTTATTTCTGCGGGTAATACATTATGTCAGCTATGCATTTATTTTAATTGAAGAAAAAGGCGTGATTCAATCAATTCAATCTGATATGCTGAAAATATGGAGGAAATGCCACTTGTTTTCATAGGATAGTGAACGGTAGTAAATTTCAGTTCCCTGAAATAAAAACTAATCCAGTGTCATATTTTTATTATTATTGAACGCTGGTATGTATACATCTAAGGCTATATATTATGTGGAGTGGGTAAGGAGTTCTAAGGGTCCGGGGGAAAGACCTAAAACCATCTGTATCTACCCCCTCCTCACACACAATCGTATCACTCAGTTGTCCTACCTGACATGTTTGACAAAATTTGTTGATATCAATTTTATAGTTATTCTTAAAATTCTGTAAATTAAAATCGTATAGCCAACGGCGTTATCAAAGTTAAATAAATAAAAAATGCCTGCCTCAGTCATTCGTATTAGTAATGACATTATATTTTATTGAAAGATGGGGAAAACGACAGTGATGCTTCTCAATTTGTGCATGGTCGAGGGACGTCAAGGTTCCTGAAGGTAACTTTCTTATTCCGTCCTGCAGAATATTATTTTATGCATCAAGTACATGTATGCGTCACAGTACAACCCAGCATAATCATCAGCACATAATCGTAACTTCTGTAAATAGTATTGTATCGTATTACACTAGGATTTTTTTCGATACAACATAAAGCATAATATTTGTATCCATCTAGACACCGATAGAGAGAAAACCACATCGAAAAAAGAAGAAGAAATTAAGTGCAGACCGCTCGAAATTTGTTGTCGTTGAAGTTCTCACTAAAGGAAGTGTGTTCGTAAGTAAACCATAGCCTAATAAGTGATTTATTTTATTTTCCCTGAAAAAAAACCTTCTATTTGGGGTGAGTATTTAATATGTATTATACGGAACAAACCATCATATATATTGTCATATATAACCGTTGAGCCTAACTGCATTATATATATATATTGATATACATGAAGGGACTTGCTGATTTGATGTGCGGAGAGCAGGCAGATTTCAGCATCGTAAGCAATGGTGCGGAAGTCATCATGATACAAAAGCGGTTTTACTTGGATAACGCCCCACAGAGCTTAATAAATAAACTCCGTAATGAGGTAAGGATATGATAAAACCTATATATTGATACTTGATGTGAAACTTATTGGATTAATCATTGATGGACATTAATACTGCTTATCGTTGGCGGGTAAAGAACATGAACCTCTGAGAACAAGTTGGAAAATAACTTATAAACAGATAGCTTGAACACACAGACCAAGGTAAAGCGTAGGTTCCCTGGAATTGTCAATCATTTAGATAAACCTATATATATATATGGTGCTTGTATTCCACCCCAACACCCAAGTTACCATAGTGTGTCCTAATGTATCTCTAATACTGGTTATTATTATTTTGTTAATGTGTATAATCAGGAATATGATATTTTCTCATCTGCATTTTGGAAGGATCGGAAATTAATCTGGTCTTCCTCGGTCTCCTGTATGGGTTACTCTTCCTTAAATAATTTGATTTAATTGCATCAAAGCAAGTGATGTTTCTGCCCTGACATTACATATTTTTGCTGTTTAGTGTATATATAGGTATAATTTAAGGTTACATGCTTAATGAGTTGCATTGTGCCATATAATATATTGTACTAGTCTTGACGTTCCTTTCCATCTCTTGTAAAGGAATAGGGTTTTTACTCAGAATATTGAATTTGAGCAATTGTATTGGGGAAAATCAAATTTAGTTAGATTTAAAAGCAGCCTGGAGCTGTTTCAATAGGCAAATAATTTCCTGAGTGCCTTGATTCTGATCAACAAGAACATTTTAATACCCCAGGCCATTGGGAACTCAATGCCGTTAATAACAACTAAACAAGACATGTGGTCTCTATTTTACTACAATCCCTTAGTATAAACTTGCCTTTGCATAAGAAGACACAAACTAAGCCTACACATAAATGACAAAATCTCAAGGTTAGATGCCTGCATACATGAGATTAAACACAAGGAGTGGATTTAGGTTTTCTATTCACCAGGGAAAATCCTTGCTTGCCCTTCTTTTCTGTCCCCAAAAGGGTGATAAAGTGTTTGCATAATGTCTTTCCTAATGCCTACGGTGTTGAGCTATTCATTGTAGCGAATTAGGTCAGAGAGGGATTGACGCTGGGAGCTTATCAGGGCTCATCAAATGTGTTCGCGCTTCTTTATTTAGATTTTAAACCGTTTTTGAGTGCATGAATGTTTGCTGCGTCTTTCCAATTGAGATGCATTCCATCGAGGAATGTGTGTGGTGTTCTGAAGTAGAGGGGTAGTTATCTGTGTCTAATATAGATGTTATGAATACACTATAGTTCTAGCTAGTTCTGGGAAAAAGCTTGGTCTGTGTTGCTTCAGTTTCAGAGTTTGGGGGCTATTTGAAACGCCTTGGTCCAGCCTTATGTCAGCAGGCTCAAATCCCTTTAAACCGTTTAGAGGCGAAGATCTGGTGTTGTGAGGTGGAGCTAGTTGGAGGCGGTAACTGTGTTTAATATCTATATTATATTCAATTTACACAAGTTCTGTGAAAAACCATGATGTTTGCTGCTAAGCCCGACATGTGACTGATGATGAGAAGTACCATATGTGTGAATTTGGACCAAGGCGTTAGCCTAGGTTCTATAGTTCTCCCATACTCCATATCTAAAGACTCATGCAGGGCTCAAAACCCTTTAGAGCTACTTTAGGACATCTTCTGCATATTTCTCCTTCACCTTAGCCAATTATGAATATTATATCTCATAATAAAGCCTTTTTTGTGCACACTGCTCCTGACGTTTTGTCATGCCTGGCTGACCCAGACGGCTGCTGGCCTGGTTACCGAGTATAAATAAACCCTTTAGAGCTATACTTTAGGACATCTTCTGCATATTTCTCCTTCACCTGAGCCAATAATGAATATTATATCTCATAATAAAGCCTTTTTTATACACACTACTCCTGATGTTTTGTCGCCATGCCTGGCTGACCCAGACTGCTGTTGGCCTGGCTACCGAGTATATATAACACATGGGTTTGTCAAGAATGTGGCCTGCTTCGAAGGGCATCTATGGACGCACAAATCTGGCAAAGTAGCTGTAATAAAGGATTAATGACCAACATGATGTGTGTATATGTGTGTGTGGCGGGGGGGGGGGCAGTGCACCAACAGTTTGGACAGTGCACCAACAAGCCCAAAATGGAAGTTATTAATCTGTTGTACTTGTACTCTCTGGCTAAGCTGGTTATAGCCCTAAGACCGTTTATGGCAGTGACCAAAAGACATGACTTGATGCATGAGTGCAATAGGATAACTGATGATTATGTATGATAATGAGATCTAGAAGGTAGGCTACAGTAGAAATCATGATAATTATTTGAAGTCAAGGAGAAGGATAGGGACTTTACATCTGTTGCATTATAAGTAAATGGGATAGTTTAGCCCTATGGCCAAAAGAGTCAGCCGTCTGCTACTCGGAGCTGAGGACCCTGGGAAGCGTTAGTGGATGATGGTTGGGTGGGGGTGCTTTAGGACTTGCAGAGATTTTGGGGTAGAGATGGGGGATGAGGTGGCTAGATTTTCCTCCTCGACTAGGGCCGTCGTGAATCTACTAAGAACCACGTGCGTGTAGCCCTGGCAAATTATGGACATTCAATATGCAGGGACACATTACCGACACACCACGCGGTGCCGGTCGATGGCAGCGGCGCGATATATTGCCGCGCGTTATTAAATCTCCAGTTAGTGCTTACGGGCCACCATGTCTTTGTTTTAATACCTGTGGCTATGATGGAGGAGTTGGCCCCCAGGCATTTGCTACTGGTCCCGATTGATCAGATGGCAACACACCGAAGCTTTTACTCTTCTCAAGGAAAGGAATATTCCTTGACGACCCCCTGTCACCTCATTCTCAAGTTCTAAAATATAACAAAACCACTTTTCCTCACCCTCCACGCCACTATAAACTAGCTCCGGAATCATAAGAGCTCAATCGCTAGCTGTGTTTTCTCTGATTGAGTGAGAACCAACAGACAGTTCCCTTGAGAGGGACCTACATACAATTGATAAGACCTGACAAACTTATACTATGTACGAGGTCCAGATTCTCATGGGTGACCTTTCTGGACACGGAGGAATTACTTGCGTGCTGCACATTAGTTACATTTGTTCCAGGTTACTCATGGTATGGAGTGGTCCAATCACAAACTATATTATCTCATAGATATATTTCTAGAATGTATCAGGAGTATGAACTATAGATGTCAAATGCCATAAGGCTGATGTTGCTTTTCCTTACAGTTTTGTATTTTAAAGTAGAGTGAATCAAGTTCGAAATTTTACATATAAATATGGAGGACCAGCATCTTCAACGTTAAAATAAAATGGTGAAGCAAGTTCTGTATGAATCTCTGTCTGTATAGACAACAAACAGGTATTTCATCTTCATCAGCACATGTTTGTGCAGCTAGAATTACATGTTCTAGTGGGACCTAATCGTGTACACAGGTCTATAAAGTTTGTATTTATAATATAGGCATTCACACATGTGTGTTCTCTACTTCCCCAGCTGGGGCGATTGGACACGATTGAATTAGGTATATATATCCCCACCCTTTTTTTCCTATTTATTATTATTTTCATTTCGGGCCACTCTATATATCATATGCAAGGTAAGACGTATGATTAATCTGGTTTTTTTTCTTTCGCTCCAGGTTTACCCTTATCCCACAGAACAGGATTTGCAAAGGAGCCTGAGGCAGCGTCTCTCTTGGGATGCCAATAGACGCGTCACTCTCGACGGAACTGTGAAAAAATTGCGCATGCGCAAAATGGACATACATGATGCCCGCACGAGACTTCCAGTTGCGTGATGAGCAACACTTGTAGGTGCTCGCGAGCACCCATTAGGTCTGACAATTTCATTTTTAAAATTATCAATGGACCAAGTTTATGCGTAAACGATGGCACCGGAACACTCGCCTTGGGATATGTGCAGTAATCGAGCCCGAGTGTACACCATATAAACCTTCTGCATGCCCAATACTTAGAAAGAAAGACTCAAAAGTAGAAACAGCTGGACTGGAACAGCTGGTTGTGGTAATGATATTCTAAAATAAAGATAAAAGGTAGTGATAGTAGTTTTATGTTATGGTATACATGTACATAATTATATGTTCTGTTCGTTATCCAAGACAATGGGACTGATTTCTAGCGCACTGTATAGTTTGCAATATATATTCATATACCGTTGATATTTGTGTAGACTATAAATACCATAAAATGTTATGAATCATAATTATTATACAATAACCTGGAATCTTATCGAACCACCTCCGACAGAACAGTGGGGTGGACCTCCTGGATATAAACACGTGCCCTTGTTGTTTTATCGATGAAGAGGTACGTTGTTGGTTCCCAAACTGGTCTCCAAACTTTTTAATCAAAGTACTTATTATTGAACCCACCGAGTTGATACAGCATGTGCTTGTACTAATGACACATAGTGCATATATATCCCTGCACAGCAAAGTAATCATTCAGAGATGCATCAAGTGGAATATTTATCGTATGGTATAATTTTGTAAGAATGGATCTGGGTACAAAGAGACTGATAGATGGATGTCTGAATTTGTAAAAGATCGTCTTCATGCGTTGCGGAATGAGGTACCTATGTAGTTAAGAATACACAGGCTATGATATTTAGTGAGATTTATTGAGAATATGTGAGACATTTAATTATCAATGGATTGCTGGGGTACATGTTTGTTATTCCGGTTGCCCTTATTCATATTTGGGTATGTCATTTGATGTTGTTAACACCTTTCTTGCAATGATGATTTATGCAAATAAATCCAGGAATCCAAGCATATAACATGTATACGTATATTTGCGTGACGATTGCACTTATGGGTCAACCATCAAGAGTTATAGCAGTAGCAAAATGAAGCGGTCGATGGACTATGGTTATAAATTATTTTCTACTCCAGCAGAGACGGAACGTAGTTCGGATGCAAATAATTTATCCTGCACTGAGTAAGGCGTTATATCTGTCAATTCCCATTTTTCAAATTAGGATGCAATCACATTGTTCTTACAAATAATTGATCACGTTTAATAGGAAAATAAAGTTAGTTGATGCCTCTCGAATTACACTAATCAGATCTAGCTCGTTGTACAAGTGCTATCGGTTATTTTTTTATTTGTTTTATTAAGTATTTTTATACAGCACATCTTCTGTAATAACAACAGTTGAGTTATCAACAAACAAGTACATTGTACAATGAAGTTCGAATAATCAATTGAGGACATTAAAATTGATTCATTACATCTTCTGTAATAACGACAGTTGAGTTATCAACAAACAAGTACATTGTACAATGTTCTAATAATCAATTGAGGACATTAACATTGAGATATGGGCTCACAGATGATAATTCAATACAGAATAACCACGGTCTTCCGCCCACTGCTGTGTCTATCTAAACCTAACTCTATTGAACAAAGTCCAAAGTAAGACCAATGGTCAAAGTAAGACTATAGGTCAAGATCAGAAACAAAATTAAATGAAATAAATTTAGAAATTATTAGTTTGGTAAATCTAGTGGTTATAAAATTAATTAATGTATTTACTGTAATTATAATTTCTGAACAATAAAGTATATACTTCAGAGATTATTTAATACATAATTAAATGTTCAATGTCCTCTAATAGAAAGGAGTCCACTTAAATTACAAACTCAAACTTAAATTGAATTTCAAGATTATGTTTTCGTGATTGAATGTATTTAGCTTATTTGAGAGTCAGCCATTAAGAATCGATTCAGTGAGAGCACAGATGCTGCTTATTTGAACAGTGTGAAAACTAACGTAACTTCGTAATTAAATAAATCAAACATGGCAAAGAGAAAAACACTGATGCGTTCGTTATAACAGTGGCAGCTAGCTGTTGGCTGAAAATTCCATTAAAGCCATCGGGTTCAACAAGTGACTGCGGCATCGACCCATTTCCCTCTAAACAAGTGCTCTCAGTGTTAAATGTTTCAATCGACAAGCGCCTTGGTAGCATTAGGGGGATATTTATTATGGACAGTTTTCCACGCTTGCATATCAAAATGAGTCTCACTAGATACATTATTCAAGTCAGTAGTAACATTATTACCTACCTTTCGAGGTAGCTATAACCACACAAGGGGCGCGGGTGGTCGCAGTGGTGGCTGAAATGAACCATTATGCTCCGAACAAATTAAGCATCTTGTTTCTTATAGGGCCTATACGAACTGCTGTATTTTCAAAAGTACAACTATATTCAGCTTTATATTATGGGTTTCAATAATTATAATGAAGGGTTCGTTAATTAAAATGAATTGTTAGTCCTTCGAACTGTATAAACGAGTGTTTATTGTGCGATAATGATGTAATATTTGTCATAAAATCTATATATATAATTTATATTTTGTACTCATTCCACATGATGAAACATGATTACGTACGTCGCTGTAATGAAAATGGTTAAGCCGCCAATAAATAATGTATAAGTGAATCTGTAAATTGTGTTCTTCATCGTAGGCTAAACGCGGCCGCAAGATCTTTTATGTGTACCTAATGTCTATGGTCAACTGCAATCAAACTGGCGCAAGGCAGTCCTGTATTCAGAGGAGCAAACTCCATTTTACCTTAACAATGGTATAAAACCGCCCAACTCCCTTCCTTTACATAAGATCGCCTACTGGCTTTCTGAAGTTCTCGCTGCTTCCCTGGCCACCCTAATCATAGCTTTTGACGACCGACCACTGTTTGAGTACAGAACGCATTTAATCGCCTGATTGCTTCCGAATAATCAGGGAGGTCGGGATGATGCTTTTTTGTATCTGCTGCCGCTTGCTACAACCCCACCTGCTCTTCTCAGTCTTTCTCTCAGACAGTTGTATCGACACTTTGATATTTAGGCATTAAAACCCAACGACACCCTGGTGGACCAAGAGGGAACTATATACAAATTATTGGCCAGCCCAAGTAGGGGAGCAGACCCGACGCTGGAAAGCGCTCTTTCACAGGTTTTAGTTTCTAGCGAATCACTTGGGGGTTTCTCACAATCTTCCCAATGTCACCTGCTGATCCTGTTGCAAAGATAGATTTTAATTGGAAGCTTGGGTAAAGCAGGGTTTCTAAACAGAGCCCAGTTTCACTCACACCTACATAGTTTTCCTTATGAGGCTGTTGCTTGCGGGACGCTAACCTTTTACACACATTGGAGTCATTTAGACGCAAGGAGATCATTGGGCTTTTGAAAAGAAGATATAGTCAAGGTAGGAGATTGTTTTAAATTTAAGTTGCTCTTGATGTGTTCCATGTCCTACGGAATGTTTACTTCTTTAACAATACAGAAACAGAATTTATCAGGAGAGGCAGTCAAAGTCAGCGAGGTATAGGTCTGCATGCACGTTTAAGAATTCCGTTGGATGTCTGTGTTTTATATAAGGAGGTTATTGCCTAAAATAGATTACCTTGACGTCCATCAATGTAAAACGTATCAATTTTACTAATTACAATAACCAGAACGTGTGGCTCATGAAGCAGAAGATATGTTCAAGTTTGTTTTCATAATGAATTCATACTATCCTTTGATCGTAGTTATGTATCCTTACAAATATAGATTCGTTTCATTAAGTGGATTGTTAAATTGGAATAGAAATCACATCAACACCAACCAGTGCAGGTCGTTATAAATGTATATAAGGACGCGATCTAACTAGTACTTCGATCTAACTATAATAGTATTGTATAGTAGCGTACATAATCATTATATATTCTGACCTTCGTCTGATATCTGGCACAAGTTCCGAACGATTATAGTACGTGAATCTGACAGCAGTGTATTTTTAAATGGGAGGAGCTTTGTTCGGTCAAGGGTCATTCATCCAATTGTTCCTTTTCCTTGAATATCCCCAACAGAGCCGGCTCCCGATTGAAAATTTCTCTTTTTAAAGTTGTAAGTAAAAGCAAAGAATTTTTTCACAGCTGAAATTATAAATTGTATGGTTATAGTGACTGTCTATTCTGACATGAAAAGAAAAGAACGCCGTTATTTACCCATCGATGGAGTATTGAGTACTCAATGGTACCACTTCCTTCTTTTCAACATTTAAAGACATCTGTTGATCATTACTGTGAATGGAAACGTCTACGATAGCCAGGAGAGTTGGTCCTAGCCTTAAGTATTTTGCAGATTATACGGGACACGTCTTAGTTTAATTATTGACTTTGAGAGGTGAAAGGCGAGAAGAGCAGCCACTTTAGTAATCCGCTTCCATCCTTTGTTCGAGTAAATGAACTACAATAACTGAGTGAGAATAAGTGTTCGTATTACGGAAATCGCCGTGGGTTCTATTGAAATGGCTGCTTAGATTTAGTCAAGAAAATCATTTGTCGAACCCCAGACTTATGACCAGGTTTTGGCAACCTTGAAAGCCCGATTTAACACCCTCTTAAAAGTACCCCTTTACTTAATTACCTGACTAGACTATAACTTGCTTCCATTCAATACACGGCAAGAATAGGCTAAGTCTTCGTACAATAATACACCTTTTAACAAATGGAAAAGAGCACTTTAAATTCCGCATAGTGCACCTTTAAACTACCCGAGCAAATTCCACTGAAAGGAACTTTTGTATCCGAGGCAGCTCGAGGTCGACGTACACACATTGTAACCGGTTTTCAAGTCAAAGTCGAAGTTCTTTTTTTTTTAAATAGACCTGGAGCTGCATGGGGTTTGGCAACAGGTATATGCATCTAGGCAATTGCTTTTTAATAGTCTGTGCCTACATAGGGTGGAGCATTTTAACCATAATATTACAATCGGTTGGGCTGCAGGGCAATTGTTTAGAAAAGACGTCCGTGACTTCGTAAATTTTGAAAGCAAAGAAAGCATGCTGCTTTAATCAACATTACTGATTTTGATTATACCTCAAATGATGCTGACACTGACGGAAATCAGACCATTGTCTTGCTTTGAAAGCAAATCACATGAATCATAATGTGTTATGGTCCCATAAAAACAGGAGTCGGGAGTTAATGTATTGGGAAAAAGTACTTAATGAATTTTCAACAACAGATTTTCACCTTGAATGGACCGTGGTAGGCTTACCGTTTCTGCATACATCATGGTCCAAAATTAGCGTTAAAAATCTTTAATTATCTCGAGATCGTATTGCCGAAAATGATGGGACCCATTCACACACGATTACAGGAAAATATAATAGATTTGGCCTCGATCATCTGGCTATGGTCATTCGTCTTGAAAACAATTAATTCCAGTTAGTACATAAAGGGCAATCCCTATTTACCGGCAGTCTGCATATTTGCACCATCATTAACATCTAAGTAAATCGCCTTTACATTTGGGGACCTTCCCCAATATCAATGATATAGTATAAGATGGAGTATATACAAAAAAAGATTACGTTATGCTTGCTGCAAAAGGATGCAGACTGTATAAAATATCATTTCATGGCCTCGCGTTTATTCCTATAGATATACGTATCAGATTGCTCCTTGCTTTATAATTATATATAATACATTTTGTATATCACTACAGCTTTAAGAATTTTTCTTAATAGCCCAGTAATGAAAGTAAGAAATTCCCTCGATCAAATTAGTCAGGTTTTTAATTTATTAATAATACATTCAATTACTGGGTACCATATTTGTTCATGAGAACCTCTTTCTATTTGAAAGGAAACTGGTGCTGATCATGACTTCCATTGGTGGAGGTGGTGAAGGAAATTTATAAAATCGCTCTTCGGGTGTGATAAATTACAACAGTGTCACGACTTATCACTTCCTTTCGCTTTCCACAGCTTACAAATGCACTTCCCAAATGAACGAGGTCTGTAAAATGACTCAAAACCTATTGCATTTGAAGCCTCTGAGACGCGAATTATACTGGAATTGCTCCTGAATAAACTCTAGGGAATTAGGTATCTGGGAGAGTGGCAGGAAGATTTATTAGGATTCATCTATTGTGTGACTAGAATGTGCACAAGATAGCAACGATGATACTCGATGGCAATTGAAACAGTATCGTTTGAATGATCCTTCTAATTTTCATGAATTCGTCATTGACAATGCAGTTCGCCACTTTCCACCCTTTTCCCTCCCCACGACTACATTTGCCAACTAATGTCGCCTGTGTTAACATTGGGTGTTACTCCCGGCCTAGGTGTCTAAAGGCGACCTAAGATAGAGCCCCCAGCTGCCGGGACACCAAGCAGCGACCCTGGACACTACCACCGCCACCACAACTTCCGTCGCCTGACCAGCGACACTTTGCCGTCTGTCTTCCTGGCGGCGATCAATCTATCTTAGGCCGTCGCCGGAACGCGTCGATGGGCGGGTGTTTTAAAGGCTTAGAGGAGCAAGTTGCCAGCACCAGTGGAAAGTGTGGAAGCCCTAATTGGTCGCGATCAATGCGATATTGACGGCAGTAAGTTTTGACACAAGCAACGGCTGCGAGGTTCCCACGCGTCCGAGCCTGGAAAGGCGCCGGACTGCATGGCCAGTCCTGGCATTTTCTCTCTTCTCTGCCCCCTTTAGCCTCTTTAAGCTCCAGTCCAATATCTTCTTCGTCGTCTTCTCCCCCCTTCTGCCTGCTTGAGTTCTTGCGGCGAAGGCCTCGGCCCAATTCCTCTTCTACCACTCTGGCCCCACGCTCTTATACCAACTACTGGCTTTGGGACCATATCCTCCAAACACAGCCCCTGGCCATCGACCATTTTCACTGCAGACAGCTTGCGCAACAGTTTCCTACGTCGCCCCCGGCGATTCACTTGTCGCTAACAGATGTCACCGGTCGCGCCCCTCGTTCTCCAATATACATTCCTGATAGTGTCAATGTCCTTCTGGAGAGAGGAGAAAAAATACCTGCCAAATGAAAATAAGAACGCTGCAAATATGGGAATGAATATATGCACACTTCATTAAATTTAATGCATGTATAATCATTATTGGAGATATTTCTTTCTAATTAATTCATCATCCTGTATCAATTGAATCGGAGCGATTATATAAATATTTAAATTCGGCAAATAATTATTTGTAATTCTGTTGTGATATATTCTTCATGATAGACTACGATTTTACCTTGTTGCCGCGCCTCTGCACAAAAAATAACATAGTGATCATATTCAAACGAGTTTGACGTTTAATTACTCTTTGAAGACAAGCTGTAAACGTCAAATCATAGTTGCGGTATTATGTCTTAGAATATTAAATATTTATTGAATATAAGATCTGACCAACTTACTTATATTATGTCTTATAGGACTCAAATTAGGCCTATTTATGTTACGCTTCTATTACATGTTTATGGGATAATTTGAAGTCGATTTCGCCGAGAGAAAATGGCTTCCGATGAACGATAATAAGAGAAGGCCCAGCAGGAAATAATTTCGGCTGGTCACTCACAGTCTGTAGCAAAAACAACCGGACAAAATGAGAACATCTTTCATGCTTGACCAATGTTAACTCAGAGTGCAGCTTTAATTTGATGGATACAGAATGACAATGATCCAAAAAGTCCCACGGTTACTAGGTTGGCCCTATGTAGACATTTTTCGAAGGCACGTGCAGGCTTCCTTCCAGATATCAGGAACGAATTATCAATATCGATTTGCCACAATAGATTAATATCTTGCACCATTATCAATGACAGATAGAGATATAAACGCCTCACGTTCTCACAAAGTAAAACGTCTTCAGACTACTCGATAACCACTGGACCCTCCCTTGGGCTCATCCGGTCCAAGATTCCTAGAGTTGAAGCACGCAAATCCTTGGCGGAAGTGGCCAGTATTGAAGTCATGCGTCCTAATCCTACATTGGGTCCTCGTGAACCCATATCGCTGCCTGAGTCCTGGGGTTGAGACGTTGTAACTCTTACTTAGGCGCGGAAAGCTGACTATTTTTGCTTGGCTGACTTCAGATGGACCGGATGTACGGCGTCCATGATGACGTCATAAATCATAGCGTGAGTGTTTCCGGACGCTCCTGCGCAGTGGACTTGATATGATGCGCGGGCTAGGGCGGTCTCCTCCAGCTCGTTTATTCTTACTTATTAGCACAGCAATATTCTCTCTGGCCGTATTGATCAAACTATAGGTGCAGATTTATAAGTGATGAGCCAATCATAATGGTGGGTGTCAGACTAATGTGCAGATAGCTACGGTATGTCGAAAAACAGACTTAAACACCTCACACGTCGTTATTTACCTCTAGCCAATCGGGCAGGTTATATATAAGCAAAATAATTCTGTTTACTCGCCGAAACGTCCCTGTATGTATAAATAGAGAGATACACAAACGTCAGCTTGATTAAGACCACTCTCATACACAAATCAAATGATTTCAAGCTTAGAGATTAGTTCTTTCCACTGCCAAATTTGTTGAAAATACCTTTCAGCAAATTGAATATGCCTCTGACATACTTGAAATTATATTACTGCAGTATAACAAAGCCTCTAATCAGACGAAATCTACCTTCTTTCGGACGAGATTTAATCAATTTTATAAAAGGAGAGTTTCTCTAATAAGCCCCACTTGATGACAGAGAACCTTTGTAGCGTGAAGGGATAATGAATCATTTACTCAGAGCCTCGAGTCTCAGTATCCTCGAATGCTCACTCCCGGCTGGAAGAGGAGAAGAATAAAGCAGAATTAAACATTCATGTCCAAATAGCTTTGGTGATACCACAGGGAATTCTCACTGACAGTGCAATGTGACCGGCTTCCCGGGATGGAGCAACCTAATGTTTTAGGGGGAAGACAAATATTCAATGAGATCCCTTCCGGGTACCTCATTCGTCTTAACCTGAATTTCACCAAAACAAAAGTTGGTGCGATGTGGTTACAAAGTATAAAGTTATACTACACATATCACATCCACATGTGCATATATAATTTCAATAAGAAACACAAGAAGGGCTCTTTCTCTTCACATGCTACACATCTTCCAAAACCTTCCATATAATGTTCCTTGCTACCCATTCTACTAATTCTGTCATCTATTTAACTCTTTAGGGCATTCTGACATTATCTGCTTATAGGATTGTTCCAGTATCGCACGTTGGGACCCTGTTGTTACAGATGCACGACTTTGTATAGGAAACACAACGATATAAGCGTCTTTCATGTAAATGTATCTACACGTTCAGCATGCTTTGCATTACGTGGAATTGCATGATCTGCAGGTAACAGCAATATATAGGATTGTTTTTTAATTTTCGACACCGATATATAAGATATTATGAGTGGAAATCCAGCTTAGTGTGCGTCTCATTTGAAAGGATCGCACATGATTCGACCTGTGCAACCGCAAAGAATTCATAGAGTCAACGTATACGTATATCAAGCACTCAAGTGAATCTACTTGTGGTGATTTTATAGCCACTCTAATAATAAGAGATTTTGGTTTCCTATTATTGAATTGATGGTCGGGAACAAGGTTAGATCCATTCAAGTGGATCTGTGAAAAGTTGTTTACGCACTTATTATTGTGTTGAAATAAGACTTCACAAAACAATCCACATAATGCAAATTTAATTAATAAGGATGAAATGTATGTGGGATAATTCGAGGTGGCTACAGATTCGTGAAAATGGAAATCAATTTGATGCAGAGTTAATGTGAGGAGATGAAACGAGAATATTTTCCTAACTGTATCCAAAATGATTTAATATCCCTTATGATTTCCCATTAAATATCAAATTTCATATAATTATTTTAAAAGACCAAAGGCCCAATTTCCTCAGGGGAGTCACGTATACATAATTTATATAATGTATGCCACTTCTCTGTTTTCAGAATATATAGATTTATCACTTCTCGTCAAAGTTCTGATACGAAGCTTGTTCAGGCAACTTAATCAAATTAAAAATTAGGATGACATCGCTCTTTTCCTGTTGGTGCTCTTTGTTAGACCACTGACTATATGTGACTTTATGTATACACTATGTTCCGCTTAATCTGAACTCGGTTTACCTGAATTTTTGGTTAATCTGAACTTTTGTATATATGCGTTAAGATCAAATGGTAGTGTGTCAATACGTGCATTTTAACGCGACCACAAATCCGGCATTTACTGCAAAACAAATTGTTTTGTCTATTCATATAGCAGTTAGCATTAACGGGTGTGACCATTAGCAACAGGCAATTAATATTTCATTGATTGGGAACAATAGGGAAGTAGTCGAATCAATAATCAGCCATTGATTATTATGTATGTTAATTATTGGGATTCTCAGCTTGACCGATTGATCAGAAGAAAGAATGTCTAGCAAACTTTTGTTTTGTTTCTTTGTCTTATTTTCTAATAAAGTTGTACTTGATTCTTCGGGACTTTTGACGAACGAGACTTCTTGTTACGGTTATAGCCACTATCCTCATTTGTATGTCATTCAGTTTATACTGGGCTAAGTATATAATACTGCGATGTTTGCTAATAGTTTCACTGATGGATCTGGACCTGAATTTTTCTCACGCCGAGGAATATAACAAAACAAACTTGTGTTTTCTCAGACTTCGGATAAACTCGGAATATAGCGTCTATTTTACAAGCAATATCTAGGGAATCTTGATCGACGTATGAATTAGTCATGATCCTCATAAGAGAATATGGGATACACCTTTTTCAGAATCAATACCTTAACAATAACATGTCTAAAAAGTGTCCAACCTCAACGTTTCTAATATTCATGCAAACTGCTTGGGAGTACTCCCTCATACTGACTGTCCATCGAAGGTGCTAACCCTATAACCTCGAGGGATTAACGCAATCATTATAACTGCGCTATTTTACTAGTAGAATGACTATCACACAGACCATGGACCCATTGAGTCCCTGCTGATAAACTTAGATGAAGAGATGTAGGTAGCCATCGTTAATTATTCAGCTAAGAACCGTCAATATTAGTGTGGGTTGTTTGCGTGGACGGATCATAATGCATATCGGGTATTGTTACATCTCCGGTACTGTAATGATCCCCCGGTGGCCAGAGTTTACTCAAGGCGAGCAACCAATGGGTGCAGTCCCGATCCTTCCCATACCACCGACAAGGGGGGCTACCAGAAAAGGCGTCCAAAACAAAATTGATATTTGCTAGACACACTCAGATTTATTTAAGCCCGTTCGGAAGAGAACAATACGTCTGCAATACGCCACAATACACTCCCAAGAACGCCTGTGGGAGAGGGGGTGGCATCGCCTTGAGGTGTGGTCCATTCCTGGTGGGCGTACTGGCCACGGGAATAGTATTTGTCTCCAGCGCGGGTCAAAGGAAAAGTCACAGCAATCTTAATGAGAACAATCGAAAGCAATTATTTCAATCGTTTGTTTGGCACTCACCGTGATAATTGGACTTTTGTCTCAAAGCTGTTAGTACGGGAGTTTAGTTGTTGAGAGTTCAATCTCGCCAGGATTTGTGAGAAGAGACGCCCGCCCGTTGCAGGCTCAGAGCATTAAATGCCAGTTTAGTTGGGTGTGATGCCTATGCACATTTAACACATTTTCCTCTCTTGGCAAGGCGTAGAAAAAAGTAAGAGTTAATATAGTGTACCTGCCTTATTGCACCGGCAAAATAATATTAAAATATGAACTCATAGGCAAGGTACCCAATGTATTCAATGTCTAATGAATTTAAGACATTTATCACCCTGAAAACAACAGAAGGTTATGTTGGGGCATTCCTTCATAAAAGAATATTTTCTTTTTTCTACTTTCCCAATCTGTTTACAAAATTGTGCGTTCTTCCAGATCCTCGATAGAACAGGGATGGCAAATGCCAAACCCTTATGTAAATACATGGATAAATAAAGTATTAAAAAAATATATATTCGTACTTAAAGAGTATATTTGTTCGATTCAAAACAGTTATGTTTAGGTGTAAATGAGGTACAAATAAAATTATACACATATAATAGCTCTCGGCGAGAAGTTATGAATTCTATTGGCGACATTGCTCGCAACGTCATAGATATAATTCTTTGCGATATTTCAAATTACAGCGGAGAACCATCAGGACGCCCGGCACGCTAGCAATGTGGACTCATATTATGTGTCTGCTAATGGTCCATGGAATACGAAACATAACGAACCATTGTCTTACCCGTCATGGTCATTTATAGCAAATTTGATACCAATCATTGCATATCGTTATACCATTCCAGAATTGTTTGATTGTAGCGTCAACGAATTGCTTCGGTAATTGCTCTTAGTTTTCGATTGCGCTGTGAGCTAGGGCATTCTATACCTAATATACTCCCGACCACAATTTCCTATTAATCGCCAGGGATCGTTAATAATATTGTGACATATAGGTTAGAAAAAATATGATTTTTAATAGATAAAACACCTAATATAAATGCGTGTTCTTGCAGCATGGTCGGACTCCTGGCATATTGTTTCAATTGTCTATAGTGCCCACCGTTGCGCTAAAAATGGGAGTAAAATTGCCTACAGAAGTAAACAAAACAAACAGTATTGCAGGATGTTGTCATTTAATATGTCAGAAGTTCCTGGGCGCAAAAGAACCTAGCGGCAGGATTCTTGACACGGATAGGCCCCTTATAAAAAGGGGCTTCTTTGGTATATGGGATATCCTGTAGGTGACACCCGCGTTGCAGCTGGGGCTTCCCCAATAACCAATCACATCTCGAGACTAAGTCCAATTGCTCATCCAGTAAGGACACAGTGATCTGGTTTCATTTGAGTCCATGTGGCCTGTACAATTTGGACTGGTAGTAGGGTCTAGGGGGTACCAAGGCCGATCCCCAACCTCCAGTCTTCATGGCCTTTGGGCAATTTAAATTATTACCAAATATCAGGAATATGCCGATAAACGTATACAATCGTCATTTACTCACATAGGATTAATACCGATATTGCCGGAGGTTAATCTGAAATTTTATAAGCACATACGACGTAATAATCTCTAACCCAAGGCGCATTTTTACCTTTTAACCCATTTGGTTCTAGCCTGGCCCGTAGAAGAAGAATATGGGTTTTCGTGGTCGACATTGGAACATTGAAAGTTGGCGAGGGCTCATATGATTTCATGATGTGGAACTCGTGACAAACCGCCCTAAATATTACTAGGCAGGTAATTAGCCAACAACATACTTGAATATTTGTGTATCTATCGTCCGGGTACTGCTGACATGGAAGCTCGGTCTCTCGGAAATGTACTAATGAAAACGCGTCAGCTTTTCAGTGACATCTTTAAAGGAGGCAACTGATATTACAATTTAGTTGTCTAGTTTCTGTGTACATCTCACATCAAGGACTAACCGAGGGGGTTGAGCACATCATATATAGGCTAGCACTTTTCTTTCAGTCCTTGTTTCTGATGTTTTCATCGCTACAATTCAGGACTCAAATGCAAATAGAAAGTACTGTCCTCGACTGATGACTTCATAAAATACATTGATATGCTGAATACATCCATGTTGTTATAATTGTAAAAAGAAGATTATAGTTATTGTAAGAGTTGTTCCATTTATCATAGGTGCTATTCACCAGAACCTTTGTTGTTTCAAATGTTACAGGAATAAGACAAGACAATTAGTGGACAGTCCTGCAGGTAGTTCATGCTTTCTCTGAGTTGGCCTCCTATTGACTGCAGTTGACACTTGTAATAAGTCTGTGTTTCTAAATATATTTAAAGGAGGAACTTTTACGGTTAACGTTTGTATGAGCATGCATTTGGTGGCTCTTCGATCTTCTTTCCCATTCCCCTCTCAAGGAGTTGCATTCCAATTTCGATTTATTAAAGATTATCTTTGGGAGAGGGATTTTACATTTTAACTTAAAACAGTACATCAAATTTCCATGTTAAGTTAGGCTATGTTATGTTATCCCCAACTCTATCCTTTTTTTTCAAATCTCTTAAGTTCTACATTATTCCCTCTAACCAATTTACTTTTTGTGGATTGATATAAGCTGACCCTTTCCAATCAAAACTATATACCATTATAATTATTATTATTATATTATACCCTCTTTTCAAATGGCTGCCCGGTTGTCTCACTGTCTCAAATGTTAGAGCGTGTGTTGCCCCTCCAAACACTCTACCACTTCTATCGTCAAGTACTACACCAAGGAGGAACCGCCTCTACTACTCTAGGAGGAGTAGGAGGAGTAGATATGATTGTAGCGGTGCTGTTGGGGCAGTATTGGCTGGCCAACACTGGGTGAAGCAGTTGGAGCTGCTTAGAGTTCCTCACCGCCAACAGCACCTCCTCTCCTCCATCTCCCCCTGTTCTTCCTTCTAGACTTTCTCCTTCTCCTGGAGCGCCTTTTTCTGGGCGTCCACCGTGGAGGTGGTAACTCCAGTGTGTATCCAAATCTCACCTGTTGATGCCAAACAGTTTTAACATTTGCTTACAGGCGTGTACTTCCTTGCCATCATCAGCTGGCCCATAGAGCAAGCACTCCAGCACATTGTGTTTTTTGGGGACAAGGTGTTTCCAAGCTAACCTCTCACGATCTCAGTTCATTAACACCTAAACCCAACTATTCCATTCAGAAGTTCCGACCGCAGGCCGCATTCTAGAGGTACCAAATTCGCCTTCTCGTGGCTCACCGGAGAAGGCATTTAAAGGCCAAACTCTGGCGGATTTGTGCGGCGCCAATTTTCATTGATGAATTGAAGTAGCCCAATTTGTTGAAGTATCAGACCATAGGTATGCGTTACATTTTAGCAGACCGCAAAGTTTTTTCCTTGACCTCTCTTAAGTTCTAATTCACGCTTTTCCATCTGGCATTTCAGATACGATTCGGACCACCAAGGAGTAACGATCCCGTGCGATCGAGAACTGCATTAGGAGGCACCATCATCGGAACTTTTATAAATGCGAAGGAAGAAGACAATGAAGTTTCGGTGACAAGGTAACTTCACCGATGCCTACCGGATTCAGGATATTGATACGAACAGAGTGAAACAAAATACTTTTTCTGTGTGTATTCTTCTGCTTTCACACCTATTTGTCAAACATGGATGAGAAATCTCCAATGACCAATGGTCCAAACAGTGAAATGTCTCCTCTCAAAGTGGAGGAGACAGGACAAAGTGATATTCCAGAAAGAGGGAACTGGTCAGGAAAATTGGACTTCCTTTTCTCCTGTGTTGGGTATTCAATCGGTCTTGGAAATGTATGGCGCTTCCCATATTTATGCTACAAAAGTGGAGGAGGTGAGTAGAACAAATTTGATTTAGATTTTCTTTTTGTTTCTATACCTATTTTATATTTACTGCTTCAGGGGAAGTAATGATGCATCATTGGGATCCCTCGAAAAAAGTCTTTTATAAAGTAAAAACTGTCCAACGCAGTCCTATCAAAAGCAGTCGTTCTTCTCACGCGCACGTTTGGATCTGCTCAAACTTTTTCAGTTCATATCTGGGAATCAGATTCGATTTCTTCTCTGGGGCATTTGTGTATTTCATAAATGTATAAATGGTAAGGTATAGGTATATGGGGGTCTAAATGTGACATGGGCTCTGTCCCAAATCACATTCTATTGTGGTATATATAGTGTACCAATGCCAAGAGGGTCAAACTGCATCCAAAATTCACAGGACCAACATTCATGTCAGTGAATGAATCCTCCATTTAGCCATGAGTGATGTGAGATGTGAACTATTGACTCAGTTGATTACTAATCCTGATCACCAACTGCGGCAAACTAGAGCATCTAAATTATTATTATATACGAATTTATGCTATCCAAACAAAATCATTGTGAAGAATCGGGGGACGAGTAAATACATGCGTGTGGAACCATGCCTGCCCTATCCTATCTAATGCAGGGCTGTTGATACTATAATCAGAAACCCACCCATCTGCCACGCAATCTGCCCTCATAGGGAAAGAGGGAGTGAGGTAGAGCAGCGTTTAGATAGAATAAATTGCGAAGACCTGTCATCACAACAGCCTGCATATCCTGGTTTATTTCTATGGGATTATTAGGGTCTTCACTGGAATGGCTTGTCAAATTTGGCAAGTTAATATATCTATCTGGGTGCCGGGTACACATCCATGGTGGTGGCACAGTTCATGAACTTTGACAGGGAGTTATTAATTTTCTGTCAGTGTTCACGTTTTAAAGACCCATTAAATCCCTATCAATAATGTCTAAAACACAGCTTCCATTTCATAACCAATAATCATTTAGAATTCGCCGGATTGCTAAAATTAAGGTATATAATTATTTGAACGAATTATTCTAAATGAAAAATATAGGTTCAATTTGTTTTCCTAACTTTATTTTCATAAATAAATAAAAATATGCAATCAAGTTTTTCGAATGTGGAATTCATCAAGAAGCCACATCGAACCATTTCGTATGAGTTCAATCCAGTCGGGATGTTGATTTGTGACAGGGCAAATGGGAACGTCCAGAAAGTAGTTCACACGGACGCAAAAGCCAATGATTTAATTATTTATCACACTTTGGACGCCCAAAACAATAAATCATATTATGGCTTCTGACGAACAACAATAAGGAATAATCAAAAAAATATATAAAAAGTACATGAATGTAAATAAGGGTCCTATCAATGGCTAAAAAAAGTTAGTACAAGCCTACATCTTACATGGGAGTCAGGCAGAGAGCATGGGCTAATTATCATAATCCCGCCAATAAGAACAGCTTTCATGCGGGCCCATATGGCCAAAGGCAATTAAGCGTTGATTGCAAAACCAAATTACCGCAGCTTGATTGTTCTTTTTCATAAGAGGAATGTCACTCATTTTTCATTTGACTCTTCAAATGGAATAAGTCGAGAAAGAATTGCTTATCGCTGAAATCCTGATCGCTCCCTCCCTCTCTCTCTCTCTCGATTTCTCTCTCACACACACACACTCTCTCTCTCTCTCTCTCTCTTTCCTCCTCCTTTCAATCGCACTTTCCCCTTCGCTGTTTCAAAACCGAGCATGCAGCGTCATTTCTATGAAAGCTTCCGATGCAAGCGTTGCTCAGGATTAGACATCGCGCATGGATATAGGTGCTGTGATGCGGAATGCAATGCGATTTGAAAAGAGGGGAAAGAGTAAATCCCTCAAAATGGCCTGGGATATGAATGTTCAGACTAGCATGCTGGGTCTTTTCACCTCTGAGCAACCAGAGAGCCTTCTTCTGGTCGTAATCGACATTATCTTTCCACACTGGGGACTATTGTCATCGGGGGCGCTTTTGGAGTTGACGGTGCAAGGGGATTTAAGTCGGGAACATAGAGGGAAGCAGGGGTAGAGTTTGGGGGTTCAGGGTCAGGGTGTGATAACTGGGTTTAGGGCTGTGACAATAGATGCTTACGTGAGTTTAGCTTATCAAGAAGTGTTTACGGTCGTTTTCACTGTGAAGGCCTAATTAGCATACAGAGTATTGGGCCCTTCATCTGTGAATGTCCATATATGGGCATTAGTGGCAATTCACCCGTAAACCCCCTGAATCTCATGACCTACTCCATTGGTGCTCCCACTAAGCGGATTTCCATATGGCGGAGGCCTTTTAGGATCCAGTCAGCCCTTCATAAGTATAATACCAATGCCCCCTAAAAGATCTAATCAGGATCCGAATCATGCGCCGCCCATCGGCAAAGGGCTGAACTAAGCATTTGAGGGACCATGCATAAGCAATTGATTCTCTCCGAAACTTAACATGCATCTGGCAAAAGAGAGTATGCGGATCTTTGGGCATTAACACAGCTTCGGAAGGGCAGTTCATTCCCATCGCTTCTATTACATGCATGTCAATAAAGATTTCCCTTTTATTCGTCAGCATTCGAAGAAACCAACGAATGTTATAGCCCAAGGAAAAATAAAACCAACTGCAACTGGTAACAATTAAGGATACTAATCCTCCTGGTAGAAGAATGGGTTCCATTCAATTTTCATATCTCTTTAAGGGATAAGGCCTCTTCTTAGCCATGGGGAGAGCCCAATCGTCGTTTAACGAAATTAATTTGGTTACAAATTAAGCACCATTGCAAAACCAGACTTTCCTTAATACATAAACCGCGTGATCAATCATTGTAGACAAAAACTTCTAGATAGAGGAGGATAGAGGCTTGACATTTCCGTAATAAAATACTTCTGCTCTTCCTGCCTAGTCAAGGTAAATATTTCAGACACATTAGCAACGAGCAGGATTCCATTCAACATCGTTCTATTGCAACAGGTTATTCACTAATGTTTTAAGGCTTCTTTCACAAATACAATTCAAGGCAGAATGAAAATGTCATGCCATAACAGAGAATATAATGCAATATATCTCGAGATCCTCACCAATCCCGAGATACTTAACAATTTTGATATGTTTTCCATAAGTATTTAATCAGTAGTATCACATTTTAATACAAATGGGGTCTACATATTTCTCCTGAGCAATGATGCCAATTAATTAGAGGTTTTGCCAGTAAACCCAGAATCTTCTAGGTTTCTGCACTAATTCCCCAATGGCACATTTTTTAAGAAGAGTGTTTATACAAGCACATCGTTTGTCAATGTTCAACTAGATTGGCGATGACAATTAGAGGCTACAAAACCATGCATATAATATGTGGGTATTAGATCACTGAGGGACTAGCCATCGGGACGAAAGTCCCTATCTCATGGGCACCAGTTTATAAAAGAAAGGGCATGCATTCACTTAACCTGAAACTTGCCTTCTTTGCTTTGTGATAACAAGGAAAACATTTACTCTGAAGCGGACAGGCTTCGTCTTCAATAACCTCTTCCATGGGAGTTGGAGTATTTTGCTTTCCCCATAGATTCTTTGACCCCTGCCAACCCCATCGCGCTGCATCAAAAAGAGCCTGCCATAACCAGTGAATCTAGCGGAATCAAGCGGCCAAACCCAGGCGATGCCAAACATTGGTATCCTAATTTCCTCCCGCTGCGTCACTCACTTTCATGTGCAATCCTGGTTTCACGAAGCGGGCAATCAGACGATCTCATCCTATTGCAGCTTCTCACCTAAATCTTAATTAGAGTCTATTTTCGTATGGCCAAAATGGTTGCTATGTCATTATTGGATGGAGATAACCTTTGTGAGTACTCTGTCCCATAAGTGCATTGCTGATGACCGGTGTGGTCAAGGATCACACCATTATGACGCTCTTTGACAGCGCCTTTCTGAATGGCCGCCTGCTATGTGCATTGCCTGGAAAACTGCATTTGGTAATATGAGCAGAAAATAGGACGAGAACGAGAGAATGCACGGGCAGGAGGGGAAGAAAAGCGATTGACCATTGAGACTGTAGACAGCAAAAGAGGCTAAAAGTGGTAAGGGAAAGTTCAGTCGAAACTGGGACGAAAGAAAACTATGAAAGTGAGTGAGAAAGAGGTATCGGCAAAGCAAGAAGACGGCCTTGAGAGGAGGAGAATGGAGGACTGGGAGTGGGACTTAAAACATGGGAATAAAGGGAAAACAAGTCTATTCGATATCAGAGAACAACAACGGCAAAGGCAAAAGGAACAACAGCTGGCTGAGTATGATGAAGGATGGCTCCAATTGTCAAAGCACTATGCAGAACTTGCTTTGTGTGCCTGGCCGCCTTAATGTAAAAATTGTGTAACACCACTCATGCGCCCATCTTAGATACCAGTGAGTAATTTTGCGAGACACTGTCTTTCAAATTAATTAACTTAGGAAAATTCTCACGTTTTTGCACGCTCGCCGTTCAATGGCCGCGTCAACTTCTTTCCCTCTGGTGCCCTTAATGGGTGAAACGGTGGTATGAAAGGATTTTTTTCCCCGCAGTGAAAGTCAAAACCCATATTTAATGCATACTGTCGTAATATTTACAAAGTTTGGAAGATCCGTCTCTTAAAGGTTAAAAGAGAAGACAAGGTTGCTCCGCAATCGCCGCAGCAAATCCCGCGCGACAAAAGCAGAGCGACAGTCCGTCTGTGGAGAACTTTTCCTGGCTTGGTTGATTTTTGACAGGAATATGAGCATGGGCTTTAACAGTAATGACAAGCGGAAGCTCTGGGCGCCATATGCAATCATATTAGATCATATCATCTCTGGTTTGATATTCTAGCTGGATGTCCTCTCATATTGATGTCAGAAAATCAGCAAAATTTTAAAAATGCTAGAGAGATTATGTGTTCGTGTGTATAGCTCTCAATTCTGAGATAGAGATGTAAATTGATAATCCAGTCAAGGATGAAGTGGATAGCGAAACTATTGGGAATAAATTGGAACATTGCCATTGGCCTTAGAGCAAGACAATATTATAAAAGTTGTTAAACATCATGTAATTAAATGTCTGGATACTAGCTTTGTATTGATTTTCAGAAGCAATACACTTTTTAAACCATTCCGACACACACAACGAAAACGCCAATTTTAGAATGCCGATCTAAATACAGTTCTGGGGTCAAAAGAGGGTAAATGACGGTATGCGTGACACAATAAAGAGGCGAGCGTTTGAAGATTTCAGCCACAAAGAATAGAGGAGAAAATAAAGACCGGTACCTCGAGAAAGTGACAGAAGATCATAGGGAAGACAGGACAGAGGAAATCCTGGGATGAGAAGTTGATCCAACTCTCTAGCAAACAGGAAGTGAGGGTGGCGTTCGCCTGTGAATTACTGAAAGATGTTGTTTTAAGTGCTGTCTTTTTATCTTTATATCCAAATGACGAACACATAAGCAATCCAGTCCAAATAAAGGTCAATTTCTATAAGAAGATGAGAGCCGACCTTTGCAGAACCACACCGACAGAAGGTTTTTGTGAAGAAAGGTCACTTTGTGCACTGTGAAAAAAGAAGACGGTGGGCGGACAAAAAGGTGACAGGAAATGGATCCGAGTTAAAATAGTAGAAGGGAATCAAAAGACAGGCAACATGCTTTTCTTATGTATACTGTTTATAGTTTATAGTCAATTAACATATATTAGCAATGTCTCATTAATAGAAACTTTGCGGCTAAAAGTGAGTCACATCTTCCGCAGGTGTTCTGAACATGTAAGAACGAACACACACATTTCCATGCTGGGTCTTTTATGCTTAATGCCCATTGATTGACTCGGGTAGACTGAATTGATGACGCGCTCATTCACTCAGCTCCCCCATTTAGAGTAACGGGTACAAAGAGATATGCGTTGCCATTTACCAAAATTAGCCAATATAAGAAAATATCCGGCTCTGTACATCATAATCCTTTTAGCATCGAAACAAACATCGCCAAATTCACCTCTTCTCTCTCTAGCAGCTGTTTGCTGCAACATGAAATTAGACAAATAAGCAAAGGGATCATATTATTTATACCTTGGGATAACCATAGTTTCTCACGATGGCAGACTTTGATCGTGTGTGTGTGTGTGTATGCTGATTGAAACAAACTAGTTTGGTTTTTTCTTTATATATGAATTTGTCGATATAAATTCTATATTTATCCCGATGAAGTAAATATTGTTGTTTCCGTTAACTTGGATGTTGCTAACTTGAATGCACTATTTATTTCATTTATCCATCTCAAGTTAACTAAGATTAATATTCGTAGTTGAGATAATTGTAGATACATTCCAGGAAGGTAAATTGTCACTAAATTTCAGGAAAATGTTCTATTTCTGAAGATCATGTCCGTCGAATTTGATGTAGAAAATAGTGGCATCTAATATCAAATCATGCAACATATTCTCAACATTTTGGACGCAGTAGAAGTCAATTAGACAATGATAATTAAATCATGTGTATAATTATTGGTTTTTAAACCGGCGTAGATCCCCGATCCCTTTGCTGCATACATAATATATCTATAACTATATTTGGACGATATCCCCAATCCTTTATCAAGAATATCAGCATAAAGTTTTTCTTTCTCAAACTCTTGGGTGCCAATGCTATGGGATACGTCCATGGAGGTAGCATGTCCGGGAACATTAGTGAAATACCACAGTGTCCTTTTACATTTTGTTTTACATGACTGCTGACTCTTTGTGACTGTTTATCCAGTGAATACAGGCATGCGAGCTTAAAGTAAGAGAGATGGGCAGGCAGAGCAGGCAACTTCATCAATCTGCGCTTTATATCCTTCGCCTTTCTCCCAGACTTTTGAAGACGTGCTCGTCTTACGTGTACCAACACGTAACATCTGCCGTGATAAGATAGTTAGAGCTTAATGTAAATAATTCTGATAATCATTGGCCATGAGTCAATCATTGTCCACATCCTAAGTAGTCGATTGAATGTGGCTTTGAGGGTAAAATCAACATTTATCGAAGAGCGTTACGGCAAAGGCTTGGCACGAAAAATACTCGTATGCTGTAGAGATTAGATCAAGATTTCTCTAGCGATGTAGATCCTCAACAGGTGAGCCTCTTTATAAACAACAGTTGAAAGATGTTTATACCTCACCCTGCAGCGTATTAATTTGTCTACATCTCGGTCATTAAGGGATGCGCCTTTGGTTACAATTATTCCCTTGTGCGTACTTAAACATTGGCTGTCTCGTTTGTCGTTGTTTTTTTTAATTTCACATCTATTCTACATGCCAAGTCAATGAATTATAAGAAGGCTCATGGGGAAATGGATTTTTGTGCTTAGCACTTTTATATACTTTAACTGTGAAGCAGGGATCTGGTGCCTTTTCCTATTTATGTGTTTTTCTCCTGAATAAGATTATGTTTGGACATGAATCATTATACTGGCAGTAAGAAATAGCTTTATTGACAATTCAAAACGATTACACTTTCCCTGGGAGTAGTCATAGATGTTATGATCCGCCTGCAAGTCGATCTATCATTGAGATGAACCCCGATTGTAGATTCTCAACATGAAACATAACATTAGTACTTGGCACTAGAGAATCGTGAATTACTATTCAATTCAATTAAAAAACTCTTTATTGCTGATGTTATTATGTTATCAGTATTTTCAATGCATAGGTTTGTCCATAAATTATATTAGGGCGTATTAATATAATGTAAGTATAAGTACATTTAAGTCAAAATATAAATCAATGCGTTTCTAACAACATACCCTCTCACTTAGAAAACCATTAGATCAACCATATGGGAGATCGGTCAATATGACAAGGGGAGAATAAATAGTTTTCCACAGATGGCACTCGTATTTTCACATGATCGTCTAAATTTCCCACACTTCTCTGGAAACTGGTACGACCTAAAAAAACACTTACCCCTTATTTTTTGTTGTGAATAGTCTGGTGACGCCTGGGGGGAAATAGTTATTTTTCTAGATGGATTGATGCGCCATAAGAATTTTATATTAAAACTTATAGGAAAATGGAAATCCACGTTGTGAGCATTACAGATAGGAACAAAATCTATGTAAAAAGAGCAAGGATGATATATTCGAGAAATGTCTCCTGGATATGCAGCCTCAGGACGATCATTCATCTTGTTCTGTCAGGTCAAAATAAATCAAATAAAAGGAAAATAATAATACAAAAATATGTTTATGGGAAAGGTTCCTTCATGGTTCTTATGAAATATTATGCAGTTGTATTTTGCTGTCGGCCAGCCAATGTTATGAAAGATATATTTTCCCCTCCCTTCCTTAAAACAGGGTTACCCACACATGTTGTTTTCGCGATTAACTCTTTGGTATGTAAAACACACTGCTTGCCCATACGGAATCAATTGTCCATTTAAGTACCGACAAATTCCGTTTCAATGTATACATTTTCTTTGTGGAAACCCGATGCCTGAATTTGGAATTACGGAGTGTTTTATCAATGTAATATTCAGCCCGAATGATGTTGGGTAACAAACCCTCATAGCCTTTCATTAGGAAGTGGCAATGGTGCATGTATGATGATCCGCCAAATAAATTGCATGTGTGCATGTTTCCGTGTGTGGGGGGATGCCAATTGCAGATAAAGGATGGAGGAGATTGAGATGGCAGTATATATATATATCGGTCCCTTTATATACATAGTGACATAGTGGAGATGATGCCTGTTACATTCCCTATATATATACAGATTAAACAGATGGTTTGATTAGTGGTGATGAAAAGCTCATGGTGTAGCCAACTACGGTCTCTAGTGATCTGAAGCGGTACTCCTCCACTTTTGACCCCTTCTACTAGTAGGCCACTGGGATAATTGTATTGCCAATCATGCTGCCCACACCACCACATTGTTGTGAGCATAGAAAGGGGACACGAATATCTATACCCTCAACTTAAAATTACATCAAATATGACTGACACCATTGAAACATCTAGGGTTGGTTAACCCTTTGGGCACTACTTGTACGTAGTAGGCCTACTCTCCGACAGACAACCCCTTAGGGCCCTTTGCAGGGAATAACTGAGTGTGTTGGGCACCTTAATTAGGAACTTTATGTGGAATTCATACATTTTTCAATTCGTATTCCTACATCCCCCTCTTACTCATTGCTTATTATGATCTGTCATCAAATAAGGTCATCATTTTCATTTCTCTGTTAAACAAATAAAAGAACTATTTAACCACTGGTTTAATATTATTCAAATGTCTTTTAAACATTAAAATTCAGTGAGAATTATATAAAGCATAATTTGACAGACATTTAATGTTGAACTTACAATTCTTTTCATTATGACTCATGCGGGTTACAACAAATGATTATAAGAGATCATTAGGCCTGGAAATTGTTATTGGTCAATTTAACGCACATTCAGGTTTTTTTTCTCTAAATATCTTTTTGTATGTATGATTGACGAAGAAAATGATATCAGGATTATACAAGACGCTTATGCCAAGTTACAACTTTTGTGAGTAATCTAAAAGCAGGGCAACAAAATTCTGCACTGCCACTACCAATATTTATCATGCGACAATAGCTCATGCCATGCGACATATGATCTGAGACATACAGTGGTAGAAACTCAAAACAAAACAGTGATATCACAACAAACATGTCGGACATGGACCTCAGGGGGTTGGACCGATGTGAGTAGAAGGCTGTGGAAGTCGATCTCCCGTGTCTTGGGAGAGAAGTTGTTAGCCAGAGGAATGAAATAAACTAAGAAAAGCAATCATATCATAAGTGCACTTTGTGCAATAAGTTTTCCAGTATTTCCGGATAGTACAATGTCTTCCTGGTGTATTAATTCGCTACTGGTACTACTAACCACTTTGAATGTTTAACAATCTTTCCACTGTAGTATGAGCAATTAGCGAAAAGAATGAAATGAGAAATTAATATCATTCACTGCTTATAGCACAACATGCAATACCTCTAAAGAACTTTAATTGTTAGAATACTAGCTATTCTATTTCAGCGTGATTTATCTTCTCGACCTTCCAAGGGGTTTTTGTTTGAAGTTAATCTTCATTACGAAATCCCAATCACAAGACTCAGAAGTTGACAAGAGTAACAATTGATGGTGACTGGTACTTGTGACCAACTTATGCTAGATGATTTAATTTTTGCATTATAATTACATACTTTATGATTATACTTGATAAGGGATGTCGAGGCATCAATTGTGAGGGTTATTATATTATAGACTTTCTGCTGAGATGATACTTTCTGCTTCGCGTCCTACAAACAGTATCTTCATACAAGAAATATATCATAGGGTGCCGGGTTTCCCCCTCTCCCCGGTATATGATACACTTTCAGAAAAAGAGAACTTTTCACTCGCTAACTGAGGGGAATGTTATATGTCAAGGGAATCTGATAGTAGCTTTTAATGGAGAGCACTCCATCATAGGTTTCAGGTAGACCACAAGACATTTTGCTTTGGCCTGGGAAAAGTTGCTCGGGATTAGTGGCAGGCTAGCTCTTGCATTCACTTTGAAGTTACAATTTTTGCCGAAAGAGCTCAGATAGCCAGCACCAAGAGCAAACTGCTGCAGGCATTGTAAATGCTTTCCCTGGATTCCTGCGGAACTAACTTACGCAGATAATGCATTGCATAGCTTGGTCTGTGCAACATTCAAATAAAACAGACCAATTATTTACCCTGCATGGCCAACCAGTCTTTAATTCCCCTGGTTTGTGAATGTTATTGTTTACTTGGTTATCATTTTAAAGGATCGGCCAGAGCTCTATCTCGACATCATAATCTGATCTGCAACTCCATTTTTGCAGTTAATGGCTTATTATTTCGATTGAATATCTAATAACAGGAATGGACTGAATAGAAGGGGCTGAAAGTCAGTATTTATTTATACAAGTCTGAGTCGGCCAGCTCGCCAATTTTTGCTGTCAATCCTTGAGTAAATCTTCTTCTAATTGCGCGGGACTCAGTGAAAAGTGACACTTGACTTCGATGTTTGCGTTAAGTCATCCTCTTGAAAATGTAAACATGCTTCACTCTATCGCAACAGTTTATTTGTAGTAGATATTTTATGTGGGATCGAATATCATCTCTTCTATTCAAGGAAAGAGTCACTTCGAGTGTATTCCGCTCCACAAGTGCCATCAACTCAAGGGTCTCTAAACCTTAGGCTCACACTACCCCTGTAGACAGTGCTAATTTACAAACTAAACCATGACCTAAGTGTGGGCGTGTATAGCCATACATTGCATAACATCCATGATTAAATGTAGTTCGGTGAAAGGACGCAATACAAATATAACCAGGCTTTAAAATCAGTGGAATTATTGCCATTTTCATTTTTTCCAAGGCCTTAAATTTGATGTAAAGCTTGAAAACCCTGGAAAATTGTACACCAGTCATATATATATGACAAACAGTGGTTGTTTACAGAAGTCATTGCAGCAGAATTAAAATTATCACTTTATCGACTGTGTTTAAAGCCCCTGAAAAACTGCTTCCATGGTCTTGAAACTCATTGATTGTTATCATGAGATAAGTATACAAACTCTGAATAATAAAAATGCAATAGATACCATCTTTATTGATTTTTCTAAGGTGTTCAATAAGGTAACCATGAGATTCTTTTGTGTAGAAATAAAGCAATACATTCCAAATAAACACATGAATAGTTTATTTCGAAAGTATTTAACAGATAAATAGCAAATAACTGTAAATATTATTGAATCGGAAGAAATAACTCTAACCTGTGGAATACGATAGGGCACCAATCTAGGGCCCACCCTGTTCATTTTATTTATGAATATATATCACAATTGACTTGTTTATTACCATTACGCTCTGTGTGCACTGAGTCGATTTTCTTATGCGGGCAGTCAGCTGATGGACAGTAAAACAGCCTGACAATGGGGGATTTGCATGTCTCATTGTGCACGTCTATAGACCATTTGTATAGCAAAATGCAAGGATCTTTTCACCAATATCATAGCTTGTGTAAATGATCTATGAAAATCAAATGCATGATGGGAAAGATGAAGTCCTGTTTTATGGAAACATGTAAAACACATGGCTATTATATACGCTCATTGTTAAATATTCATGTTGAACATAACATGTTTTTATAGCTTTTACACTGACATACAATTCTCATAATTCCACGAAAATCGAGATTCAAGATGGCGGTGTAATATTGTGGTGTAATAGTCGGCGAACATCTAGACTTTTAAAAACCATATGAAGCCATTACTCCAGCCTAAATTAATCAACCTGAATAGACATACAAGAGCTATGGCTAAAAGAATATATTACCTATATTGATGGGCTGCTTGTGCACTGTTTAGAGTATAATCGGGAGGCAAAGCCGAGGAGTTATACATAAACAGTGCACTAGCAGGCCCATAATGGAAGCTATTAATCCTTTAATCACTGCTTTGGGTGGTGATAGCCCCAAGGCAGTGATTAATTATGTATAAGGCAGCAATACTACCAACCACCATGTCAAAATTAACTTAAAAGTTTGGAATTAAAGCATATTAGAATAATGGCTCATAGCACATGGAAATAAAAATTATGTTATGTCTCTTTACCTCGATTTGTCAGTGGGTATAATACCAGGAGTAATATGAATAATTGTTATATTAGGAATATAAAGCATAATTAGGGGAAAGAGTCATAAATTGTTTCAAGTACAAAGCAGATGAATATTTGAATACGTTACGGTACCAGAAACATTAAATAATTGCATGAAGTATTTCAGTTTCTTGGGTCCCAAGTACGAGTGTTAATCCTTTCAAATCAGGGTGGGAACCTAGGTGCAAGGGGCGTTCTGATTGGATTTCAGCAACATGAACCCTTACCCGATGATAAGGATCGTGTCTCCCCCGAAATGTATAGTCTGTATAAACTAATTTGATCCGTCAAAGACCTGTTCAAACCATCTTGGGTGTGTGTTAATAGAATTTTCTTACAGCTCATGTTATAGTTAGAAATTTTTTATCATGGTAGTGTCACTAAATGATAATGGACTGCTGGTACACGACGGTGAAGAAATATCTGAGAATGAAACTATCCAAATCTCGATGGTCCAAGGAAGATACTGGAAATGGCACAGAAATAATTTTACTAAGGAGAAAGAGTGGTAAAATACTGTTCATTCTCCGTGGGAAGTTACTTTAGAATGGTTACAGATAATCGATAAGTTTGGTTATTTGGAAATTGGGAAACATAACTTCTAAATAAACTAGGTATAACAATGGAAAAGGATTGATATATTTCATTCTCTGTGGATATAGAGTCCTTCCATGGAGATAATGGAGTATTCTAATTTAATGAGTACGGAATTATTTCAATGAAATTAAGATTCCAGTCATGGATATACTATAACAATAACAAAACGACTATAGCAATGGTGTGTCAAGAGCATAGAGGTGACGCCACAGAACTGACGATAGGGATGCCAGCAAGGGACTTTCAATTAGCACACCTGGGCATCGAGATTGCAACTCACTGGAGACGGAGGAAGAATGCCAGGGAGGAAAGAATTGAACGGGGGATCAAAATACTTGCCAATGCCTCGCCTTGGGCGTGAGTTGTCGAGCTCAGGCCCTGGGATGACATCGATCACAGACAGATAATTAAGTTTGAGCTTCTCATGAATCCTTCCAGATACTCTAATCTGACCCCCCCCCCCCCCACACACACACACACCACCACCACACACACACACACCACCACCATCCCCTTTACTATTTCTACCACCCTCCCAGTGTTACTTTCGTTGTCTACATTTAGACATACATACATGTGTGAATAATGTCCAAATTTTGACTCTTTCGCGTGAATTTAAGTAAGTGTAACATTGATGACAATTTCCATAATTTCAGAACTATCATTGTGATCTATGCTGGTCAACATGGAAGATACTTTCCTATGTTAAATTTATATGAATGAGAAACCCCTTAAAAGATTAACTTCGCCGTTGCCTACTCGTGCGTGATTTTATTCTGGTTAATGTCTTATCCCTTTTCTATATTTAATACATTAGTTATAAATATATGATCATAATGAGTTCCAATGAGATTGTGGTCGGTTGCATATATTTTTAACTAAAGGCCCAGATTCCCCTATCGAAACTGTTTAAGAAACATAATTTTATATTGATACAGAACGCTTCAACACACTGTTTAAATCACAAGTTTCTTCCCTAGGGTAATTATTTATCGCTTTCCTTTTCCTTCAACTGTCATTTCGCTAACAATTTGAAGCAATCTCCAAATAGTCCAGACTCTTGGTCTGGTTTCTGTTGACGCGTAGAATCAACAATCACGTATCAGTCGTGTAATTTAGTACTTCCCAAGTGCCTGCCTTTCTTCATACCACCTAATTCGTTGTGGGATTGAATTGTTAACTCTAACTCCCGGGTTCACTGAGTTGAATGCAATACTTCTGATACTTTATTGCAAAGAAGATTTAAAATTGTATGGGAAATAATACTCGTACTAATGTGTTATACATGAATCAGATTTTCACCTCTCCTCAGTCAGTCAGACAGATATCGAACTTATACTAACTTGTTGTAAAAAAACGTAACCGAATTAGAATATAATTATATGATACCTATACATCAATTACATTTAGTAGTTTCACATTGCAGATACAGCCAGTTAAAAGAGACAGGCAGGCAACGCCCTTATTTATCTGCAGACAATTCCCATATTAATATTACTAGTATATCTAGGCTCCTACCATTTTTATTCCATTTTAAGAAATATTCTCACCATAGGAGAAAATGTGTGAGGCATATGGCGTTTATGTTTGATGATATATGCATGGGAAGTCTCTTTCATCTCAACCTAAATAATCACTACAGGGTCTGTTTGTCATGATCTGTTTTTGTGGGTTTGGAAATTCGGTCGTCGAACCCCTTCTCCCATGAGTGAGACCCCCAACCTTTTTAGGATTAAAATGGAACTCGTGTGAATAGTGTCATCATAACAGACAAGGCTCTTGGTAAGGCGAGAAGGTTGAAGCAACACAGAATATAGAGAATTGATGGTTGAATAGTATAATTCTCTCTCCCGCGACGATTTCTAGTGTTTCGATGAATTAAGGACAGAAGCACATCACATATCATATATTATTTTGATATACATACACACCATAAATCCACTCTATCCACACACTTCCCCTGCTTAATCATTCGAATTTGAACAGTGATACAGATCATCTCTGCTCTTGCTTTTCTTTCTTTTAAAACAATTTTTTCCTTCCATGTGCTATACAGTATAATTATTTCACAATTTGGGGATGTTATGGAAAATGATAATTCTATATCGGATCGGATCAATATCGTTAGATATCATTGCGAGTGGAGTGTTTTATTTAAAGTTGTTTTTGTTTCTTCTATATATATGATATATATAATATATATAAACTTTTAAAGTTTAAAGGAGTTTTGGAAGTGTCCCTGTATGTAGAGCGCAAACATAATTACTTTTCCGTGTAAACATTTAGTTTTTAAATAATTTTCTTCATGGGTAGTTTTGGTTTCATATAGATATAAATAGTTCCAAGCCGTGGACACTTGAACATAATCATGATTTTTTTTGTTCAACTTTGTGTGCGTGTGTGCGGGAAGGGGGGGGGGGAGTAAATTTGGGTATGGTCAAGAATGTGTAGGCAACATGAAACTCATTATTGTGTTCATTCATAATATGATCCCCATGGGTTCAGAAGATATCGAATATAATCTATATCGAATCTATGGGTTTCCTAGCCTTCGTTATATTATCCCAAAACGAGACTGCATTTACTTCGGATATATGTCCCACAATTTGCATCAAGATTCGTTATGGTTATTACAATTTGGTATCCCTTTTCTTTGCAGGGGCTTTCCTCATACCGTATTGCTTGACATTAGCATTTGCAGGCATCCCCATGTTCTTTATGGAAGTATCTTTAGGACAGTACCTCAGTGTCGGTGGTCTCGGGGTTTGGAAGTTATGCCCCATCTTCAAAGGTAAATATGTGAACATCATCAATGTGTCTATAAAAACTAATCTTTACTGTAAATCGAGACTAAGCAATAAAGCTCCCTGATTAAAATTTGAATTCAATGATAATTCTTAACATACGAACGAAAATGGAAGATTAATTTTATTCACTGTTTTATTGCTTTTTTGCAGGTGTGGGATATGCTGCAGCAGTGAGTGCAGCCTGGTTAAACTGTTACTATATAGTTATATTAGCCTGGGCATTATATTACCTCTTCAATTCTTTCCAAGCTAGCCTGCCTTGGGCAACTTGCGACAACTGGTGGAACACAGCGTACTGCCGCTCCCAATACGGCCTAACATGTATCAACGGTTCTAGAACGCTAGCGAATTTTACATTAGTACCATGTAATGTCACAGATATTAGTAATCATATCTCACCAGTGAGAGAATTCTGGGAGTAAGTATACACATTCATTCATTTATTCCCTCTAAATGCATTATGTATTAAACTTTACGTTTAGGGACTACTTACGATGGTTGTGCATCATGATTTGATGATTATTTCTTTATTGAAAATTTCTTTTCGATCCCATCTATTTTTCTGCTAAGAATTTACAACCAGTTCAATTTGCCTTTATGTTGTTTCATAGACGCAACGCCTTACAAATAACTGATGATTTGGGTGAACCTGGTGACCTCCGATGGCAACTTGCCCTCACGCTTCTCCTAGCATGGGTTGTCGTCTACTTCTGCATATGGAAAGGAGTTAAATGGACAGGAAAGGTAATTGGATGCTGAAGTATTATTCACTTGAAATTTCAATATCTCAAAAGGTCTTAGGATTTTACCACACGCACGAATTATCATCAGAAGTAATCCTAAAGCTGCACATCTAACGTCGGCCAAAAACTAAAGATTTCCAACTTGTTGTTCTGTTCTTTTCTAACCCAACTAAAAGTCATTTGACCAAATTCCTGCAGTGGCTTCCCTTATTATCGCTCACCGGCAGCCGTTTTCTTCCAGCTGATTTTACTTCAAATTCTTGTATGAACATATAACAGTAGCAGAATATTGATAAACTTATCCCTATAATTAATAATATGTGTAAATGTGCTAAGATTGTGTTGGTCATAATAGCTGATCGAGAAGCTTTAATCCACGGTCCTTGTTTATTGGATACTTGTTGTCGGGGTTGGTATGGGAATATTCTTACCTGGACATCTGCTCATTTGCACAATCCGCCCAGAAAAGCCTATTTAAATCATATAAGGGAGGCAACTTTGGATCCCATAGAGGCGAGATCGCGTCCACTACCCTAAAACGGCGTCTCAATCTATTCGCGTGTAGCGCAATTCTCTAAAAGACAGGGGTCATTTTCGTGCAGTAGCAACGGTCTCATTCTGTACCGAGGGTGGAAAGGTTATTTCAAAGTTGTCAAACTCTTAATACCCGCTCAGTTGGGATTATTACAAGTTGAAAGCTTGATATCTTGTGTTTCCAGGTGGTGTGGTTCACTGCCTTGTTCCCCTACGTCCTACTCTTCATCCTACTGATCCGTGGGGTGACACTCCCGGGCGCCAGTCAAGGGATCCTCTTCTACCTCTGGCCGGACTTCAATAGACTTACGGATTCCAAGGTAATACAACAATTGTGTGAGAAGAACAACTCCTTGTTCTAATGTAAGGTACAACTTAAGGTCTTGCATACTTTTTGAGATATATTTTGAAAGTCGACAATTAATTATGTATTTATGAGGGTGACGCTATCGGAAAATGACAGGTATTGAAGATTCTTTTTTTAATGGTATTGAAGATTCCGTTAATTCGCAGAAGTTAGGACATGAAGTTCGATCGTGATACAATATCTTTAATGTCAGTCATCCGGTCGATTGGTAAAATTATTGTTTATTGTTAAGTAATAAGAAATTAATCAAACAATTATAGGCTACTTCTATAAGCGGAATCAGAATTATTGATGTGTGTGGAAATATTTCCTAGGTATGGATTGACGCAGCTACACAGATCTTCTTCTCCTATGGCCTGGTACTTGGTGCGCAGATTGCTTTGGGCAGTTATAATAAATATCACAACAACGTTTACAAGTAAGTTTTGAAGAGGTTTTGATTCTGCATTTTCTTTCGTCTGTCCAGTTACACTTGTAAAAATCACATTTTTACAATTCTTTATTTGATCACAAACTTAGCTACTGAAAGTCACAATATTTTTCGAGCTCTCCCTTTCGCGTTTGTAGGAACGAAAATAGAGGAAGTGCTCAATCAGCAATGTCTTCTGTTTCTATTTCGTTTCAAGTTCTGCCCTCTTAAAACGCTGTAATTAGCTTTTCCTAATCCAGTCCTAATTGAATGGGTGTGAAATGAATGAAAATGCTTATGCGCTTAGTTTGCACTTTCTATTTGAATAACATGGGAACATTTTTTTCCATGAAAAAAATCAAGCATGCTGAATGTACCATTTCATATAGGTTGTTATTCGGACTTGGTCTTTTTCATATCACAAATTTCAATTAATGACGCCCTGTACCACTGCATAAGATAATCGCCAAAATAATTACAGCAAAAGATGGACATAAGATCGCACAATTTAATCTATTTCTTTTTGCCTTAGGGACACGCTGATAATTGCTTGTGTGAATACTGGCACGAGCTTCTTCTCGGGTTTTGTCATCTTCTCCGTCATTGGTTTCATGGCACAAGAGCAGGGTAAACCCGTTTCAGAGGTTGCGGCTTCAGGTAAACTTACCTTGTTAACGTAAATGTATTTACAAATACTAATAATTATAATTATGACAAAAGAAATTAATATATCATAAGAATTTTCACTTGTAAAATACTTGTAAAATACATCTTGTTTTGTTGTTTGTTCAAATTGGAAATAGAATTATTGGTTGTGGGTAACGATCAGGAATGCATATAAAAGCTATCACAAAGGAATTTTACTCTTAATTGTGTAGGTCCTGGACTGGCCTTCCTTGCATACCCCTCAGCAGTGGTCCAGCTCCCCATATCTCCACTTTGGGCTTGTCTCTTCTTCTTCATGCTTTTCCTCATTGGTCTGGACTCACAGGTTTGTCCAAATACCTATTCATCCAGTGCAAAAAAAGAAAGATGTACAGCATTAAAATGAGTTAAATACGAAAGCACCCACATTATTCTATTATCTTAATACCAACAGTTTGTATTCAGAAGGTAAATAGATTGTATTTATGTATAATAAAACAACGCATGAAAACAACCACTTACGGTTATGCGTCTTTATCAATGTAAAAATCCTTTGGTCGAAATGGAATTTTCTTTTCCATAACACTTTACACATTTGTTTTGATAGTTCTGCACATTGGAAGGTTTCATCACAGCGTGCGTGGATGAATGGCCTCGGCTGCTCCGACCACGCAAAGAACTCTTCATCCTGTTTGTTTGTGTATGTTCCTACCTTGTTGGTCTCTCTATGGTTACCCAGGTAGGAATTATTCTCTGTATATAAGGATAACTAAAGAAGCAATTAGATAAAATATTTGAGGCAATGGTCGGACGGTTTTGATCATTTCATCATAGCCTACAGATAATGCATAACAAATCCAGGGATGAATTCAATCTTAGTTATCTTACAACATTTAGCCTTAATTTTGTAAAGTGCGTTCTTTAAAAGGATTTGCATGGGAGGGAGAGGATGGTACAATCATGATGGATCTATAAATATCAATTATCGATTAATGTGAACTTTTGATTTGTGTACATATACATGCATTATTTCAGTGGCTTGCATTGGTGGATAGCTTTTGAAACTATAGTGTAAATTACTATACAAATCAAATCTTTATTTCAGGGTGGAATGTACGTGTTCCAATTATTTGATACGTATTCGGCAAGTGGTATGTGTCTATTGTTCCTTATATTCTTCGAATGCATCGCAATATCATGGGCATATGGTAAGTCTCAGGATTACTTATCCTCCAATTGTATCAAAGATTATTGACAGACAAAATGTTACATTAGGGATGTGGTGAAAGTTGAAGAAAAACTTTGAAAACTATAACCAGCCATGATACTATGCGAATTTTACCCATTGGCACCTATAGGTGATATTTTATGTATTGGCATTTCATTCTAACATTTATCTACCTTAACCCACCAGGTGTTAACCGCTTCTATGACAACCTGAAGGATATGATAGGGTATTATCCCTGCATTTGGTGGAAGATATGCTGGGTTTTCTTTACTCCTGCCATCTGCCTGGTATGTGTACTTTTATGCATAACGCATTTGATGCAATTTAATCACCAGATTGTTCATTATTCTAATAGAAACAAAGTTGCTCCGCAGAATTGTGTCTAATTAGTAACTCTATTAGATAATCACTTATTATATGATAAGATGAGCTGCGCATGGGTGCAATCTAATTAACCGGAAGGCACGTCGCTAGAAGAAACCCAGGAAATTGTCATCCAGTAAAGTGGCAAATAGTTAACAAAGAATATAACTTTCGAAATTTAAGTAAATGTAAATTTAAATTTTAACTAATCACTGATTTTGAATATGTAACTACACTGTTGTTGTATTATATTTTTCCCATATTATAATAATGATTTAAAAGGGATACCAGGAAGATGTCAGCTTAGAAAGTACATTGAGAGGGACCATTCCTTTTTAGTATTGCATTAAAACAGAAATGTATATATTATATATATATGTTTATTGAATAAAAGTTGTATATATCATTCAGTCAGTGTCGCGCCAGATATTAATTTCATTTCCCCCTTTTTTTCAGTCTGTGTTCTTATTCAGTATAATCAGTTACAAGCCTCTCACTTATATGGATTACAAATACCCACTCTGGGGAGAATTGGTTGGATGGTTCATGGCACTATCCTCAATAACGGTGATGCCAATGTATGCCATATACAAAATTATTGTCACACCAGGAGGATTCAGGCAGGTGAGTAGATTGGACCGTTTCGACTACATTTATCAGATCAAATTGATATGCTTTAGTGTCCGATAACTTGGCAAACTATAACTGGTATAAAAATCAATGAACGCGATTGTAGGAAATAAGTTGCATTATAATTTGCATTGGAGTTTATTCTGTGCGGAAAACTTATGATATAAGCTTCAAATGTAGTGGACATTTAAACACTAAATACCTTCGAATTTGTTTGATTATTATAAACCAATGAATAACACCTAAGATGGTCATAATTTTAGAGGTGTCTTTAAAAGAAAAATCATCAGTATTTGTTTTACCTTGAAGCGATGCAAACTGTTGTTCTGCCCGGATGTTGACGAGCCTATCAAACGGTTAGAGCGCTACAAAGAAGTAAGCGTCGGATTGAAGGACGGAGGAGTCGACGCCACTGCCGTCTAGTGGCTTCATACAAAGACTAAATATGCTGTGGTCTGAGAGAGAGCAGCAGCCGTGTTCTTCTGTGAGGTATACTCAACCCTTTTCACCATCCTCCCCGGTTGAAATTCAGTCACCATGTCAGTAAAAGCTCCTTGATGTTGGCCGGAATACGTACCAACTATATCTGTTAGTGCTTCGTGCACACACGGTATCGTAGGCTACATGTATGCGAAATTAAGTGAAAGGATTTTAAGAAGTTCATCATAGTTTGTTGCTCACTATTCGGGATCTGAATGAGTTAGTGTCTAGGGTGCGTATCGTCTTACAGTGAGAAATAGGTTCTCCAGTGAAGAACATGAGCGTATGCATGACTAGGTTTTTTTCTTGACAAAATACGAAAAGGTTTCCTAAATTTGGGATTCATTATGGTCGTGGTCGTGGATTCATCATGGTCGTGGAAACAATAATTTTTTTTAAATATTTTCAATCAATCACTTTGGACATACGTTTAGTGTATTGCAAATTATCAAAAATCTGGACTGCTATTTTGCGTCTTTTTGTGTTTTCATGGATTTGTGACATTTCACGGGCGAGAAAATACTCAGTGACTGAACCCAACACATATCCATTGACAATATTATAGAAAAAGCCTTTTGAAAAACGTTTGTTCAGTCAATCACGTTGGACTTACTTGGCAAGACCTGGTGGACAGGCCGAGAAAATGATATTGTGATTGATCTATCAGAGCTAAAATGCATTTTGTTGGTTATGTTAGGAATTCATCATAATATATTGATGATGCCCTCTTATTAAAATCCATGAGAAACGCAGCAGAGTCGAGAGTTCTATTGTTTTTATCTGATTACTGAATACTTACAACTTATATTTCATCGATTGGCATGCTATGTGTATACAGGTATGAAGGGGTAACTTTTCACCGTTTTCCAAATATTTTTTTTCATCTTATGTTACAGTATTACATTGAGTATGAAGGTGTACGAATGTGTGGCATTTTTGCAAATATTTGCGATTTCATTCATATCCAATGTTCGTAATCAAAGATATTATACATTACATATACAACCAATTAATATACATAATTATATACACGTGTCCTTACATAACTTAAATGCCATAGTGCAGCACATGGCTTGCTACAACTAAATGAAATGTTATCCTTATTGAAATAAATTAAAAATATTATAACCATTGTGTATATAGCATGTTCGTAAAGATCATACATACGTACGCACATATTAAGCTATTATGCATTGATTGTTTGCGCCCCAAACCCCGAGTTGTTCATGTATAGTGCACAGTTAAATGTATTTGTTAATATTCCCGTATATTGTATAAAACTATTACATATGATATCCAACATATATCAGTTTGTGTGAGTGAATGTCGGATTAGATAGTGGACAAAATACAACTTTATGGCGTGTTGTCTCTTATAAATATCATATACAATAATATCAGTAATTGATAGGCGATTAATAAAAGAGGAGATGACTTTTGGCATTAAAATCGGAAACTAGCACTTAGTGTTTATGAATGTATTTACCCTGATAGATATCAGTCCTAAAATATGGAATTATTACCTGTTAACACACTTTGAGAGTTAGATATAAAGCTCAAATTCAACGTGTTTTTTTTTCAATGTGTATAATGTGCCACACTGGTGGGTAAGTTCATGTTGAGTTATCTTTCCCTCTGAAAGGATACTGTCACTATATCATTGTATGTACGGTTAACACTAACAAAATATCAGTGGCTCTTTTGCTGTTCGGGCGATAGTCAGTTCCTATTTATGTATGAATACACACAGCCCAAAATGTACCAATATATTTTAGGTTCATGATGAGGATAAACAGAGTAGATTCTTTATTCATGTCAAAGACTGCAGTGTAGCTGATATTTAGGATGTCGTCGGCAGAATTATGATTTGGATTCTATATTGATGTATGGTTTTTCGTAAATTTTGATTGTCCCAGTACAAAAAACAATATTCATCATGTATATTTGCATTCACCTTCACAAATTTGAGTAGGTTACTTATCAGGTTGAACACTCAGCTAAGATTCGATCTCTCAATTATTCAATTATTGACAACGCCAAAATATATATGGGATAGATATGTTAGGATAAATCAGTTTTGATTTGTAAAAAAAAAAATTAAAGGGGGACATCTAGATTTTTCAAATCGCGCAGAGAACATTTTTTAATTAATTTGTAATCGCTTGATTCCTTTAGAAAAAAAAAATGTTTGGAAACTAAAATAAATTGGCTACCCAAATAACTAGAAATATCAGAAACTGTTACTTTAGACGTTAGACATAGGCTAGTGTTTGTGTGTAAAAGGAGATTTCCTTTCTTTTCATGTACATAATAAAGATCTATACCACACGTCCCCTACGTGGAAAATTGAAAGTGTTATCGTAATCATCCTTGATATTGTGAAATACATGGAAACGTGGTACAAATGGTCAGACTTGAACCACAGTCATTGTGCATCGGAAATAAAGATTACAAAATCGTACTTCATTGTTTATTTCCTCGACGATCTCCCGGGTTACCTCTCCCGTCAGCAAGGAGCTGTTGTCCTTGAAATATGTTCGTTTTTAGTGGACCCCCTACCAACTCACTTCATTAAGAAGAAACTTTCACATAAACTTCGTGAATTATACATATATATAACAAAAAAGCTTTGAAAACCAGTAGTCGTATTAGGCATTTGTAAAATCAGTAATCTCACGAACGTTTATACATGTATAGATTTTACAAATGCTTTAAAACTATAGATATAATTTTTATTCCGAAAGGCTGATACCTTATGATCGAATGTTACATGTTTTTCTGAATGTCAGAATAGAGCATAATATTGTCATAGAAATTTCAGATGTCCCTGAAGAGTTTCACTACAACATATGTTCAAAATATTATCTTTCCAAATCTCGTATTATGATTGCTGTTGACCTTGGTCATGCAAAATCATTTGGAATATAACTCTTCAACCCATAGATAGAGAATTTTGATATAAACAAGTGATTCAGTAATCGTTCAATCATTGACAGAGATAGTATCATTCGTGTCAGTGAAATATCTTTAATATTTTTCTCCGTTACACATACCGTAGATCGACAATTCCATTCCAACCATTTGATTCGGTACTCTTTCGATCACTGCCGATACCCTTCGAGTATTAGAAGTGAAATAGAATTATAATTGAATTTTGTTCCCATAATTCGTCTCCTTTTTTGTAAAAGTATATTCTCCACATGGAGGTATTTAAAATTTATGTTGAAAAGATGTGTTCCCCCCGTTATAAATCGTTCATGAAGCCGTCTTCACAGAGAGTCAGTGTAAAGCGCTCGTCACGTGAATCGTTTACTAAAGCCCTCTTCCAAAGCCTTTGATTTCCTTAAATATGTGCGACAGACGACGGGAAAACCAGCGCCACAAAAATGCTGCAAATAGTGCGACGAGTAAGTAGTATGACGAAAATCGCCACACAGGCAATTCTGAGAATAGCATCAGCGATGTAATGTCTTTGGTCCTGAATAAAAATGTTTTCAAATCAAATCATATTGCACGACATGAGTGAAACAAGGATACGGCACAGTGCTTTTACACCAATTGATGAAAGTTCCTTCTCAAAATCACCATTTTTAATAGAGGGGGAGAGGGCGGGCGGGAAAGGGTGATACTAGGGAGAGGAAGAGAGGCAGAGTGCATAGGGGAAGGGGAGATAGAGATAGAGATGTGTACATGTTATGGTGTTAGATATATCGAATCAATTGAATTAAACCTTCGGTAGCCAAATTTTAACAATTTCCAGCTTCTACCAGAATTGTCATTCTTTCAAATCGTTTCGATACCCATGTAGTGACATTGCAAGGCCACCTCCCAACCACGGGTAATAAATAATATTTATTACCCGAGTAGATAGTGAACTCGGAGTGAACTTCTAGCATATTCATGGAATTGGGCATGCCTTTTAAAACACTCGGTTTAAAGAAATATTTTGAGCAAAATAGGCAAATTTAAACAAAATATATTTGATTATGGTTGAAAAGGAAGAGTTATCTAATTATTAGGAAATATAGCCATAAAGGGTTGGGATACAAAGCTGATAATTATCATGTATAGTGTCGGAAAGGGTCGGGTCGGAAAAATCGAACTTGACAGTCGCAAAGAGTTTTTATTTAATTGGGATACATGCAGATATTCAGAGCATTCAAACCATTTTCTTCTTCCCTGCAACCAAGTGGAAATGAGTTACGCCTGTACCTTAGCTTGTCTTGTGTACAGAGGGTTGTTACCCTTTGTATGTAATATGAACATTTGATATCTGTGTGGTCTTGGGAATGTTGTAATATGTAGGGAAGATTAATTAAGAGGTAAATGACGTCCTTGATTCCTTAATTCCCATTATTTACATAGACGTTTAAGACAATTTATTTGAGAGATCCGCTTGGCATGTATCATCTATTCACGCAACCATTGATGTAAATTGTATTTGCCAGGTGGCGTTGCTAGAGATATTGTAGCCGAAGTAAGCTAGGTGGCGGTTAGATCGGGCAGAGAGTATAATTTAGTCCCGGAATTTAGTGTCCACTGATCTAAGCGGTCCGGTCACTTACTTTCATCCACCAGTGAAAATGTTCATGATTCAACATGTCAGAGCTATACCTAAACACACATAGGCATTGGTCCCCAAAGGAGTTACCACAGTGGTGGCCACATGGTACTGTTGGATCAACCATGTGTATGTACTCGTTGTTTGGATCAGTTTATTAATGGGACCATGCACCACATAGATTACAGTGGGGAACTTGCATTTTGACTGTGAGTATTAACACACGTTATTTTCCAATGTTTCATGATTGCAGGAGTGGAATATCAGGTGTAATGATCATTAAAGACCGGTACTAAAGTTCCTTGGAGGTAGGGATTTTTAATTCATTAATTTCATTCAATTTCAATTGAGTCAAGAATCTTTCAAGTAGGATGTTCACATCCATGAGAGAGAAACACTAAATGCTATAAGTTCCGTCGGACACCATACATTTTTAGAAGTTTCTTAAAGGTAAGAAAACGATATCAGTGGCAACTATATATCTCTATACTCGTTAATACTAAAATGTGTTATGTTAAAATATTGTTGTATGTATCACAAGCTCTGAGTAAAAGAAAATTTACGCTGAGGTGAAAGAGAGGTGTTTATACTTCGCCCATGCATACATCGCTGTACTCTATTTTACTCTACGGTTGTATTCTTATCAGGATACAAGGGTTGTCATTCATATTCGTATCAGCAGAAATTATCTGTATACATATTTCTGGGCGATACACTTGATTATACATGTGATATGAGTGTACGTGACATGTCCGATTTCATTGCCCGAAAGACAAGTCTATAAAACATTGATAAATGAAATGTATTTATTTATTTTCATTATAGACGCATTGCTCTGATAACAACGTATCTAGAGTGACTTTCGCATAGTGCGTATTTCACTATAGTGATTTTAATATACAGTGACTGGTTTGTTTTACTAAGATTACCGTTGATTTTTGGCTCGATTTTTTTTCTATTTACATGATTGAAAGCAACGAGTACAATATTGACCAATGAGTTAGTTAACTTGCCAATTCCCATCCTCACCCCCCCCCCCCTCACCCCCCCCCCCTGCAGTTTTAGCAGCGTATCTATAGCCTGCTCCCTATAACGACACGACTTTCCTGGGCGCCACGAGGTATACGAGTATAAATAGATAGAGAGAAGTACTGGTCTTAATGGAATTATACTGACACTTTGAGGTTTGAGGCGAGAGGCTCTCTCAACTTACGCATGTGTCAGACGCGATGACTTTGGGCTACATTTATCAACTGGCTATCGGGGGAAATCTTTCCTGATCCTCGAACAGTATGAGTTGGCAACGGCCATACCCTTCATAATATTATTACACATGGATGAATAAAGCATTAAAACAATTGACCAGTCTTTAGTAGGCTCAACGAGTTTAAACATTCTCGTTGGTAGGCTGGACCCGGTCGGAATCCTGTGGACAAAATACCATTTTAGTATTGTATTGTAACTAAAAAATGATAGCGTAGTTTTTTTGTTTTATCAGTCATATATTTTAATGGGATGTATATTCTCTCAGGAAAAGAAACACTAAACGGGACTGGCACTTCTCAGTGGCTGTCCACTAGAGACCGCACGTTATAACATAAGGAAAATAAAGCATATCACCATCAATAAGTAGAAGACTTCGCAACTGTACTGTTTTGAGACAAGAAGGAGATTGAAAGTATCTTGAGAAATTAGCAGGCCTGGAAAGACTGGCCAATGTCGGCATTCTTACCATTATATTTGTTTGGAGCTGTGGAAATCTCAAATAAATATTCGATGACAAATTGAACTCAATGCGGCGCGCACAAACGCTCAACCACTTAGAACGACAGGTCAGGCTCAGCCAACTAGTATTACCTGTTTGTGAGAAAACCTTTTCAGAGTGGAGAAATCAACGTTATAAGGTGTAACAAGCGAACAATCAATGCACTGCTGTGGGTGAGACGACCGACTTGCGATTTGCTCGAGTGTCGCAAGTGTCAGACGCGATGACACGAGCGATGATTCTCTCAGTTCGCACCTTCTGATTAATTACGTCAAGGTGCTATGCGAAGCACCGGTTAAATAGCTCCACCTTGGCTGTTTGGAAGCATACTCCTTCGGGTTTCAATCCAATCAACACATCACCTACCGATCCAGTTTCCGATTGTAAATCAAGAAATGGCTCCCACTCGCCGTACAACCAGATCTACTCGCAGCTCCTGCAGGAGGGCTGAAGACTCTGCCGCCATTATCAGTGAAATGAGGCAGATGGAAAAACGCTTCCGACTTTGCTGCCGTCAGCTTGTCCTCATGAACAACCAAATCGAGGAGGTGAAGAAGAGATACGAACGTGCGGTCAGTAACCAGAGACGCTCCTTCCGCTACCAGCATCGCCTTCGTTTGGTAACACTTGAGGGGGTGAGGAATACGTTCTGGGTGTATGCGCAGGAACGCGCTGACCAGCTTGATGACCTACAGGACAGGCTCTGGCTCGAGCACGCGATCGACTGGGAAGACCTCAGCGGCGATGACAATGACAGCGAAATGGTTTCCCTACCTCAACATTAACTTCTCATCTCGATCTAGAGGCAGAACACCATTGCAACATCTACAACCAATGGCCCTCCTCAGGGCCACCAATTTTTAAAGAGTCTGTTATCATTCCATTGTCTTATAAATAACCCCCTCCTCCCCACCACCACCGCAACCCCAGCCCCATTTCGATATATTATACCCCAAGTATTTGGGGACTGGATTTAGAGATGAACTAATGAAAATCATTGTCACAAAATTGTGCTAATAGCACAATTGCTCATTGGAGCAAAATTATTGGGGTTGTTGCATAACAAATGTCTATCTACGATGTCGTTAACATTTTTTTCTACGACTACGAGGTCTGTTTGTGACTCGTAGAAATAAACGACAGTGGCATTGCATAATAATGAACAGATTAAAAGTATGTTAATTTCATAGCCATAAGCCTGCCACCCCGACCTTGATGGTCTCCAAGGATAACCCACCACCACAAGCATGTAGCAAGGCTTATGGCTATGATGTTAACATACATTTAATCTAGTTGTATATGGCCAGAAAGGATTATTGATAAATCACGTTTTAATTATTCTACCATATAGCGCATATATTTGTTTTTAGAAGGGATTCTCTCCGTACACCATGTTATGTCCAGTATAACGACTATTACAATTTTACTGAGCAGTCCCGTCGTAATTTCATTGATAAAACCCTTAGCAATATCATGTATGCTGGTTTCATAACAGGTACCAGGCAAAGTTCACAAGGCCAAATAGCATGAAATAGGTCAAACCGTAAACGCCACACAGATTTCGTCTCATAGGCAGCTATAAGCGCTGGGTCGCTCATCTCGTGAGAAAGCCGTAGACCTGTATGGGGTTCGCACCCGCACCTGTCGAATGAATGAAACATTTTCGCTAAGGATGCAGCTTTCCATTTAATTTTGACATAAAAAATGTTTAATAATAACCTAATTATCTCTCTGTTAGAGCTTTACAAAATGGATGATATTTCATAGCTCTTACTTCCGGGGGTATTAACATAATAAGGAATTCAGATCTTGGAGGACAACTTCGAAAGTCTGAGCCAAGTCTGAGAGGATGCGCAGGAGTGCGTTCTACAAGGGTGGGCTATTATGGAACAATTTACCCGAAGATTTAAGAAATTGTGACAACTTAACATCTTTTGCCTTTCGTTTGAAAGAAATGTATTAGAAGCGTCTTACCGAATTAGTTGAGGTCTAAAGAAACGATATCTTTTTTAGATGGATGTTTTATATTTTTCCCCATGTTTTATTTTTCAAAGTCCTTATAAGGGCTAGCGATTGTGTGTCAACAGAACAAAATGTTTAAATTGAGAAATGATGTGAGGTAACGACGAACTATGTAAGAGTAAAGGTGGAAAGTGCTATTGTTAAAATATTTGTAATATACCATTGGTTTTGATTTATTAGTAAGAAAATTAGTCAAAGTTGTTTTTAAAAAAGTTCTTCGGATTTCTGTAGATTTCGGGTTTCAAGTATAGTATTGATATAATGGCAACGCAGGAATATATCCACGTGGTGGGTACGCGTCTTTTCTAAGGATGAATTGTAAATGTACGGCTGGATTTGTAATTGAGAAAAAAAGTAAACTGATGATTATGCGATCGGTAACCTAGAAGTGCAAGCAAGCGTGCATCTCCATGACATTGACTTCTTTCATTTCAGATCATGTTTTCTACGCAACTGAGACTCCCCACTTCTAAGACAGTAGGACCTACTTAATTTCCTTGGCTGTAATCACTGATTAAAACCTGTGGTTAGAATCATGAGGGGAATTGAACAGTACACATGGACAATGATCATCATGTTTTTGTATGCAAGGAATTGCCATACGAATATAGTAACACCACTTTGCGACGCCGCTTCGGAGGAGTGTTACACCAAACTTATTGTTAAACATGGAGTCACAAATGGAGCAAAATTCGAAGCAACAAGACAGGAATGTACTGATGGAGGCACAAATCCAGCAGGTAAGTAATCGCTACCTGCAGAGGAATTGCACTTATTCTGATAGGAATGGAAGGAGAAATGATGAGATATAAGTTTTATTACATGTGTACCAATCTTTGTCCGTCACCACATACATTCCACTTCGTTTATCATTCAATAGTTAATCAACATATTTTAGCGTCCAGACATCCACCAAACACCATTTCCACGGTTCGCTGCATAAGTCATTATTGACAGATATTTACTGATAAAATGTTTACTGTGGACGCTTGGATTCAAAGTGAACTCTATTTCCAGATTTTATACCCTATACATTTGTACTTTGAATTATGTTTAGGAATTTCCTTAACATATATTGCTTTGATAAGATAAATAGAGAAATATATTCACTTCCATGCCCAAGACACCAACAAATATTACTATTTATAATACACGGGTGTCCGGGCAGCTACCATTCAGGACATTACCCCGCTAGGACATCTACCCGCCTATTGGACATTTTATGGAGAATGTTCAATCATTTATATTCATTAATATATTCATACATCATATTAATGGACATTTCATGATATTATCAGAGGACTATTAGATCATTATATTTATATGAATTAGCATAAATATAGAAGATAGGTAAAAGGGGGAGAATGTGGTAGGGAATGAGTATATGTATCATTCTATTGCTATCAATTCTGCCCTAACCTTAACGAAGCTGGAATAATAGCTGACATGGGTGAGCGAGGCCATAGATATTCGTTTTTTGAATAAAAATAAATCACTGAAAGTACAAGTCTAAGTGAGGGTGAGCGGGAGAGTCATATAGCGAAGAGCGCTTCGCGAGCGGAAGGCAGCTAGGTCTTGGGGTTGAAAGTAGGTCACAAAAGTATGATGTCTGCCGAGGTTAGTGCATTCATCGCCCAACAACAAGCCAATGGTCACTTCCACATTTGAAACCACTCTCCTCCCTCGTTTCACAAGTCACCTTTGGAATGGAAAGACATATTCACTATACTTCAAATTATTTCTTTAATAATGTTATTTTCAGGTTCAGACGCAGGTCCCATTGCAGACGGATATGAGAAATATGTAGTTCTTTACAACAATTCCTTGCCAGGACCCCCAATAGTTGTATATGAAAACCAACAGGTAAGTAAGTACTGTGGTATTGATGAAACAACATATTATTAGAGGGATTATGCTCGGGTTCAAAGTGAAACCCTCACCTCCAGATGTTATACTCTACTTTGAATTATGTTTAGAATATTTTCAGAAATATGATTATATCTAATTTCATACCAGGACACTAACAAATATGATTATAGATATATATAATGTATGCATTATTGTGAGGATTTCAAATAATATTCTGAATTAAATCGATCATAATCTGAGCTAACATCGGTCAAAAACTAAAAATTTTCTACTTTTTGTTCCGTTCTTTTCGAACTTATCTAAAAGCCATTAATTTTTACTAAGATTTCGGAGACCCACCGAAATCCCTAGCATCACGTAGTATCGCTCACTGGGGGCCATTTTCTCTGGGCCGATTCAACTTCAAATTCGTGTACATATATGTATGAATAACAGTAGCAGTATAATCTTGATGAACTCAATCATACTAATATTATTATTATTGACAAACACAAGTCTTACCAAATTTACTCGTATTATCAGTAACTTTGGTAAGATTTGTTTTTGTCCTAATAACTGAGAATGCAGCTTTAAGACTACCCTTCTCATTTGAGAATATCGTTTCCTCCATTAATTACTAGGTTGTGGTTCGCGTAATTAATCACCTGAGGACCGAATCAACGACTGTACACTGGCATGGTCTACACCAGCGAGGCACACCTTGGATGGATGGAGCTGAGGGTGTTTCCCAATGTGCCATCAATCCGAGTGGATCGTTTACTTACAGGTATTCCATAAATACCCCAACATCTTTTATGTTCATCCCCATCCATCATTGGCACTTGTAAGGGCGTTATTATCGTCTATCTGTCACCCTTAAAAAAATATTCAAATTAATTTTAATATCATTTCCAGAGTATATTATCATATGTTCCAACGGTCCTAGCCAATTTCACAATAGAAACAAATAAGTGACCGGATTAGAAATATATTATTTTGAAAGTCTATTTTCACACATGTCAGGTTCATAGCATCTCCTATTGGTACTCATTGGTACCATTCACACCAAGGAACCCAGCGTACAATGGGAGCTGCTGGACCCTTCATAGTTTTGCCAAGATCCAAAGAGCGGAGTCAAGAGCTTAGGGTAATTATTGTCCATGGATGTATTTCCATCATCAGCATGCATACCGACTTTGAGTCTGTATTAGAAGTAGAGAGAAGACCCTGTGAGTGCCTTCTGTAAAGTAGGGGAAAAATTTGGTAATAATAAAAAAGAAATGCTGGATTTAGAATAAAACACTAATTAAGAATGTACTGTTGAGAGGCACTATGGGTCATACACATAATTGATCTAGAACAAAGATGGAGACTGATGTACTCAATAACAGCTGGAACCTGATTTGCGTATTTGTGTTTTATAAGAAAGTTTTAAAAAACTGCATCAAGATGTATGATGCGTCATTTCATCAAGTACATTAGTAGTATTATTATACAAGTGTACTATGGGTTACCAACCTTCATGTACAGTATTTAAATGCTGTATACTTTTTAGGGGGACGATCCAATTCCAGAATTCGATGAGGAATTCTATTTAATGGTGAGCGATTGGATGAGAAATGACTCCATCGACATCGCCAAAATGATCAGATTTGAAATGGTCAGGTAAGTTCACTAAATGATTCAGGGGTTATATTTTTACAATTTATTTGTTTATCTCTTCCGATTGAATTATATAATGGCGTTATATTGTATATACTGACGAAATAATATATCAATTCATGTGTTGACTCGCATGATGATGGCTTGGCAATAATGTATTCTAAACCAAGTAAAACATTTTGTATATATTCCAACTAATAGTATTCCCCCTACCCCGTGCTGTTTCAGTTATCCATATGGATTCGATACGGGTTACTGCTTCAATTCAACCAAACAACCCGATGGAGTTGACTGCGGCGTCTTCCCCTTTATGTCTGGTCTGATAAATGGACGAGGTAATTTAATAAATATTCACATTTATAATATTATAGTAAGAACAGCATAGTATCGCGTATGAGGGGGGCTATATTCACCGAGTATGGCCGAAAACAACGAGGCCGTAGGCCGAGTTGTTTTTCGGCCATACAAGGTGAATATATAGGCCCCCTAAGGCGCGATACTGTGCTGTTCTTGCTTTTATTCCATGATTCTTACATTATTACAACTTAATTTGCATTGATTTCATCAAAGTTCAAACTGTGTTATCTTGTGTTGTCCCCCAAGTCTCGAACGGTTGTGACGTCACTGTAAAATACAGCGAGTTTATATTGTACACCTTGTGAGCGGCAAGTATATCGATTATATTGTACACTCACGGCCAAATCATGGAATAAATATCTATATCGTATCAGTACAATTTGTAGTATTTGTCTTGTGTCATTTGTTTTGTCTGTCCCCTACCATTTAACAGTTAACTAATATTGTATAGAACGATTAACTTGAGTAGACCAATCAATATTTCCTCGTTTTTTATCGCTCAAAATTCACATTTTACATCTGACAATTAGTATCATATGTTTCACTCAAAAATACAAATTCCACGTCATTTTCATCTCCTATTTCTATTCTATTACTTCACTTTGTACTATGCTCTGCTTTATATGCTCGTTAGAATGGATTCGATTAATGGACATTTTAACTATTACGAACAATTTAGTGCAGTATTAATCCCCATTACTGAGTTTCATTTCCTTGGTCTCAATGTATGCTACATTTTAGAAATGCTTTAAGTTCATTTACTTTTATGTTCTAGCTAGCTATGTTTTTTTTATCAAGTATATATCATCAGGATTCATTTTCTTTGCGTTTAGTTGCCACCAAATGTTCGGTGCATTGTCACTGACGCTTATTTAAAGTGCTCTTAAAAGGTTTATTTTGTATGTTACAACATTCAGGACAGGTATCACAATGCACTCACTGTTCCTAATATTCTAATTAAGTGTTGTTTTAATTTGTTACAGGTAGACACTATATCAGAGACACAGATATTGTTGAGAATATGGACATAGACCTAGAAAAATTTAAAGTCAAGAAAGGTGGGAAATATAGATTTCGGGCCATATGCTCTTCTATGACTTTCGGCTTTCGGTTGTCAATCGATGGTCATGAGTTAAATATCATCGCTTCGGATGGACGTGATATCAAAACAGTCAAGGCCGAATCTTTGATAGTTTTCGGTGGAGAGAGGTTTGATTTCTGGATAGAAGCCAGTGATCTTGATAATATCGGAAGCTACTGGATAAGAGCCGAGACCCTGGAACGATTTCAGAATGGTCTGGTAATATACATCTTATTTTATTTACTTTATTTTGTTTTGTCTCAAAGGTTCGACCACCCCAAATATGATATAACCTTCTGTCTCCCAACCTTGCTAAAGTTAGACCATTAAGGTTTGTAGAGTATTCCTTGGCATACACTATATTGCATATAAATTATCAGCATTAATTAAAGTAACGTATATAAAAATAATTCTATTTTATTCTTGACGACAGCCTAAACGGCCAGGACATGTTGAAGCCATTTTACAGTATGAGGGATACGAAAATGAGCCAACGTCAAAACGTAGGGAGTGCAATGAAACACACATTTGCAAAATAGTAAATTGTCCTTTCGGGTGAGATTTATTTTCACTCGTTTTCAGCTGTATTCCTCGGAATCAATTATATGTTATGGATAGTTTAGCTTATGTCTATTTTCGAATTTGGACTGGAATATGTTACAACTATTCAATAATAACTTCCTCACTACCGTTTCAATTCATTCAATTGTTTGGTTCATAATATTTTCATCGTTATTCCAAATACATACCAATGTCTTAAACAAGTAATACATGTTACAAATGAATGATAGTAATGATTTCTAACTATCAACTTCTTCTATGAGTATGTATATATACAAATAGGTGCCCTTTCTATTGCCCGTGTTATTTCTCTCTCTGTAGATCATTTCCTGAATCGGAACACCTTACTTGCGTACTGATCGCAGATCTTGAGTCGACCCATGTTCAAGAAAAGCCCAATGAAACGGGTGAACTTCATGAAGAGTTTCTTAACTATCATTTTGTTGGTATGGATACAACCGGATACTGGAAACCAAGTATTAACGGCTATCGCAATGCCTTACCCTCAACTCCATATCAGGTATACGTCCATGTGGACAGATGAAGGGGTTTATAAGTAATAGGAAATATGGGGATAATGATTATAAATCTACTTTCCTTCTATTGCGTCCCCATTTCTCATGCTCAAAACTATGGGATAAAGATTTGTGTTTTTAAAATCCGCTACATGGGGGAACTTCTGATTAGCAATTTACGTTAAAATTAACAAATGCTTTTAAAGCATCCCATCTAAAGCGACCCAAAAATATCTTTCTTTGTTTTTACTTTCCACTATCACGAGTACTGTAGTATAGAGGATTCAAATAAGAAAATGAAGAAAAGTCTATGTTTCCTAGATAATTATTTTGGAAGATAATGACATTTGACACCAAGAAAAACAGGTCAAAATCCTTTGATATTCTATCTTGGTGTCCTTTTGATGGGTCTGGAATGAATAGACCACTAAATAGAAAATCTTGAGTTGAGAATGTAGCTTTATTATAAGTGCTCAGCGATACTGTGATCAGATATTTCTCCTTACAGATTCAGCTGTTAAGCCCTATGCAGCAGAAAAATAATTGCAATGTGTCAGAATGCATCGCTGATACTTGTGTTTGCCCTCATGTCCTCAATCTATCATTGGGTACGACTGTACAACTCGTTCTCACTATAACCATATCCAATCCAGGTGGGTGTTAGGATTAATTGTTCCTATTTTCAGATTTTTTATTATAGTAGAAATATGTTGAGAAAAGACGTATTACGTCTTTTCTCAACATATTTCTACTGCGACTTTCTGTGTAAATCGTTTTTTCCCAGATCAGTGTTATTCTAAAATATACTCGTGAACATTATCTTATGTGGCCTTCTTTGAAAATATGTGAGGATTAATGACCAACAGGGGCTGCTGGGGCACTGTCTAATGTATAATCTCAAGGAGATTATACACCAACAGTGCCTCCGCAGGCCCTCCATAAGGTTATTAATCCTGTTAGTCTGTGCCCAGCGTGCACGCGGTTATAGGCTATTCAAGGCAGAGACTAAATTATATATACATATGTACATGTATGCTTAGATCTAAATTTGCTACCATTCACAATGTTAGCATCTTTGTATTCAACCAACTGAATTTCTAAATATTATAGTGCTAAATTTTCTCTGTGTTTTTTGTCATAAAAAGGATACGGAATACCTTAAAAGCCTGATCTTTGTTCCTTCAGTTGGAGTGCTAAATGGGAATACACACCAAGTTCATATACACGGTCACTCAGTCCAAGTAGTTAAAATGGGTCTACCTTCATACCAGTCAAATAACTTCTTCAAAGATAAGAACCAGGATATAAAATGTCTCACTAAAAGCTGCAATGCCATGCGATGGGCGAATGCTAGTTGGGAAGGTGGAAACATTCCCGGCATGAATCTTGCCACTCCTCCTCTCAAGGACACGTTGGTAGTACCCGTTGGAGGCTATGTGGTTGTCCGATTCAAGGCTGATAATCCAGGTATATAACATATTGTCATCCACAAAATTACTATTTTTCTTACTAAAGCAGTTAAAGCACCTTACATTTCACGATCCTAGCAATATTCACTGAATTCTCACACATGTGGATATTTTCCCAGGTCACTGGTATTCGCATTGTCACACGGAATTCCATAATGCCGAGGGAATGTCGCTCGTGCTAAAGGAAGGAGAAGAATCCGAAATGCCGAGTCCACCTGAGAATCTCCCAGTTTGTGGCAGCTTTGAGATTGACGAGAACTCTTTTAATGAAACTACTTTGGATCAGTGTAAGATAATTTCGAAATAAAGGTTACCCACACCAACTCTGACATATTTTCGTCATTAGAAGATGCACGTTAAAGTTCCATTCATTGTTATTTCAGGTATCTGTAGAGAGGGGGATTCATTCCACCTACTGACATTAACAAATATCATTCAGCCTAGATATTATGACACTCTAATTATCTGATGAACTTTACAAGTTACGCTGTCTATTGCACATTACTGCTAACGTCCCTTTATTACAACGGCTATGTTCTTTCAATTGCAGGCAGTGCCCTTCGTATGCAAAGAACTGTGGAAGCCCATCAACTTCATATAGCTGCAGTGGTTTTTGCTGCCTTGATCCTAGCAGAAATTGCTGTTCTTGCCTACTGTTCATGTGATTGGAAGCTTACCAAAGGCCAACGAAGCAACTGGCAACATATTGACACATAATTAAGCACAAGTCCTAACGATAAATATAACGGTCGCGGAAAAAAGGGAATCAATGTACTGCACAAGAATTCCCTTACGTATTTGAAGAAGAATACACATTTGGTTGAAAGAAATATGTGGGTATATGGTATCCAATACATTTTGTCTTGAAATTTTCCTATTGAGGACCCGACTCAGAATATTGTGTCGTCGTCGACTCAAATCGATACATGTAAAGTTGTATGCGAAATTTCCTCTCACTTCAAAAAATCCTGGTCCTACAAATCTGTGATTGGCCCATTTTGTTGTAGACTAGCATCAAGTCCCTCAGGCCAACTCAATGAGCGCACACAGCAAAGACGTTACTGATGCTTGGGCGATCGATCGCTGAAAAACAAAAAAGACATATGTATGTCTAATTGTGTTGTTGTTTAAGTGAAACGTTCAAGGATTAAGATACTATCAACTTCAGGCTCACAGTGACCCAATACTAATGCATACATGTGCTAATGAATGTGCACATGCAAACTTGTACAAGTGTGCGGATACCATGGAACGTCCATTAATTGGAGTTTGCTATGGAGCCTAAGTAATGGACGATTATAGATGCCCTCAGGATAACAATTTCTATATTGTATGATTTGATAATGTCAGTACAGCAACACAGAGACTTTATCTGATTCGAATAGTGATACATTATTCAGGATTGCGCCCGAGAATCTGATTCAACTATATTATTAGTAATAAGGATACAAGTAGCATTTAAGAGGTGCATGGCACTTCTAAAATAAGCGGTATCATGTCCAAGAATCTGTTTACTAATTATTAGCGTAATTATTAGCGTTACTAATTATGCCCGAAAATCTGTTTAATAATTATTGATATATATTAATATGCGTTTAGCAGCTGGCAATTATACCTATTACCCTCTCCCGGGGAATATTGGGAATTATATGTTTTTATATGACAATTGTTACCGACAATAGAATATAGTATGGTATAAAAGTATTATTTGGGCTCGAAGTAATAGAGTACCATATTTAATATTAAAGCCTACATTGATATTAGATCATTTTTATATTGAAACATTTCTGTATTGGAATCTGATGAGTCTTATACTGTCCCATCTCAGTTGTTTTTGGCGTCTGATCGACATTCTCAATTTATCGTACATATATCATGTGTGTTGTAATACTCATTAATAAAAATATTCAATCTGTATTCTTGGTGTTTTATATAACACAATTGGGATATTATCAAATAAGATCATACATGTGTGATGCATACCGTATTCAGTTTTAGCAGTTCACTGAAATTCCAACAGACGGCATTCGTGTCAATTTGAACGAGCCGCTAGTCAACGAGTAACTCAAAGGCCACAGCTGGTGTAAGGTTCACCATTGACCTGGTATTGTCCAGAAACATAATGATATTATTTGATTCTTTTTATCATTCATCGCATACATCGCTTTTGTCTAGATTAAACTTCAAGAAGTAATGGTACATGTGTAATTTCTGATGTAATAACATTGAACTTGAAGACAGACGGAAATGATGATATGCGCCTTCTCCATTGAGTCTCTCTCCATGGTTTCATTATTCGCACTTTTAAGAATTTCAGAATAAATAGAGGGCAGCGAAAGAAACACCCATGGAAATGCAAATTCACAGCATGTACGCATACTACTGCGTGCATAATATGTATAGTCTACTCCTCGCTACATATAGTTGAAGTAAAGTATATTGCTTTTAGACCCCAAAGGTTAACCAACATAGAGAAAATTATAATTCACACATTCTATGAGAGCCATATCGCATACAAAACAATTCAATATCGCAACACCAGACTCTACCTTCATGAATATTCGATAATCTATTTGTTTGATAACTAATCGTCGATAGATATAATCAATTATTGAAAATGTCACTAGAAACAGGTGATATCACCAAAGAGCATTACATTTTTGTACATGTTCTAAACGGATTAAATTAGAGCAATTACAAAAGACTGGCACAAAAAGAAAATGTTGCTGTTAAGAAGAAAAAGAAGAGAATTTTATGAAGAATATAATACGGAATGTGGATGGAATAGATAGAGTAGACAGCATTGTCGGCTTTGAATTGGCATCAGGGAGCGGCGGGGTAGCTCGGTGTTGCATAGGTTCGATATATGCATGGCGCCAATAAATGCTGCGTCAGCAGCAGGCAGTGCATGACTACCAGGAGAATAGTGCATGGCAACATCAGCGGTTGCAGGACCAGCCATGGCAAGCAGATGAAGGGGCATGGATGTGCTTGGGGATGGGGGAGGAGCTGTATTGATAAAATTAAAAGGCAACACGAACAGTCTCCCTCTCCCCCGCCCTCTCCCCTCTCCCCTCTCCCCTTCTATAAGCAGATGCAGCCTTCCATCTGCTTGAAAGGATACATGGCTTGCGCCTCGTCCACCTCGATCCGTCGGCGCCACTGTATCTGTGGACCTCTTCCCGACCCATATTCCCTCTATCGTTTCCATACATCCCCCACCTTTGCAGCCAGCGTTCATGAACTGCTCCCCATCAACATCATCTAGGTCTGCTCTCCCTAATAGCTCTAAGGTGTGGTGGTAGCAAAGCCTCGGCTAGGTATACTCTGTTGGTGAGCAATTCCTGGGTGGAGCTTTGGCAGGTGCTGAGAAGGAAAGGGAGGAGAAGGTGCATGAGGAAAGGGAGTAGGAGTAAATAGGAGGATCCAGTATAGCAGACGCAGCGCAGCCATCAGCTGTAATTCTTTGAGAGATTGTATGTGGTAGCATTTTCTACATTTGGACATCGCCTTTGGGAGTAGAAGCTCTCAGGGTGCTGTGTCAAGGCGTGCGCTCGCGTTGCTCAGATAGGGATCGACTGTAACCTGTTACTATAGAGGGAGCCTTCCAAGGGACGAGAGTCAACAATCCTTCCCAGCTTTCCAGCGTTCGGGAGCATATGTGAGCATATAGAAGCAGCTCCACCCTCGAGGGACTTGCTCTGCTGATTGTAACAGTAAAAGTGCCTTTTTCATGACAACAGGTCAACATGAGCCGCCTCTGAAAGCACACAATCTGGATGAGGAGTAGCTCCAGCAACCTGCATCTATACACGCTATAAGGGAAAGCAAACCACAAACATATTCATCCGCTCGCGACAGAAAAGCTTACAAGGAATATTTGCACCACTGGGATGTTACTTATAGGGACTTTATTCAGCTAGAAGATCTGCTTCTCCCAATGGAGCAATTCATGCTTTGATTTGACTGGAACCCATATATCTATGTTGACATAGAGTCCAAACGAAGCCTAGGATACGATAAGCTCCATATGTCAGTGGTAGAGTCCCATATTGGTTTCAATTAAGCTTAGACGCATTTCCTTGGGAACCTTGGATATAATAGCTAATCCTCATTTACCTTAGGACCCATATGCTTTTACCCGAGCCAAGCATAGAAGGATATTAGCTGAAGTGGAAGAGGAAAGAACACATGTTTGTCTTATCTGATGGGATTTCTATCAATGGAACGGTCACTGTGATCATACTGAACACAAAATCCTGTTATTATTTGGATGAAATGTAGGAGCACTACCAGCAGGCGTTCGTGCGGCACATGATGAGATAAAGATAAAAAGACAAAGCCAAGGAAAGCAAAACTGATAAGGCAACTTAATTCACAAATATCCTCGTGGTCGAATAAAGTCACTGTTTTTACCCCTTTGTGGCCAATATTGAACATATCGCAGGAGTCGTCCATCAGCAAACACATTCAAGGAGATAGCTGTACATGTAATAAGCTGTTGATAGCTGCCAGATTAGAGGACCAGAGTATCTCCTTCCAATTAATAGCGCTACAATTACGGCAATTTTTGCACTCACCAGTGGCGATTAGCTTGGACAAAACATCCCTTTAATTTGACATTTGAATTTATGCCAATAGCCTTTCACACTCGGAAAAAGGGGATTATTAATAAGAAGAGTTTTTATCTGAGCTAGTGCCACGCTGATTGGCTGCTAGTTTTGTGACGTCACATCTGAGTGGTGGTGTTGAGTGGTTGGTATCTGGTCCCTGGAGGCGTTGTCCGCTCCTCCAGTGAGAGTGTTGGGGTATTATTACCTGGTGGAGAGACATCCTACGGCCACTGAATGTGTCGCACTGACAGCGCGCGTAGTGGAGGAGGTGGAGGAGGAGGTTCTGGAGCCAGGACTGCCGTCGCCAACAGGTGTTCACCCGTCTGCGACGGCCTGAGGGCTTTCTGCGGTCGGGTCACCGACTTCTGCGGCAAAATGGCAGCCTCTGCAGCCGAGACGACCTCAGCGGCTGGTGGACGGGAACGCTCCGATTCTTTCTCCAACGACCAGCGACGTCGTTCAATAACCAGCAGCACATCTACCGTTGGCGTCGCCATCAATTCGCCGACGCGACTCCTCCTAGCCTTCGCAGCTGAGTTTGTCGCCTCGTTGCTCCTCATCCTCATAGGTTGTGGATCCTGGATAGATTTCCACACTGATCGCGATCCCGACATCGTCAGAATTGGTGCGACCTTTGCAGCGACGTATGCGGGACTCAGCTATGCATTACGTCACATAAGCGGAGGTCATATAAACCCTTCAGTTACCCTTGCTTGGCTTGCAGCGCGACGAATGAGCATAGGTCGCGCCGTCGCATACATCATCGCCCAGCTATTGGGCGCGATAATTGGTGCAGCTCTTCTCCTCGGCTTAACCCCCTACGAGTTTAGAAATAATCTGGGCGCGACAACACTCAAAGTCTCACCGGAACAAGGATTTGCTGTCGAGCTCTTTGCTACCTTCGCCGTGACCTTCACAGCCCTGGCGGCCAGGGACAAACCTAAAGAAAGCTTAAGGGCGGCTGCTCCCTTCGTCATTGGACTTGTCATGCTTGGCGCCGAGTTGTTTGCGGTAGGTATATCTTGGTACTATTGTCTTTGATCGTCTTCTTTCTTCTGTCCCTGAACCCCGCAATGGTAATGTCCTAGATGCACTAAAACATGATGAAAAATTGCTTGATAGTGATGATCAATATAGACTACAGTTTATATAGAACCCATGCCCCTGTGACCCCAATAGACCTAATCAAGACCAGACATGGCAAGTCATTTTGTCACTCTCTGCTGCATACGCTCAATACTTATGTGCTACAAGCATGATAGGCGATGGTATACAAACACTTATGATTGAACAATGTAGTATCCAGTATAGAGTTTATTTGTGACCTGCTCTGCGAAAACAGGTCTTATGGGCTTGGATATGAAATGTAAAATGTGTTTTAGGACATAATATGCTGCAAAAATTATGTTGATACGAAAAACAGAAGCCGAGATATGAAGTTCTGAAATATGATGTGTTGAAGTGGGGTAAATAGCCAAAACTGCTGTACGGTTTTTACTTGCCGAACTTTAGTTAAACCCTTATATGATTTCAAAATGTGCATCATTTAATAATTAAAATTAATCAATTAAATAATATATTGCCATTATTCTGAAAATTTAAGTAATTCAAATCTGTTTTCAGTATCTTAATCATCAGAAAATTCTCTTTTGACTTTATTTAAATTTGAAACAATTTGATGACATATAGGTTTCCATGGAAACCAGAATCCTATTAAACGTCATTATTGATGATTTGGACGTTCCATTGAATTCATGGTTACCATGGCAACACTACAAAAATTTTCTCCAAAGTTTTCCGCCACGCTATAATCTGTGAGAAATTTCATTTTCAATGGTTTTTTGAGTAAACTTTGTGTTTTTAACAGTTTTCCTGTTAAATAATGCCCCTAGGGCTATCCAAGTAAAAACCTATAAGACCCATAATCGCAGAGCAGGTCACATTTGTATGGTTGCCTTTCTTACGGAAGCACGCAGCCATGTGTATACACTCCACAGATGATTAAATTCGACCCCATATCATCAGTACAAGAGAACATACCGAGAAACGTCAATCACTGCCGCACAGTATGGTTTGTAAATTAGGTTAGGTTCAAACTTACAACAAGAGGAAATGTCAACTCCACCCAACCAATTAATTATTCTCAAAATATCGTTGACGTCCGATTCATCATTATTGTCAAAGGAAAAAAATGTCTGAAATCGCATTGCAAAGCTTTGCCATCTCAAATGACGAAACCAATTCTCTTTAATTAAGCCCAGCACTGTCACCCATTTTGCAATGCCGAGGCCCCCATTTTCGCCCTCTAATCGTGAAACCACGTAACCTGGGACTTCAGTATTATGCTAGTAAAGAAACACACATTCTCATTGCAATAATTGCTCTATGATTTGAATCCCTCCTGTTGCTCATTGAATCGCCTAGCTGTTTCATTTCCTTAATTACGATAAGTTTCAGTTTTACACGCTTAAATGTGTTTGAAGTTCCATATTCTCCATAATTGCTGCCTATCCCGCCTCCCCAGGCATGTTTACAATTTATTTTAGTCACAAATTCCGATATTGACGACTGATTGTAGATGGTAGCTTTGATGAGGTCCATGTATGAGACATGGTATATATGGTCTAACCATAGGAAACCCTTTGATTACCAAAATAGCTAAATGTATAGACTTCCGGTCTACACCGATCTTGGTTGGACGTCCCATTTGGCGGAACCATGGTACCCACTATGAACCCATGTAGAATCCAGATCAGTGCTGTGCCCCATGATTCACGCCTCCCCTTTGTCTCCCTCCCAGGAAATACGCACATTTCCAGGTTTGTCGCGCAAACGAGATTTGCAAGCCATTCAGACAGTCCATTAGAGCCTTGTGGGTGCATTTCCGGGGGAGGGCGGAGCCACTGATTACTGTTTAAACCTGACCCGCGTTTGTCATCAGGCGAGGGCATCGGTCTAACCTCTGCGGCAAAAGCCTAATGCTTCCACTGGATATGATAGGCGTATATTTAGTATTGCTGAACAGAAATAGACTGGGAGATAATGGGCAGACGGGATTACATTTGAAAAAGATATGTATATCAACATTGTTTATATTAACACAGGTAGATCCTCCTTTTGCTTGGCGTTTTAATTAACACAATTTGAGGTAGGAAAGTGTGTAAAGAAATTAAGTAAACATTGTTGAACTTGCGAGTTACACTTTGCTAAGAGAAAATATACAAATAGTGCATACAGAAGCAATCAATATCCTGCGACGGATGTCTCTGTGTGTTCCACTCCAAAATGCAGCACACATGTATACACCTTTCAGACCCTCCTATTTTAATCACTCAGTGCATTTCTATAGCACAATGCCCTGAAAACACACACACACATCTTATTTGTTTATTGGAAAATGCCTGGCTATAAAGCAGATTTCTCATTTGTTTTGCTTTGGAGTAACATGATATGATTTCCATAGTCATAAACAGGAATTACTTTTTTTCAGGGTGACAGTTGACCCTTTAAAACACCAACACTTGACCTTCCAGTTCCATAGGGCAGGCTGAACTCTGCAGTCATATAACTATAGCTTCAGTTCCACTTTTTCGTGATATATGGAACCTTGCATCTTGATATTTTAGCTAAGTAACGTCAGTATGCCAAGAAAAACATACCCCTTGACTTACCACATGCTGGTAACCTTCAACTAACCATCAAAAATGTTCTTAGCAGCACCAAAGGGCGGGTGTTCTATAGTCAGATCATTTCAAGTTCAAGAAGATTCTGAATGCTCATCGCCTTAAGGTTGGGCTTTTAGCCAGTTACTTTTGCAACTGTAATGGTGTAACTGAATAGTTTCGTCCGGGGTATGTTATTTATAGGATAAGACTCTATACGAGACACCCTATCGTTACAGTACGATTTCTGCTCATCTCTGCCTTCATCTCTATTCGTCCCTTTCTGGCAACAATTAGTTATTCAGTTTTCTCTTTCTTTCATCATCAATTGCTTGTGGCATCTTCACATTGTTATTCTTATGTTTCTAGTTCTTGAAATATCTATATTATTCTTTCTGTGAACCTTATGAATTCTGAGCTTCACATATACACACTCTGATCTAGTGCATTCTTTTGGTCCAAAATTATTGCCACCATACATGCGGCTATTTATGTGTTCGTATCTCAACATGTGTGTATAAAAGGTCAGTCTATTTATTGGAGGCAAATTATAGGCCCTCTTTTATGTCAGATTAAATGACCTTCCATGCTTTAACCATCTGATGTATGGAGTGATACTCTATGCGGGCGACCACACCATTGTAATTCCCTTAACGAGATTCGTTTGAAAAAATACCATGAACTGAAATAAGGTTGAACTTTAATGATGTACGATATCAACCATTGAATACATGGGGTAAAATATGAACGACAGCAAATACCTCTAGTTCTATGCGGACTAAGTAATTGAAGGCCAGCTGCATGAGAAAAGTCTTGATCAATATACATTTTGTTATAATATATGCCATTCGTATGCTATACAAGTCATTGTATTATACGAAAATTCAAAATGGCTAATCGCGACGAGCTTGAACTATCTTGGCAAGCGAAGCACATTTTTTTTTGTATACAAATCGGTTCGAACGAAACCTATTTTCGCCAATTGCTACCCATAACAAAACAGAAAATGTTGAATTAGAAAAACCAAAAGCCGATGGCTCCTTAGAACAATTCAACATCAGCACCATTAGTGATTGCATGTATGTTGAGGACATTTTCTGACCCTCCCCTGCCTCATATACTACATGGCATTACGCTAAAATGTGGGCTGAATAAATTTGGATTCACACTCGCCAGACACATCATAGAACTGCAACCACATGACCACAAGGTAGTCTCTAGATACCGATAGATAATCAATCTAATGGGAAAGCACAAAGCCCCAGTCTCCCAAGTAGTTAAATGCCATGTATTTTTCAGGCATTGATGAATATTGTATGACACCCTCCAATTGTGTTATAGTTAATCTCTGTACTTGGAATCATTTTAGTCAAATTTGCTTGAAGTAGGTGTTGGGTGGTCTACGATAATGCGTTGATGTAAAGCTTTCTCATTACTCTGCATATAATTAAAAGGTTAGCGAAGGACACAAGTGAACATATCACAAGAGATTTACATTTTCGAGGGATTCAAGCTCATGGTGTATCAACATGTATCGAAATGGTTTGTCCTCGCAGGATCTTATTATTAGTGGCGGAAGTGATGTAAAATGTTGTGATTCCCAGGGATAGTCTCCAAGAATGTCCCAAATTCTCGTGATATAGACATATTACCAAGGCTCGGATGTCCATTTACAGCTGAGTATTCACTGGTAATTCACCATCATGCTATGCTTGCCATGATTTCGGTGCCAATGCCAATTATCAAAGAGGAAATTATTACTGACGCACATACTCAATGATATATGCATGTATATTGCAGTGTGGGTGCTAGCTCATATCCCGATGAACAAAACTCATGTAGAGAGAAGGAGTATGGTAACTATTCACCATGTTTAAGATGAGCTCACTTTTATAGATCATTACATGTATAACTATCGATGTGCTTAAATGAATGTAGCTTTGTCTTCACACTTCTACTCCCAGATGCCTAGTGCTGCTTGTACAAGCTCAGTAACCCTACCCAACTTTCCAAAGGTCGATGATGAAATCTAGACATGCAATAAAAATGCAATTCCGACAAAACTGCCTTCCATGTAGAGTATGTGCTTTCAGGTCGTTGCAATTCTGGATGGCAGAATCCATTAGTGATTGTCAGAGGGAATGGTGTGAATGGATATATTGACTTTGGTGGGAGGGGCATTCTTAGCAGGTAGCGGGCATTTCCCATCGTAAACACTCCTATTATGTCCAACGTGCTTCCTCAGGACATGGCCAAATAATACCAACCATTACTAATGTAGTGGCGAGTTGATTGGGAAACCAACACAACATCCATCACCAAGAAGATATCTACTGGGAGAGGTCATTTATAGCTTCGAGTGGAGCAGTCATCAAATTGTATTAATCGAATGACAATTGCCGTACACAAAATGGAGAAGAGAAATACTATATGGCAGAGAGTAGAAGAGTAATATCAAAAGGAGGTGCCTTCTAAATGAAGGTATCACGTAGCCAATAAAGGTAATAGATCAGCCTCAATATACATGAATATGTAAATGATGCTTTTCTAGAGTCCCGGCACCTTCTATTATTCTATATATGGTAAAATGTCCAAAGAATAACATTTATTGTCATTTCCCACTATAATGGAGCAGTGATACGCACCAAAAAAAGGCAGGAATAGCCTGGAAGATGTGGAAAAGTACGCCTAGATATTGTCACCTTCGCACATGGTGATAGCAAGGAAGGTTATCTGAAAGTGCATGGCGGTATTATCTATTTGCATCAAATCCTTCAATCAAGACTCTACACGAGACACCCTATCGTTACAGTACGATTTCTGCTCATCTCTGCCTTCATCTCTATTCGTCCCTTTCTGGCAACAATTAGGCAACAACTTCCAATAAGGAAAAAGCAAATATTGAATATATATGTCGGAGGGTTCACTAAAACCAGAACAGGAAGTTTTAGATTAGATTAATGATTGACTGCTTTACAAGTTTGGGTGTTGAATATCGATCTCAAGTTTGGTTTTAGTCCCCATACTCAATAAGTTCCATCACCCAATGCTGTTCTATTGACGACTGAACGTTGTTCTGCATGAAATCTAGTGTCAAACAACTAGTTTACATTTATGTCTGTAGCTTAGTAGAAAGCTCTTTAGAATTAGCAATAAGACATGTACTCCTCCCCATAACAACGAGTATAGAGTGAAGTTCTATACCTATTGCCCATAAAGAGCAGCAGGATTACCTAGCCTCTAAGCCACCGCCGTCGGTCAGGGAAGTGCAATGTGTTTATATCGATTATACAAAACGATATAGAGGACATCATCTGGATCTCTAAAGACCACATGGATGATATGCTGGTTGAAATGTTGACTATTTGCTGAAGATGAAACTTATTTAGTTCCCAGTGATATTTCCATTCTAGCTCCAATGATGGATCTATAATCCAGTAAACGTACAGCCGAGGTTTAAATTTCACTTTTGCAAAGTCAGCATAACTATCACTTTGCTGGATCTGCTAGGTGTTCAGCTGTCTATAAAAGCCTACACTCCCTGTAATGATCTTTCAAGGATTTTTCTTAAATGCCCTAGGCAAAACCATGGCTTTCTTTATCTCCTTGTAGTGTGCTCCCTCACAAGCATATGAGTTTATGGCTCCCACTGAAATCGAGCACTTATTTTTAAAACATCAGACAGGGAAACTCAACTCGCGACATTTCAGTTTCAATATGCCTGCCTTATGGACCGAGAAATAGGATTAAATTCACGATGGAGGGTCGGCCCAGATCCAGTCCGCCTCCTCACCTTACTGAGGAGAATTCTAAATTTCCACCAAGTGCACTTGTCTCGCCCATGCGTGGAGTGTTTAACATTGATCAGGGTGATGACTTAAACACTACAGAGCTACACAGATTAGTAACTTTTAAACGTGATCATTATTTTGCTTAAACTGCATGGTAAGTTTCTGAACTTACCAATCTTGATTTGTTAAGGCGCGATTCGTGTCCACAGTTCGGAGATATATACATTTTGAATTCGTGGATCTTGGGTTTCGCCTTTAGAATAGGAGTCTATACAAAACCGTTAACAGGGTAGTAGTAGGATAACTCTCGTTCAGAGCTCCTAATGTAGTTTCCCATCACGGAAATTAAGGTTATTAGCCCTAGACTAATGTATTTAAAGACACTTACTGCTATGTACAACGGATAAGCTCAAAGGCTGGCATATATTAAAGACAAGGTTCTGAGGGTGGAATGTTTGTCATCTAGAAAGACCAAAGCCTAAACTTGCTTTGGATTTCAAAGTATTTTCATTGATTGAGCACTATGAAATGAAACTGGCAGGCTGGAACTGCACCTGCAATGATGTTTCTTTTATTGCGTGGCCAAGAGCGTTGGCTCAGTCTCACAAGTAAACTTCACTGAGTGTTCATTTGCAACTTGGTCATGATTGAATCTAGTACCGAGATCCCTGCTGTGTGTTGCATATTGGCAACCCTTTGATCTTAATTCTGACGATGCCATGTCGTTACAATTAGCATTATATAAAACCATGTTCCTTTAATTCTGTATGATCCGTGTATCGTGTACCTAATATTCTCCTTAATTTGGACAAATGTTGATCCTAGTTCAATGCCTGAATTATTACTAATACCTTTACTCTCAGGCCCAAATAGATTTCTGAGTACATGGGCGGCGTTTGGACTACAGAATAAAAATTAGCAGTGACATTTAGTAACACATTCCTTGTTGGTATTGACATTTAACTGAGTAAACGATCAATGTCCTCTGTTTCAAGTAGCTTAATGAAATGGTCGCCTCTTCCACTAAAGCTTCTTAATCATAACAAGTTTCGGAGTCGGTTAAAAGCGCCAGAAAGCCATCGTGTGGAAAACTGCAGCCATCAAAAATTGACTTGAACTTAAAACCGTAAATTAGGTTAACGATTTTCCTCGTCTCATCCAATCACCAAAACAATTAATTTTAACGTGGCTTTTCGTTAAACCACTAGTAGAAACCAGATCATATTATATTGCGATCACATGTATACATCTTCTGCTACTAGTCCTTAAGAATAATTTGACTTGAGTCATTGGGAAAATATCGTGATGAGCATGATAGGAAAATGTGGTGCTATTTATGGGTCTATTCTGATCTACGACCAGAAAGATCGTCACTGTAGTTTGGCCCAAGAGACACTATTCTTACATTATCCAATTTTCGATTGGAAACCTGCTGCATGAACACCATAATTCTATTTCTGGGGTTCAGGCCATTAAAATTCATCGAGAAAACATGCAGCTACTATTACAGACAGTGTTCTTTCACATCATCTCCGACGAGCTCTCAAGTTCGTAAGTTACCATGAAGTCGTAGCTCTATTCTGATTAAATCCATTGTCAGGGGCATTCTTGCAAACAAGTGAATGGGAGCAAGCTGTAAAGAATTGAGTCAACCATCCATCCATGTTACCCCATCAAGTATGCATGGCTTGAATAATAGATTTGACTCGGGTTTGCCAACGCTTGTATGCATAGCCATGCTTGCCACCGCAAGAAATTACTTCGAGTAAATATCTTGGCTCCTTGTTTCATAGCCGCGTGCCTCATGCCAATTCATTTAACCAAGTGTGAAAAATGCTGCAATTGCTTTCAAAAGCAGATAGCCTAGGCATTCCTTGTTCCCTCTGGGTTCAGCCTACCCTACTCACTGCATTCTCATCTGCAAAGACCCTTTATGTCTGACTGTACGCCAACAGTCTCTGGATTATCACTCAAGAGATTCGGGTTCCTTAAGAAACTGGAAAGAATTTGCGTCCTCTGAATGGTCGCAGTTTATGATTTTATCTTCTCCATTGGAGAGGTAATTGGATGCCAAATTGGCTCGTTGATCAAGGTAGGATAGAGGGACTTCGCTCAATAAATCGCTGTCTAGCAAGCACCCTTAAAGATGATGCTTGTTGAAGAGAAGATCATTCATTCAACGCGTAGTTGGCACCGGTTCGTGCTAGGCATATCCCTTTCCGAATTATTACCATCGTCCTGAGGATGTTTACTCCTTGGGCTCCCTCCAAGAAATCTATTCTGTCTAGACAATATTCTGCTTCAAATAAATTCAAATGGTCTGACCTGCCGGCGGGAAAAAAGAAAAAGATATAATTATTGCAAAAAAGGATCGATTAGATTTCTCTTGGAAGGATTTGGTCATATTCAATTAACAACGCCCTGAGATGTGTTAATAAGAATAATTTCATAGAAGTGATAAGAAGGTAGTATGTCTCAAAATGGAGTAGTAAGAATCAAATTCCGTATTTCAGATGTACAAATATTCATGATGCAATTTGTAAACTGGCTTCGGCTGAATTAGATTGGTATGATCAATAGCTATGGAATTCATTATATTATTTTATTCAAAATATTCATGATGCACTTTTTAAACTAGCTTCAGCTGAATTTGTTTTGTATGCTCAATAGCTACGGAATTCGTTATATTTGATTCAATATAGTATCGTCGATATTGAAAATCTCGGGTAACACATTTGAAAGTAGACGGATTTGACTGGTTTAATTCTAAAAAGAAAAACGTTTGAGTGAATCCTATAACAAAACCCTTCCTGCGTTTTCTGCCAGTATTGATTTAGTGCCATGTAACCTGACGTGGACAATGATATGGAATCAAGAATGAAAATATACCAATGTTCTGCCCTTGCTTGAATTTAACCTCCAAATCGCTAGTCCTAGGAGATGAGCAGCTCCAGAAAACAGATGCAAAACATAGAAATCGATTGATAAATTCTTATTTTGTATTAATTCGAAATATCTTTGTCCTCTGCATAGGATTCTAATACTGTGGTGTGATGGTTGGTCGTTCTGCAGTGGAGAAACGATCCTTTACGAGCAAACTGGTGTTTTAAACGGCGTCGTCTCACAATAATGACATAGTGCCCGATACGGGACAATGATAGCCCTTTGCAACTCTCTCATTTGTCTTAATTTTTATCGTTGCAGGTTCCCTATACAGGAGGAAGCTTTAATTTTGCCCGCAGCTTCGGGCCAGCCATCGTTAAGGGAGTCTGGGGCGACCATTGGGTGAGTTGTGCAACTATTTTATCTAATTTTCAGATTGATGAATTGATCTTCGGAGTGGAAATCATTCCATGGTAAAGTATGTGTGGACGTGGAGTAAATCAGATGAAACAAAATTTAGGGTGATGTTAAAAGAGTTAAACTCAATAAGTAACTTAGTTTTGAAAAGAGCATGAATGTGTGAAAAGATTATCGCCGAGACAATTCCCCATGCATGAATGTTTAATATAAATCAGCATAGCAGCAGAGCAGCGAACCATTATGGATCCATGCTTGGGTGCTATGTGTGTGTCCTGGAAATTCTATAAAGACATCTCCCTTTCAGCAACTTATTTTCAAATCATTTAAAAAGTACTTTGTACGTGGACAGCAGACATAAAGGGTATATGAATCCAATGATAGTATATTCATATCTTTTACGTCTTTTGTTGTATCGAAACCAGAAAGAAATCCCAGCATCATGTTCCCGCAAAATCTTTTCTCTTCTCATTGCCAATTGGAGTAATATCCCCTGTGGTAATGGGTAGATCTATATATGTGGGAGCAAAGCTTTGAGGTCGCCACATTAAATATCTGATTGGCAGAACAAACTCAATTACGGTGTATCACTGATGTATGTACGGGTGGGGTTGCTTCTCAGCTCCTCCAAGGAAGATATTATCACACAGTAGGCACTAGCATCGATCTTAGACAGCCTACAAAGCTTAATGCATTGACTCAACAGATCATCAATACTATAATGTATTCATTATTGAACAGAGGGAGGCGCCTTGACTCGCTCCCATCTGTCTGTTCCTTCACACCGAAGCCTTTCTTCTTTCGCTTGATTACAGAGGGACATATCTAACCTAAATAATTTATAACAGTCAAAAGAGTTGGTTCAATTTTGATGAACAACAGTTCAAGCAATACGGTGGAATCGCCAAAGCAGATTTCGCTTATGCGATATATATATGTCTGCAGATTCGAGAAAAAACTAAATTCCATGTACATGCACAATTTGGCACCACAACACTAGCTATTACATCCTAACTGGATACTGGTATTGATTTTCTTAATTATGGTTAAATTAGCTTTGCATAATCTGGAAGAACAGAATCGAACATTAACCAATCCATTTCCAATCCAAGATGATGGACTTACCGACAGAATTTCTGCTAAATGCTTGGGCAAGGTTATCCTTTACTGCCTTTAATTTTATGAGATACGAATTTAATATCCCACAGAACAAGGCGATAAAATGATATGGGCATTACGTTTTGTGCCCGTGCTCTTCATGCTCCACGTCGCCAAGACTTGCAAAGTCGCAGACTTTCTAATCACATACACCCCCTGCCCATTGGTGTATTGACGTTCTCCTTATCTGAGCTCAGGTATATTTGCTTCATATGTACGATGCTCATCGTTATAGGCCAATAGGGCAATTTTGCCCTGGCCATAGCTGATAAAAGTAGACAATAAACCAACTTTTGTCCTGCAAGAGGGAGGGCTCTGGAGACCCAGACCTCTCTCAGATAGTGTGCTGGTAATTCTAGATCAGAAAAGTGTCATGGGTGATGAGCTCAAAGTATTCGTGAGCTGCTTGAAGATTGCTGGCATTGCAGTCCATTATGCTTTAAGTGTAGCGAAAGACGCCTTTTTATCGGGCATTTATTAACTGGAGCAGACAGGGGATTATAAGTGAACATCTTAGTTCATAACATCTATACTGTTCGTGTCTTTAAATCGAGAGGGTGATGTATCGGAAGCCTCATCTAAGTCCATCAATATTATATATAATATATCAAAAGAGAGTGCAGTGCAGTTGACAATGCGAAGAGTGATGAATGAATTCTATTTATTTTCTCTACATTGATTGATAGAATTCTGTATGACCATGAGGCAATAGGGAAAGACACTCCATTTTCCAGGTCTTCCGGTGCAACCCCTTCTCTACATAAAATCAAAGCTGAACTGAAGCCTTTATCAGTTTGAAACCTCCCAATATTGAAGCCTTCCTTTTCATGGTCCTTATCTATTATTCAACGCACCTAAAGTAATTATAAAACAAAATACAGGTGCGCATGAAAAGCAAAGCTAAAAAAAGTCCTGCATGTTTTAGTCTAAATCGGCGTGCTTACCCTGCGTGATGCAGCCGCCTGAAATGAAAGGTAGCTCTTTTATACGTGAAAAAAACTCTATCCAATTTAAGGGGAGGGGTCAGTTACCATTACCCATGTGAGAGAGAAATGGTATACCACCAGTGGTCTTGATCAGGCAATAATATACACTCCTTTCTCTCGTGTGAGCACGACACACCCAATCCCATTCGTTCAGACCTAGGCGGCAATCATGTCCAGATCATTATACATGTGTCATTGCATTCATGCTATGAGTGTTTGGGCAATATTAACCAAGCTCGGTGTTATAACAGGAATGGTTTACTCACACTGACACAATGTATAGTCTTGCTAGATTAATCATCATCCTAATTATAATGTATATATGTATACGTGTGTGTGTACAGTCGGGGGAAAGTTTGGTAAAACATGTTGCTGCAATATGGTCCTTGCCAATGACGAAGAACTAATTTAGCAATACATGATTCCTTAGGCCCAGCTTCGCTCTAAAGTTTGTATACATACCTACATCAGAGTGTACCTTGCCTTTATAAGTACCTGTATAACATATTCGACGGTGACCACACATGCAATTCATTCCAAAAGATATATTTAACTACTGCTTTACAGAATATATAATGAGCTAGAGGGATTATAATTTATCGTATAATTTATGTGAGACCTGTCATTTTCGATGACCTTACTGCTAGGGATTGCCGACCTTATTGCTAGGGAGCGGGGTAATTAGGATTATATACAACAACCTTTTATTCTGAAGCCTGTCAGCATAGGATATGAATAGGAGAATGGTGTGACAGTCAGCAGACATACATTACTCCCGATCTGCATTCCTCCCTCCATCCATACCTTCCACAATTACTCCTATCAAGGACATACATAACCCACTAAATTATCCGTGCACATGCAAGAACTACATAAGGGTACATTGGCCTGCTCGTAAGACGCAATATGCATTAAGTACAGGATCGATGGATGGCTCTTCACAAAGGTATTGTTAAAGATTCTGCCCTATGAATATTTCATTCGGCCTCAGCATGGTATGGTGAAAGGAGGATGTGGTCTAGGAGCCCTCACAGTGTCTCTCACTCTCGCCTGTCCACTGCCTCCTTCCTCTCGTGTGCTTTTCACATCTTCACTGTTATGCATATCTCAGCGGGCCCAAGGCCTGTGAAAGGTTGCTAGGGTTCTCTTTATAAAGGGGAAAGCTTTCATCTGTGAACCTTCCATCATGGTGTTTGTGACACAGACACCTTGACTCATGGCTTTGACCCAGGCTTAATATCGAGACAGTTAGAAATCTAGAGAGCCTGACGTATAAGCTAAGCCATGGTGGAATTCTTAAATAATACATCTACAGATGGTTGAATTATGTCAGAGTATGGTGCATGTCTACGGCCTTCACACAAGAAGTTGAAAGGGTGATCACAAATCTCAAAGATAGATCTGACTGCCTTGCAGATTAAAAAAACCTGCAATTTTTAGGGAGGTCATTGTGTTATATTGAGTCTTCTGGGGACAATGTCCACCAGAAAGGTGTTGGTGAAACGACACACTGTTCTACACTCACTGTCGAGGGATTTCTGTCTCAATGGTGCCTCTCCATTCATATTGGTACAAATGATCTATGGCCTAGATACAAATTCACGGGACACTAGGTTGTAAGCATTTACTATGTCTGAGTTTTCAAATCATAGATCTGAAAAAGCATACATGCATGTATATTTAGTTTAGAATCGGTCGATTGAAATCTGGAATTCCCAGGAGGTAAAGTCGTTCTTTTCCGTCCTAATCTGAAATGGCTTCCACCATATATAATTATATCTAAAAGTCACATAATCTTAATAATCAAGGCAGTGAAATCGTATAAGGTCAGAATGTTGTTGCTATACATGAGCAACATATCATGTCAGTTACTGTTAATTAAAGCTAATTAAAGAGTTTGATTCAATGAGAAAATGCGCGTAAGTTAGATTGAGTGAATATAATAGTACAATCCAAAGTATACGGGCATAAAACAACAGAATCGATAGAGTATAATAGCAAATAACTATGGACGTGTAATTCGTGAGGTGTTCCAGCAAATCAAACTTCTCATGCTACTTTGGCAATGTTTGTTCTTGACGGATAAATGTTGCCACCTCTAAATGCGAATGCATGAATCACAGGCTCTGTTTCGGAAATGATTTAGTGAAATATAAATATTGAGAGTGGTTATTTGGCGCCGCGGTCATATCGATTTTCATTGAAAAATATAAAGCTCAGAAGCAAGTCACGGATGTGGCAGTAGGCGTTTACCAGGACAGAAAGCTTTTGCTTTTGAGGAGTCGGTGATGCCCCCGAGTGTTTCCCCTTTTGATGTGGATGATAAAGGATTCTTCACCTCCGCAGTAATTGATAACCCATTCTCTATGGAACCAGCTAATGAGAATGGTGATGTGATTAATAGCCTACCAAGAAAAAGAGACACTTAGATAGGAAAACCGAGCCACAACATAGGAGAGAATGGCCGTGAGGTTGGCCATAGCATAAGTTTTGGAAACTTCTGAAATAGGCTTTCAGCACAAGGCGTAACCTTGCCTGATTACATCTGTTGTAGACAGAGTATCCGTCTCGGTCCCAATATATACTATGCCTAGCTATAGATTGTATTTGAGTCTTTGCCAAAATGAACTTTCTTTTCATTATATCCACTATTTTGAAGTCATTGAAACGCCCATCACGTGGTTGAAACAGTTAAAGGATATTGTAGGTCTTCATGCTATTAAGACCTACGATGTGATGTGACCTCTCGAAAGTAAAAACAGATATTTTATATGCCACACTTAGTCTTCTATAGCAATGTCCTTTCCAAACGATCATATCAGAATATTAACAAGAGGAGATCCTAATAATGAAATGTATTGTCTTGACCGCAACTGCCCCTGCAGAATTGTTGGTGTTATTGATAGAGCGGTATATTTTGGGTTAGAGAACAATTCGAGGGTTTAACACAAATCATCTGGACAGCGGGCATTTCACTCCCAATGCGAGTGCCCCAAGGACCTCGACATTGCGCTGAGGCCGTCAATCATCCTGTCCACTGACTCTGAGGGATAATCTCTACCTACCCTTTGAATTATTTAATGCCTTTCCTGTGATCCAGTGAGAGTAAGCCAAGAGGCGAAGGGAGATCTGCTGACTTAATGTTATCCTACGCTATGCCTCTACTCATTCACTACTTTCTCCCAATTATCTCAAGGGCTTCTGTCCTTTTTTCTTATAAGCAATAAGAGGATCCAACCGGCATCACCCTTGTATGCACGGTGTATGACTGCATGGTTTGGACTTTGGAAACATACACAAGATGTGCAGTCTAGGCTCAGAGCGTCTCAGATCAGATAAGAATGGTATCCCAATGATTGGACGCCTACAGCGCGAATGGCTTTCTTTGTCCTGTCCTTATGGGATTCTAATGGCATTTTAATGGCATTTTGCGATTTGGAGTGAGAGGCTTTCTCTCAGTTTGGAGGGACTCTCGCAACTCTGAGCCTAGATTTACATAAGAATGACTCTCGCTCAACTAGATCTAGAGTGAATGTTGTATTTGATTGGGGGTGACCAAGCGGTCTAAATAGCTTGGTGGCTTCAATTTAAAAATTAACCATCATACTGACTATTATTGGCAATAGAACGGAGACTTCACTATAATTTGAGGATCGCTGAAGGAAACTAACACTGACCATATCCTAATTCGCCAGTCAATAATAACATTATTAGAAACGTATTCCCTCGTGGTAATCAATCATAGTGACATTTATTTCAATCAATCACAAAGTCAATTTGCTGCTAATTGCCTGTATGAATGTAGATATCCATATATGAAGAGTGAGCAAGGAGACCTAAATGGCGCATACTTCCATCAATGCGAATTTTCAGCGATCAATTTAACTACCTTATGGAAGCCCAAGGACGTAGTAGAAAATGCACTGGTAGGAAGAAACCATGCCTTTAAACCTATACGCATACAGCTGGTCTTCCCCATGTGCCTAGTGGGAAGTGGTATGGTGAAATTCCAATCACAGATTCGAACTCACAACCTTTTCCTACTTGGGTCCCAAGCCGGCGCTTTACACCTCTCAGTCACCCTGAATCCCCAAATCGAAACTTAAAGTCGATAAACTGATGGAATTCTTGACTATCCCATGCCAGGTATTCTCTTGAACTGACCTCCGAGTTGGGCTTTTCAATGAACCACACGATATTTAGCCCATACGCTCCACGCGATCATACTTCTTGTAGCTTGCATGAGAACTATAACCACCTCCTTCTCTGATTTCTTTTCGAGGAATCCCAGAAAACTGTGGACTTTGTTGCATCCCAGTGTCGTAATCTGTACAATACATGTAACATTACAGACTTTTCCTCTCTTGGGGGCACATATTACACATAGTCAAAATACATTACAAAGACATCTTTTCCTATTACATGTACCATTCAGATATTCCTATTCCTGGAACAAATAGTTTCATGGCACCAACTATTTCTTCATTACTGAGATCTTTTCTACCATTACAAGGAGTCTTTTTACTATTACCACTTCCCTATTACCTATGACCTGTGTCATCTGCTGTTATGACACATCACAGTTGTTTCTTTTCAAATATGACAGTTAGGATTGCTTCCTTTTTGCTTCTTTCGTAATCGTAATGGATAGACTTGCACACCTTGATTATTTTTATAATCTAAAAAATATCAATATGATGAGCATAGCCTAAGGTACGTATAGTGCTAGTCTACTGGCTACTACTAAGACACCACTTAGTAGTATATGAAAATGAGCAAGTGACTCAGTGTGTCAAAAAAGAACATCCAAAATCCAAGATAGTTTGTGTCTTCATAATAAGATATACATTCTTCCATTGAAAATGTGTTGAAATAGAAATAGGTATTTAAAAAAAATATGTGGATATTTCCTATTACATATAGATATCCTGACATATTTGGGACAAAACAGACTTCTTGTAAACCGGTCTCAGACAAATTATGATTTTTCTTATAATCTACACACATTCATCAACATCTCATATTAGAACATGTCAACATCTATGTCTGTCGGGAACATATAGTAAACTCTCTAGATCCGGACTCCGCTATAATCTGAACACCTTGATCGCTATATTGAGGACTCTTTGGGTCAGTCTCTTCAATTCGGACACCTCAACATTATCAACAGTTGAGCCCAGCTAGTCCCATAGGCGTCCATGATGGAGGGATTTCACTGTACAAGGCCTATATTATATCTACGGGCATTATTCCCCAACCCACATCACAATACTTTGAGCAGCTCACCTCCCCATCGCTGCCTCCCATTAGCATTATCAGTAAATCAGCGTCTGGTATCACAACCTTTTACACACCCCATCCAGATAAACCCCATCTCATCTCATCTCAGAATATATGGGGGATATATTCTTTCTTACTACGAGGGGATGTCACCGTTAGTCCTGCCACCGAAATACCAAATTATACGCCCACAAGCCCTTAAACTATTTCTGCATTAAAGGCCCTAGATTGTCGTAACCGATTCATGATATATGACGCCTTTTGACCTTGTACCAATAGAAAAGCTATGACGCTTATAGCATAATATACAATGGCCACGCATTATGCTATTATGTCACTATTATGTAGTTGTGTGGAGTGCACCGACATTAAACAGAAAATCATACTAGACTCTTTCCATTAGAAACTGTATGTGACCTCCTAACCTATGCTATATTACGATGTACTCAAACCTGGCGAACGGCTTTGAAAACACAACGAGATAGGGTCGCTACCATGTCTTGAGGTTTCAATAATTTCAATAGATTAATATTTTTTGTATCCATTTTAGCGTGGCAATTAATGCCCAGGTTGTGACCTGAAGTTTAACTGTAGTGACTTGACTATGAGTTTCGACAGCTCGTAATATTCCATGGGAGAGAGCTTGAATACACATGAGTGTATCATTCTCCCCAGCGTTGTCTGTATGGTTGTTAGCATCGGATGGGATTGTTTGCTTGCTCCGGATATTATGTGCTTGCATCATATCCCTCCCTGGATGATGGATGTTTTGTGGGAAAGATCACATTAAATAAATAACGTATGATATAGTCATACATGTGCTCACACTCAGGCCCCTATCTCATGTACATGTTTCATTGTGTACAATTATAGAACTACTTCTGTTGTACAATGTTAAAATGCATTCGCCATCCAGTATCGTCTTGAATCAAATGAGTTATCAAGCTCAGAGATTCCTCTATCTATTCATGGCGTTTCACCCATACTCACCGAAACCCCAAATCCATTCTATTTTTAAATCCCTGTTCTGGGCACCTGAGTGAAAGATGAAGGGAGACAGACCAAAAACAAGATGGAGAAGAACTGTAGAGGGAGAAGTTAGGTATTTTTCACCAAACTTCCACCCTACAGAAACGAGCGTAACGGGAAATGAAGGCGATGAACCCACCAAGGAAACTGAGTGATACTGATGTATTGGAAGCCTGCAACTGCTAAGGGTAAAACTTGCTCCACGTGATTTATGACATTGCGATTTCATTTTCGAATTTTTAACTTAGAAAAATTGATACCATCCCTGATGGTACTGATCGATGACACCCTTGGAGCATTTCATTCCATTAAAGTTTTAGCAAGATAAACTCCTAGATCTGATTATTCTTCCTGTCAAAGACGGACGAGGGCTGAAATGAAATCCTAACACTTGTAAGCGCAAGAGGAACTGGTAGTATCTCTCAAGTGAACGCGATGCAATAAAGGCGTCGCATTAGTGGTAAAAGCGCCTCTTCCATTAATTCGAGATTAGAATAGGGGATACCAAGGTCAACACCCGATCAATTAGACTCGAAGTTTGATGGTGCATTTCAAACAAGGCCAAACCTTTCCAATATTCAAGTAGTATTGCCACTGTTCCTGAAAGCAATCCTAAAACAATCACAATCTTCAAAATTGCACTGAAGTATGCTCAGTAGGCCCATTAATTGTAACATAACGATTGTGACTTAAGGGGTCTAACTGTATAAATATAGCTTTGCCGGAACTCCCAGAAGCGTTTTGCTCGCACGAGAGATGATTAAACTTATTGATCAAAAATACCTACCTACAATAGTTCTGCCATATGTTCATGCAATTTATTATATTCTGACACAAATACAATAGCCTTCCTTATACTCAATGTCTCTGATTATTGTTTACAACAAAAGAACTTATGTGCAGTGATGTGGAAGAAGCGATTGATAAAACTGCCTAAATGCCTTAAATAGATGAATATTCGAACACGTATCTAATTTATAAGAGAGGTTCTTTTGGGAGATGTGACGGAAATATGCAGCTAAAACCTGAGCCGAGGGCATGCAGGCATAAAGTACAGTAATCCAAGCTGGGCGTGACCAGCCTTTCAAAGGTAACATCACAGTCCCAGATGATTATCTTGTCATCTAGTATACCAAATGTTTCTACTTCGAGTATTCTCCATCTAATGAACTCGCAAAAGATGCAAAGGAAGTGGTGCAACAAAAACTTACAATAGATAATAACACTTTCAACATCTTACTTCTTAAGATTCTACTAATATTGAACGGCTGTGCTTAACATTTGACGCTTTTCTCTGTACTTTGGATTGGACGTCACCATGTGAACTATGTATATAAGCCGATGGTTCTTCATTGCCTTGCCTCGTATTAATCCCATATATATTCCTCTCCCGAGTTCAATTTTCCCAAAGACTCGCTTTCAAGAAAAGAGAGGTGGTGATTATTTATTTAGTTTATGCTGCTCTGAATAAAAAAAAATATTCAAATTCAAATTTTCATCAAGTAACATTAAAAAACCTGAGCACGCTTCAAATGTAAAACAGTTTCAAGCCATTGTTCTTTGGCCTTGTATCATATATACACTATCATAAATTTATGCAAGACTCAATTTGTTTAAAATGAGCTTATATCTCTAGAATACCGCTTCAACATATGATAGTGTTAAAAAGCTCTGGGTGGTAAAGGGACTGATGACAACTTCAAAATTATATATTAAACCGCCCTTATTGCCCGTGAATACTCTTTGGAGGCTAGGCACTTTTTCCAATCCAGATCGATAAATACCTCAAGTCAAAACATACTCCTCCAGGAAAGTGACTGATGGGAAAACAATATATTAATGTCTACAATCTAACACATTAGCTACGGCCACATCCCATGGCTGTGATGTTTTTACATTCACCAGCACCTCCATTTAAGTCAAGGTCCATTAGTTTTTGTTATCCAAACTCTACAGTTTGCACGGACTAGAATCACGTGAACAATAAAAAAAAGTAATTGATCATGTGACCGTAACTAAATCGCCAGTACTTTTGCGACACCTAAGGGAGCTCTAGGGTAGTTATTTAGATGCGAAGTTACTTCTGCAAATATCTGCGGTCCATTAACACCGAGCCTTATTTATCTATTGAACAGATCATGACTTGTCTGAGCCTGGTTATTAAATGATTGAAGAGGTGGTTGTACTAATATCCTTTTTTATTGCTTGTATCAATGGAATCCACGCCTATGGAATGGACGCAGTTCTTTTGTTGTTTGGGAGCCACAGATAGATTGCTTCTATGGAAGTGTGATGAGTTAGTTTCCACTTATTATTGAGACATCAATCAGTCTCACACCAATCAGTCTGCGATGCATACGGAAATATCCAAATTTTCTTAACACTAGCTTTTTACAAATTCGCATTTGTCTGCCGTACCACCGCCTCTAAAAAGTGACAAGAAACCATGATGGTTTCCGGCCTCGATGTTAAAGCCCCGAGAGGCAAATAAGAAACCATTAATTTTAATCGCATTGAAAAAAAATTCTGACTAAGACTATCTCATTTTTCATTTAGAAATTCGTGTACCATTTACACAAACTGGGAATGTGGATCCGCCATATTGTTTAAAGATCACTATGTGGACGAACCAATAATATTACAATAATCGTTCGTACATCTATTTCCTAGTTTTGTGATGCAAGTTAAAGTTTAGCGAGAGTTGGCGAGGACGAGAGTGAGAGATCGAAGAACTTAAACCCTTCTCCTAAAGTGCCCCCTTAAGAACTTAAGGATTCCATTGGCTTCTCTGTATGACCTCCTAATCAATGCAATGTGCAGTGATGCAGTCAGAGACGTTAAACAGAGCTTCAGAGAAAAGATGTCAAAGTACAACAAGACAATGACTCATGTTGCTCTCCGTGAAGGCATAATACATCGGGCAAAGAAACTTGTTTCTGCTTATCATTCCTATCTATCGACTAAAACTATCTATAGGAGGTTCATCTGCCATTCCTGGGACTGCCCAGTTAATTTATTTCGAGGGGCCAGCACTTGAGATTTCTCCGAATTGCAAAAAAAAACTCTTAAAAGCATTCCTTCAACGCCTGGAACTTGCCCGATGAAAATCACTGCGTACATAGACTACTTACAAACCCCATAGCGCTTCAACAGTCCCTTAGATTGACAAGGATATAGGCTCATTTACATTTAGGCAAAGATCTATTGATAAAAGTAGGAAATGGTCTACTTACGAAAGGCTTTCCCCTGTGCATCTAGCTTCATCCGAGTCTTATGGGGGCACTTATAGATGTAGGATCTATTTGCATGGACAGCAGAACTGTCTGACTTGGCAAGCTACACTGACAGTTTAGGACGACGAGTATTTGTGAGAATCGGTGAAGATGTTTTAGTCAAACAAGTGATTCTGATTACCATGTTGCGTAGCATAAACCAAGAATCCTCGTAGACATATCGATTGCAAATTTTGATAAATACATTGAGAAAAAAGAACATTTATTTACTTATCATAAAATTAGTAATCGATACATGTATACCTACCTTTTTTTTATTAAAGGAGTCTAAGAATCATCCTTGTTTGAAACCATTCCCATTTTTAGGGATTTCCATGACATGTAAATGCATAGGTCTCATATGGATGAAATACTACCTAATTCATTATAATGTGATAGTCTAAAAATAATAATAATTGTATTCAGCTACCTTCATGGGGGTCCAGTATCCCCAGTTTCGCTCAGGTCTAGGAGGTCAGAACATTAACTTAAGCAGTCCAAAGTACCCCCTGCTTCAACCCACCGTCTTCCAATGTTTGCCATTTCGGTTAGAGCTTTTCATGATGTATTGATTTTCCCTCTCCTCATATGGCCCTGGGTTCGTGGGCCTGCATTTGTTACGTGTATCCTGGGGCCATGCTTTCCAATATACCCCTGCGGCACATGTTAAAAATTTCTGAGGGACCAACTACATTAACGGGGCAAATCATCCCTCATCCCCATTTTGCTTTCCTATAACGTTTCCCCGCTTTGTGCCTGCTGGTAACCATAATACCCTCTCGTTTTTACTTCGGATAAGACGGTCGTAGAACAGTCTTACGTTACCACCTACCACCTTGGCTTTCATAAAAATTTGAATGAATGTCATATATTTTGCCCCCCTTGGTGATTTCTTCCTCATACCCACTGACCTATACAAGGTTTTCTATCCACTCCTTCCCCTTACAATTCATAATCTGCTCTCCTATCCAGACACAGTACCGTCCATTTCCCATTCCTTCCTGACTGCATGGCGTGGTCATTGATTTTGCTAGCACCGAACACATGTACTTTGATTTAAAGGCTGTGTCTCTGCCGAGGTCATCACTATTATACCTTCTTATACTGATGCTCTTAGGACCTCGTGTTCCTCGGGCTAGCAAGTTCCTTTAACATGGGAAAGGTTATGCCTCCCAAACCCCAGAAACGAGTATCTGGCGAGCCAGCTGACAGCTCGCATTGATTTACTTGCCCGCCGATAGGTGTCTCGATCACAGTCAGATGGGAAGGTTGCCGCTTACAAGGCAGTATTCTTTATATGAACAAAAATTTGAACAATGAAATAGTTATTAATGTTTTCACACATCAGAATTGCTGATATATAACTGGATGTCCTAAAGGTATACTCAGCACTTTCCAAGTGCATTGTTCTGAATACATCGGCAACAATACACAGGTGAAATTATATACATTTCTAAGCCCAGGAAGAAAGGGTGTATAACCACTATCCTCTCTGCTGCAAATGTAAGTTCCATTGTCACATCTAAAATGGAAGCAGTCATCTTGCAGCTGCATATGCCAGGGCCAGCTAAAAGCCTAAAATGACATGTTTGAATGCCAAATAGGCAATAAGCATCCTTTACCAGTCACTTCGGCTTGAGGAATAGTACAGAACCTACTCGAAAACCCACCCGAGACCCCATAAGAGACTTTGACATTAGTATGTGGTTGAATGGTACATGAGGGTTTGTTCAATGGGCTGGCAATATGCATAGCGACCTAGCGCTGTACTGCATGAAACCTAACATCCCAGTCTGACTCAGGGAGAATAGTCAAGTGAATCTGAGGTAAATGAGTCCCAAGGGCAAGGCAATGCATGTCATGTGTAGAGATGTCCTTAGATCTGAGGGTATGTAATGGCATCATCCTAGTATAGCATCCAGCCCACTAATAAGACTTTGTCAGTGCAGCTGTGGTCTGTGTTACACGCTTGTACCAGGCAAAATCAGGAGTGTCCCGAATTGGGGTCTAAAGAATAATACAGAAGAATTGAATGTACATTTAAAACCTTTAACAAGCCTTAACAGGATTGATTTGGAATTTCCTGCACAGTAACCCCGTTATATCATTTTAAGTCATGTTTTAATGAATCAATAAGGATGAAAATAGTTGTATTCTCTTGTTTGTGATCATGAAATATCATTTTGGTTGCTGCATAAAGATATTAATTGAAAGTAGAGTCAACAAATAACATAAGAAGGTTTCCTTGTAACACCACAGATCCACTAAACATAACTCGTTGGCAATGTCATTATATGTATAGCTTATAGCCATGCATACGGGCAAGAGTAGCTACCACACCGGCGAGTGATATAGATACATGGATCAGACGTATCCATTTAATGTGAATCTAATTGATTTATTATGTGCGTCCATGAACACAGCTATAGCGAGGAGTGTGTGAGAGATGGGGACACGGTGGCGACAACACGTTCCTCACACTGATGTTCCTGCGGAAGGACGATCCAAATAGTGCCAGATAATATATTATCTATGAATATATCTCAATGAGATGATGCATGTGAAGGATAGCATGGTGGATCTTGCATTGTTAAGCGAGATAGATCCCTGACTATCTATTTATATGATACCGTTCTGGAAGCATTTATGACTAAAAGTAGAGCCTTTTATTTCGAATGGTATAAAGCAAGTTATTATGATACATATAAGTTATTATATGCTATTTCCATTAATGAGTATGGCTCATTTCTGATCTTTGTTATCAGGGGACAAGCTTTTCAAGGCAAGGCTTAAATCGATTGGATACTCGGTAGCTCGCTTCGGGGGCGTTGGATTTATATTTCTTGATTAATGCCCAATGGATCGGTTTACATCCCGCTGCACAGTACATTAGGCGAGGAGTAAATCATGTCATTAACAGGTCTGCGAAGTCCCTTGGTGAACCATGGCTTTGCCTTCATGGAAGTGAGACCATTGATTCTAATTGCTAAATGGGCTCCAGAAGAAAGCTATTATATTTGGAACTATGGCCTCCATATATCATGTAGCATTAGTTTAACATTCTGAACACCCCGCACTTGAAAAGGGATCTAGCCTAAATGGAAGCGTGTTCTTAGCATCATTCTCATAACTCTTATTTACGTTTAAGGTGCTATTCAGGGAATGTTGATACCAGTTCCTTATTGAATCTAAAATGCTATTACAACCAAATAAAAATATTCAATAAAGTAAGGGAATAAAGGGAGCTAAAGTTTATGACACTCCATGAAGAAGCCTAACACCGGGCGAAATATTGGAGAAATGAAATAAACCACAAAATATCGAATATTTTCGACGGCTTGAGTGATTTTTCATAACATCCGAATCTAAACTAACACTATATATTTATATGTGATTTTGAAACATTAACTCTTTTGTCAGAATACATAATTAGCAGAGCGGTAGGAAGGCCAAGTGATCTTTCCTGGTCGTCCCATGTCAACCCTTGATTGTCATGTATTGACCTTTAGACCACAGGCCTGATAGGGGCCTAATATTGGAAGAAGAGGGACAAGAGGAAGGTCATATGACCTATTATGTACCACAGCCCGTAAGGAAAAAGACGCGTGCCACTGAATATGTATACTATATATTACATGTATAACAAATGACTCTGTTTAATATGTATGCAGGCTGTTCATTGCAGTATCTATCCATTGCAGTATCTTAATTTCTAGGGAGCTTAGGAAGTGCAAATACACACATTAATCTTCTCGCTCGAAGTATTTTTTACCACCTTCTTTTATGTTGGCCTATTAGTTACTGTCTTAAGGAAAAAAGTTTGGTTAAAACAGTTCGACTTGATTAAAATGTCAGTAAGCGGCCGTACATGTATTACAGATGTTATAGTATGTATACTTAGGACATGTTTGTTTTCCATCCATTATGTGGGTGCTAAAGCATTTCTTCCGTTCCACATACAAAAATCTACCAAACATGCAGCTATGTACTGAAATATTTAGCATATAATATATTGATATCAACTCATGATTTGGGCTAATGTAATTATCATAAACCTAATTAGAACCAACTGATTAGGTTCAATTTACTATGTATATTATGGACCCGCATGTGTTCACAAATCAGGATCGATTATGCTTTAGTCGATTGTAATGTTGCCTCTCATAATGTTTCCTGTGTTCCATATGTTCCTTCGATCTTTTTATGGGATTTATGTGGTAATTAATATCGCCTCACTATAAAGAAATATCGTATTCACTTGATCTTTATGGTCAGTACCAGTGGTTCTCTCCGGAGAAAATGTGTCAGAGAGTAGTTAATTCAGTGAGGTAAGGTCAATATTCTCTTGAGATTAGATGCATAAAAGCTCTTGAAATCCTTTATATCTTCTTTCCCCTAAAAGCAGAAGACCTTGACCTATGTCGTTAAATGTCAGGTCCAATCCAATGTCAAGCCACTGTCCAGGATCGGAGGTTTTTTTTCATTTGCATTGTATAGTACGAAGAGAGGCTGTACCATTTGCTAAAATCTCCTAATATCAGTCAATGCTGATCAATGGTTGCTTCAGACACTCTTGTTTTAAAATATTGACGCTTCACGCAACACAAATTTTTGTAATAACTAAAGATAGATTTTGTATTTTCTGTTTTTATTCCTTGGGGGAATGTTAGTCTTTGTTCCCAACTACCGAGGTGGTTGAGTATTTAGTCTACAAACCAATACAGGAGTGGGTCCCAAACGGAGGACCTTATTAGAAATCATGGAGAGGTCAATAGTTCATACCCTCATCGAGGGTTTACCATAATCAAATATGTTTCCCCAAAATTCAATGTAGGCATGCAAGGGATAATGGTTCAGTAGGGATGTGGGCACAGGGGGAACAACTTCCGCAAAATACCTCATTTCAGCCAAGGCTGAGTAATTGGTAGATGTGCACATACTCAGCATTTTATACTCAATTTGCTTTTAGAAATACACAATGAAATGGAAGCCACCACCTGTAATGTCAAGGTACAACTTAAATTGTTTAATCACGAAATCGTGAGGATATATAGAGAAGCAGAAATCACAAGAAGAGGCGTGACTCTGTTCATGATAGCCATAGACTTTGATATACGAATGGAGTTTTTAGGTGCTACTCATGAATAATCACGCAAGGGATGAATCCCATTTTTTAAGGCTCATCTTATGGCCTCTGTAGACGACAAAGTGACTACAGTCTAGCCTTACATATCTTGCTCAAGGTGCCACGTTTTTTAGCAGTTTTAAAATCTAATCATCTGTTTTCTAGTAGAGCCAATTCCCAGCAGGCCGACCTAGCAATGTTCAATACATAAAATCTATCCAATACCTATAGTACACATATTTATAAGATAGAAAAGGCTGACTACAGACTATTACTGTTACACACACTGTTATCAGAAACTCTAGGCATATCATAGGTCAAACTATTGAATTTCAATCATGTTTGTTAGCATATACCTGTATGTAATATGTCTTGCTTCGTGGTTATTACTGCAATGGCGTGATGAAGACCTTCCTGGCTATTACTTAATAGCTGTATCCCAACGATTCCCACTTGATTGCCATAGCTCAATCCATGCACAGAGCGCTTGACAAAATGAGTACAATTACCCTCCATCCTTATTCCATTCAAACCACAGACGTTTAAATCTCAAGATACACCACTCTGGTCATAGCCCACCCCGTAGATTTTGTCACATATATATTATGTTACAAGCATTTATATCATTGACACATGTGAAACTGGATTCTTGTCGTGTCCGCTAGAATGAGGTATCATAGTCCCTGCTATTTCTGGTCAAATCTGCCCCATCCCTTCGCTTAGGTCCAGCTTTGGAAGCACCTTCTTCATTACGCGATTTCATGTGAAGAAACATTTGTTATCCTACCATTACGCCCATATAGCGTAAGTTCTACCAGGAGGCAATTGAAACGTTTTCTAAGATCTCAAGGCACTATGTAGACATCCCATGGTCTTGTTCTCAAAAGAAATAATGTCTGCTTGACTGCACATTTGCAATAATTTTTCATCAATCGATGCGTGCATACTATCAACAGCAGTGCTATCATTAGAGCCAATCGGGGTTGTTTAAACATTTTCCTACGCTATTTATTCGATATAACCTCAGACTTGACCTATCTATACAGCACCTGCAGCTTATTATTATATTTGTTATACTAGCTTTAAAAACAATCGTATGTTTTTTCCCATTATATTGAATATAAGTTCACTCTCATCTCCTTATGGTTCATGTTAGATGTTTTGGGATGAACTGGATTTTCCTTGCATGTCGGCAACATGCTGTTAGCTTGGCAGTTATCAATCACGTGCACGAGACCCCTGCTTTCATGTGGAGCAACCTTTTTCCTAACCATATTCACACACCCTTATATTTATAAGCGGTCTACACTTCCATATTTCTGCCCTCTTCCATTCAAATCCTCGTCTACGCCAATGATTTGATGTATTTTCTCATGCTGCATCCCTGGGAATATTTTTCTCAGGGATGCCATATGTGACCCATTTCAATCGGTTTTACCCCAAACACCATCATTTTCTTTGTTATGTAAACTATCAAATTCTCTTTTGAGATACTTCCTTCTCCTGCTCTATTATACCATCTGGCATATTCGCTCTATTCTTCTTCTTTGGCTTAAACAGCACTTTAATCTATGCACACACATTGCTTTATTGTCGGGTTTTCCTCTATCCATATACACATGCCCCTCATCCATGTGTTGTTCTGCTCCTTGTTACAGTATCCATGTATTATATACGGCCGAGAGTGCAGGTTCAGCCATAGATCCCTCCACTCCTATTCCAGTGCTGATCTCCTGAACCTCTCAATGGTTCCTGTGGGAAATCTCTACTTACATACCAACGTTAGAGTTATTGTCTCTACTTTCCTATTGAACTGAAAAGACATTCAGGGGCCGATAATGACCAACTCAGAGGGCCTCAGACGCGGCATTTTTTTCTATGGCAGGATCTCACCATACCATTCAATTATCGTCTCGATCTAGGTTCTGTTTATATCAATGACCTTTTCATTTTAAACACAATGTACCTTCGTTGGTGTCAGAAGGAGTCTACATAGATACCTTTGTACCTGTGTCAGTAGCCCCATCGCATCGTTGGTAATTTTCCCAGCTGAACAATCAACCCCATAATTGCTGCTACCTCAATGAACTATAATAACAGAATGATAATTTCATTACCGTATATAGTTGCGACACCCATGCACCTACTACCTGTATATATGTTCTTGCCTTTGTAATAGATACACAGAGAATGGGCACGAGATCCTTTTTTGTTATAAATTGCCAGATTTGTGTCTGATGTCCTCGATCCCAGTTTACCATTCTGAGGTTCAATGGCTAATGTAGAAAATGTTCGTCTGACCAATCCACATTATATATTATATTGACTGAACATAAACAATCAGTCAAGAAACTGACCATTCCACCGGCTAAACCGTCGGACTAGGCAATATATCACTGCCTGCACTCCTAAAGAAATTGCATTCACTCTCTAGAGACCTGACAAATGCAGCTACAAAGAAACTAGTGACAAATGAAAGGATGTGCAAAAACTATGATGTTTTCCCACAGACTGGCATCCGAATACTATGGCGGAGAGAGGGAGAGACGAGTGATCCAATTACTCAACCAAGCTATTCTATTTCTTTGCATTACATTAACAAGCTGCTAATTAAGGTTTTATATGACTTGGCAGCGTCTGGGTTTTAACATCAGTGATTATGTAAATTAACAACACAATCCTTAATACAGCCTTAATATAATTTAGTTCCATATTTTACCTGAATGAAGAGGATACCAATGAACATTGGAGGTATTATTAGATTGGCTGCAATAAAAGCTGCCTCAGAAGAAAGTAGATACATATATGAGGTTGAGTTCAGAGAAAAATTATTATGGATGAGTGCAGAAACCACTTGAGAACAATCACCATTTATAAGACTTCAGTTTTTAAGTAAACCTCTGCAGAAAGTAAAAGTAATATCCATCAAGTCATCGTTCTGAGAGGTTTTGAAACGGATGTTCTTGGAGAATATATTTAAATTTTGCTTCGGAAAATATTGTGGATATCTGTATAAAATACTCCTGACATCACTTTTTCATCATTCATTTGGTAAAACAGTGTTATTTCATAGCCTAGGGACCAGAGTGTTATTTCTACGGCGAAATATTCATATATAGGGGTTATCACCTTTTATATTCATGAGCTGTTATCTTTCATTTTGAAACTGGTATAATGTCTTCGGAGTAATCTGTCCTGTGTCCCACTCCCTACTGTACTAGTAGCGTCGGGGGAAAGAGTTCACTTAGTTCGTCTATTTCAGCCATCTTGGACAGAATGGAGTCCATCTTTCGGTTGGTCAGAAATGCTAATTCTATGCCAGTCAAAATCGCATTATTGTAATTAGGTCTGTGTTACATACACTACGAAGCTTCATGGCTGACAAATGAGTATTTCATGTCCTATGCATGAAGAGTAAATAGGGCAATATAATTGAATTTGTGAGGGCAAAGGAGGCTCTGCTTGCCTGACTATATAGGGCATAGAAAGCAATTAATGGAACCATGGTGAATGATAACGCATGAATGTTAATGATTCTGAACTGAACGACCCAAGTTTGCTCGGTTTTGTTATTAACCTCTTCCCTTCATCAATCCCCGCCACATGCACCTCCCAATTCTCTCACACTTCTCATTTGTAAAGGGGGATACGTTTTTCCTTTGCAATTGGGCGGTGGGCTCAGGGGAGAGTTACACGCTGCAGTTATAGTCCTGCCCCTTTAACGTTTGCCTTATTGCAAGGCCTACATGCATTGCAGTAACCAGCCATCGATCAATAGCCATCCCCAGAGTTGTTCTCGGGGTATGGTCATGTGATGAGGGTTAAAAGGTCAGGAGGTCATCAAGCCTAAACGGGAATCTGCGAGATTTACTGTTTTTCAATGCGATTCACCAGAGATACGTTAGGAACGGAGAATGAACTCAGCTTTATTTCGGGTATTTCTGAGGGTGGCCTGGTTATATGAAGATTTACTACGCTGATGTTATGTATCTATACTCCCCTGATTTAACTGAGAATCCTCAAGTCCTATTTGCTTCGTCTTCTGGTCAGAAACATGGCCCTTTCTATAGGCACGTGCCCTTTCTCCCAAATCTCTTGGGCCTAAAGCATGACAGAAGGAGGATAGGAGAGTAGGAGGACAGCCGTTTTGGGACATTCGTTTAGAGTTCCATGAACGTAGAATATATCTATGAGCCAATTGATTGAAATAAAGCTTCCAAATATTGTTTTAAATGTAGAGGTTATGGGCAGATTTGATAAAAATCAAACTCTATTTCCTTAATGACAAGCAATAAACTATAAAATATTCACCCACCATATCACGTTTACGTATGGAGCAAATATCAAAGAGCCAATGTTATGAATTTGTGGCAATTTTCGCCATGGTCCTTTTGTTCTATAACTAGTCAAGTTTCCAAGCGATTAGAGACTATAGGACATACCACCCTTACAATGGATTCAGTTGACGCTTTTTGTTGGCGACTCCTTGCAAGTCTGTCTATATTCACAACTCTTCTTTTACTATATTGAAACACAGGATAGTGTGTATGAGGGGTTGGTTGGGGGCATATCGCTCTCCATTACTTGAATGTCCCAGGATTTACTCAAGCGGAACTACATTATTACATTGCACTTTATTATCTTGCATCCCTTCATCAACATAATTGTTACATAACACTCTATCAAAGGCCAATATATGAGCATTATGATGTCTAGTCGTCAATATTTGGTCAGCATTCTGATCTACCCCGGGATATGGCTGAAGCTACATCAACAGCCTATTTCTGTTCAGATTAATTGCCGTATATCTGCATTTATATCTTTTCGAATGGGGATAAAGCAATATTGGTGAAGGCAATTTAAATGTAAAAATCTTGTATAGTCCCTCCGATAAATATTCAAAGCGCCTCTAGGAACAGCTAGCTGGGAATCAGCATTCATTCGACACTCTATCAACATATGGTACTTTGAACGACTGGATAAATAAAGATCAAAATTAAACGTCATGCAGATGTATTTTGAAATAGGCGTTTATTGTGGGGATGGCGAGAGAGAATTCCACTAGAATCAATATGTTCAAATGGACCGGGTTTTAGTCCTAAGTTAGATGCTTTAGTTTTTATGTATAGTGAGAATGCAGCTCGTTCTCTATGCAGTGGTGCATCTATTGAATGGAAGCTTTCATCCGCCAAAGAGTCAGAACCATTGATGAAATGGATTTGTTGTTTAGCAGGAAGGGAGGTGGCCAGAAACAGTCTGTGTCTATGAGCTTTGAGCCACTGTCCAGACCAGGACAGTAATTTAGATTAATGTTGACTCTGTCTCTACAACTTGAATACTCAGCAATATCCCTCGAGTGTGTGATAGTATATACAATTGCTTCCTGAACGCATAGCCTACCCGAACGCTATTATGTCCCGAAGCTTATTAAAAAAGGAATATTGGACGATATGTGTGTAAATGGAGTGTGAACTATTGGAGAATGAAAGTCTGTCTTTATTAGGGAGGAAAGCAATAATTTTACGGATGAAAACTGAAGCAAATGATTGAGTCTATTCTGGCACATATGCTAGGATGGTATTCCTTTAGACACGATCAATACTCACGTTCAATATATTATAAATAATCGAATCGATTAATTCATTTTCTCGCACCACATAAAGTGTTTGCGCTGAGAAAAACTACGAAAAAGCTATATTTCAAGCTCCCAAACTTCCAACATTTCATCCAATTGAGCTAACAGTCAGTATGTGCATTCACGTAATAATGTTTAATTAGAACAGATAGTCAATTTCTACATATTCTCAGTAACTTTCAGTGATTATAATTATTGTAAAACGTTAAGTCTCTCTAACAAAATTCTTTTGATAGTTTGGCCACATACCATGAATAAATATAAATTATGCTTGCAAAATAAAAACAATGTTCCTTCCTCTGTGGAAAGGTGTAGATCTATACAGTCTGTCACGCCTGGACGACCTAATCTAAAATCATAAACAGGCAGGCGTGCAGAGTCTATATCGCAGAATAATTGAAATGCATTACACCATCGCGTCTTATACAATCATGCCATGCATAATGAATGATTGCCTGGACGATAACTCTGACAATTATAGTCTGTTTAGGCTGTCCATCATCTAATGCCATCTATTGCCTGGGACCTATATGCTAGATAGCAAACTGCCTACAGTTGGGCCCGAATGCTCTACAGTTGAGTACAATGTATACATTCATATACGGTATATGCCTATCTATGATGATAGGTTCGTCGGCGAACATTTATGATATGATGGAACAATTACATACAACCATTAACCATGTTTTTTCCTCTATTGTATCAATATTTAATACGGCTCAAATTGTACAATAGGCTCTTAGGCAGATGCATTGAGTTTTATATCTAGTTTAGTCTGCACGATTTATGTTCAGATAGGTCAAAGGCCCTAACATTCATTTGGCTAAATCTAAATTATATATGATAATACACAAATACCAGTTGTTCTAACGGTGATTTAATTATACTTCCAATGTGTCAGTGGAAGTATAATCACCGCACACGCTATGCAGTACGATAATGTTATGTGTCTGCATGCATTCCTCATTGTAAATTTATATCAGGTTACTACTGGAGCGGACTCTGTCTAATAATCAGGGACGAGATGAGACAATACAGTGTAACGTATCAAGGCCTGCTGTCATATTGAACCACGATGTTCGATGATACATGTCTGGCGTAAATGCTTCAATACCCTTATCATTCATTCCATACACTCTGGCAGGCGAATGGCATCATTGATATGATTAGTTGTAGGGCCTGTAGCCTATGTGGCTTCAGTGGAAGCCAGAACCGAAGCCACAAGGTTGTATCATATATGCTTTCTCTCTAGAAGGGAATGTAATATTCCGATTTACTCAGTTTACTTGGTTCCTCTGCCCAATAACAAAGAAACAGACGTCGACCATATAGGTCTAGCGATTGCAGCTGCCTCTTTTAATTCCACAGTGTCATTCTTTAGTAGTGATTACCCACATCAACCTTGGTGTATGGGTCGTGTTTTTAAAACCTCTGGCAATTTGAGAGTGGCTCTGGCAGTAGGGGAAGCTACTTGTCTATTCTGTTTTGTGTTAATCAGCGATATTTTCCTTATGTATCTCTAAAAGATTTATTCAGCATTCTGAATGCATTCATTCTTACATTCCTTACAACTCCTTTACTATTTCTCTGTAAATCGAAAAATGACACCTGTTTGCCAATTATTGATACAGTTTAGAGATGATATGTTCATTGATACTTCAGGCTTTGCGATGGCAGTGCATTCAGGTCCATCATCACAGATATCATGAAACAATTCATCATAATATCAGACATGTAATTCTTGTAGTAATAGGTAATACAATGATTATATTTTTACTGGCATGATACCATTAAAATTAAACAGCGGTGTCTATAACTTATCATGGGAATTACTAAGTGATAAAGCCCATGCTCACACCAGGAAGCAAATTATGATTAGTGAATAGTAACCAATGCAAAAAGTGACGCCCATTTTGAAACTCTGTTGTATCTGTCTGAATGGTGGCAGGACAATGACAAATGAGGTTAGGCGCCTTATTCAATTACCATATTAATTGCATATTGGCAAAGGACCTCGTTTTAATGGATTCAATTTCCCAGCAAATATTTATAACCTTAATCACGGAAAATGGGACCAGCAGGCGCTCATGGATGCCTTAGCACTATAACTTTCCACAATTGGACTTAACGTTATGATTACGTGATCTACGATTACTTGCTGGCTTGCTAGACCTAGATGAGGCCACTGCTAGCTGCTCTATTCTCTTCGTCACTACCATGCTCTTTTTTCCCAGACCGAGTTTGCCATGAGGTTTCCTGCAAATCTCGCTGGCTGATGAAAGGTAAATAAACTCAGACCCAAGGGTCCCGCCTCTCTATTGACACGTTGTGAACTAGTTTCTACTACTCGGACTATATAATGTTGGCCAAGCACTTGAGTACTGATGTTGCTGGACTCACTCAATACTCCAGACAAGCTTCTTCTAGACCGTTCTTAATAAGAGAAAAAACACCTAGGTGCAGACCTGCTCATTTCATCCCGAGTCATGAGAGGCAATTAAGAGGTTATTTTAGAACACGATTAATGTTGTGTGCAATCATCTTCCATAAAACGCCTTGACCCGAACTTTGGAAACTATTCAAACCATTTTCTGTAAGAACGATGGCTCAAATTGTAAATTATACATTTAAAAATTTTACTGACCTTTAATAATAAAAAAAAGATTATTAAAGTAGTCATTCTTCAAGATCAGTATACCTCCATTCTTTACATATTATGTGTTCAATAAAATTCCAAGAAATGGTCTTTAAATTGGTTGATTTAGCACAGAAAGCGTCCTCCATGTCCAAATAAGAATGGGAATTATGATATACTGTGGAGGGGCAAGGAATGGAAGAATAAAGCCGATAGATCACCTCAATAAGCCAATGTTCGTAGCCATCAGATCTACTGGGTGGTTCCATTAATAGTTTCCTCTTGTACTATCTGCGCTTTTCTTATCTCGTTGCCACCATGTCGCCAAACCCCGGGTCCCCTCCTCCCCACCATTTGTTCTCAGGATATCTGGCCAGCACACTAAGGTTGATGAAGTGGTCATGCTGTTGACAATAAACCGAGCCATTGTGTGTGTTAGGCCATAACCAAGGGTCTGCTATGCTTTTGATGTCTTCATCTTATACATGGATGGAATTATTTCTTTGGATGTTTTTTAAGACAATTAGACCAAATATTTTTGTTTTAAGAAGGCGTTCTATCATTTAAGGACACACATCTTTTTCATAAATTCAACACTGCTAAACAATCATGATTTTTTTTAATTATATCCTTGTATTAATTTCAGTCTTGCACATTAGCTGTTGAGTGTTACCCCGCATAACTTATTGAGAAACTTGTATCATGCACGTGGTCTAGTTAGCATTCATTTGATGCTCTTTTCTATGTCGTACTAAAAACTCCAACAATTATTCTCCTCGCTAAAAGCTATACGGAACTAAAGATAAAAAGAGAGGGCAAAGACCAACATATTTGTTCTATTTTCGCTCAGGGCATCTGATTCTCCAGTTCTTCTGCCACATTATTACATGAAGTATTGGAACAACAGCTGTGTACAATATTGCCATATTATAAGGGGAACAGTTGGCCCAGACATTACACGCCGAAGTATTAGACTTCTAACTGTTTCTATCATGTGATGATGGATGGGTTGGGTTCATCAACTCATCGCCTCCTCCCTCATTACCATAGACGATTCTTTGCTGTAGCCACATTACAACCAACGCAAGTAAGGATCAGTGGTTGATCTAATCTTAAATTGTCGGTTTAGGTTTACCTATGAGCATTCTAATTAATAAACAACTATTGTATATTCATTGGATTTGATTTATGTCTCCATTAAAATTGTGTATATATCCTCTGAGTCTGACATTGCCAAAAAGACTGGACTGTAAGATACAATATATATAATATCAGTTTGAATATAACACCTATAAAATACATATATATATGTATCGAGACAATTGTCAAACTATAAAAACTATCGGCGTGGTGGTCATGCCCCATCCCTTTATTCGCTGGTAAATATTTAACGATACGTAATATGATATTAGAACATGGCTGGCTAATTAATTTCGAAAGATTACAAGTTTCCAATGCGCTGTTCATGATGGAATAATTAATCAAGTATAATGGAGCGAGATGCCACCTCGTCAAATTTCCCCATTTTCCCCTGCGCGCATAAAAGAAACGGGTGAGGTTTTTGTACAAACGCAGCGCCATTGAGGAGGTGACCCTCTCAAAAACCCTCTCCAGCTTGTGTGTTCCCACTCAATCGGATTGCATGCAAGCAATTTCTAATTCCTCAAAATCACGTAGACTGGAGTGAAGTACTTCAGTGCATGCAATGCAAAACTAAATACATCTTCACAAACATTGTTTATTCTTTCCTTACATCCCGCTAATTAACTTTGCCCTTGGACACCCAAGCAAAATGTTGATTATTTATAATCTTGCTTTGAGATCTATAAGCATGTATGTTATATCCACACACATCCAAATGGCATATAGATTATTTTGCACAGGCGTTTGTGTGAGGTGTATTGTTGGGCATACAAATAGGTGAAACACAGTTTTGATGAAACGTTGGACTGTGAATCCTACAAATGATCGGAGAAAATTAGCATTTACAAGAAACAACCATAACTGCAGATAAACTATTCGAACCCACCACGTGCTAATATGTGTAATATAGATCTAGTTAACGTTTAAGTTCCTATATATATATATCGGAACCAATGGCCGCTGAGTCAACCATTGTTCCCTGGAAACCCATAGAACTGGAATAAATGTTCGGTAGTGTATAGGAGAATATATTCAATATTGGTATGTTTACTCATGCAGAATGCGGTGAATGCAAAAGCCACTAGACAGGAGCGAAGGTGTCTATGGAAATGGGGGAAAGTCTATGGCAGTTTTATGATAAGCCCAGGGGCATAAATCTTCCCTCTTTCCTTATAGTGATAACTTTTTAAGTACATCGCCTATTTATGTTCTCCGTCAGTAAACACAAGCTGGGTGGTCTTTTAAAATGGCTAAGTAGTAACACAGTGCCGTAGACCAGTTGCTACACGGCTTTGAAAAGGACTAGACGATAACCAAGCCTTTAAGAAGCTTTCCAACTTACCGAACGTATGTTGATCGTGCCACAGGAATGGCATACTGAAGGCTTTTAGTCTCAAGTATTTAGAGGCCATGAGATATGTATATACTGCGCTTTGTAAATAAGCATTGTCTATAGTGTGGTCTCATTCAGATCGACAGACTTAGGGCATGCATCATCATGATTCAGTCTGGTAAGGAACTAGACACGTTAGCCTTCGAGTCTCTGGTAAAAACTTTGTTTGTAGAATTTACTTAAGAGAGTTGTTTTAAAACATGGATTTCATCATCGGTTATGACCACAAATGCCCGAATTTTACTATAATATTATATTATTTATTGAAAGAGACCCAGAATCAAACATGAGACACGAACCTCTACAGGTTTATAATACAAAATACCTTCGGTATTCCCTGTCTTGGGTCATTCTCCATTCCAGGAGGCCCAATTCTAACATACACGACACTGATATTGCAGGTTTTACTAACTGTAATCCTTTGCTTGGACCCTGGTCAATACCATATACCATTACTCGTCTATGCTTCACTACCTTTAAAGGCAGTAATATTCCCCCTCGGGGTGTAGGATTTCTCTGTGATCCGTGCGAGACCTCATATATATGCTCTTATACCAACACCTTTGGGCCACTTTTATTATCAGAACTAAACGCCCGTTCTCCATCAGTACAAGTACGGGTTACCAAAGCAACGCCTACCTACTGCTTGGATTTCCAAGCCCTGCTCTTCAATCAACATTTGTTTTAACCTCAATGTTCGAGCCAGTTCTATCAGCAGTCAATGCCCTTTTGCCAGGCTTCCATGCCCAGACATATGCACCATACAACAAAATGCTTTCAGGGAAAGAGCATCAAAGAACACAAATCTAGTTTATGGGTTAAGTGCTGCATGGCCTGTTTTTTTTATACAGACCATGCATTGCATTGCAGAAATAAGATAGATCACGAAAATATATAATACATTATATGATGCTACATACATGTATGTATGAAATTATAATATATGAAATTATATTGTATCTAATTGTAATATGTAGTACTAATGCAGAGGGAATATTGATAACCATGGCTAAAGTAACATAGGATCATCTAGGGTCTAGAATTAATCTATAGACTTGAATATGCCAACCCCAATTTACTATAGTTCAGACGACAATGGATTAACCACACATTTATAACCTGATCTGAGCTGATAACATTGATTATGGCTGTCTTCGTGCAAGAATGTGCCTCTTTAAAGCTGAATGCTCAGCTTTATGACAAATAGTCTTACCAAATGTATTCATATAATTATTATAGTATCATGATCTAGGCCTATATGACTAAAATTATCAATTTTCTGCTGTTGCTTTTCTGTCTCTCTCTCTCCCTTCTTCTCTATCTCTATTTCCTGGGTATGATCATAAACTGCCTACCTCTCAGCTCTCCCGCCCTTGATATAGTTGACACAAGTTGACACCTTTTATTTCTGGAGTCTATCATTGAATCATCCACCATGGATCGAAATGAAGATTCGATTGTAAAAGTATCTTGGCCATACAAGAAACCCTGCATGAGATTCCATTTTGCATCTGCCTACATCCTCCAATTTTCAATATCATTTCTCTCTACCTTTCATCTTCTGAACGTTTGGTTCTTACTTCATTATGGTTTTCTGTCGTCGACCTTCAGCAAGGCGATGTGTCATCACAAATGAAAAGCTGTTGGCAAGTTATAATCCTTACGGAACGGCCTGGTTTGTAGAATGATAATGGTGTACGTATCACCCCGGGATGGATAAAAGAAAATGTCCTGGTATTGTGTGACTCGCAGAAGAAAGCTTCTGTGCACTTTTAATCCGACCAATGGGATTAATATGAGGAGAGATTTTGCTGGGGCCTTTAGGCGAAAGGGAATGTGATTGAAGAAATTTGCTTCCACCCAAACGTGTTGGGGCTGGCTGGCGGTGAATGTGCTCTTTGTGTGATTAGGTACCGAGACTGAATAAAGGCGCTATATATCAGAGGATCCGTGTGAAAAGGGAGGAAAGTGATGACACATATTCAGCCTCTTGATTAATGATCAATTCCCTAGTGAATCGAGTCGTTCTCAAAGATTTCTAGGATGCCACTTCCAATGAGAGGGAATCTGAACATCAAGGGCAGATCATCTAAAGAGATGGAAATCAAATAATCTGAAATCTCTCCATCTAGAGGACTTGTGACTTTAAACGCTGTATTTAGCAATATTATCGAAACGGACCGATTGATTCAATATGAGACGATATATGAGGACATTTCTTAGATAATAACATAGCACACACATTTGCCTATGAGCAAGAAGCATAATCTAAGTGCAAAATTATATATCAGAGGACCATATGCCCATTATGGAAGTCTTTTGCGGTAATAGTCTTTCTGACAGTAGGCCTATGCGAAATGCTCTTCTACATATGATTTATAAATTATACATATATAGGTCATATCGTTAGCAAATAGTATTTTGAGATGATCCTATCAAATATAACAAGGGTAGGATAATTACTGTGTAGGTCCCAATATCGGACTTTACCGATATTCCAAAGGTCTCAATTTCTTTCAACGCAGCCTCGATCCTCCCTCTCCCTGCATACACTCACACCGAATTTGCTCCATGATAGGTTGTTAGAACATTGCCTGTACTCGATGAACCAAACCAAAATCCAACAACCACCGGCGGGACTCGAACCCGCAATCCCCGGCTGTCTCAAGGCCTAGTTTCGTGCAGGCCCATCGTCTCCTTAGGAGGCCGATGCCTTATCCATTGGGCCACGGTGGCTGCACATTCAACTAAGTGTATTTCGCAAAACCATCTACCTCTATACTAGATAAATGGCTAAAGCATTATTTTTCACATTGGGCAAGGTATTCCACACGTTGATTACGGTATGTTGCTTTTTTGCTTTTATTTAAAAGCGAATGCGTCAAAGAACATCCCCTTTCATTATTGCCTCTGTCTATCGAGGCAGAACCAGTACTAATTATGTTTTATCCAGCTTTAATATCCCGCACTCTTTCCTACACTTTGAATATAATGCTTCCTTATATCGACTGTAATACTTTAACATTGTGGGGTTTGCAAATACACCAATAAGAGTACTTCAGGCGGTCGTGGTGATGGATATGTGGTTTATGGCTGCACAAATTGGCCCCCGCATCGTCGCTCCTGCTGATAAACACCCCCAACCCACCCTCTTCTCCTCCCACGCCCCTCAGATTTCCCCTCAAATTGTTCCTACATACATATATCTATATCTCGCTCTTGGTCATGTTCACTACCCCGGCGGCCTCTTATATATTTTATCTGTCATACTCCAGGAGGGTCGAGCACTGTCGACTTTTACCTCCAGGGTGCATTAGACTTGTCAAAGATGTGCTCCTGTTTGGTAGGCGATAGCGCTCTTATTTTCTGTATGCGAGATTGCATTTACTAACATATCGATCTACTCACAATAGTATAGAAAATTGCACGTCGACGCATTAAGCCCAAGATACACTGTCGATTTAAACCCAACATAGCAAACGGTCTGATATGCAACGACTAATTATCAGTTTCTTCCTTCTTGATTTTAAATTTTAAAAAGACATACCACATCGCTATATAATAGGGAGGTATTGATTGCAAAGAGGCAAAATAGGCCTACTGGCTTCATTCCTTGCTTCACCAATTAAGGGAGAATGTACTTATGTCTGGAATGTATGATTAATAACAGTTGGATATGGTATTTTATTCGGTTCCCGAAAGCAATATTTAGGTTGCGATCCCACAAGCAAAACTATTTTAGTGAGATGGGAAATCCAATGAAACCGCATAGATAAATTACCTTGGGACTTGGTCTTTCACGGGAATGGCATTAAAAAATATATATGTTTATTCAAATTTACTTTTGATGAAGAAATTAAAAACGAATTAATCTGTTTCATCTAGAGGCAAAGCAATGGATTGCAACCCTTTTAGGCATAGTGTAGGCTATATATGTTGTCTTCTCTGTGTCATGCCTAGAAAAGGGTGCTACCCCAGAAGTGCACCCTCTATGCATGAGAAATTAGATTCTTGTATGCAATCAGGTCGCCGTTGTTATTTTCTGTTTGGGAGAACTACCAAATTTAATAGTCAGATTGGTCGGCTCCACGCTAGCATCTTAAAGATTAGTACTCTAGTTTGGAACCATGCCATCTCTTCATTCCATGTTCTAGACAGTTCAAATAATCGCTCTATACTCCACTATCTATCCAGATGTGTGTGTGGCAAGTAGGACTATCGTCACAATTTGATGGGAATGAAGGGAAGTCTTGGCTTTATAGTATATAACGCTACCCCCCCCCCCCCCCCCCCCCGCACACCCTGCTGTTAAAAGCTGGGTACTGCTGCTCCTATAGTGCAGCAGTACCCAGCGCTTGTAGTGGAGGTAGCGCACCCGAAGTTTACACGAGTACGGCCGAGTGCGTGGAAGAAGGCTTAAGCATTGGGAGCTGGTAGACATGCGTTGGGAAATCAGCCTATGTGCATTACGAGTACAATATAGACACTATGAACCCTGACTTTTTCCTTCTCAAACATGTTAAGGATGACAAATCCGTAATTCTTTTTTCCCGTCGACTGCGAAAACATACGAAATCGGGTGAAGTAGCCAACTTTCCTAGTCCAATTTCGCCGCTCCGAGTACCGGTGGCGCGTCCTGTTGTCAAAGGGGAGAATTAGGCAATCTCTTGGATAGCCACTGGCGCCTCGTCGTCAAGTTTAAAAACTGTACTATTCAATCTTTAGCATAGTGTGCCTCTATAGGCATAATTTTAGTATGATAGGAATTGCCTCACATTTTGGGGGCAAATCCATACTACCAATGTCCATACCTTCTCTTATAAGATGGTATGAACCACTATACATGGGTTGTTGGAACTCACAGAATATATTGTGCCAGGTACATGTAAATCATTTCAGGAGAGAAATACTGTTCTTAGAATGATCTAATAATTAGCCAATACCGGCATTCATAAATTGTATGTGTCCATTAATACACACGTTTACAGTGAAGTCATCTTCCAGTACATTGTGCCGTGAGGGAGGGCGGGTGGTTATGGGATGCCATTTATCTTCCTAGGTGAACCAAAAACCTGAGAGGGCGGTACGTTAAGTGGTTTCAAACATCTTTCATCTTCCTACAAAATGCTCTAGTGGCAGCAGGGTTTATATTTCCCATGGAAATTAGGTTTAATATATGAGACATGAATTTGTATGTTAGGAATAAATTTTACTTAAAAAATGAATAAGTTAATGAGAGTTAATACATGGTGCTAACATGTAACTTTGACTATAGAGCTGTAGTTTATACGGTAGACTGTGGGGGGATAAAAAGTTAGAGAAGTGTACATGTATACACACTGACAATATATAGTCTTGGCAATCCTACTCAATAAAAAAAAGCACCATGCAATGTAATAGAAAGCTTCTACGGATCAGTTCTACAGTTAACTACAACAGCCACCTAGGGAGCTGTTTCCTTGGCAAATGGCAAAGATCACCCGGTATATATAATTCAGTCTGTACCTGCTGTCCCGAATAAAACCAAAATATATATCTTTTCATTATGCCTATCTTGCTTATATTGTTGCCCTATCGCTGCCTCCCTCTCTTATTTTATTAAAGGTCATGTGCATATGGACATGTATTTCTTTTTTATCAGGGCGTATCAAATTATTATGTTCTGGTATCGCGCGGAGGATCACTATGACAAATATTATTAACCACTAAGAAACATATAGACACTGTGGTTCAAAAAGAACTGCACAGTCCATAAAAATACAAAACGGGTTTAACCTTCAAAGGAATAATCGATTCAGAGCCGAAGCCCCGAACAATCCTCATTAAATATGGATGGTAAACTGAGCAAAAAAGCTCGCAATGCATAACACAGATTGGTCATGAAGTTAATGGACTCAGAGCGTATAGTTCATCATAGATTCCCGCTTATCCCATGGGCAAGAATGAGGTGAGGGATGGATGGAAAGATCGAAGGTAGTCCTCTAAACTGGCCAACGGGCCACTTCCCTATCACAAATAATTATTATTGATAATAAAACTGGATAATGTAATTATTGTATTGTCCCTTTACATTTAATGCTATAGTATACCAACAATTATTGCCGTTTTGATATTTATTTCAATGTGCAGACGGCTAGAGAGGATGGAACAACTCAATCCATTTATTTCAATTTATAAATCGATCCCGATACCACCAGGCCATACAGAACCAGGCGTATTATATATATGCATATGGTAGTAGGGAGGATGAAGGTCTGCAGAGTAATGTGTCAGAATCTATTAAAATCAATTAATAGATTAAATCTGTCTGGTTTGTCATAACGAAAATCAATATTCTATATTTCCTCTCACCACAAGGCAATGAGTTTGGTCCATAACGTTGGTGCATTGGATCAGAATACAATACATGTACCTTTAAAATTAAAGCAGTGTGCCTAGCTAGCCCAGTATATTCCCCGGGGTATATTCTCACTTGAAACGGGGAGGAAGACAATACTATTTATTTCAAAACAATGGTTGTCTGAAGGATGATTGACTCTGAGTCACTTTTATATGCAATGGAACACAGACACACTAGACCCATACCGTTCCCAGTTATACCCCACTACAAGGGATATATACGGGGCCATATGGAATATCAAACGGCATGTATGGTTCATTACAAAAGACCGATATCAGTGTCAATATATAGTTTGACGCTACATTCACATAAATACAATTAATTTGTGAGATTCTCTTAAAGAAGCTTTGGTCAACTTGAGACTAAACACCCCCATAGCATAGGCAGTGCCAGAGACAGTACTGTCTCTGGCAGTGCTTAAGTGGGAGGTGCCAAGTAGTTTCTGTGACTGACATTGCTCCGTAGTATAGCTGTCAACACCTTAGTATAGCCTAATAATGTTTAACGATGATTGTGTTTTGTCGCCTGCAATTAACTCAAGTGAAACTAATATATTTGAATAGCTTCTCCCCATTATGATTGTCCTGTACAAAGTATGGATTACTTCGCCAACAACCAATTCAAACACACATTTACTTACCCACACTAGAGGTAGACATATTCCGAATCATTTGATTTGTATCTAGGCAGGTTCATATTTCTTTCATCATTGCAGAAACTTAATACTTAAACAGAAGCCACCAGTCAGATGTTCATCATGCAAGAACACCCACTACATGCAAATTTACGATATCGCATCGAACAAGCCGGTTCCTATCTATAAGAGTACATCATAAAATATCTATAAGAGTACATCATCATTACGTGATAAAGTATCTATACATCAAAGTCATTCAGCTTTCAAGTTGAAATTAACGACAACCTTCTTCTAAGATGTATGTTAAGGTGCGTCTCTTTTTATAGAAGTATTTTATTGTTTACGCGTTGCACTGCTGTTTATTGTTCCAATATCAAAGAACCATACAAGTATATATCATGTAATGTGTTGGTATACACGAGCCTGGTATAGGTCCAACGACCAGTGATGCTCCACACCCCACCCACTTCCCCAGGTCTCCACCCACACGGTAATTCATCTTGCTGACTGTCTCAGGATTTCCCCTTATAAAAATAAATTGGTTTCGGCTGGAAGAAAAAGAAATTTCCTATTTCTCAAGAACCGAGAATCCATTCCTTTCTCTTACCCAAGAATCGCCGCCCACCACCAATTCATTTCTCCGTTGTGTACCTCGTGTCTCCCCTTAAAGGGACGCACGTTTAGAATATAGCCGAATTAAAAGAATTAGGCGTCCTGAAACAATGGGGATATATATTATCTCCATTTGGTTACTATCGTGAGAGGAAAAAATTCAACTTGTTAACTGATGCCCGATGTGCAGATATATATTTTCTTCCGTGTTAAGGAAGAATTGAAGTTAGGAACCGTTTGTGCCTAATTATTACCGGAAGTTGTCCTTGCAGCTTACGTCATTATCATCATCATTTATAAAAGGTTACTGGTAATCGTGCACGTGCATCGGACATGATCTGACTTGTAAAAGGTGACATTCTGTGTTATGTCTCACCAATTAATTGTTTCCTTGAAGAAGACCTGTCCCGATGAAGTCGAACATGGGAACGTGACATCAGAACAAGACCTGTTTAGTACCCATTGCATAACAAAAATAATAAACGATTTGGAGAGTATAAAAGGATCGAGAGATTACGATATGGAATGACTTCGCTTTCAAAGCCATAACATACGTATAATGTATATAATCTAACATACATATCAATAATGTCAAGCACATTATCCTACATTTGACAAAACATTTGTGTCGTATCCACTATCTAATATATCACATGATATCAATGTTAACATCGATGTCTGACTCAGACAGCAGAAAAAACTGACCTACTCTTCATCCAACAAGTGATGGAGCCGACAGGTGTACAGCGTCACTCGGGCAACTATAGTGCATACATGTATTTTATTTGATATATGACATCACCAAGAATGTATAAATACAAATACCACTTCCAGTTTATATACTACGCAATAATGCACAGTTTGATCCTTTCGGATTCATCCACCTACCGATTCCTCCTTCAATAAACAATATTGCTGGACAATTTTTACCACATAAAAAGTGCAATATTGATCTTGAAAGAAAAACTCCGGACATAAAGCCAAATTGGTCTGCCGAATTGACGTCAAAAGATTATGAAGTTAACACATCAATATTTCGTGTCCATGCTATTTGACTTTGAGCCTCTCAGGTCACATGTCTCTGCACTTACAAGTGCAGGGTTTTTTCACTTTCCAGTGCTATATTTCCGGAGGATGCCAAGTACCGTAGGCTATATATTTACCCAAGTGGTTCTTTCCGGACTTGGAAAGCTTTTTCTCACGTTAGTTAAACTTGGAGGCCAGAAAAACTTCCTTTGTCAACGCCCCTTGTTGACGTAAGGATGAAAATGATCCCTGAGTTGCTAGGGAGACGGGATATATTCAGAGTTGCTCCACTTTGGTAGATATGCAAAGGTTCTTTAGGTCATATTTAAAATATTTGCAATATATAACGTCATCTTAGTATTGGTAATTTGATGTTGTTCTTATACACCAAGAAGCAGTTCATGAATATCTTATATTATTAGAAAAATTATCCCATATTAGAGAAATTATCATTACAATTATAGTGATGGTTTTTTTCGGCTTTTAGATTGGTATATTCTAGACACATGAAATTTAAATACGCGCACATCTACATGTATGTCTCAATATTTGCAGTCACGTTCGATTAATTTTGTTATGTTTGTTCGGGAGGAAACTATATGAGTAGACGTGTCCTTCTTCTTTTACGCAAGAGGTTTTGTTCTTCCTCTACCCGAGTTAAGCAACAATCACACATTGATCATCCCTATGTTGGGTATTGGCCTACCGGGGTAAAGCCGCAGGTGTGCAGCTCTGTCTTACATTGGTCAACCCCTATAGTATTGAAGGGCTTTATGATGGTGTTGCCATGGCGACGGTAACCAGCTTCCTGCCGACTGCTCGATATCCCTCTATTGGGCAGGTGTGGGATGGCACCGGATAATAGTAGCGGGTGCCAGCTCTGGGTGGAAGTTGAAACTAAATCTAGATTCATCAGTAGCGTGAGCTTGGCTAAAGAAACGCTTATATCCCATGTGAATAGCATTGCTTCCCTGTAAGAGATGAGGAATGGAGTGGCCTATAGGAGGATGTGTTACAAGAGTTAGACCGAGGGTAGGTGAGAGACTCCTTTGTCTGCTCCCATGGCGAAGGATAAGATGTAATGAAGAATATAAGAGGCCAAGAATTGAAGTGGTGTTAAGAATGTCGAGAGAGGCGGTATGATATCAAGAGTGCTCGTGGGATATTGGCTCTATATCGTCAGACGTCACTAGGAGTCATTAAAGGCACATTCTGGCGGCGTCAAAAAGAATGCAATTATGCTAAATGAGCTTTGAGAAAAATGGTTACTTATCGATATAAAATAACCAGTTTAATATTTGAATATAAAAGTCTATAAGTATTACAGAGATCCCTCAAATTCCCTATCCTCGCGTACAGGTTTAAAATAAATAAATTAAGCTTATAAAATTATGATGCGGATGGGGAATTTATTTTAAAAACGAATGCGTTCATCTTGATTGCTTTGTGGGGAAATCTTTCTCCATTTGTTTTGTAATTTCCGTTAATCAAAACTTCAGATGATTGCACCTGTGGATATTATTTGATGGAAACTGATGCAATGGGTCTTTGTGGTATCTTGCGTGATTACTTGCGTTGATATTTGTTTGAAATTCCCTGAGGTCAACCAATTATATCTATGAAATAACATTTGTATTTATTCAAGATTATCGCATAATACCATACACACTCTCCTCCTTGATTGTCGTTTATCAGATTAATATTTCATTTACTTGTTTCACATTCAACTTCGTGAAATTTATATTGTCAGCATTATTTCATTATGTTTGATTTTACCGTTCAAAAAGGTAAAACATTTTTAATAAAGAGTGATTTTTTTCTCCCGATTGCAGGTATACTGGTTCGGGCCTGTGATTGGAGGCATTGGAGGGGGTCTTGTCTACGACTGTGTGTTTGCCACCACTGCTTCCTTCGCCAGAGTTCGAGCCTGCGTTACTGCCGGAGAGAGGCATCGCCGAGGCTCGTCGAGAACACCAGGTGTGGAGACTGGTGCTGTACCGGAACAGATAGCTCTGCGCACGCATCACGGAAGTTCCTCCATGGAGGAGATCAACCTAGCGGAAGAGGGAAAAGTAGGGAAAGTGATAACGCCAGAAGGCAAGGAAATCGCTGATGTTTGATCTCCAGATCATGGAGCAACTTTCTTCTCAACATTTACCAAAATGAAGGAATTCAGAGATGGAGGAAAATAAAAAAGCATGAATTCAACATAATATATGTGCACAAACAAGACACGGTAATTCTTTTGGCATATGATAGATGAACTATTTGGTAAAGGTTATAGAATGTATACCATTGGAATACTTCCGATGTGGAATATTTTACTGAGAAAGAAACGAATATAATCAAATGGGTGTTATTTCTTATACATATGAATATTATATTCTTTGGTGTCTCATAGACTAACTGTGTTGTGAATACTCTTAAATCTATCGCGAGACGTGTATATTACATACTTATTGCCTAGATTGCGCATTTAACTTAACTGTAGGCCTATCCTTTACCTTCACGAACGATTATCAAAAAGAAAAAACAAAGTTTCATTTTGACTGTATGTGTTGTGCTTGTGATTAATGAATCTTGCTCTCCATCAGAAGTTTTGAAAAATATAAAACAATTAAACACAAATGAGACCCGTCGTGATGCTAAAAAATAGTGCAGTGCAAGAACACACTCAAGAGCTTTCTTTAAATAACTCCAACAGTCTCGGTGGCACCGTATAGTGTGTGTCTCGTATCGATAAGGTCAATTGATCTATTATTGGCCCACCAAATATGTATTTTAGTGTAGCTTTCTCTAACAAAGAAGCAAAATAACATGATATATCTCCGTGAACTAACCCTGGCATAGGCCTACATATTCTGTATGTCTATCGCTCCCAAAATTATTCACAAAACAGGCAGCCGATGAGTTATAATAGCATGGACGCAAAACATAACATCAACTATATGTGGAATATTATATATACATCACACACCAACAATCCATATATCTATTTCAGACACTATACCATATTGGACCATGTACAGTGGGGCATAGTAAAAGGGTCAATTCTTCATTTTCTCCCGCACATAGTGGAGATGAATTACCATATGGCAGTTTGTGTCCGCCAAACAGCAAGCCTCCCAACTGCCTAGAACAATCAGTGGGAAATGAGAGCCACTTAACTGCTGAAAGAAGCTCTTTTTTGTGGCCATTAGTGTGCAATCAGGGGTTGTGTTCACAGGGGCAGGCTTTGGCAATGACAAAAGGTAGCCTGGTGCATAAAGACTGGCACATATTGCGCAATCCTTGGATTGGCCCTAAGAAATAAAAGGATTTTATTTCACTATCCATGTGAACGCTCTATCGCCGGAGATTCAAAATAACACAGATATTTGAAGATTAGTAAACTTGGATCCTGTGTGCCTCAATGTTGAACTATCAAATACGAACCAAGGATTGTTCTTTGTATTTTAATCAGGCTAATAGATATAAAACCTCATTCGGCTGCCCGATGCATTGCCAAGATTTGAATCTGGGAAATCATTTTAAAATAATTATTAACGACCAACATTGAAATAGGACACTACATATAATGTGTTTACATACTACAAATCAGTATACCTGGTATACATTGTTAGATGGGATGATTTGTGATCCATGATTGTGTAGGTTCATGATTATGTTATCGGATGAAATGAACCAATGTGTGTATGTTTTGCACTTTTTGGCGACGAATAATCTAATTAGGCTGTTGAAGATTATTATTTTCTAGGCATTGGCTTTGATATTATAAAAATGAACGACGAACTAAAGGCATTACGTATTGATGAGACAATTTAGGATAACGGAAGCCAGATTTTTTTGTCCATATTTTTTAATAATGATTTACACATATTTGCTATGCCTAAGTTTAAACATTCGAGGGTGTGTGCAAGAATGTTTCGAAAAAGATTTATACCCAACATAAATAAGTGGATTGAATAGGGCGTATTATTTTGTACAGTCCTAATATTACATTTCAAAAGGTGCTTCATTTTGTATGTATGAATTCTTGAACAAATAACACTTCCCTGAAAGACATTGTTAAAAAACCTGATACTGTATTTTCATTGGGAATATATTGACACTCTTTATCCTGGGGATATACATGATTGTACGCACACACGTACCTGAATATATTAATCTTTTACCAGATAGTAATACAATTTGGAGGAAACACCTTATTGCTATATTAGGTGTTAAGGATAAGGAAGATGATATTTTTAGTTTTCGATACTGAGAATATGCCTTTAACCTTCAGCATTCTATACAATGTTATTTCTTAAACTAAAGATTTGCTATCCCTGGTGCTGTAGACACATAATAACCCATCCTTTTCATCATAGAGATTGTGTATTATGTATCATTTGTGCATCCATCCTGTAAGTTACCAAAGGATGGCCGTTTCCTGGACCATATCCAAGGTCTCTATATGCCATAGAAATTATTGATTGAATTGGGCAAGCTTTCAGTGGTGCCACATGCAACATTTGAGTCGTTCAGTCCTGATCCCCTCAACAATAGAAAGTGCACAAAATATAGCCATGTATTCGCATTAAAGTACCATCTTGGGCCAGATTCTATATGGTGTTCAAACCACCGATCACCTTTGCCTCTTATGTCGATGTTATTTATAACAATGGAATCGGCCTTTTTGTAATAAGTATGGTGTCTCACTTTGTTTCGATATTACTGACACCATATTTTTTGTCAATAAACTATAGAAAAAGCACACAATCCAGATCGGTCGTGTAGGGCGTAATAAGAATACTGAATAGATATTAAAACTTGTTACGATAGAGAAAGCCGCTTTTTGTATATATTGTATAAATAAGCATTACATTCAATTAATCAAAGATGTCCGCAAAATGCTAGTATGTAAGTGTAGTTCTCTCTGGTGGATAATATTCTGCATACAATGAGTTTTCAATTATGTACGAGGAAAGCGGTCTATATAATAATAGGTTTTTCTATTATCTCTTATGATATGTATATGTGGAATAATGATATCTTTGCATAGGATGTTGTCTGCTGCTATATAAATGTGGAATGGTATGAAAAGTAATACATGTGCAGAATTGGTTACGCGGGGCTTTTGATGTTATCTATCATACATGTAATGATACCAGCTAATGTTTATTGTATTGTATATTATTTCAAAAATCAGTATAAAATTAATAATGATAACAATTTACGCCGGAAAAGGGGACAACCCTCTTCTATGGTAGACATAGTTCTTCCAGGGGGTTCCTGGATACGTTTATGTGTTGCACTTAAATCTTGATCGATGCTGTCGTAAAGTTTTGCAAGGATAACGACTTGTCTTAAAAGTCTGGACTAAAGATAGTAAGAAAGGTGATGTACATATGGGTTCAGTGTAAAATTAATAAGACACAAAATGACAGGGATTTTACTTCTCTGTCATGGGTCTTCTTTCGCTAACTGATTTTGTTCAGATATGTTTGTAATCAAAACATGAGTCAATGTATGATTTGTTCTTTTTATAGTAAATTAGTAAAAGTTTGGCAGCTTAAACAGTTAAACGGTGTATTGTGTCGAGGGATGTATCGTTTATGACACACTAATATTCAACTTATGTATTGTCACAATTGTTTAAAACAACAGATGTACCGGGCACACACTCCATTCATCTTGTCGTATAGCACCTTACAGTAATTTTAAAGATTAAACTTGTTCGATTGACCGAACGGTGTTTGCACTAAATACTAAATGGACAGAAATAATTATGTTACGTGTCTGAAATCACGAAGTGTTGCATTTCCGTTGAATTCCTTCACTCTGAATGCAGAAGGAAACTTTTTCTTTTCCGAATGATTTATATTTTTGTATGTTGGTATTTTAATCTCTATTTAATAAATACCGGCAAGAAATATATCGCCGATTTATATGCGACGTCGTGCAAAATAAATAGCGTTGTTTTATGTACCACGGATTTAGGCCAACGGTTGGAAAGATTTTGCTGTGTGACAAATCACGACAGATTCGAAGAAGGATTACAAATCCTCTTGCAGCAGTTGAAGAAAATTGCGCTTTTAGAAAAGCTGCAAATATTTTCAGATATAGAACCCATTGTTACTTGCTAGTAGTATATCGAAGTCTATTCTTCAATGCCTTGTTTGAAAATGTAAATTTATTTCTGTACTATAAATGGGTGCTGCCGTTTTCTGTTAATGTTTAAATTTTGGCATGAAGCTCCAGGGTGAAATTTAATGTAATATTTCTGTAAGTTGTAATAAAAATTACATATTTATCCATCAAGTTGATTGTCTTCCTTCCCTTTATTTTCCAGTGGATTGTGGTTAGAAAAAGGCCATGCGATAATTTGCGCGTAGAAAAGTTACAATATTTTCGCTGCTGACGACCTCGGCGTTTGGAGGCACCTCTCATCATTTAAGTGATACAGATAATGAAGAAGGAAACTAGTCTCATGTATATTCTCTACTGTATACAATAGAGAACGTGGTTCAACCTAACGAAGCCATGAAATTTATACCCATAAAACAGATAAATGTCACACGGAATCTGTGATAGCTCAACATCAAATGGTTATTTTTTATCAGATATATATTCGAAATAGTCGTGGATGAATCCATGAATTCTGAGCATTTTTGAAGATAAAAAGTAAATCCTATATTAAGTGGGGTTCAGCCAAAAACCGAGGGGACAGGAGTGGGTGTTTATTTTTTGGTTTGAGTTTATTGGAGTCCGACGTTTCGGGCTAAGATTTGCTTTTCACCAAGTAAATCTTTTGTAAATGTAAAAGTCAGTTGCCATGACTGTGTAGTCACCTCATATCTGGAATACTCGTGAACTCTTTCAGTAGATGGTTATATTAAAAATATATTACTCTGAATCGAAGTATCGATCAGGAAAGCAAGCCATTAAAAGTGATTTCTGATATTCATGAGTCTTCTTTTATCACACTGACAGTCCACAAACGGGAAATAGGTAGTTTGTTTGAAGGAAAATTAAATTTTATTGTGCAGTATACTTACAACTTTTAATCGCCAATTATCGACTAAAAACATGGGTAAAATGTATCTCACCCACTTTACAGGCTTCTCAAAATAATTAAACAAACACATAGAAGTAGATTATACTTTTGTGTATATTTAGGCTATAATAATACCTCTGCATCCAAGGTGTCGGAATGGAATTTGGAGAGACCCATAACGTCTTCCAAATAAGAAGGCGTGTTGAAAACCTACATAAGAAACTTAACTGGAAAACGAAAAGCTTAAGTTTGATTACAGAGTTGTACCCTTCTATGATGATCCAATAAACGTCAAACGACAAACAGATAATTAATTTCATATACGCAACCCAAAAAAAAGTATGGACATTTTTGGAAAATCACATAAGTATGAGTGTTATGCTTATTATAGATAGAGATGATCACATCATTCTAATGCATCAGTAGGAATATATTTTCGTTCGATGAAAGCTGTAGTATAGATTCTTTAATTTCCTAATCGATAGTAGGAAATATGCATAGACGTTTACAATATGGCTACTCTCTCATATTTGGTCAATTACAGTGCATATATTATATATATAGAACTTTATACATTTCAGCATGATAAACTTTATTTGAACAGCAATGTCACTGTCATATCACAACTGCATGTCTTGTATATCCATTTTTCTTCCATGTCATACGCTTAATTATCTATTGTACAGTAGTGTAATACAGTAGTACCATTTTATCACCAGCCCTATATAGCTTTCCGTGGAATATGTAACATGTCACACATACGAAAATGTATACTATACATTAGAAAAATAATTACGAATGTTTGTTAAGTACCGAGATTATATTTGAGGAACGCACATTGTACCAGCAACTTTGGGGTGACGGTTTGGTCTACATCAGCACGATGGTCATGAATATGTCTACATCAGTTAGTGATAGTTACCAGGAGGAAGAGTAGGAAAGCTTCTACAGAAGGTGACACGATGGCAATAACTAAACAACACACAGCAATATCAAGCTATGAATCTTAGTCACATACTGCCGGCGATGAACTCCAGTTTCAGACAGAACGATGAATTCGGTGAAGGGTTACGGGGGAGGCAGAGGAGTAGGATAAGAGATTTTCTCTTTAGAAATAAACCATGAGATGAAGAGAAATTCATTATCTTGATGGACATTGACATTGTTTGAGTGCATTTGGATTAGGAGATGGCAGTATTGAATTGTGCGTGCAAATACATGGTTTCGCTAAACATACAACTCTTAATAGTAGCATATACATGTTTGTTTCTCCTAGAAAAGACTGCTAATCAGTTAGATTTACAGATCATTATTAGTACAAATTAAGGAAACTCCAAATATGGAACAATTAAAAAATAACAACGCATCGATTGAGGTAGCTCATGATCACTATGTTTGGTTTACAAGACCCTAAAGGAAACTTTCATATTCTATTGCACAGAAGATCAACAATCACACAGACTGTACGAAGTGGCCTTGTCACCTTACGATATATCAGAGCTGTCGTCATCACTGAGCTCCCAAACCTGGAGTCAAAAGAAACAAGATTTAGATTAGTTCGCATAGTGGACGAAGGTCAAACAAGGAGAAACTAAAAGAATGTTACATGGATCAGGCATCAATATTTATATGTAGTTGTTATTGTAGTAATGACGTTGATATCTGTGAAAAGAAATGTCTGCAGTATAATAGTTACAAGATAATTTCCCTCCACAATGAAGACCCGCAATAGATGAACATACATACAGAAGTTATGAAAATTAGGCTATACTATAGGACAAAATAATACCTCTGCATCCAAGGTGTCAGAATGGAATTTGGAGAGACCTGTGACATCTTCCAAGTAAGAAGGCGTGTTGAAAACCTCCAGAAGAAACTGGAAACCTTCCTCAATATATTTGTCTTCGACCTACAAGAAACGTATCTATAAGTACACACGTAAGACCAGCGTATATATTAAATTTTACAGAAAATTTAGTTTATTTCAGTCATGTTCCTAATAAAAAATGAGTTTATCAACAGAAATGTTGCGGATATTCAGATGTATTAATGGAATAAAATATGCGTTTCAAATGCAAAGCTTGATATGACAGACAGCTAAATATAATAAGTGCATGGTACATACCAACTGGGAACAAGCAGTGCATTGGCTAAATGCCCTGTTACCCGGGAGCATCTGGTGGTATTGAGACAGGAACCCACGAATCTGTAGAAGTAAATTACAGCTGATTAATCAATGTATGGACAGTAAGTGGTTATATAGTGGATAGGGCGTACTACTATTTGTTCTTTAGACATGTCCTTCCGCCAATATACGTTGCCATAGAGCATCTGTAGAGGAAACGATTAGATAAACATACAATGTAGTAATTGAGATTAAATAGAAGCGCATTATTAGGTCGAATCCGAAATAGTCGCAACTGAAAAATATCTTATACTTTCCCCATAGCCTTTCATGCTAAAGCATCACAATATTTCTGTTAATAAGGAAAACATCAATTCCTTATCATTATTTGACGATTTGTTACAAAGAATAATAAAGGATATAAATTGGCTATAAATGATTTTGAGATTAATCTAAAATCATAAGAATGGTTTCCAGACAACCATTTATATGTGTGTTTAGGTGTAATGAACATAAGCAGCATGGGGGTGGGGTGGGTTTTGATGTGATGTGTGTGTGATATTTTGGCACAATCAGCTTGCAGTTCAGCATTCGTTCATGCAGTAGGAATCGAAGATGCAATAAACCAAATGTGTGTGTGTGTGTGGTGTGTGTGTGTGTGTGTGTGTGTGTCTGGGGGAGCGGGAGGTACGGGGTTGGGGGTATCGTCTCAGGTAGACAACTTTGAAAATGCATTGAAAAAAAACCCAAAGTAAAATAATTTGTTTGCCAGTACCTGATGTGGCACAAGTCCCAGGGGTGAAACGGCATCTTTGGTCAAATGTTCGTCACGAGCACTTGTGTCTGCCGCAGCATAAGCTCTGTAGGATACATACACGTACATGTTACAATCTTTAAGCCACAAAACAATCACTGAATTCATAAACGAAGATGGACACCTTACTTGAATTGAATATCAGTAGCTTCACCACAAATAAATTGAGGGATAGTTTAACTAATCACTTCCAAATAAATTTTCGCTGAGGTTGGCTTCATAAAATGCTTATTTCAACTGAAGTAGCGGCTCTCTACTTTGATGGCGGTTTCATGAATAGTCCTTGCAACAGGTGGACAAAAGACGACTCACCCATCAGGATGTTGTAAAATCGAGATTAGTAGCTCAACAGCGAGAGCACTGGTGATCATTGACATGCCAGGCCGCGATACAGTGCACTGTTGGTCCAACGTTCTGTCTTTGGTGGACTGAAGGAAATGATAAGTACTGGTTGAAACATCTTTTCATCATCAAACCACAAATAAAGTGATGTACATGTATTTAATATCTTCGGATTGGAGACAGAGTAATAGGGATTTTAAAACTATGGGTGAAATAAATTTCACCCCAAATATAAATTTCACCCCAAAAATGGTTTTATAAATAAATGCATGTTCTCTTTAGGTTGGCAGAATAAGAGACCATGGAGATTGACCATGGAATAGCTTTATACCAACCTCCCTTAACACTGATATAAGTTAAGTGATGTTTATGTTTGAAGACAGTAAGTGTCCCTTACATTGCCTGGAGCCACGACGTCATTACAGAAGTAGCAGCCCAACTCATCCCCACCAATGGTGCCATCTAGAGGATTGACTGGAACTGGAACTGAAGCTGGGTCTTCTGTTTCCATAGGTTCGGACTTACGTTTGACCCCATGTCTCACAACAAGGAATGTATCAAAACCCAAGGCTGCGTTCATCACGATCTGGTAATAGAGATAAATGATTTAGAGCGAGAGTGTAGTGAATATGTACAATGTACCTGAATACTAATGTTGATGACAAAAACCAGAAGAATGTGTATTAAAAAGCACGCACATATGGAGTCCTTATTTTAATAACTATATGGTTTAACATTAAAGGCAAATATTTTATGATGACGACAAACAATTTTGATCAATTACGTAAAATTAATTTCGTAAAATGGGTTTATTTACATCAATTATAGAATGGTATATATGTATATGTGATAAAACATGAACACACAAGTGAAAAAAACCTTTCCACTATTATTTCATTAAATGCAAAAAAACACAGATATTTGGGGGGGGGGGGGTGTATTCTAACCTTTCCTTTTATTCTACCCAATAAAGAAGGTAGCCACCGGCTCTCTCGAGTGTCCATCAATAGGAAAACTACATCGTGTTCGTCTACGAGACTTTCCAATAATTCCACATCTTTCTGTGTCTGTTCTTTCATACTCTCTGTGGAATAATGAACATACGTTAGAGTAAACATTGATTTGTTTCAATTGACTTGGAATAGGGTTTATCAAGTAAATAATAGTTACAAACTCAAATAGAAAAATGGCAATTCCACTTACCGCTGATAGGATGTCCTGGCATGGGTATTGCAAGATTTATACCTCGGGAATTCTGAAAGTTATGCATTGCAAAGAGTGAAAACAAAGACATCTTTCTGTTCACATTAATATCACACTGATTAAGGAACAATACTGCAAGTTGTCTAATAGGAACAGATTTGCATGTACTATTCCACGCGGACTAAATATATTTGATCAAAACATCCGCAAGAGCTACCTCAATGCTACACGTTTAGACATAGATATGCCTTTAAACTGTTCTTATAGTTCAATATTAAAGCATATGCTTGTTATTTATTGATGGAACGTACGGTGACACACTACCATTTTTAATAGGCGATAATTTGAGCATCGATATGTGAATATACGTTTTTAATGTGATGATAAATTAGACACCCCAGATGTAAAATATCCAATTTCTCACCACTCCAGGGAATATTCGTTTAAGTGCATCAGCAGCAGCTATGGCCTTGTGCTTTCCCCCATCCAGCGAATCTTCGAATGTGAAGAGTGACTGGCGAACTGGGTTAGAATAAGACACGCAGCCATTGTCCACGAACGTAATGTTCCTCACACCCCAGGCCAGTAGGTTTCTGGCCACATTACAACCTAACGTGCCAGACCCTAACAAAAGGCACTTGGTGCCTGAAACCTTTTCTAAATCGAGGTCTGGAAGCAGCCGCCATCGCATAAGTTTGAGGTTGAGGTCCACTGCAGATTCGGCCAATCTGTGGATAAGGTAAGTTAGGAAAAAGCAATGATTCATAAAATTTGTTTAGAGCTGAAGTCATCTTCTTTCCATATATTCTTTCTCTAATACAAAGTAAAAAAGCATAGTGAACCTGGAGTCAAATGAAAGGGATATTTACCTGGAAGGATCCATGGAAGCACTAAGGTTAACCGTTCGATGACTCATTTTTTGTTTCTCATTCTTCTCCCATCCCACAACGCTGGGACATTCTGTTAGAGAGGAAAAGAAGGGTGACGCGAATATGATTTTAAATTGATACTATGCTTACCCTATATGACTAGATCATTACAATGTTTCATATACATATGTTGGGGAATGTTTTATTTCGAAGTAGTCACCATGTCAAGTCAATGAAATAGTGGTGCATCAGCCTCATTGATTAATTAAAATAAACTTGTCTCAATTTAAAAGATTCCTTTATGAATGAAAACTTGGGGTTTTAAGATGCCGAAAGTAAACTGACAGACAAACTTTTAAAACATACAATCCCCCAAGATAACTGAAATACATTGACCAGAATGCAGGGATGTACCATCATAATCATACAATAACTACCTGTCGTATCAGCTAATGACGGAAGACTGGCTTTAAGTACGATACTGTGCCCGACATCACGACGTCCCCCTTTGGTTCGATCCCTAAGACAAATGACATCTACGTCTCCATCGAATTTGGCGGACCTTTGAATTATATTAACAAACAACGAATTTATGACACCTAGAAATTCATTGTTTTTACCTTTAATTTTGCACTCGTAAATAATGTTCTTTCTTTCAATAAAATTTCTACAATGCCGTCTACAGAGTCAAGCTATAGGTTGTCAGTTGAATCAGAATCAATACCAGTGATAGGCAGCAAGGGTTAATAGAGCTCGCAGGGGCCACCCAGGGTGGATGTCCAATGTGCAGGGGTCCGCGACACACAAAACACACTGGAAAGGAATCAATACAGCTTTGAACACTTGGAAAATAACATTTAGAAAAATAAGATTCAATCAATTCCGGTACTAGATTTCTGTTTGCATTTTAGTTGAAAGAGTCAAATAGGAACCTCACATAAGTGGAGGCTGTTATATATAATGTATTTAATTTGTTTGAGAAACATGAGACACACCTTGCCATTCGCTAAAACATCGTCTATGTCTGCAAGAGCATAGGCTTTCAGGGATGCACCGGACTCACAGGCCAGAAAGTAAGGCACATGAGTAGGAAGAAGATCCTTAGAGTATGTGTCCACCAATTCTGCAATCTGTTCAAAAACCCAAAGAAAGGAGTCAGTAAAAATCTGCTTGCATCGGTATACAAATATATCCTCTTTGGGATTACATACTGTTCATACATTATTGTATATGACAAAGAGTTTATTGGTCATACGTTTCGGTATATACTATTGTACAGATGGGTTAAATTATTGTGAGTAATGCTGATTATCAGCAGAAAGTCCTGAATAAATTAATACATGGACCAAGAATCAGATCGTAAACCTTGATCTCAATGGGAAACCACTACGAAAACCATTTTATACTTTCAAAAATTTAATTAAAACACCCAACCTGTTCTGTCGAAAATCTCTTTTCAATAGAGACGGGCTCACATGCCAATGTGATGGTCTTGGGTGCACATAGAGCTGGGAAGGCAAACCAATAATAGTAGTTATATTTTTTGAGATCCTGAAATGAACCATAAAGTTGTAGCATCTAGAAAATACTGAAGTGAAAGTGCATGCAGAAGTACTTTCTTAAAACTTGATATCTATATGTCTGATGAAAACATTAAAAATATACACACATCTCCGAAAAGGAAAAATCATATAAACGATCCACCGGCTTAAACTATATGTATATATGCCACTTACTGCAAAAGTGAGCATGAAGAATCGAGATAATAATGCAGGTTCCTTGATGGCACGACCAGATGTGATATCATCCCAGAGCTAATAACGAAAGAACATAATTATTTGTCTAAACATCAATACATCATATTATGGATGAATCTCTTTAATTTGTTTGGTCCTGGGTATGACCATGATAAAGTGCCTTTCTGTCTCTTTTCTCTGTCTGTCTCGCCCTTCTTCTCTATCTCTATTTCCTGGGTATGATCATAAACTGCCTCCCACTCAGCTCTTCCGCCCCTGATATAACCATATTAAATGTGTTGATAAGGGCGTAAAGCAACCAATCTCACTCACTCTCTTTAATTTGTAATAACTCTACCTCATATACTTTAGAATAGTGCTAGTGGTGGTCTGAGAAACTAACCTCTTTACCAAGTGTGTCTAGGAATCCTTTCTTGTCAAAGTCTCTAAATTCATCCACAGTGTTAGTGTTTTTTATCAAGCCTTTACTAGTGAAGTGGCGCGGTGGTGTCTTTGCTTCCCTGAAAATTCATAGTATAGTTGTAAGTGTAACTGAGAGTCTTCTTCTTCTCGTATTCGCATACATTCATATGCTGTGTTTGGTCCATAAGACATTCTGGTTGAATGAGGCCAGGTCCTCGACTTAGCACTCCAGTCCTGCTTAAGCAGGGGACATTCCAGGATCGAGGTGCTTCATTGTCTGGGGTTCCATACCACATACACAGGTCACAGGCAGTGAAACAGGCTGACTGGACTTACATTATTGAGTTGCTCTAGATAACTTGCAAAAATATCATCAGAAACACATGTATTTGGACATTTGGCTTATAAATACTCACTCTTCAAACGCAGTATAGTCCACAGTTAGCCGACATGGAAGGCCATGTGCATCTCCTATAAAGAATTTAAAAACCCTCATATATAACATTAGCCGTCACTTATATTTAAGATTACATTTATTCAAATCTTAATATTACAGTCGCATGACGTAAGGGATGATAATACTGTGTAAACTGGAGATATCTCATCAAAACGTACAATACATAAAAAAAAGAGTGGACGTAATTTGTTTTAACATTTACCGTTAAAGAAGAATCCATTGATGGGTTTTATCTTGTCATCAAGTCCATAGACATCGAGTTTGAGCTGTGAGAGTTTGTGCCAAAATCCATTATCTAAAGTACTGCTGAACGGCGCGAATTTTAACTGGCCTGCCATGTTGATCTGGAAATGCAAGATAAAATTATGACGCGATGTCATTCAATTGAAGCAAGAATTCATTATTATACTTATTTGTTATTGTCATTAGGTGTGTGATAACATATACCGTATATAGGGCTAATCATACGAACTGCAATCACTGTAATGTAAATCATTTCCTCGAATACGCTCGAGCTAATCTGTTTTAGTTTCTTATATATATGATATTAAACGATCCGATTTAAATTGTCAATTTAAAGTGTCATAGCTTTGATGTCATAGCTTTGATTTATTTCTCATTTGTATGACCAGAAACAATGGCAGAATTAAGTTGGAGTTTCTCCCGCTTGATATTATTAATTATTTATTGTGATGATTTTTTTAATAAGAAACTGTGGTGCAGCTCATGTTGTCTGTTCGTTTGAATGTGCGCGATCTTAAATGTATGTACATTACAGTTGGATCTTTCTCTAAGACTAAGTCTAAGGTTGGACAAGAGGATGTTATAGGCCTTTTTTAGGTTTAGGCTATAGGCCTTTTTAATTTTAGGACATGAACATAGGCCTATATATCCTTTTTGATTTGATATATTAAATTATCCGCCTAATACAAATTAATAGCTCCCGTTTGAGCGCCGAAGCCGCGAAGGTAGCATCGTCCCAGTCTAACTGTCAACTTTTCAACTAATTGGACATGTCATTCTTTCAGGCCTGAAACTTGAAAGTGAAAGGGCTTCATCATTACATGTCATAAGGCCGCTAGCTTAGCCTTAGGCCCTAGCCCCTGTGCAAGCCCTTCTTAGCTTTACTCAAAACCCCTCCAAGTTGGATTGAAGACACATATCTATGAGTGATGCCAATAGCTTTATAGTATTATCATTGTATCAATGGGCTTACCTGATATGGCCTCTAGTAGTTTAGTAGTTCGGAAATATTCATCAAGAGTGACTTGTCAGGCACCTCTTCCCACAGTTTACGACACCGCCTGACTCCGAGAACCTACTTCCCGCAAAATAAAGTCACGCGCAAGGCAGAGCACTTGCACTGCAGGACCCATGGTGCGTAATAAACGGGTCTTCGATTGGTTTAAACAACTTGCGTCTGCGCAATGAGTGTGTTTTTGTCATAAGGTGCCTGAACATCAGGCGCCTTGAAAGTACCCCATCATCGCCTTGTGATTGGCTAAGAAGAATAACACTTTGAGCGATGGCGGCGTACTCAGCCATGTTTAAAGTTCTGTTCGATGCAAAGTCTTGACTGTAGACACGGTGGCTTCGTAAAGAGGTTATTTCTGCCCAAGACCGAAAGAAGGCTAAATGCATAAGCATGTGGGGTGTAAATGCATTCCCCTACTCCGCGCTTGGTCTTGCTTTCTTGCTATGTCTGATGTTGAAGTACGCGGATCCTACGTCAGCTTTCTATCCCGACTCTGATTTAGGTCCTGAAGATGAACGGTTCAGAAAAGGAAAAGAAAAATATGAGGCCATCCGGGCCGAGGCCAAGATACCGAGGTACAGTAAATGTTGGACGGATGCACTACGAGCGCTTGAAATTGGTTGCAAAACTCTTACGGATGAAACTCAACACCGGCTTGCTTTGTCGTTTGCAAATTGTTTCCTTCACAGAAGTGGCAGGGAAATTTATCCATGTGAATCCACTCAGGATATCGGTGAATGCACAGGGACAATGAAGGCTGAGGCCTATAATACCTACACAGAATTCTTTACCCATACGCAGAATATCTGTTTTTTCCTGCAGGCCCAAATTTGGCAGGAGCAAACACAAAAGACAGTGCATCGTTTGTCTGAAAGTTCTGAGTTCGTCGCACAGCAAATTGAAGATTCTGGTCATATACAAAAAGAAATCATGAAAAAACAAAATGATTCTCTCACGAATCAAGAACAATTGTTGAGGAAGGGAAATGAGTTAAAGACAACCTTGGAGGATTCCACTGTCGATGTACAAAAGATGCTGAAAGGTAAACTTTAAATATCTAAATTCCACTGTCGATGTACAAAGTGAAAGATGCTGAAAGGTATAAAGTGAAAGATGCTGAAACTTGAAAGGTAAACTTTAAAATATCTAAATTCCACCGTCGATGTACGTCATAGATGCTGAAAGGTAAACTTTAAAATATTTAAATCACAAAAGACAGCATCGTTATTCTGAAAGTTCCGAGCTTGTCGCACAGCAAATTGAAGATGCTGGTCATGTACAAAAAGAAATCATGAACAAAAAGAGATTCTCTCACGAATCAAGAGCAATTGACTTTTGTTGATGAAGGGAAATGAGTTGGAAGATCACTGGTCTAATTTTAGAATTCCTAGCTAGTATTACTCATGCATGAGTCCACTAGCCCGCAAGGCTCTAGCTCTTATATAATAGACCTACTTATTATTTGAAGTTATTAGGCCTACAAATGACTCATGGATATTTCTTTAATCTCTTCTGTCATTATTGTCATTAATGACATTGTACATTTTTTTCCAGAATTTAAGATGGCAACCGAAGAGCAGAAGATGAGCATTATGGAGGTCTTTGACAAGATCCAGTCTCTTCAGTCACTGGTCTTGGGAGAGTTCACTGGATTTTACTCCATGATTTTCTACACTACTTCCCTCATCGTTAGCTACCTCATCACCTCCACCCCTAGAACTAATGGTGCTCGTGTGTGGCTATTTTTAGTCATGACACTCAATGTTGTGTGTGAGCGCCTTTTGGTTACGTATGGAGCTAATGACTTCATCGATGACCAGGGACAACAAATTGATTCCGCGGTATTGATATTTTTTTTTCAATACGCCCATTAAAGCAGCAGTCCCCGCTAATTCCAATATGATAAGAAAATGAATTTGTATATTATTGTTCATATTAGAAAAAGGGAAGATGTTTTTTCCTCATAGCATACTAAATGTTACTTCAACACTGCTGTTGGCCATAACTTTATATATTTTAGTGTGTAGGCTATACCACACTTGTATTATGCTCATAGCATATGCATATGATGTATGTAGTTCATTAGATTATTCGCATTTCATCATTTTATTAAAACTTTTTATATAAACTGAAAACCGTTAACTAAAATCATGTGGTGTTGTCGCCTCCAACCTAAAATGAAACATGTACCTTTCTCGTTTACTTCAGGCCATTATATACCGACGCCTCCAACTTTGCCGCAAGTGCTTCTGTGTGCTTGGTGTTGTTATCCTTGTTTTAAAAGCACTTTTTTACTTGGATATTAACAAAGCCAACAACGAGCTACTACAGACCATCACTGAGCAAAACCACCAAATTAAACATCTACTTCAATCAAGTAAGCTTTTTTAAATTGAAGCTGAGGGGTTGTTCTCACACCGTATGAATATCAACTAAGTAAGCTAGTAGGATCAACAAAAACCTTGTTATTAAAGGCTTTGGGACTCAGTCTCAAAGTTTTCCTTTTTCTCGATTGGGAGTAAACTAAAGGCTTATATAGATATCTAAGTCATCTAGGATTAGAAGCTAAGATCCATTGTAACGCAGTAATTCATTATCAGTTCAACTGCTGCATAGTATTAATTATGTATGAAACTAATTTTGCTAAAATGGATCGCACAGGGTTAGTGTTGGGTGCTTGTAACCCTATTCATACCTAAACTGCCAAAAGAAATAATTGCTATTCTTTCTTTGTTAAGAAGGTTCAACGTCATCCTTACACGGGCTTCTAGGTGCTGGAGACCCCGCGGATGGAATTATGTTGAGGGTGCCAGAGAAATACGGAGATGAAATAGACTCTCCCATTGAAGGTTAATTTTTACTTTCTTTGTTTGGTTCATGTCACATGAAGTTGGCGTGAATGTATTTGATGTTGGTCCGTCATTCATCATCGGTTTGTCAAGATATGAATAATACGAATATCTGCTAGCAACAAACAAAGCTGTATCGCTTGGTTTTCTCGAGTAGTTCAGTTTACCCGTGTTGGCACCAAGTGTAACTGCAAAGAGACACTTGTGCTAAACTAGCCATCTCTATCTGGAACATTTAATAAGATATGTAATGTAGAGTTAAGCACAGTTTTTGTGCCCCGTTGCCGTTGATTGGCATATTTACTCCCGCAACCCTATGTGTTGCTCTTAAAAAATCTAAATTTTAATTAAACTTCCTACGGTGAGTCTCTAAAAAATATAAAATATATGGACTGTCTGAAACACTCAGAGGTGGTTCATTTCTTATTCGATAAGTCTATTACGCTATTAACACTTGAGGTCATATAATCTCTGGAAGACTGAATCACTTCTATTTATAGCACCTTCGTAATGGAGCCAATTCACTCCTCCGACCCGCGTCCGAATGCCTTAATCTTATGTTTGGTCATTGCTTGGGAACAATTATTTATTTATTATCAACCATTGATCAATGATTTACGTCTATAATGTAGAAACGTATAACTTTTTTTGATCAATTGTTATTGTTTCCCGGTCTGCGTATTATATAGAATAGATGCATAATCATCTAGCCATTTCAGGATGGTTAGCCAAATATTATCGATTCTCAAATTGTTACTGCAATTTTGACGATTTTTCAATAAAATGCTTCAGGGGACAAGTTTTTTTTATTTTCTTGCGATTTCTCTGGTGTACATCTCGCTGGAAATCATTGCATACGTTCTCCCATGGTCGCGGTAGTTTTAGCTTCCTTGCCTCTGATGTATTTTACGTTTCTGACAACATTGATTGTGCTAATTCAACTATTCAGTCATGATTATCAACATGAACAATAGAGTTTCATATTCTAAGTAACATTCTATCAAAATCTCATCTCATTTTTTTAACCAAGGGAGCTTCTGGAGGAATTTTAAAAGTATCTTTCTGGTTAAAAAATAGTATTGCTTTCCAGATACCGGACTACCTCCCCTCCCACCTCAGTATCCATATCCCAGATCTATACTCTGGAGGCCCAAGGCCTACCACCTCAAAATCTCCGCCCCTCCCATGACAATATTCTGGGTAGAGGGACTCATCCCAGGGGTAAATCACGTGACTCACTAGGTTGTAACAATAACTCCAATCTACACCTAAAAAACCTCTAAACAAAATCCCTCCTCAGGGGGATTACCAATCCTTCGTGCCTGATGAGACCTTATAGTCGAAACCACTAGCCTGAACATAACCGACAGAAGGACCCCGACCATTGCAAGACCCACTCCAGGGCCTGCATAGGGGCCAATCAGCTCCCTACAGAGCACCCCACCCATTGGATCCCTATAAGACCAATGGGTTTTTTTACCTGTCACCCACGCCATCTTGTTAATGCCTTAAAAACCCTGTAGAAGCTAGAATTACAGTCTAATCACACCGTAATCCCTGCCTAATATTAATACAATTAACACTTTGGCCCTTCACAACAAATCCAAAGGCAACTGTAAGCTGTTCTTGAATATAACTACATTTTATTCATAATATCAACAACAAACAGCTACAGGTCACCATGCAGACCAACGCCTTGGTAATGTCACTAGGAATTAACCAATAGATTTCGTTGTGACATGATGTTCAGTTGCGTCATCGTATGTGACGTCACGCCAAGGAGCGTTTTGACTCATACAGTGGTAGCACCGAGAGCGAGCACCTCGTTCCGTTTTGCTTTACTTCTGTGAGCCGCTGACGCAATAACATCCCCTCACTTTTATTGCAGGTTACGAGACAGGGTCAGAGTCAGATTCGGATGAGAGTGTAGATTCTGCAGCGACTGACCACACATATAAGGTGAGTTTAAGAGAATATAGTTGACTATTGTACCTTTACCATTGTTGGCTCTAACAATACCTAAATTGCGCTGTTTTGTTTGGGAACGGAGCTAGTATGAATTCTATTCCAGTTTATAAGCAACTCTTTTGAATTTATGAAATCCATTTTCTATTTCCCAGCCTAAGGACTATGACAATATAAGCAACTGCAGCGCGTTTAGTCACATGAGCAAAGCTTCAACTTTGGATGCGGGAGGCCTGCTAGAAGAGCTGGGAGACATCAGGGAGACAACACCAGTTTATACTCTTATGTTGGATAACTCTGATATTCTTAGTAAGTATCTTAAAATGTCCTGACAAAATAAGCCCGGAGAGTGGCACTATCAATGTCATTTGATTATAACATGATTACAAGTTCGTGTCTGATGTGATGTAGTTGGAACTAAAATGTTCCTCTAGTGGTGAGATTTGATGCGAAATTGAAATTGTTCTTGTTTCTCGCAGGTGGTGCTACAACTAGTACGCCGAGACGGAGAGGGCGACCTCCAGGCAGTAAAAACAAAACCAGAGAGGTAAATGCATACCGTAATTAAGTTATTCATATCTGCCTGTTTTAACCCTGTCGCGCAACTAACCGTGCTGTGACCGCTTCAGGTCGTAACCGTCTGTCTGTACTAAGCTAGACCATATGTACATCTTCCCCTGTTATTGATCCGTAGTTTTATTCAGTATTAGATCCAATGATATTAGCCTCAACTTAAGGTTTTATTTGTTTATCAATTGTGTGTTATCATGCGCCCTCCTAACAACTATTCTGTACATAGTTGATATGATTACCTCACATGTATCTGAAAAGAGGATTAATTCTAATGTGGTCGGTAAAAATAAATAAATAGACATAAAGGTAGTGCAGGAATTCAGTCCTGATCTTTAATTAGTGTCTACCATCTTTATTCCAGGCCGTACAATCACTACCGCGATATCAGTTACGAAATAGAAGTGCCACGCCGCTACGGGATACCTCGCTGACCCCCCAAGAATCCCCTGAAGACTTCGGTCGTATGGTCAAACACTTAGCCGAGGTATCCAAAAGGAACTCGCATAAAACTAAACACACACTGAGTAGGCTAAGGCACACAGAGAGAGACCGAATGTTCTCAGATGATGATTAATGAAAAACAGACCAATGTCTGCTTGTCTGCCATGAAAGTACATGTGATATCTTTATTGATGCGTCTTTTTATACACCGATTATTAATTATTTGTGTGTCGATGTGATCGTCTCGCTCCTGACTTAACATAATTTACTTTACACGAGCTTCTGCTGTTATTTTCTAGTTAAATGCAAGCTGGTATTTACTGTGAATATTAGATGAAAGTATAGAATTAGGTACCGTTTACAGAAGTTGCATGGATTTGGATTAATTGTACAGTGAGATAGATGTGGTGTTGGTTTCATAGTGGATATTTTTTCGATTAATTGTGAGAAAGATGAGTTAACATGAACTGTAGGCAGTAGTTAGTCGAACAAACTGATATCTGAATATATATTTTTTTAATATCTGATTATACTTGTCATTAAGTCATTCACTAATGCGTCCGACGATAACTTGGTTATCTATTTAAATTGTCCGACACGAACACCTCCCTGTGGTTGGTTGTATAGACTGTTGTTTACCTTATTGATCAACGTTTCAGTCGGATTGACCCTTCAGTGTACAACTATTTATTTGTTGAATTGTTGGGCTCCTTGATTGATCCAAAATTATTTTTTCTTCTGAATTAAATTATTCCAATACTTGTACATTACTCCATGGATGTCATTCAACTTTCTAATGACATGTCTCAAACTTCTGAACTTGAGTTAGGAGTATGAAACCGGTTGCAGTTATTAATATCGTGGGGTTTTTGTGCCTTTTACATTTGATTTAAAAAAATTGAAATTTATTTTATACTGCCATTGTTTTCATTTTGAAGCGCTAGAGTGATGTGGAATGTCAAAAATGATTTATTTCTCTATCATAAGAGACTTGTCTTCCATGCCTTTAAGTTCAGATAAGGGGAATGTATTCTTATATTGGTTTATATCGAATGACTTTAAGGCGATGCATCCTTTTGACTACAAGGTTGTGTGCCAAATTCTTATTACACTCGAAATTATGTAGCTCTTGTAATATTTTTAAGGAGATGAACATATATTTTACTGTACATTTTGTAATAAAGTTTCTTGTAATATACTACTGATGTGTTGGGTAATTTGTTTACTATTTCATGGTTCCCGCGGGTCATTAAATTCAGGTTTACCTTTTTAATGATCATTAAAAGTCATTAAATTTCCAATCTCTTCATTAAAAATCATTAAAAACTTAAGACAACCCAGCACCTAGCTTGCTGAATCAAAGCAGGGATGCAAGTTCTCACATTGTCTGAATTCAGATTTGGAAAAAAGATAAATGTCCCCCAAATTACTGTATGTACCAACAACTTTTCAAATTCCTATTAATCAGAATTATCGTTGGTAGCTATCTTTTTCTGAGGAAAGATTGTGTTTAAAATAAATATGAAACACATTAAAAACGATTACAATATTCCTTTATTTTGTAAGTTATTAAAAATCATGTAAACTAGTCATTAAATTCGATGTGCTCTGGGCCAGGGAAACCATGTATTTGAACATCCGAAAAATATCATTCATGGAATTATTACTGCTCCTTTACTCTGGAGTGGGTCCAATATATTTGTTGGCCTTCAAACGATATCAAATCAAGCTAGAAAAGCACCACGAATTTAGAAAACAAAAACACGCTAGTCAATCTGAATCCTGATGCTAGGTTGCTCAGCTTCTGCTGGTCACTACATGTAGATGATCCCATTCTCGTAAGGCAGTCTAATATCGTACATAAAACAATTTATTAAATGAATAATGATCATTTTACAGAATGGAAAATAATCGGATGTGAAAAGTTTTTCTTCTAGACTAGTGATTCATTTGATAAAGGGAGGTACGCCTTGATTCATTTTGACCTAGAAATAAGTAGTGGGAAAGTTTCTCAGTATTAAGAAACAATATTCTGAATGATGCAAATATATTGGAATTAGGAAGCATAAATGGAACCCACAGACGGTGTGGCAATATTTTATGGGACATAAAACATAAGTCGATATTTCAACAATCAAATTTATTGCATCACAATGTTGAACTAAAATCGTACATTCTTATAACCACAAGAAGATGCTCATATTTCAGTAAGTAGTCAACAAAAATTCCCAATTGTCTGGACTAGAAAGCAACCGACAACAATCGGTTACTTTAGGGATTGGAATTCCTCATACAAAATTAAAAAACCAAAGTAGTAGCCGACAAGGAATATGAAGCAACTCTTACTAATCCATATGGAATGTATGAAATTCATCTGGATATGGTTGTGGGCTGCAGTCCTCCGTATGAGAGATAGAAAGACGCAACCATTCACCATGGACGATATTAAACAAATTATTCAAAAACGCCATATCAAAAGCTCGTACAAAATAAATTAAGACAATACAATGTTCGGGTGGAGAGGACATTTGAATATGTTATATTCCCTGGTATGCTTAGTACAAACGGCCCATTGTATCAGTTAAATGACACACCATTGGTTTATGTGTGTATACACACCAACGAGGTGCATATCACATTACAACCGTATTCATGTATAGTTCTTAACTGGACACGGGTGGAGGTGAGGGGAGGGAGGACCAGCTAGGACCACTCCTTTAGGTAATGAGGCCCGCCATCCTGATACATACTGTTATACATGAACGCCATTACAGTGTTCTGGATGATCGCCATTAGGCCTGTAATGTCATTCATGATGATAAGACAAGGGGAGCTGTCCCCCAAATCTGAGTTCCTCCATCCTATCCCAGCTGTTGTTTTCATGAGGAGGTGACAGATTTCGAGAGGTTTAATGGAATTCCGTCTTCCACCCTTCCCAATCAAAGAAATGTCCCCGCAACGCGGGTATCATGTTACCAACTATAACGGCCCCCGTGAACACACACCTTCAACAATGGGCATTAACCTAAACCCCACCTATCGCTAAGGCGAGTTTTTTTTATCATCTAAATAAGTGTAAGTCTTTGTAGTCCAATAATATCTTGGTGATAACTTTTATCTGGGCGTTGAATTGGCTGGTTTCTATACAGAAAAGAATATGCTAATCAAATTAAATGCAGATTAACAATAATTGATGAGGAATAATGTAAGAACACCAACTGTAACCATCTGCAAGGGACAAGAGAAAATGTACATCGCGGAAAATATACTCAGTTGTAAGGAATGTCATGGTTAAAGCAGGGAAGTATTCTCTGCTTTGGTGAAGAGATTTTCCACATAGCTATGCTAGATAGCCGAAACAAATATTAAGAATGTGACAATATACAATATAACGTATCTTTAGGGCAAAAATCCCAATCGGATAGAACTTCATGGTCTTCATCATGTTTAACCAAGGAGGTATATTTGTAAATCTACCTCACTGATTTAAGAGACCTACCCTGGAAATGAAAATTCAGACTTTGATTTTTGATACACAACATAGAAATCCAACATTAACAGGAACCACAACAACAAAGCAACACTTCCAAAAAACCGTTAAAATAAATCGAGTATGCAGTAGCACGAGCCTCATCGTAGAGTTTGGGCGTGGAAAGATAAGAATGGAATGGACAGAAACCTTTTCATAAGGCCATTCTTCTATGTACATCAGTATTCAAAATATCTAATAATAATTAGTCATATATAATATCGTCATTTTAGTTGAAATATATATATATATCAGATCGTAGGATAAGAATCCTTTTTTAAAATTACATCACTAACGATCCCTAGTTGTTCTTGAGAATACCTGGCAGACCGACAAGGAGGTCTGGTGAAACTTCTCTTAACTGTACTTCAATTTACCTAGATTTTGGGACTTCTTTATTACGGGACAACTTGCCAGAACCCCAGTCAAAGGGGTGGAATCTGAGGAATGACACCGGTAATCAAATGCATCTCATACATTAGTTATAGTTCACACGAACAAAGCCATTTTATGTATAGGAGCCCAAGTAATATCTGAAACCACTGGTTGTGACACTATTATCATTTTGTCGGTAAGACTCCATTATGTCTTGGGTTTGATTCACTATTCGGCCAATATGCCTCATTTTGGGGAATAATTCCCTAGCGCAAAGTACTATCTGAATGATTTCAATTCAAGTCACTTTTTCATCATTCAACTCTCAGGCGAATAACACTGAACACACATGACTACTACTTTGTTTTTAAAACACAAAACAAGACAACAATTTAATCTCGTGACATCCTATAACTCATAAAAATCGGCTTCTCTAGTAAATCTGCAAGCTCTTGTGCATTTCTTTTAAAACATCCTTGATTTTACCCACATTTGTGAACCGATATCCCCATCACTCAAATGTAATAAACACTCTAGGATTCACATACGATTCCGGTGATTTCACTTGTGTATATATACAAGCGTGCACAGAGCAATTACAAAACAAATCCATGAATGCCATTCACTCATACAAAACAAACATTTTTCTCATGATAATCATACATGTTTACTTTACTAGTCATCACATACAAAATCTCCAACTATTTTCACTTAGGCAATAAACACGAGACCCGTGGCACACAAGACGAAACCTGTTTGATCCAAACCCACAATAGATAGGTACTTGACAGGGGAATGTTGCTATTTAATCAAGACAATTATAATATGTACGTATGAATGATCAAACGACAGCAGCAGCTCTCTCCTGTGGACTATTTTAGAGTACACTACGTATAAGGCATGTTTGACAAGCACCCTTCGTCACTTCTGAACGAATACAATGTTTTGTCTTCAAAAACTCAACCCTATTTGGCAGATCTTAGGCGTTTAAGAAACGGTTCTTTTCCCCATTTAGCCATGTTTTTAGTAGTCAATATCCGTAAATTCAAAGATATGACAGTTGATTTTATGTCCGTTTCCATGAGTCTATATTTAAACACTTTCAACCTACTTGAAATTTCGAACACTAGAAACAAATTATATATAAAGCTATGGCTGCCATAGAAGAGGGCTGTTTTCTTTTCCAGTCTAAATTGTCATCGTTAACCATTTTTGTACTGATTCCGGAAATAAACAATATACAATACAATACATCACAACTACATTGGCGGGTTTTTTTAATGATTGATCGGAATTCAATCTACTAGACCATATAGTGATTTCAACCATAGCCTAACTTTTGAAAAAAAAAATATATTAGTATACTCAATACATCGCCAAATAGAGAAGAGCTTTTCCGTCTCGTGAGTCGTTACAATCACAGGAGTTGGTTATGCTTACCAAATCTGACCAAACACGAACCCCTCAAATTACAATGCACTTACATAACAAACAATATGCAATCCAAGCACCATGACAATAGTCGTAAGGAATGACGAATGTGTAGATATTAACCGATAGTGTCTTCCCCCAGGGCTATCTAGATGTATGATCTTTACCATTCCGACACCTTAAGGGACATTTATTCTAGGATGTACCCATTACCGTGACTTAGATCATGTTACCTTAGTTTAAGAAAGCGTTTGTGTCAAGTCATTTATATGAGGTAGAGAGTGACCATTAGAGGCAACCGAAAGTCAGTGAAAGATCATAATCATTCTCTCGGTTGATGTAAACAGCAAATAAATATATGCAAGCATATAAGTAAAAATGCAATCCTAATATAGGGTTTATGATTAAAAGGCTTTGTTCTGCCTTTAAACCAGAAATGAACGATAGTGAAATTCATCTTAAGACTTGTAGCCGTACATAGGTAAGGGCAGTGGATTTCTTTGATTAATGCGCTCACCACTAAGATGTAAGTTACGTAACTGACGGGACTACCAAATATATTTGGCATGGGATAGAACAAAGCAAGCACTGAAAGATACATTGAACAAATATAAAGAGCAGGGCCTTCCACAAGTCCCAATTTTGATCTTCGACATCTATATGTTCTCTTATTAAATTGACTTGTTCAACTCATAAACACATATTTGCTGTTTAAACAGGAATCAATGAGTAAGGAAATTATGAAATTCCATATTATTGTCAATATGAATGTTAATAATAAGCCAATTATGAATAAACAACTCACACATTTTTGCGAAGCTGCATATGATATTGACGGATACAATTATTCCTCTAGGAATGTTTCACTCCTTTCAAGCAAATAATCAGGCAAGTAGTTTGATTTCATAAAGGCAAGTAATTAAACATTTCCCCATTCTCTATTAGAATCCCTGTTCCGGCGTTGATCTTTAAAACTTTGAGCAGACGTTCATCTATTGATTCAGGCTTTGGATATCAGTTCATTCCTCTTTTTGAAGGGCAATTTCGCAAAAGGCCAACCTTGGATTTTCACCATTTCGAGTTCAAATATTTATCTGGTTTCACCATAATATCTCCTGATTCCAGTCAGTAAAGTCCTTTACAAATACCATTAATTAGAACGTGGTATGTAGTCATCCCGTTAAGGGATGTGTTTCTCTTCCTCTTTTAAAGACTGGGTGTACAAAGATCTACGTAAGTAGGTTGTCCTTGTTGGTCAGCTGGATACTCTCAAAAGGATTGTCAGCGTCCTGCAAATAATAATGACACAGACATGAGTAACAATTCTACCGACAACCTTACTGTCAAGCAAAGAAATCGAAATTGATAAAATATGTGAGAACGGGGTAGGCGTTGTGCCCGCGTTGTGCAGAGAGGAAAAATCAGATTAGTACACTTGAATAATTTACGGGTGAGACGGCCAGTCACTTAATAATTTACAAGGAATTATTGCCTATGTACACGGTACAGTCTATTTTCTTGGCAAAGCTACAAATCGGTCAAAATAATAAAAAGGAAACAAACGGACAATAATGCTATGATTTCTAGCAATATCATATTATAAATAAGAAATGGTTCTTATAATTGTATATAGAGGCTTAGTACCTTGGCATTAGCAACCTAGTCCAAGAGGGCATGGGGAGAGGGAATAAAGATAAAAGAATAGTTATCATATTATCATAACTTTTAATATTAGTATCTACTTCTGCGTAATGATTAGCTGACACATAATTCAATCTCAGCTCTTACGGAGGAAATTCAGTATACCGTCTATTTTACAACGATCACGGAAAATTAGTCATGATTAACTGAGCCTACTAAGTTACTTCACTCCACAATCTGAGCACATTATTACGCAATTCATATCTAGGCACCATCCCTCAAAGACTTCTAAACACTTCTTAATAACAAGACAATTGTTCAATACATATATGTTTGCTGTCTACAAATATTAAATCAAAACAGGAGAATGGTGAATCATCTGAATTTCAAAGCAATAGATTCCTTATCCTAGAAAGGGACACGATGCCAAGTAATGGTGACCATTCAAAAAGTAATAGAAACTCGTAAAGACACAGTCCCATTTCTCTACACAAAACAGTCACAATATTAAGTAAACTACATGTATACATATGAGGGGAAATCTCACACCACTCTCAAACTGCAAATAATATTTGAAAAATGTCCCAAGGCAACACAGAAACTAAAACTAAAAACTGAATATTATTTGCTCCAAGGAGGCAATGGCCATTCAGAGGGAGTAATATCTTAGGCATAATTAATAGCAATAAGCATAAAAGCTACAGAATAACAAAGTGCTTACACATCTATGCCAATGTTGTAAGGAGGGGTTTTGTTTGGTCACTACTTAATAAACACGCTTGTTTCGTTACTCATGTCAAAATCGTCAATCTCATCCTAAAACATAATACACATGAGCAAAATAAATATGATTAGCTGCTTTGTCGTCTACACATAGATCTGCTTTAATGTGTACATATGAAGAACAGTCACAGCCTTAAAACACCAGACTTTGTCATAAATGATATTAGAATATGTACAGGTATTTCCCACATGATTTTAATGAGTCAGAGTGCATATGTACACTGATGAATAAATTTAAAGGGGGCAAGCAAGAAAACGGGGTGTGCACTATCAGCTATATGGAAAAAGGTTGAACACAGAGCACAACATTAAACATAGAAAATATGTACTTTGATAGAAATATGTTTCATACACATTTATTGGTATAGTCACTTCTATGAAAAAAAATATCTAGGCTATATTAAGTTAAAAAGAACAATGTTAATATTAGTGTAGTAGTTTCATAAAATTATACATAAAAACAGGATTAAGTAGGAAATTCAAACATGACAATACCTTTTTAGCCATAAATTTGATCTTCTTGAATAATTGTTTTCCTTTGCTTTCTTTAAAAGCTACAGCATCATAATGTTCATCGTCTTCCTCCTCATCAAGTCCACAAGAGTCCGCCCCAGGGAGCTCTCCCTCTCGACCTTCCTTAGCTTCTTGTAACTTGCAGTATTTGTACTCGAGCCTGTTTAGGACAAAGGATGCACACACATATATCAATGCATTTTTAATCTATCACTATGGCTTAACATCTTGTAAATAAATGTCCTGGTTTTATTAAAACCAGGAAAATGTAGTTTATATTCCAATCAACTAATGGAAATACTTGTGTTCTGCTTCCTTGAAATTAATTTTGACACAATTTGTGATTCAAGTCAGGATGCCCATGATTCATAGAATTAAAACTACAAAAATATAATTGAATTTATGTTTCCATACTCTATACAAAGCTTAACTAAAGTGACTTACTTGCGGTTCCGTTTCCAGCAATAGAGCAGCAAGATAATAAGCATGACGCCTATACCAACACAAATGCAGATAACGATCTCCAACTAGAACAAAAATATAGATCATACATGTAATGCAGTTGAACGAAATTGATACCAGAGAAGACCCTAAACCCTCCTCTCAAATGGAGGAACTCCAACAGGTCAATCATTGTTAAAACAGACATTGCTTTTAGCAATATATTTTACATACCTAAACTCAACAGATCTAAATAAATGGGTCTTTCTTCAGACGTGGACTTACCCAGAATGGCAGGATCGAACAGGGTCGTTCTGTAACTAATTTAATTTCTCCTAATTCAATACAGTGTCTGTAAAAGAGAAGCAGTAAATGTAGTCAGGTTACTAATGTGAAAATGCAGAGCAAAGACGCCAGAAAAGAAACCATTTAAAGGCAAATAACCCCTTCACCCCCACTGGCAACAATTGTTGCCAGCCCCACGTGGGCAAATCTTGCCCCTTTTTGCCCATTTGGGCAAATTTGACCAAACTTGACATAGTCATAGAAATTTGGGGTAACTATGTATTATGAAGTATTTTGTATCACTATAACGCATACATCATGGAAATTAATTCTCTAGTATTTATTTCCATGGCAACTCAAGGGGGATAGAATGGTAACCATGGAAACAATGTAACAATTTAGGGCTCATTTTTGTCACTTTTCCTGTTTGTATTTAGCTATTTTGAGGAATTTGTCTTCACAAAAACATTAGATTTGAAGGTCTTTGATGCCTTGATATTTCTAAAGAAAAAATATAGCTCTACTAGAAAAACCGTTTCCATGGAAACAGATTTTGACAAAATACATTAATTTTCACACAAAATTATTTGTAAATTGAAATGAATAATTTCCATTAAAACATTCACCCAAATTTGCTGAAACTCTCAATTTTTGCCAGGCATATCAAAATTAGTGGTACGAATCCATTTTTCTCTGGGTCTGTCAATGGTAACCATGGAAACGACTTAGGATATATACCCTAGGCTAATTTCTCCCAGAAAAATAATGATTTTTCAGAAATCTCCTGATATAGGCAAGTGTGGTATCAGAAGAAAGGTCTCGAAAAGGAGAATTCAGAAATATAATTCATTTTCAAATTGGGGTAGTTCTGTTACCATGGCGACCAAAAATAGAAAATTTCTTTAATTTTCTAATTCACGTGTTTTCATTTGGTTGCTATGGTAACAGACTCATAAAATGTTGTAAAAACTAACTTAATTTAATAGGGGAATCATTTAGATTGACTTGAGCAACAGAAACAATAGAAAAATCCTCATTAAGTAGGAAAATCGTTAAATTGAATACAGGGGTGTCTATTTTCATACCTTCTCCATAATGGTATTCTGGTAAACCCTATAGAGGTAGGTATTATTGAATGATGTTTCCAAGGTAACCTTTAGGATTCCCCTGATGTGTTTGGTATCAAAATGTTCCTAGTGATTTAACCAATCTAGACCCAACAATATCTAAATCACATATTAAAGAATATTTGAATGAAACTAAAAATTAACTAATTATCTTAATAAAACAATGCGTTGCCATGGTAACCGATTTTTAGTACATAATCATTTCAAATACGGGATCTCTATGGAAAGTGCTTCAAGGTGATATATATATCTTATGGTGAAGGAAAGTGTTAAATTATATCTTTTATTCAGATATATGCATATTAATTGTAGGAAATTTACCCCCAAATTCCCCTGGGGAGGCTGGGGTTGAAGGGGTTAATCCCATTTGATTCAGATTGCCGCTGTAGATCAGCACAAATACCAAATCCTAAATATATTCTAGAAAAAGCCATGAATTCATGAAAAACTCAGGAAATATAAATGTGCCTTCATTTTCTTTAGTACTCAGAAGAAAGGAAAGAAAAACCGAGAAAAATATCTTGGGTCGCTTTAGCTGGGAATGCAGCTTTAATACAAATGAACAAAGCAGCGGACATACTTGGGAGGTATGTAATGAATACTCTGTACTCCTCGGGTACATTCTCCTTTCACTATTTCATAGTCCTCGCGTTTGCAGCTGGGACAGCCTGCCCTGCTCAGCCAGAGGAAGTGGAAGTTACAGCCATCGCATGTACCATCTGGACAGCGGGGAGGCAGCTGTATCTCTCCCCTGCCTTTCTGCATTGTGTCACAGCGTAACGTGATGATGGTAGAGCGGCCAGAGCGGCAAGCAGAGGTGGGACTGGAAGGTGAAAATATTGCCTTCTTAATATAAGACACGTGACGCATTCGACTCCAATAGCAAATCAATCATTACATAGGAAGTTGTTTTCCCTAGCAGAAGATTAACTAAAATCAAAATGAGTGTAGCCTTCTGTAAGGTCGAGCAAAAGCACTCACAGTTCCGAGATGTACGTGAAGTGGACGTCCAATTCGGATCCTGAAAGAAATTAAATTCTCATTATAAACATCTTGGTAATAAGGACAGAAGTTGAAACTATTATTCATATTGGATAAAAGGCAATACATAATTAAAATCCAAGTAAAATCTGAGAAATACGAAATATTAAAAAAGGGATAATTACCCTCAGTAGAGAAACCATTGTCCTTCATTCTTTTTGCCATGTTTAAGCTGCTGCCGTCCGTAGTTATGTTAACCAACACATCTCCCAGGCTGGGGGGGGGGGGGGGGGGGTTAAAAAACAACACAGAAGCTGGTAAATCATTCATATTCTATAAGTTTCGCCACCTTTTCATACGCAAACACTAAACAAACTTGACATGAGAAATAGTAATATAACCAAAACGTCTCGTATTCATAATTCCATTTTTGATATTTGCAATATGGAGCACAATTCTAGGAACCCTTAATAAGTTATTTAACGAGGCACACAATACAACAACCCCAGACCACAGCTATACTAGGATCAGACCAACTTACCTCACTGGTTGTGCAGCCATGGAGCCTGGTTGCTCGCCAGGGCGAGGAGGAATAAGTGTTACTCGACAGATCACTGAGGTCACCACCTCAGATGATATCTCCTGCAAAACGATGAGAACACAATGTATACATGATCCAGGGATCTGTTCAAAAATACGAATAACGACAATCTCAGGGATAAAATGGCTCCATTCATTCCTACTTGAATAAAAATAATCAGGTCAAAAAGACGATATGTTGAACCAAATGGCGTAGATAAAAATCTAGAAGAACCCCACGAAACACAGGCCATCTCTCTCCCTTTTGCATCCAGATTTTAGAATACCGTTATTGGAAAGATGAAAAGCAACAGGTTTCAATTTTCACCCATCACCAAATGAATAAATCTAAGTGAATTAAAATGCAAGAACATTCTTTCACCTGAGAACGAAGTACGATCGAAAAATGAAATATTTCCAGAAGATCTATGAAGTAATGATCCAAATTAACCCAATTAATTATTATTAGAAAAAGTGATTAAACACTGAAGACATACTTCAATTTCGCTACTTATCCTAGGGTTAGGTTGAGCAATATCCTAAATATGTATGAACATGCTCTTGTAGTGATACAACTTACTAAATAAATTTCATAACCCCAGCTACTTAAATACCATAACTAATCTTCTTATAATAATACTCTATTATTTATTACGAGGCAAACACCTCCTGCTTTCCCGATCTAAAGGGACCCTTGTATCAATCTACCCTGCAGTGTGAAGCTTCTAATATTTTACAGGCTGCGAACCAACATTTAAGTGATTGAGCATTAGGAGGAATGGGCGTCTTAAACCATACATAGAATAATTGGAAGAGTTGCAACCATTATTGTTATCACTAATTCAATTATCAATTGAATAACTGCGACTAAAACTCGCTACTAGGGGTTTATATATACATTTCGGCCTTATCTCCCAGTCTTACGATCCTAATTAGTACTATTACCTGATTGTTAGTATCACTTTCATCGTCCTGAGGATTATTGTATTATTTGATTTTTCATCAGGATATCGAATTCTCAAGATTGACAAGGAGATAGAATATCTACACAGAATTTACGAAGAGAAGTGATAAGACTCATCAATGGCTGGAAGGAGTTATATAGTTTTGTTGTTTGATAACCTTAGTGTGGTATTGCCAACGTGAAACCTTTTAGTATATATGTATATTAATAAACACAACATATTACAAATATTAGAGAAATCTATGTATAGAATGTCAAGGTCTTATCTCCAGATACATAATGACTTAGCATACCTGTACAGCGGTGCTATTATCAGTCTGCAACGTTTTAAATAACATATGATTGAGATTAAAGGGAATTTAACTCTGCTTATTTTGTTTTGGAGTAGACATAACTGTAATCATGTGTTATAAATTTAATTTTCATATTTGAAATTTATTACGAGTAGTACGGTAAATATTTATCCTAGATGTAATCATTATCAACGTATTTTTGCTTCTCGAAATGAGAATAATCACACTGTGAAATTTTCGGGAATAAATTCTTTTTAAAGAAACAACTCAGTAACAAATCTAATCAACTATATAATGTTAAGGAAAGACAAATTTAAAAAGAAGAAATCGGGTCCAATGACATTCAAGTAACTGAATAATCAATCAACAAATGCCAAGCAATTAATCACTCTCGTGGATACTTACATCGAAATAAGTGATGTTGTCCTGACATCTGGTCAGTGGGAAGCGATCATTGTTACCGAAGAGGGAGATGTTAAAGAAGTGGAAATACTGCGTGCCACTCGCTGTGAAGAGAGGCGTCCCAGTGGTGGACATAAGCCTAGAATGGAAAGAGGCGAGGGAATGACACACACACATGCAACAAACGCTAGATCTGTCCCTAGATGCACGCCCAGAAAACACGAAGTTTTAGTGAGGGAAAAGCTTCCTTCCAGAAACAATAATCCTGCGGGTAATTTGACATTTTTATTGGGAAATGAGCCAAAGTTTTGTTTTTAATTTAATTTCTGTAGCACATCTATAGTTTGCAATAACATTTATTATCACGAATCGGTGTAAGAGGAAAAATAAAGTTTGTCTCGAAGACGTCTTTTGAGTTTATGCGCATCGAGGAACAGATTAATGCGAATCAAACTATGGGGGCAAATGGATGTTAGTGTTAGTTGTCATGGGATGGGTTACTGCATTATTTAACAAGTATATTTGGTTCATTTTTCTAACGACAGGGGGCATCAGTAAACCCAGTCATGCACCGCATTCGTTAGTTCCAACGTATAATAACATGTTATTATAAAGGTACTCGTAATCATTCAGGGTAAAATGGAAAGAGTAAGAAATACAACAAGTTTGCAATGCTGGTTTTTTCGGGTATAAACATGACATTTCATTTTCCGTATTTCTATATTTACAATTAACTTACCCGGTCAGAGAGGTGAAGTCGTAGTGCTTGCCGTCAGGGCTTGTGTAATGACCGTCAGACACACACTTAATATTGTTCTTTGCTGTGAGTCCGGGTCCACACGACTTACAGGAATCTATACCCCAGGGGTTGTTGCCATGCACCACAGTGTGCTGGGGGCAGGAACTACACTTTGTGGTGTTGGGGTCGATGTAGGAACCAACGGGGCAAGGTATGCAACTTGAAAAATAAACGTCAGAGAAAATTATAAAAACAAATTCAATCATCACCTATTGATAGATGGCAAGACGCTAGTAATGTTTAAGAAACAGCTTACTTCCCTTTATATCTATTACACGGGATCGAAACCACATTCCATATTCATAGAACATACAACACAGCGTCACATAGTAAATAATATAGTGGAAAGGGGTTTATCAAATGAGACTAAAGGGCCTAGCCCACCAAGCCGATTCTATTGCGATTCTCACATGATTTAGTGGAAAAGAATCCTCTGCGGCGCAAAATAGCATGATAATCGGCTTAGTGGACTAGGCCTTTAATGCGGAGTTAAACAGATTTTTTCTATTTCAATTTTTAAAAAGGTAAAACTTACCCCTCTCTGTTGGCGCCTTGGGGACAGAGGCGGCACCTGGACGCTCCACCATCTATTATATTTGTTACATTGATGGAGTAGATTTTAGCGACGTCTGTATCTAATTGATACCTGTAACAGAAACATGACATTTAGTGCAACACTCACGGGACGATAAATGGTATCTCGAACGTATTTGATACAAGAGCAAAGAGAAAGAAAAAAGGCATTCGATCCGATGAGCGAAAAGAAAGAAAGATAGGAAATAGAAGACCCACATTCTTAAAGACATATATTGTAATTTTATTTCCATAATTATTAATATACATTGTTTTTATGGAAAAGGGTACATTTATTCTGTCACATAACAGATCTTCCAGGGCGATATCAATATCTACGACCTGGATATACTGATAATGTAGTAATGATTTTTTCTTTATATGCGAGGCTTTTGCATGATTAGGATAAAGGCCCTAGTCCACTAAGCCGGTTCTCATGTGATTTTGTGCCACAGAGGACTTTTTTGAATAAAGTCTCTGTAAATCGCATGAGAATCGGCTTAGTGAACAAGGCCCTTAAGAACGGTAAAACGAGGATATTCCGAATAGAAAAATTTTGCCAACGGTAACAAAGAAAAATAGAAAATGGAACACAAAACATACCTTCTCCCGGCACCCGCTCCAGTTACTGAATCCACATCCTGTTTCTGATAAGCCCATGTGAATATCACTGACTCTGTAGACGTTAGGGCGTACCTGCAAAACATAGACATAGTTTTGCAAATTACACAGAGATTCACTCAGATCAACGCAACTTACATTATAGAATGTTCTGGTCTCTCAGTGAAGATATTTTTATAGACCACACGTTTAATTAAGTCAGTTAAAACTTATAGGTTGTTTCCATGCGTTGCCATTAAACTACAATATATATAAAAAAAATCTATATTAAGTTACACAAAAATAATCTTACTTTATTAAACATTGTTTAATCTAAATAAACCCAGTTCAAAACATATTTCATATAATTCAATTTATATTAATTCATATTTTCCAATATTTGTCTCATCTTAATATTACTTTCACATCCATCTAAACAATGTGAGACATCTTTCTATAATGACTGTCTACATTTACATCCAAAGGTTTACTAAATGATATTGCTGGAACTGTTAATCATATTCTAACAAGGTTATCCCTGCGTATTGCCATAACGTGACGAGAAAGAGCAAAACGAGTCAAGTACGCACGTGTATTTTTGTTTCTGTTGTTTTCCAGTCCAATCCTCTATTACTGTAGTTCCGGAGCTGGGGGTTTGCTACAGGGGAAGGGAGAAACAGACAGCCTTGTTATAAGTCACCCCAATATGTAAACCCTGTAGGCCTTCAGCGGCATGCCATAAAAGTAAAATATAATATTTATATCTAAAATCAGTTTTGCCCTTGTATTCTAGCAAGATATCTTTTCGCTCTGTGCTAGAAACAAAATGTCCTTCTTTTAATTATCACATTGGTCATTGAAGTGTTGCAATTAGTAGCCTAAATACAATTTGTCTTGTCTGTTCGAAAAGATCTCTTATTAAATGCAAGACTTACCATCATAAAGAAGAAGGTGCAGTCACCAGTGCAATCCAACTCAAAGACAAAGGAGATGTTACCCACTGGGTTAGACTTGTCTCTGTGTGGATCATCGCGTCCTGCAAAGCCCCCGATCTAAAGATTATAAAAGAATATAGAACATATATAGAGTTTACTTCAGTCATTTAGTAAATGTTTTATTGAGTAATTACGAATAAAGGGGTAATAGTCCCACTGAAAAGTTAACCCTGAACTTAAGTCCACGGGTGTCACTGTAAAGGAATCGACTTGCCTAGATGCATTGTGTGTGTTTTTATTGATATACTTATAAGCGAAAGAAACCAATGATATTGGTAATCATTGAACAATAATGTGTCAGCTTGAAGACATTCCCTTCCCATTTTGATGGCCCGTGTTTCCTTTTCTACAAAGGTATATTGCAGTTATTAGTATGTAATGTAATGTATGTGCATGTATATAGTTCAAAGTCTGGTTAGTGACACAAAAAAGGCACACATTTACGAAAAGGATTTGAAAATAATTTAAAAATGACCTCGTCATGAAATTCAACACTTCCCCCTTAGCTCGAGCAACCAGAGATAATAACTCTACAACATGTTCGCCAACGGCGCTTTTGGATTTTGTATTGATATACATGTATACTTTATTTTTAGTCTGTGCATTGGCCACACATTCTTACTCATTATTTTTGCGGGGATGTTGAAATAATTTCTTTTTTATTTTATGGGAGAACCGATTTTGAAAAGTGTTTTCGGTCGAAGGTTGACCTAAGTCTTGAAAATGAGTGTCATAAGGTTTCCTTACAAAACTAAATACAATGCACAATCAGCTTGCAGTTCAGCATTGTTTCATGCAGTAGGAATCAAAGAGCTTACCGTAAGGGACATCACTAAATAGGCATCGTCAGCATTGCCTTTGCGACTGTAAATGTAGTCAAGCCCGTTCCTCCAACCCTCCTTAGCCGAACAACCACGATCTACAAAATAAATGTTTCGACATCATAGAAAACCGTAGTAGGAATGACGCAGACACAATTTATGTGAATATACATTTCCCATAAACAATAATGTTCAACAAATGTCAGTATTCTCATTATTATGTGGGATATATATACTACATGTAAAATGTTTGCAAAAAATGTATAAAGAGAGGCAAAGAAATTTTAAGGCCTTCAGTGCCCGAAGTAGTAGGTTAATTATTCGTAAACCATAAACCAAGGGTATACCCATGTTAAATTCTTCTCATGCCGACATACTATTATTGTGTCTAGACTCGTGGTCATAGACTTAAATTGGCTAGAAAATACCGATGCGACATTATAGAATTAAAAGTGATTACGATAGTCTGTCCAAAGTTTAAGTTGTTCAGAATTTCAATATACCTATTTCATATTTCATTTTGTGAGATCGGTGCATGAATTTGCATAGATTTATTTAATTCTATAACATGACATTGGTGATGATGCGTTAGTGAAAGCAACCCAGCATAGACGTGTGCAATAGATCCATGAGACACACCTAATATGAATATTACTATGATAATAACAAATTATTCCTCAAAAGTGTGGGGAGAGAGTGCTGCTTCATAAATAAATTAGTTAGCGCAAGTCTTACTCTAGCGACAGGGCTGGGTCGTGCTAGACCCACCAGTTGAGTTGAGACAGGTTCGATTGACTAAAGTGGGTGGGATTGTTATGCTGCTATGCTCCTTCTATCGTACACCAATGAATACATTAGTTCAGGGTCTCCGCGCATTTCGTCAGAAGAAATTCGAGGCTTTTCCAAATCCGGTTCAGTAATTTGTTTAGAACTCTAATGACGGAACCAGGGTGTTGTAGTTATTTTGTACATAGGCCAATGATGTATTTAACAAGTTCTATATTCAGATCTTATATCAATCACTGGCTTTTAACTTTTACTTTGCGAGTCACTCAGTGTATAATGTGAGAGAGGTGGGCCAGGGGAAAGTGAATCTTATAGGGAAGAGAATCTTCGAAAATTCAAGGCCATTCAATAGATTCATACAGGATTCCAGGCCCATGTTTTGATTTTCCAGGCCCTTCGACCAAAATGCCCATTTTCCAGGCTTTGAATCTATTTTTCTAAATTCAAATTGTTTCCAGGACCCGCGGAGACACTGTGGTTTGAATTTCAAGTATCCCATTACACTTTCGATATCAGCTTAGGTTCTAGAGTGGACACTCAACGTTTACTTGATTGCTGCAAACAGTTAATGGAGGAGGTTTGGAATATTACTTTCACAAGTGCCAACCGTTTCCCTCTATAATAGTATCCACTAGATTGACTGCCCAGTCCAGTCGATACAAGGGCAATACAGGAAGAAACAACCCCAATCACTGTTAGAACCAGATTAAAAGAAGTGACTGGGATGTCTTTATTCCCAGCCGGGAACTTCACTGTAAAACTACTACAGGATAAATGACCAACATATCGTACCTGCTAATACGTAGGCTGCGCCAAACCGAAGAATTATTAACGCTGCCCCAATCAAGAATGTTTTTATTCCCAAAACCGAAAAGGACAGAAAATCTTTGAAATATACCACAACTAAAACATGGAATGAATTACGTACCCACCCACCCACACTCAATATAAGAAACATGGAAGACCCGTCTAAGTTCAGTAACTAAGACTTTGAAAGAATTAACATTGTAAAGATGAAAGGTTATGAAAAATTAAGTAAACTGTGTGACACTGATGCATGTAGGCATATACACCAATGACACATTAATGATGATTCACTCACCCAATGATCCGGGTGGGCCTATGTAGTAACATCAGGCTTAATTAATCAATCATCAACTCATCTCATTACTATGTGCCATCGGTACATTATTCATCTCCAAATGGGTAAAATATTTTATATCACAAGTTTGGGTGTTATCATATAGAAATGAGTGGCATCTGCCTATTTAATATGTGTAGACGTATCAACACATATGTTGATACGCCCAATACCGAAGGGACTTGTTTGATTGGTCGCGTAAATCAAATTGCACTAATTAATGACGCTCAATGATTTATGACGCAACGTTGTTTTGCCGAGTCGGAGGGTTGCGAGAAAGGTAAATAATGATCAATCATTTTTGGGGGATCGATACATATTCAAAATGGGGGACTTGTGATATAAAAACAAAAAACAAACTCGTTGTCTTTTGTCTAAGGAACGTATGGTAAATATATAACGTAGAGGATCTAATCTTATAATACATCAAATGCGATATTTATACAAAATTTGAGTAAATGTTGGAACACGTAGACTAATTTAAACTCAACAAACATGTAGGTGTAGTATGAGGTGTCAGCGATTAAATCAGACGAAGTTTGGTACGCAGTTTTCTGCAGCGTGTACATAATAATGCCTGATACAACGATTTAAACAATGTATCAAGTCATAACAGATACTAGAGAGACACATACAGCAAGACACAAGTCTCGCAGGCTCGTGTAATATGTATGCTTGAGAACTGATGAAGGTATAAAATATGTGCACTTTTTGAAAATGATGCAAGGTGTCAATATGATTTTCAAAAATATTGTGTTGGTAAATAAAGTCTTACCAAAAGCTAATGTATTACCAGTCGATGGATGGTCAGTACCGGTATATGTTATTTTTTCACCTAGATTTCCCAAATATTAGATTTATGCAACAATTCCACAGTGTAATATTAAATGGTTTCGCAAGATCGAAGAAGGCACAGATGATTTCTAGGATAGTGCCCTAGCACTATATTTTCCCTGATAAGTTAAATCAGCAAAGGTCTATTAGCAAGAGTCAAGTTTTTCCCCAGACAGGGATGGAATCATATATATTCGATTTAAGTGAAATATATTGTTTTGAAAGAAGATCTTAGAACTCTTACCGGCTAATGAGAGACAGGCTGAGGAGATGTTGTCGTTGTCAGGCAGATTATTCCACCACTTGTAGACGAGTTCCCGCACGGGGGCGGTAGAGGCCTCGCACTTAGAGCACGGCTTCAGACCGTCAGAGTATTCGCCCGACTTACAGAAGCGACATGTGCCGTTAGAGAATTCCATGCCTGGGTTGCAGGGCGGGCACCGCTCCTTGAGCCCTGAGGGGGGAAGTTTCACTGCCGTTGCTCCATCGAGACACACTTTGGGCTGGATCCATTTGTACATTCTCTGCGTCTGTAGGTTATAATGGTCAGGGATGAATAAATGATACCGAAATGTGTGACAATGCTTAAGACGGCTGCCTCTAGTTCTAGTCTCATGGATGGCACCCAACTTTGATAGTTTTTCTTTTATATTCTAGGGAAACGCTACTAAAGTAATTGGAAGCTTACTGCATTGCATTATGAAGGTGTTATTCCTCGCCATACTGAACAAGGCTGGGTGTTAAAAATTGACATAATGTATAGATGGCAAAATCATGCAAATAAATCATGCGACCTATCAGTGGGTCTTACCATGTTCTGGGAATCACATGCACTGTTGTACTCAAAGTAATCTTTCTGGGTACAAGGTGGGCGATCAATACATTTTGAGGAACCACTTCCTGGAAAATCAATGAAACGCAGGTATTAATGTCTCAATTACATCACTGCCGATTAATAGCTGAGTTAAGCTGTGATAATACAAATATGGGATAACTGTCGGCAGCAATAATGATGACATGATCACAGTAATATTAAGTGAATATAAGATCCCTAATTTGGTTTTAACTGCAATTAATTAATAGAAAATCATCTGATTTATAATTGAATAAAGTGATCTTGCCAACGTCACCTGCTCCCTAGTGTAATGTGTGATTTAAAAATGACAGCCAGATTCTTCTCAAATCTATTTGATACAAAATTATTGAAACAAATATGAACAAAGGTCCTAAACGCCAGGACCCAACCGCTTGCATACACGCCCACGGGTGGTCTCCACTGGCTGCGGTCATTTATGCGGTAAGCCTTGCGATGGTGCTGTGTTAGTGAGAATTGACGAGGACCTGTCTACATGGCCAGCGAACCATGTAGGCCGAACATCGTCATTGATCACCACCTAGAGAACCAGCACAAACCATCGCAAGGCTTATCGCAGAGCTTACCGCAGCCAGTGGAGGCCACCTTTTACCCCAACCCGTGCCCAAACGCAGGATGAAACCTGAAGTCAGAGTTATTAAGCCCCAGGCCACAATTGGTCTCCAGGACATCGCAATCAACACGAGCTTAGGGATAATTGAATTGCCAATTTGTGGGGCTTATGGTAATGCACCCGCCTCTTTTACCGTACACAGGTAGGACTTTATACAAACGTGAATATCGTTATTTTTCTTAAAAGGAAATTGCAGCAAAATATTGTGAAATTGAATGAGCATTCGATTACTAGTTAAAGTAAATTACAGAGAAGTTATTTTCACGGCATATATATAATATATTATATATATGAACAAATTTACTTTTACTAGTCACTTTAATTGGGTACCTGTATGCAGATAAGTTTTAATCAAATACATAGCTAGTGCCATCAATAGGTACAGGGATTTACATTGGTTTAAATTGAAAAGGTTTTACACTGGGATTGGCCATTTTCGTAGATCAACGTTAGTACAAGTTTTCAATGATATCAAGAACTGGCAGTTCGTTAGTATAGGGAGTGTGAGGATCAAGCTACCTGAGTACTTTAGGCCCGGGCAGGGCTGACACTGCTGAGCCCCTCGGTCAGAGAAGAAATTGGCAGGACAAGGGCTGCACACCGCCGCCCCATCCTTATCATTGCTGTACGAGCCGCTCTTACACTTGGTGCACTCGGAAGTATACGCCACACCCGAGATCTCGATTTTCATGATCCGGGTGGGCTTCTTGATAGTCGCCTCATCGCTGCTCACCCCCATAGTCTTCCAGTGCAGCAGGTTTTGCCCAGAACTGAGGCTCACTGAGATGGTTTTCCACTTGCCGTCTTCAGTCACTGAGGGCCAGCGACTCGAGGAGTCCTTGTCCGTCACCGTCTGGCACTCGTTGTTCTGGACGAGGAACTGGAAGATGGCATCTTCGTCTGTGTGCTGGTAGGTGAACGTGACATCTCCTGGCTGGACCAGGTTCACGGAGTAGGACAGACTGGCCGAACATCCACCGGCCAGGGAGGCGATGTAACTGCCTTTTGGTACCCAACCGGCTCTGTACACAGAGAGTAAAATAAGTTGGTTGCTTGATTGATTGAGCGATTTATTCAATGGTTAAACAACAAAATGTTAATTGCATTCCAAATCGGTTGGACGAAGATAATCAATTTCACCGTCAATTTTAGTAGTTCATGTCTCAGATGACATCTTTCAATAGAATTCACTACGTAGGAACATACACGATGAGAGCACATAGGATAATATTGAAAAACCAAGAGCGATGCGGAATATAGAAATATAAGTTATGAATAGCAATAGAATTCCAGAAAATGTTGAATCTGCTAGTGGGAAACATATTAGGTCAGGTTCGAAGAAACAAAAGTGTGGAGCATATTCTCTCATTTTCGAAGGATATTGAAAAATAAAAGGAGAGTCATATACCACTCGGATTCTAACAAAAAAATGTATGAAGTGGCAGCACAAAACCGTTTGTCTACGACTACTTATAAATAATGATTCCAACTGAGATTAACCTCGGGTTTAGACCATAAAAATGAGACCTATGAATAAATAATACCCCTGGCCACAGTCTACTTAGTTGTGTCTACTTACTGCGAAGACTGCCTAGGGAGAGGTAAGATCTAATTGTTCAATTACATAATATTCAATTCGGATGAACAGCCACTGCACTGCGTCTCAGAGTAAGAGGCTTTCAAATAGTCCCTGGATTTATCGGCGTAGTAGTACAGTTGGTTTGATATAGCAACCCCATGTAAATATAATGAATGTCCTTGGATTTATGGACAATTCTGCCAACGAGAGATAGTAACCGATGGGGGAAGGGGATAAACACGAAGGTGATAAATGGATTTAAGAGGGAAAAATGCTAAGACAATTTTCACAACTACATTTTACATTGAAGGGAACTATAGCTTAATTGAAAACGGACAAGTTCGTTTTACAATTCTCTCTAGTTTTGTCTATCCATGTATTAATACAACGTTTCTATGACCAACAGAGTCGCAAATATGAATGTCCAAATGATAAAATGGGGTATAAAAGGCTAGACATGATTTCTGATAAATTTTAATTGTTTTCAACGCATACGCATAATATGGGGATATAAGGCCTCAACATTATCTATCAGATTACTTCATGCATAGCAAGAACAAGGCAGTGAACACTTGCATTTACTCGAGAGAAATTATGATAATCGACTTAACCCAAACTATCCATCTCAGATACACCTAACAACACAGGCCAGACCCCCCCCCCCCCCCCCCCCCCCCCCCCACTTGTCTTAACGTTACGTGCCCATCATTGGATTCACTTTAAATTATTACCGTCGTAGGTAATTCCCTTAACTTACTCGGTGCAATTGGTGTCGAATTTGATCTTGGAGCCAGCCAGAGCTCGCAGATAAAACTTGGTGCCGGCGAAGCTCTCAGAGTGTACAGCAAATCCTGTGGGGAGGGTGTCCCAGTCGTCGAACCTGAGGCCGCCACCCAGGGAGTAGGTGCCAGGGGGGCACGGGCGGCACGCCTGGTCACCCTCGATGTCCAAGTACTGACCAGCTTTACAGGTAAATGCTGGAAAATAAAATATTTATAAATAGAACCGGGTGGAATATATTCACTGGAGCTATATAGGACATCTGGGGTCGGGAGCATGCATGAGATATAATAGGTATAGCCAATTGAGCCAAGCTATGCAAAGCTCGTGGTAATAGTTATCCAGCTAATGATTAATTAGATGATTAATGAAGCGAAATAATCAAGTCATATCCTGATCATCTAAAATCATAATTGAGACAGTATATCGAATTGATAAATGGGAAACAAGATTATTCCTTTTCCGAATACACGAATAGAAAGATGGGATTGGCTTCGAAGTAATAGAGAAGGAATATGAACTGACAGACGATTTATCCGATCACATTTATAAACCATACATACTTAAAGTAGTATTTCAAATTTTTATTTTCCTGACATTAGCCAATCTATAAGAAAATGCGAAATATTGGTATCAGAGATTATCATCATTGTTGTGGAGAGGGAGTATTCTAACTGGGAAATAAACTTATCGAATTAATTAACGTAGTCTCACTGATCACTGATCTACATAATCCTAATTATAAACAGTAATTGATATATGTCTAAGGCACAGAAATAGGAAGCAGCACACAAGTAGACATGGGCATAGTCTTGCGAGTGTAACCCCCTCCTGCCTCCTATTAATGCCAGACGTAGTCTAGCTTAGAATTCCACGTCTCCCTGCTTCAATCTGGAGGGCACAAGTACCAACACATCATGATGAAATTATTATGTATTATTGCATTAGTTATTTTCATCGTCACGACAAGTATGGAAATATGGAAAATGGTCAAACAACCAGTTTCTTACTTGCCCTTCCCACCTACAGTGATAAATAGCATCCCTAGGATCAGTCTGTGTATAAAATATCCACCCAAATTCGTGACATGAATAATATACACATTGCTTTTCGACAATAAAATCCATTCGCGGTATTGAAAAATCCAAAAACTAAGGCCTATATTTTGCGACTGTTAGAAGTTATGTCCACTCATATAATAATAAGACAAATGGAGCGTCCGTGTGTAGGCGTACACATATTTATCAGAACTTAGCACCAGCCTCTTCTACCCACCGAGCCAGAGAGTAACAAGTATGACAGGAACATTGAATGGTGGAATATAGGAATTAACTATCTTCGATAATCGAATGGCTTAACAAACAGAAATATTCCTATTCAAAGATATATTCGTGTCTTCAAGTATTTTACGCGACTATGCTGAATGCATAGAAGCGAATAATAAATAGTTTACAAGACTTGCAGCGAAATTATTGATATAATATCGTCCTAAGTAGAAAACCTCCAAAGCTTCAAGGTCCTACGATAAGAAATGTCACTGCCTCTAGCAATGAAGGAAAATGTACCATTTTTTATTAATTTTACCGAGTAATTGAATCCCCCCGTTCCTGACGTGTGACAAATAGAGAGAGAATGTGCGACTCTCATGTAATAAATCGAAATATGACATTTTAATAGACACATTACACTCAGCTAAATAATGTATATTCCCTGGATTGTCTAACTAAAGGCATTGTAACGGCCATGATCTATGACAGTTAATTAGGCTCACTGAGTATTTCTTCCATTACAGCCGACTAGAGCTAAAACGTCATTTGAAACTAAGAGATGACTGGATATAGGTGTGAGTAAATGTGAGTAAATAGAAAGAAATCAGATTGGCGAGTGCAGATATTGCATATTATAGAGAGTATTATGATTTGAATGCAAAATGTCAACAACATAGGTTATTGAAATGTAAGCTCTTCTTTTATATTTAGATGATGTGGATTGATTGTATATATCATGTATTAATATGGGGGGGGGATGCGAAAAAATGGTGAATAGTGATGTAGATTGTGTTCCTCAACCGATTGTCGGACTTTATTTGACGTTCTCGTTTCATTGAAGCGAATTATGAAATGACCTTCTGTCATAAATATGATAATAGACTGACTTAATGTTAAAGTCATGGTCCACGTTCATTAATTTTATTGGCGGCAATAATCATGACGGTTGTCCCAGAACCAATCGTGATTCCCCAAGATTTGACAAAGATGTGATAAAGATATTTTATAATGGGGATGATAAAAAAAAAGCTTTATCTATAATACCGGTAGATATTTTGGGATTTGCCTGATATCACGGCAGGTGTCCTGGTGTCATCAAATGTCTTACCGTGCGTGCCATTGTCGGCACAAAGACAATGCATGTAATAGTAGGGTATTGTACGACGACGACCACCTCCACACAAAGTCAGCATCAGACCAGGAAATTAGCATCCCGTTACTATGACAACGTTGACGGTCAGGCCCTTAGCATCCGGGGCTCGGGAGCTAATAGAGACTATAGGAAAGGCATTATAACCTACGATGCCTCAAGCCCTCACCTGGATGATATTAAGAAAGGCAAAGAAAGGGCATAGTTTTTTTTATCTGTTTCATGCGTTTTACTACCTTCCCCTCTTTGGGCATGTAAAATGTTCGCGACAAGGTCCATGAGAGTCGAAATGGCCACTATCAATCCCATATTCAGCTCTTGCAAAGGTATAAGTTTGTGAATTAGAAAGGGGACTTGGAGGGACACAACTCAGAGAAGAGTCATAACACCCAGAGGATATATCAGTTATTACTAGAGAGGCCATACTATGAATCGTTACCATGCAGGGGTGTGATAGCGAGAGCGTAGGAGTTATACCGAAGCGTAGAGATAAACCTTTCTTCCGGCGGAAGAAATATCTATCCGCAGGATCGCCAATACTAGGGTGATTTCTCCCCAAGCGGCCACAACTCAGTGGAAAGCAGCAAACTCGCTGGTCATCCATTTAGCACAAATCCTCAATGACCTGTTGACCATAAATAGGCAGGGCGTACAGAAGATGGGATTTAAATCCAGCCACTAGGGGAAATATACATGCATAGTTATGAGGCGAACGTTAAAAAACAACATCAAGTGAATTCCCGGGTGGTTGTATTTTGCTACATACCTGGGTGTCTACAAATTCATGGAACTGAATACAACTTGTAAACGGCATAGAACACTTAAGAAAAGGGGAGTGAGAGAACGGTGAATTTATCTGATACAATGATACGCTGCCTAAGTTTATAATATTCAGTAGAGTTATAGTAGATATTTAGTAGAGTTAGGTCTAGATAGACACAGCGGTGGGCGGAAGACCATGGTTATATTATATTGAATTATCATCTGCGAGCCCATATCTCAATGCTAATGTCCTCAATGGATTATTAGAACTTCATTGTACAATGCACTTGTTTGTTGATAACTCAACTGTCGTTTTGATTTTTAATTAGCCATGGGCGATGCAATATGCATGCCGCGCAAATTAGACTGAATATTGAACACTCCCTATATACTAAGATAAAAAAACATCTGTTAATATAATTAACCTCTCTGGCAGGATGAGAAGGAGGAAGCCATCTCATCGCCAAGGAAAGGAAAACTAGATCAAGAGAGATCTACATGTTCCTATACTATAAGCCCATACCGGATGGTTCCCCGGGATACTTTGAGCGGTGGAATGGGTCTGTAGAAGAGAATTATATTCACGCTGCCTATATTGAATATATGTCGGCATATAAACTAGTTAGCCGGAGGGTAATGGGGGGATACGAGAGTGTTATATATTTAGCTATTCTAGGCACTGCTGAAAATTAAATCATAACAGTTAAATCCTGAAGTATAGGAAAGAGAAATGAGAAAATGCGAGTCGGAATGGATATTGTAAAAAGGATTCCACATGAATAATCTCGAAAAGAATTTCCATCCAATGGGAAGAATCGATAGTGAAGATTCTTCCTTTATGAAGACAATTCGATATTATCTATCAAAATCAAAACCAATCTTGAATTCACCAAATGGTACAAATGGTAGTGAGCGGACAGACTAGCCCCACCTACAATAGTGAGTCATTCCATACATGAGGCTGGTATAACAACTGGGAGGGAATGGACGTCCATAATATTATTTTGAAACCTCGGGTATACAGGTCAGGACAAGAGTCAGAGGGATACAGAACCAATGAAGAATTCCCAGAAGTCTCCTCAAATGACTCCAATATTGGTAACAGATAGCACGACCCCTGGTTTCCCTTTCGTTTCATCATTTTGAGAAAAGGCATCGGAGTAATACAGACCTTGCACATCTAGTCCTGGGTTAGCTCTTTTTTCTCCGAAAGATATTATTCATTAGCCTAATATAGAAGCCGTGAGCGGATGATTACCAGAATAAAAGGGGAATCAGACGATTTAGAAAAGAATGGGAGTTCTTACTCAGCATTTTCTGACAGAAAATAGTGTGCTTTTCGTGTCGGCTCTGTGGGTTATGGGGATATTTTGATGGAAGTTTGAATTACTAAAACTAATATTTTGGTTGGTATTTTACAATGCCGCTAATATTTAACTTATATATAGGCATAAGGTTATAAATACATTAAGCACTTTAAAATAAAATGAATGGGAAACTTATATGAAGGTCACGTTACATTCTTAAAACAGAGATAGAAGTAGCAAAATAGAAGTAAACGTTCTCAAAAGAAGGATGATTATAAAGTAGTTATTTTATCGACCGTATGTACATCATTTGGAAGTGTAATAGCTGGTTTCCATGACTTGCTGGAGCATTCGTGTGGAATATCAGTTATCTATTCATCAAATTATTTGAGATATGTAAAACAAGTTTAATGGAGTAGTGGGAGTAGTTTTAATCCTTGAGTCTGAGAGAAGAAGCTAACTTCCAATAGAGTGCATGCTGCCCTTAGATCATGCTGGAAGGTAGGAGTGCCGAGTCAGATATATCCAAGTCTCGGCCATGTGGTGCGATGTAACCAACTATAAATAGATGCCCACAGAGAGCAGCAAATTTCTCCTCCAATTGCCATGTCTGGTAGGGTATTTCAGCCAGCCAAACTATAATAATTCAGAGTACACTCATTCCGAATACTCAAATGCTCCAGAGTATGGATCACTTACGTAATGACCTAGCACATGGTTAAAATTGAACCGAGGTTTCCCCAAATCGGGTACTCACTGGAAGGCAAGTGCTTCTTTAACACAAAGCCATATATGAGGAACGAATCCTCGTGGCGTATCTACGGACTAGGAGAGCTCCTATCCACGGAGACATTCATAACTTAGACTAAACATAGGAGTGGGCTACACTGGGACTATACATCAGCGGGTGCTGACATAAGAACTGCCCAGAGCAATGTATAGTTTTTCACCCCCTAAGTTCAAAAGACACCTCTCCGGCTATTGAGCCAGCTTGAGCAATTGGAGGCCTGCATGATAGAGGTGGCAGTGGAGATGGAATGGGGCTGCTGGCTAGTATTTCATTCTTGGCCTGCCACCAAGACTCATTTACCTATACTACTAGCACCTGGGCACTGTTACAAACGTACAGGCACCTCAGCAGTGTGGGAGCCACTGGTTGCTGGCTGTTCCAACACAGCCTTCTCCAATGGAAAGGTGGCCCTTGCGTCAGGTGGTCAGGTGCACTAAAGTTTGCACCCTTGATGCGTCCAGTGACTGGACTTTTTTAACCTCATTAAAAACCAATGAAGTAGATCGACTTTCCAATGCCAAGTCTCTCAGTCTCTCAGTCCCTGTCAAGTCTCTCTGGCTTTTGACTGAATACCACGCTCATGATTTAAGATATTTATGTAAAAATATTCAATTCATATTTATATTAAAGATATACTCAGCCGGGATTTTACGCTTTAGATGTTGTGTAATTACAGTACTGAACCGCTATATGTCATTAAGGAAAAAAAGTAACAATCATACTATAATCATATACGACAACTTCCAGCTGGCTTCAATTTAAATATTTGTTCAGCAGAGTCAACTAACACAGGCAAACTAACACATTGATATGTATCGGAATATTGATAGCAGTGTCCTTTCTCTGATTCATTGTACGAACTGCATAAATGACTGCATAGATTGTACATCGATACCATTGTACCGCACACAAACTATCGCTGCTCACTATACAATCTCTATACTGCCCCCTCCCCCCCCCCTCCCCGTCCCTAATATTATATCCTCTCATACTTTCGAGAACTCAGCTTCATTTCCATCCTTATTGAAAGTTTTCTCCGCGTTTCTCTAAATGAAACCAAAGGGGCCACCACCATGCCCCCTCTCTATTATGTCCGCTCTATTACATGAGCCAGGGCCCTATAATGAGAGAAGAAAATGACGATTCATTATGTTGGCGATACGGGACACTGTCGTTCTTTCCCCCGCAGGCAGTAACCCTCCTTCCCTCCCTCCCTCTCACCCACAATCCATAACACCAACGGCAGCCCCTGTGGTGACTCATGACATTCCCCTAGCCCTGGCAATAGTCAATTGTGAAAACTGTACAACAACCCAGAAGCCAAAGATCCCACGAATCACACTTCGTTATAGCAATCCTTATTGATCAACTGGTTTGCAGGAGTCTATATTATTTTTAGCTTACGCTCATAGATATATATTTATACCTTGATAATACACAATAATATTACCATATATTCTGTTTGTATTCGATCTAATCGTACCCTTGTGTATTCACGTCTTGTTAAGACGGAGTTTATACAGTTTTATTGCACAAACAAGTTGTTCATATACGGTAATACCATACAAAAAGGACAAACCGTTCTGCTTATCATTCTGACGAAGCAATATTATAACCTAGCGTTTAAGACACTCCCATGCATTTATATAACATATGTATATATTCCAATCTGATGATGTAATGGTAAATATTTATAGAAAGTGATGGCATGAATCACAATATTTTTCCATTGACAAAACAGTGATGGAATGATACCAACAAAAAGAAATATCAGTTTATAGATATCATGAATGTGATAGAAGTTGCATGCGGTGTTGTACCGCATTTTAATTAAAGGAAACCTCACGTTTACATATAATTGTGATTGAGAAAAGAAAATTAATAAAGATTATCTTTCAATACATCACCATCTAATAAAAGCACATTTTCAAGTAATCATCATTTCATAAAACATTGTGATAATAATTATATGGTTCTCAAGATCAATTTCCGGGATATACGTACGAGCACACGGGCGCAGATGAGGAATTTAATAAGTGAGATCATAGACATTATCTTTATACATAAAACGCAATCCAATTGAAGATTCCAATATATCATATTCCTAATTGATCACCCAAGATGATTCATCTTTATTTTTGTATAATTGTGTAATATGTATACAGGACGGGGACCTTTCAGTTTACCATATATATTATACGTAATATATATACAAATATCCTATATCTTAATCGATTATAGCCATTAGACAAGACATCCCTTTCCTCTCTGAACTGATAAAAGCATCTATCCTATATCCATTCATACACTGAACTCTCACTTTCAGCAATATGGGTCACTCGAACCTAAGCCAACAAGTTATTGTTATTGTGCTTTGATGCAATAAATGTTAGGGCAGAGACAAGCGGATTTGTCCGAGTTGTTTTTACATAGACCAAGACAATATACAACAAAATATGCTGAGCTTCACAACCTAAGAATCCCCACACATAACGATTGTCAGATTAATTCGGATTTCAGTTTGTTTTCGAATGGACAAAATGAATTGCTTTTCTTTTAAAAAATAAAATAAAATAGATTGCAACAAATTGCAACTTGCTATCATTTTTTCCTGAATATTTGATATTCTCACCAAGACATGATGGATAACCTTTATTATTCTGTATTCCATTGCACAATAGTATTTCTTCTCAACACATCTCATCCAACAACTATCATGAAATCCCACTCAGATATAATATTCAAAACATATTGCTATCCACATATATACGAGGGTGACGTGCATAGGGTTCTTTAGTAGGAGCTGGGTGGGGAAGTATGGTACATCCGATGCATGTTACATCACTTGCTTGAGTGGAGCTCATAAAGAAGGTAAGGCTTCTGACAAGCTGGCTGAGGAAGGCTATGTTATAAAACTGACTGGGGTTGTCAAGAGCAGGAACATTCCGCCTTATCCCCACAAGCCATTTATCAGGAAACACAGAATAGAAACGACACAGCCTCGCCATATAGAGCCATGCTCAAGTTTAAGTGGGATCGGAAAGGAGTTTAAGGCAGACCTGGTACTGATAGAGCCCTGTCGTGTTATTTTAAAAAAGGCTTTGGAGAGGGAAGGTGGACGCAGAGTGGAGAAAAAGCGGGTGCTGAAATAGGAGGCCTTGTCCCATAGAATTTCTCCACACACATAACATAATATTCTGTTTATTGAAAGCATAATAAGTATAGATATAGAATAGCGCCTTGTATTGAAAATGTATGAAATCGAATTATAATTTTTTAGAGGAAATAATATCTTTCTTAGGGCATCTTAAATATTGAAAGGTGCTTCTACCTATCAGGAAACCTTAGCGAAGACGTCAACATTACTTATAGTGATGATATATAATCAGGTATTAAAGCCAACATCCACTGGAGATGATATAACGCTGTCATTTGTAAGGCCTTGTTGACAGCATTAGGGGAACTCCATTTAGAAGCAACACATTTTTATAACGGACTAGGTTACAATCATAAAAGATTATTATTTCAAACTTGATATATTCAATCTAATAACAAGACAACACACTACTGCCCAATTGCTATAGTATCTTTCGATACTAGGAGGGTAGCCCAGCTGATTTGCCTAACTGCTATTTTCTTTTGCTTCTAATTTTTAGTATATAGTTCTTTTTTTGTATTTCTTTTTTTCATTTGAGTGCATAGGCAACCATCACTCACTTCCAAACCTGGCCTCCTCCACTCTGGGCCACAATCAGCAGGAGGCATTTCACAGTGATGTTACACTTCAGTTACATAACTTATCTGATGATCTCCTCAGATATTTCCTCTCACTGAAATCAGTTAACACAGATGTACAGATGACAGTCTACAGATCCAAAGATAAAGATCTTACAGGATGTAGCTTGTCAGATCACACTTGTAGGCCTGGCCTAGTAGGAATGCCTAGTAGCCAACCCCCTGCCTAGTAACTATTCACAAGCTTTCAGGGTTGTTCACTTATCCTCAAGCACCATCCTAGTAGCCAACCCCCTGCCTAGTACCCAACCCCCTGTCAATCACAGCCAGTCTGTACACCTCCCTCCCTGTCCTCCCTCCTCCCTCCCTGTCACTCACAGCAAACAGGCCAAGCCAATACACTCCTCCACTTAACAACACCAGCCAACACAGTCAAAACAGACCCATGTGGCCACTGACAGGCCACCCCTCCAATTTAGACTTAGCCAGGGGTGCGACACACAGGCTCCTGTATAAGTATACCTTTCCTATAGTGATACTAAAAGGAGGCTGCGCCCATTCAATCGAAATACAACTTAAAACAGAAAAACACAGAGGCTACCCTCCTAATAAACACGAGCTTGATTTGATTTGGAAACGTTTATTATATCTAGATCTTAATGTAAACACATCAGTGGGGTGGTAATTTTATGTTTTCATTTGTACCTCTCATATTCCAATCATAGGTTTGAGTTTATGGCTTCCTTCGTGCTTTAGTTTAGTGCGGTTATATGTACGCATGCCTCGATGTAATACTAAACACAAACTATTGGACATATGTATTGTATACGACATAAATTGGATACGGAATATGGCTATTGAGGACTAGAAAGAGTAAGAACAAATATTTTATAAACGACGATTCGTTGATTAATTTATTCGCTGAACAGCTATGCGTATTTGACGTTGACGTGATTTTGGCCATAATTGATTTTATTTTTTACAAAGAGAGGGGAAAGAAGTCTGAAAATGGAAGCTGTTTTGCAAGGATGAGTTGAAACTACAGCGCCTAACATCGTCCTTTCTATTTCAAGCCCAAAGGCAAAAGGAACGGGACTAACTGACTGAGAGCCTTGCTGGATGGTTGGCGCACACGCTACGATGTAATCTCCACACCTAGTAATGGAGGAATATTTGGCATCTTTGTATGCAGGATCATGCATGCTCACATGACATACTCAGGTAAGACTTACTACCATTGGTACTTTTAGAACTTCATTAAGAAGTTCAGTACCATGGTGTCTATTTAGGTCCTTCCTATTATATATAACCCTATGAGCTGTAATGCTTTGGCCTGCATCTCAAGCATCTTATCGCGCTTTTCTTGAGGTTAAAACTAAAAGCTTCAATCTGATATAAAGGATAATATGACCTGATGGAATCATAAGCGGCCCTGCCAATGAGTTGCTCCTTCTCCCCTTGACTACATTTCAGGTAAATATATGATAATCAATAGATGCCTTTCGTGGCCTTTTGATGGGAGAAATCTTCAGGCATGAGACTTCTGGGAAACTTGGCTAGTTTTCCAATAAACAGCCTTCGGGATGAAGTCTGGGAACAGTTGTAATTCTCTTGAATAGTATTATTTAGTCGGGCTTCTAATCCTTTCCATCCTAAGTATACGTGAGAAGTTAGAATGTTATAATAGCAGGCCTTCCTATAATACACGATGAATGGAGGAGCGAAACCGTTTAAAGCAATGAGCCAGTTGTCTTGAGAGACTCACTTTACCGTATTGATCGCAGCTTTTGTTTTACCTCCATGTGTCATATAATAGTGTATTTATAGTACTGTGTTAAGTTTAATTCTTTAAACGTTAACTTAATTATAATTATTTATCTCGATGTAAACATCGCCCGCACCCTCCCCGCCCCGCCCATTCCTTCGATGTATCCCGTGTATGACAGATCAGGTTATTTTACTGCTGGTGACAAGCTCCCTTCCACATGACGATGATATGAACTCTGACCAGTCAGACAGAACCCCCAGATCATGCTACAGCCACAATAAATCTGAAATCCTTCAAGCTTTTCCCGCTCCCTTCACACAAGATCGATATCTCCCAATCCTGTTGTTTAAGGAACTATGGGAACTTATACAAATTATGCGTGCTATTTTACCAATTTGATATTTAACTTGCCTCGAGCAACTTTTATTACCCTATATTATAATTAGTTTGTTATGCTAGCTTTGTTATCAGCTGACTCCAGACCCTACTCATAATTTTTACAGTTAACCGAGACTTACCTGTAAGTTGAGGATTAAACCTGTAATTATGTTGAGGACATCACGGTGTGATCTGACTATACTGACGTGTACCCTGTGATTTCCTGCCCCCACCCGACCCCCTCCGCCTCGCCCCCAAACATCAACATGTGCAACTGCTATTGATAGCCCGAAATAAGTTGAAGACAAACGTTTTGGGTTTAAAAGATAATACGCAGCCTGGATGAGATGGCGAGCGAAGGAAAATTTTTAAAATCCTGAATATTTAGCCGTCCAGAATACTGCGGCTCCTCCACAATGCCATTTCTACTCGCCGGCTGTTTCTGGCCGATGGTAAATAAAAATCAATAGTTTCATTTAATAACCGCTATGAAAACTCACTCATTAGACGTAAAACATTCTCAACAACAAAAATGAAACCAACTCAACTTACCACATTCTTTGCCACGTTCTGGGGGAGGAATGCTGTTCATATCACAAGATCCTGGGTTGTTTGGAATAGCTACCTTCCATCGTCCACTGTCGCTATCACATTCAGTGTACTCGTAATGGTAATCAAGCTGTAAAGAAAAATACAAAACAAGTTCTGAATTTGTATTTTACTGATTTGAGCAGCATTTGGAAAAACACCATTCTGACCACCGATGCTCTTCTATTATTAAAATATAATGGCCTCTGTATCCAAACCACTAAGCATAGTGGGGCGCAACAATATGAGTGATTGGATGTCCAGGAAAATGTTTAATTAATGCAAGTGAAGGTTAAATAACTCCGGAACAAAATCGAATTTTATATCCAAAGTTTTCCCTCGACGGTCAAACTAATTAATGCAATACTGTTCAGACGGGTGGGTGGAGGGTGCTTATTATGTTCCTTCCCCAAGGAAAATCAGTTGTCAAGTGAAATGAGGGAAACTTGAAAGATCCTTGTAAGAATATGATTATTCTGCCTTGAAAGTAATTAAAACGACATTCAGACGTTTGGGATTTAACTTGGCTCAGTTGTACGAAAACAACATTGCTTTAACTTCTATACAGACAACAATGTTCCTTTTATCCTCAACAGTGCTGAGATATTATGTTATATAAATATTTTATGTTATATAGTATAGTATAGCATAACATAATATAGATCGATGATAGAGAGATCGATAGATATATAAATTCTTTAGGGGAAACCACACCACACCACACCACACCAATAATAAGGCAGTCCCAAACTTATTGCAAAACTAAAGTGTAATTAGTAATTCGATTTTCATTATAAAGATATATGGTACACAACTCAGTAATCTATTGTGGATATACTAGTACATGTATGTATATCGGATTATATCAATGTATTTTCACTTTTACCGTTTCGAACAAAACTTGACACAATATCCTTTTAAAAACGAAGAAGGTAATATTACCCATAAACAAGGAGGACAGGGATTAGTTGGGTTAGTTGCGGTTTCTGTTTATTGGGCTCCAATCTGAGGCCTTTATCAAGGAGGGTGGTTCCTTTTAAAAACGCATTAAATACCGATATTTGACATACATCTAAAGATATATAGGCCTACACGATGGAAAAATCCCCATGTGGATAATTAAACAATAGATCATACGTGCTCTCTGATTTTAAAGCTCATCGATAGGAGCTTCTATACAACACCGACATTTTCCAGAGCATAGTTCACACTTAATTATTACAAGACTTCCCTATTTTGTTTACCTCAGGTCATAGCATGTGCCTGGAGTATTTAATAGATGTATACAAGATACTAATTTAGAACGCCAGACTTCCCGATGAGATCACCTCATGATTTAGTACAAAAGCAACGACTGCAGACCTTTTTTCTTTGATTGTTTTTAATCTTAACACATTCATTGCACCAGCACCTGTGTGGTATAATAAGAATTTCCTCCCTTTTCTACAGATTGACTACCCTTGAGACCCTTTATGTGCGCAGAAGTGGAGCTAGAAGAAATTTAGAACACTTTAATTGTAATTCTATCAACTACAGGACAAAATGTAAATCATAAACAAATCGCGAGGCTCTATACGAAAGATAAGACATTAGAACGCCCATGAAACATCCGTAGCAACAAAGAGTTATACGCTATATATTAATGATATTGGCCGAAGGAGATTGGCGTGGTTTACCCTTTCAAACCGATGCATAAAATGTCTATACAGAACACTTAATACTTTTCTTCGTTTTTTTAGTAACCACCATACACACGGGGCAGAGCGAATAATATAAACGAGGTTTGATATTAATTCTAAAGTAATACAATGCAAATTATTATAAGAACCGAAATGCTAATATACAGTACAGGAATCTGATGCTAACTATTCCGGTGCTACTTTGTTAATTATAATGCAAGTCATTTCGCTTCGTTGTGCCACTATTTCATAAATTTATATTTCTTCCTTCTTTGTTTTCACTGTACGTATTTCGCTCAATAAACGGCAGCCTGAAGGCTCTATGAAACGAAGTGATAAAGCACAACGGGCCTTTAATATGCTGGAATATCAAACATCAACTCCAACTTGTACTTTGTTTATCTCCCAGTGCTAGCTGACAGTGTCATCACAGGCAGGCGGTGTGTATGGCTGTTTGCGGTATATTATACATAGTATTTATTGATAAATTCTTTATCAGATCATTTAAACCATTTAGACAAAGGGTACTACACATCTGAAAATACAGCATCAGTTCTTCTGCTTGACTTGACAAGATTGTTGAAGATCTATTGCTAATAGCCTATTGTATAAAAGAGTATGGTATCAGCGTGGTTCCTCTCAACAATGGATGGTAGTAGTATACTACCCCCAGAAGCTAGTGGAATACCAGCTATGTAGCTGAGCTAACCAGCCTAGTAAAATACCATACAATGAATATCAGTTCACTCTCTCTAGTGATAATTTCCCAAAGGAGACTCAAAGGCATCAAAACAGTAAATTAGTTTGTTTTAAATTGATGCAAAATCAACAATATGGCAACGAGTAAATCTGCCTTACAAGAGGAATGAGTTTTCTTCCACGAGCATATGATATGACTGGCGTTTATTCCTCCTCCTGGCCTGGGGTTAATTGGGTCGGGATCAAAGCTTCTGGAATTGCTTCTCCTGTATTCCTCCAGCATCCACTTATAGGCATGGGCAATAGCTGGGACGTGACATAGGAGTTCACGTTTCAAGACACTCTGTTGCTTTCCAGTAAGCTTCGAGATGATGTGGTATTATTTTTTATAGTGTTATCAATTATGGATGGCGTGATCAGAAGATTAATTAGCACCGAATTTACATCTGAAACAGCTTTTAAAATTTAGGATATGCAATGCAAATTCAGGTCATACATTTCGAGACATTTGGTGCATACTGCACGAAAAATGTAGTTATTGAAATAACATTACAGGCTATAAAGCAAGCGAAACAAAGATCATGGTAAACAAAGTATCCACCATAAAAATAATTGGAGTGATCATGAGAGTCAACAGATAGGGGAGGGATGCTGGCATCCAGCATTCTACGCATTAATCAAGTCACATGGTAGAGTAACTCATTGAGTACTTTATCGTGTTCTAGAGTATAATCTTCTCTCAAAGCTGTATACAACGATACAAAATATATCATTTGGTATTGTCGTAGATGTAACTTTTATAACAGCGCTATTTTCTTTACATGAAAGGTATCACGTAAATTATGAAATTGTAAGGAAATAAAATCGGTTTTTGAAAACCCTGTGGCTCCACATCAGCTGTCCAGCAGCATATGACCCATACTCGCATATATTTGTTATTATTGGTACGCGACGAGACACCTCTTTCCTCTCTAAACTGCTAAAATTAAAAAATAAATATACCAGTATGGGATATTTGTGCTACATGTATGCCGCCGCCACGTAAAAGCCAGTGAATACTCAGTTTGGACAGCTGATATATTGATAGCTCTGGTTAGATAATGCTTTGGATGACTGCCTGATTTCCCCATACAATTTTATTCTATTCCGTATTTTGACCATGGGAATAATGATAATGATTTTCTAATATCTCTTTTTGATTTTTAGATCCCATGATATTCCTGACTGACCCATATGTAGCGTGTAAAAGGATTTTTAAGAGTCGGACTTTGCTTAGAATATTATAAGTTAATACATCGTTGATATAACTTTATAGTAATCTCTTAATATAGCACACCAGTTTCTTGACATTTGACAATAATCCACCAAATCAGTCAACATTAATATGGGCTCCATCGACAGCAATATTAAAGGACATAAATGGTGAGACAAAAATCCAAAGCTCTTAGTAGATTCTCATTTACAATTCCCGAACAAGGTTGTCATTTGAGGCAATACGGTCGAATATATCAGTATTCCACTTACACACAAAATGTGCGGTGAGGGTGAACTGGTTCTCATCGACGCACATAAATAGTATATGACCAGGCGCTTGGTTCTATTAAAACCCATAGGGATGGCATTATACCCCTGAAACACTGACCCACATCATGAAATTCCTCAAAATTACCGTAATTTCTTTAAGAAATTACCAACGAAAAGAACAGCTGAATATGTGTGTGTTTGACAACAATACTATTTCTGTAATACGGTAGTTAATTACTTAGATTCGTATGAACTCCTTTATGCATTAAGGGTACATAAATTACAATGGTTCCGCTTGCATGCATAATGCATTGACATTTAATTGCCTGTAAATCTTTATGACAATGTCTTGCAAAATTACATCGGCGACCTTTTTTACTTTTTAATATATATATACACAAATGGTAGATTATACGTTTACTGGGAGATGGTCTCCAATGTACCACATAATAGCCATTATTATAATATATTGGTGTTGTAACAGGCTGCATATATTAACCTACATCCTTATATGGGTGAGCTCTACCGGCAGAACCGGATCAAACTTACACCAGGATATTTCTCTTCGATATTTCAAAAAGATCAAATATATATGTACAACAAATGTAGAAATAGGTCAACTGGCAAGCACAACAAATGTTATACTCAATGCGTATATAAATATGCAATACAGCCGACAAACAAAAGCAATGCACAGTAATATCATAATAACCAACTTTCAAACTGGGGCCTATTGTGAAATTTATAGCTGAACAGTAATACTACACACCATTATCTGCATAGAAATGGGTGGTGGATGAGTATCATTGATAGCCATGGAATCTTATGAGGCTGTGCAGGATTTTAAATCCATGGGTTTATGTTCGCTAATGTCTCAAGGATAGTTCTTTTCATCACATCTACATTGATTCCAATATAAAGCAATAGGACGATTGTATCAAATATGATCAAGTATTTGTAAAGTAATTAACTAAATATTTAGAGCTTGAAAGTGATTTTAACTCGATGTGCTGCGATGCTTTAACTCCAATTAAATATAAAGGAAAGGCCAGGGGTATCAATAATAGAGCCTCCTATTTTTCGAAACATCGCAAATTCGATGGTGAGACTTGTACCTATAGATCTATGAATATTCATTATCTATCTCAATTAGTAATACATATCTATCCAGGGGGTAGCATTACAACTATTATTTCTGATGTGATTTCTAGACAGGCCTGAGGGCAATATATAACAGACCCAAGCCTGAAGGCCACGATCGAGGGAGAGGAGAGAGGAGAGACAGGCTAAATATCTAACTCCAATCTAGAATTAATTGCTCCAGCGCCGTTCAGGAATTGGGTGCGTCTGGTACATTTTAATATTTGTGGTTTTAAAATTGTTCCGGGCGTCCGAAAACTGACAACACTACCCTAAAATCCATCAAATATGGTAAAAGGGATATTACTCATGGATTATTGATTTTATTCAGTCGGCATAATCTTTTTTGCACAAAGATTGGGACATGCATTTATTGTACTTCAATTTAATCACCCCATGAAGTCAAAAACACGAAATAACAAATATACATGTATGTACATATATGTTTGTACATATATATAACTGAAATTTGAAGAGCCTTGCCACCAACAAAAAACTGAACACAATGTGATAACGAGCATAATTATATCCTTCCACGGTCACATTATATTATGTTAATGTAGTAGTGGCTAAAATTGTAAAGAGTAAATTTCATATAAAATTTAAAATATGATAAACGGAGGAGGGGAGGAGGGACATGGGGCTAAACTAGCTCTCACGCATCCTCCCATATGCAGTCTCAGACTCTGTATCCACTCCATTGCTCTCAGCTCTACATGGAGTAACTCATTGCGGAATAGAGGGCCTGCCTAGGGAGGATAGCTCTCACGTATATACATGGCCAGCCATCATTCAGGTCATCTCAGAGAGCAGCTTCCATCCAGCCGCGTCATAACGCCTGGCCTAATAGAGTTAGTCTAATCTGACATGAAAAGCTGCATTCAACACATCCGGGTGATGGATCCTGTCAACATGTTATTCTCCTATAGATCTAACATTCTCACCACCGGGGCGTTTGTAGTGTGGCCACCTCTTTAGGTATAGAGAGGAAGATTAGACAATTTATAAGTTCCAGTTGGAGTCTTAATCGCGAATTCCTCAAGAAATGCGGTATTTATTTATAATTAGCCCACGCCCACTACCTTACTATCAATGTTGCTGGAACTTCTAAGCAGAGGGTGGGGGAGGCCCTCAAAAACTGTCCCCTCGAGACCGTCTCATAGTTGACACTTCAGTTCAAGAGCTCTCCTTAAAACCGATCACAAAAGGAGCTCATCTGAAGCCAGACGACAACAAAAAGGTCAATAAAAACGTTTAAATCAGCTTTTTAATTGATCCCCCTAAAGATCATCTGACGAACAGCATCGGATTTCGGTTCTTGCAGAGTTCCAAGCATATAGCCTTGCTTGCATAATAATTTTCATTTTGACAGAACTTTTTTCAGAATTGAAGAAACAGAACTATGAAGTGGGGATCTTTGCATTGTGATTGGAAGGGACTATAGTGCATGAATCAGAGCATTACAAAATTAAGAAAGGCTTAGAATTGCCCGTGAATTATTTCTAGAATAATATTATGGTTTCGGGCAATCGGCAAATACTTATATAGGGGGACCACTTCTGCAATGAATAGACGTTTAATCAGTAGCGCTCACACGATGGGTAGCTGAAAAATACAATGAGAGGGAGAGAGAGAGAGAGAGAGAGAGAGAGAGAGAGAGAGAGAGAGAGAGGGGGGAGAGAGAGCGAGAGCGAGAGCGAGAGAGAGAGAGAGAGAGAGAGAGAGAGAGAGTGGGGAGAGAGAGATAGAAAGAGAGGGAGAGGGAGAGGGAGAGGGAGAGGGAGAGGGAGAGGGAGAGGGAGAGGGAGAGGGAGAGGGAGAGGGAGAGGGAGAGTTTTGTGAGGTTGATTGAATGGCTTTTCCAGTCTCACATGGGGCCCTACAAAAATATAATGGTGATTGCGGTGTTTTATATGGGACGACTACATTTACTAGAAGAAAAAAAATGCTGAACTAATTCAATTTCCAAGAAAGACAATCTATTATGCTACTTCTAATCATATCAGGGTAATACAATCACCTGCCAGCTCCACGTCGGTTAAGACCTTTCCAAATTACAAGTCGTATATAATGCAAAACTATAGGAGCTCTACATAGTAAAATGTAGTAAAGTATACATAAAGTATATCGGTATTTATGTGGTCCACGTGATCGGAATGATGCAGATAATAGCAACCGTGTAAATAATGTCTAAATGTGATGTAAAACTCGAAAGAAGAAGAATACAGACATTCCAAGTGTTCGTGAGAGGATCATATTCAATAGCATTTCATCACCTAGGTTATAATGCCTATCACTATTGTATTGTTAGGGGTCGCGAGTTCAGGATAAGGATGTGGTTTCCATTATTTCAACATTGTCTATGACAGGTCAACTTGAAGAGTTCAGCAGATAGCTTGGCAGTTCTATCATGAGGTTCAGATGGTGTCGTCATTAGGAGTATGATATATGCCAGACTTATCATGTAAGCTTAGATAGTGACTTAATAGCTCCAGGTGTGATCACTGGACAATCAAACTACGTATGGTCACCTATGATCGTGTTGTGTGTATACATGAGTGTGTATCTTTCTAAGAGTATGAAGCCTAGGTGAGGATGTTTTGGTTAGACTGAGTCACGTCTTTCTGTCTGGTGACTACCTTGGAATGATACGTATCTTCACATCACTTAAGGGCACTTGTGAACTCAACAAAGCCCAATTATCCCTGATTCGTTAGAAACGGCACCGGGCAAAGGATCCTTTCAATGGATCCATCTCCATGAGTTTGGGTAATTGCCAAGGTATCATCCTAACAAACGCCAGACATGCCACGAACCTTTTCTTCTACTTGAAAAGGAAATGTATAATTAATCTTGTGATTTGGTGATTTTGAATGCTTTCCATGAGAGATTTACGACCGGATCTGCAAATTCGCCAAGCTCCTTGGCGTGGCGATGAAATGGCGTACATTTGAATCAGTGGGAATGGCTATGCAAAAAATTCTAAGGAAATCAAATAACTCAGAAATGGGAGAGATTTCATTACGCTTTGGCGATTATTGAAGTCAATGGAAATAGGGGTCAGATTTTCAGAAAATGTACAATTCAACTTTGCCAATCTTCTCAAATAACCCAAATTTCAGACAAACTAAAGTTCAAAATACAGTTCAACCTAGCCAAACAGATTGCTATAATCAATGCAATGCCAAATATACTCGAATATACCTTAGCCTAATTTAGCAGATTTTACTAAATATGTACAGCTGTCAATTGTACATTTTCTGAAAATCTGACCCATAAACTGATGACTACTGGTTGTCATAATTGATGGAAATGAATTTAAAAATAAAGCTGAGAAAAAAAGCGAAATAATAAATTTTCAATATATATTCCAAAATAGAGAAGCCACGTATCATTCCACAGAGGAACCATTATACCCAGGGAGTTCTGGGCTTATATATTTGCACCGCCAGGAACACTAGTGTGCACACTGAAACTAGTTAGAAGCAGATGGATGATGAAGTCCCACATATCCTTCTGGTTTCTAGGTTATGTGAAACAAGAGAAACTAAATATCCTGACAAACAAGCGCATTTATGGATATTCAACCAGGACGGACAAGCCAACGCCAAATACCATTATCATAATAATAAGCATCTCTAGCATCACGCAAAAGTGCTATAAAGCGAGTCATAAAGAGAAGGGTGAAATTCGGAAAATTCATCGTTGATCAAGTACCAGAAACTGTGAAAGTAACACATGTATGAAGAGTAGCTAAGAGTTTTAAAAAAAAAAAAGCTTTAATGAATGAATGAAAGTATATTCTATTCAAGACAAGGCAAAGCAGTGAGAAACTTAATAGATCTAAAAAAATCAAACTTTCAGGACCTGGCCTGCTATCCACCTACTCAAGACCTAGACTACATTAAACCAGCCTCCTCCTCCCCTCGACCAATCATTAAAAGTAGATGGCCAATCATTGCATCACATAACTGCAGTAACACCACACACATTACACTACGTCCCCCGCCCCCATACCATGTAAACAAGCCAGCCACCCTAGCCACGTGGCCTGAGTCAAAACTTAAGGGTGGCTACCCTAAATCATGTACTTATAGTAACAGGCAAAACACAGAAATCAGATAAACAGAACACCCCTAGCTTTCTAATAACAAGAGTGTAAGGCTAGGAACAGGACCGAATTCGAAAGCTCATTTCGGCCGGCATCTTGGATATCAGGGTAAGTCATAGACAGTATCCGTCCTGGTGATCCCACTGGGGGACAGGGCGATTACCCGGGGATTACATAGGCTAGCTAAGTAAAAGTAGAGATTTGGATTGACTCAACAAACAAGTTGCACCTAATAAAGACTACATCTTATTAAAACTAACAATGTGTGTAATTTCACAAGAATTTCACCTCGACTTTTACCATCAACACATGTACATAATATTTTGTGAACGTATGGTTGAAAATGTTCGAAAGGAGACCTAAACAGGGAACCAGTCAGTATTAATACTCCAAATGATACTAATAAATTAATTAAACTTACTGGTAGTTAACCTAACACACCGGTGCCCAGAGTTAAACTATAATTTAACCAAAGTGGCAAAACTAGCGCCAGAAGAGACCTTATAAGGTCGAAACCACCCACACCCACAGATCGATTTGATTTTTAATGATTCCCATCAATTGAATACATCATTTCATCATTGTATACATGGCTAGACATTTGCTGAGCCATATGAGCCCTCACAAGCTCAAAACGGACCTAATCAAGGTTGCTACAACAGCTGTGATGAGGTCACAATCGGGTGTTACCAAGCTTACATAGCAACGACAAACGTTGCCCAGGTGAGTTCAGGTAGATCGTTCTATCTGAGGCCCAAGCCTCAGCTGTGGTAGCGCTTCCAGGACAATCACACGTCCGACACATGTACATAATACTACACATTGAAAACTTAATTTCAATGACATCCATAAGGACCACCATACGCACTCGTTCAAACCTGTGAACAATCGTGTTACAGTTCAATATATAGACAGTACAGCATTCACAGGTACTGAACAATCTGAATAAAAATGTGTGTCCTACGAACTACAAAAATCTCGATGATAAATGCCCTGATCTTGAAACATGATTAGGAATTGACCAAGTATTATGGATTACAATTGATATCCACCAAGAAAACACTGACGGTAACACCATATAAACACATAATCCTCAAATTCCCCTTAAAAGCTGGAAAAAAAATTAAGGGTAAATATGAAAGGAAAATAATTCTATCAATAATAACAATGGAAGTTTCAATTAAATTTTGCGTCACTCCGAAAAGCAATTAATTTTTCCAGGACCTCCTCGAATGCCTGGGACACGTGGGGAGGGTCGAGCCAGCTACCTGAGCTGAACCCCTTCCCCTTCCCCTGTGCCAAGACGCACACAGAACGGAGAACACACTCCCATGTGTAGTACACCCCAATACGAGTATTTTCGATAAGGTTACATACAAGATATCCTCTGATGGAGATCATCTTTACACCAAACAGAGCAACAGACTCCCAATTCCCAGACATGATAAGCCAAAGTAGAGATGGGAATTACAATGGTATGATCTATGTAGAGCAAATATTGATCCTGGTAGGACTTGTCTATAGTGATCAAGGTCAGATGGTACCAGACTTACCCTGGTCATATCTATTAATAGTATCAGTACTCTTGTAGATTACTCCTTTTAGCACCCTGTTTGCCCACTTGACACAAAAAATAATGTGAATTAAATTAATCAGATTAATTTGAATGAGATTATCTCATTCAAATTATGTTTTGATTCTCTACAACTTTTAAAAGAACACATTTATTAATTTGGCGATGCATATTTCTGGAATGATTAGAATACACATTCAGCAACTGAAATGTGCTCTATGGTAAAATTAACGAATGTCATCATAGTTGCGTTTGGTCCGTTTGACCAAGTTTAAGTCACTTGACCATATCGGTTGTTTGGAGATTCTAACTAGATGTAGCAGTTGGCATGTTCAAATGGATGATTAACCCTTATTTGCTCTGTGTAAGCTCTGTGTAATCTCAACAAAAAGACGGGATGATCCAATATAGATCCGAACAATGTGGTCGCTAGTAAGGCAAATGTACAAGATAACAGTTTAGGCCCAACATTGAGAGAGTCCCTTCAAACGAAGGGAAAGCCTCTCGCCTCAAACCGCAAAGTGCCATTATAGTTACAGTAAGACCGCAAAATGTCATTATATTCCCATTAAACCGACGAGTCCTAGGCCAGGAAACCGATTAGCTAAGTAGGCTGACATACCATTCTTATCTGATCTAAAGGTTTGGACCTAGAGTGATAAAACCTTTCTCCTAACCTTACAGTTTACTTAATAAGAGCAGTATTAAGCATGAGTAAAGGGCTAATAATACTGAGTCAGTTCGACATTGTATGAAAGCGGGGTGAGCAACATTTTCAACGATAAGTAAATATAACATATAGATACCGGGAGGAGCTAAATTTGTATAGTACCGCTCGATTTCATTGAAACTCTCTAATACTATTATTGAAGACAAGTACTACTTAAACTTTCACCGTGTGTATTTCCTCGATATATTTCATCATTTACAACGGGGAAAATTATATAAAACCGTCTTTATTTCAATATTGCCCCAGACAGGTGGAGTTCATAGCATGTTGACCCATAGAAGAGTTATCAGATCCCCCACCCGCTTTCCAGAGGTGGGTTACGAGCGTAATCAATATGAGAAATTATACCAGAAGCCCATATGTATATAAATTAAGCGCAGCATAACATGTATGAATAGCACCTGTTGCTTCAATTCCCATATATTATCACTGTCAACAGCACAGCTGGTACTATGAGGCCACCTCACACGTGCTCACAAAACAGTATGCTAAGTAGTACTATGAGTCAGTCCTAGATAAGGTTTAGTGGATTTATCGCCATATCGTTGAAGTGTAAAAATGATACTTGGACTCTGGCTACAGGTTTCCCCTTTTCCGCTTAAACACTTAAGTACGGTACGTATTTATCTAACAGTTGAAGCTTATCTCTGTTCTCACATTAAATACACTTGAAAGATGAAACATGTACATGTAATGTAAAAGACATTGGCTATTCTGGATTAGACACGTGTAATTACGGCGTTGAAAGAGGAAGAGCTTCAATTGGCCGGTCCACCAATAGCAATTGAGTTGATAATATATATATCCTTTGCCAAATGTTTGATCAGTTTTATATTTTTGTAGCACGCGGGTTAAAAATCCCAGTCAGATAACATTAGATCGACACCCTCCAGTGGGTTAGTCCCACAATGAAGTATAGCCCTCCAATCCCGGACTCCAATGGGTTCATAAATAACGTTAAAGCAATAGATAGAGAGAATGGGACGAGCCGGCAATAATCGAAAATTTTCGATTATTGCCGGCGAGTTCCATTCTATATTTATTATATGTGCAAAAAATTTGATCATAATATACTATTTTAATTTGTAAGATATCACTGAAAAAATATCAAAGAAGTCTCAGAGAGTCCCGCTGACAGCCCCGTTAGTAGGCAGTATTTAGGCCTACTGATATTGTATATCATTAATTTTGATTTAAATTCTCTATTTAATGGTGTGGTTTTTATTATGTATTTTTATATTTAGTACCAGAATCATGGGTGAATTACCGATCGCGGGGATCTCCGCGGAGACAGCGGAAGTGCTGAGGTAACGTCAGAGCTATTTTTAGACAACTACATTTTTATAGGACACGTCCTATATGAATATTTTTATAGCACCCCACTTATAGCACCTCTCATATAGCATGCGCGTATAATAATAGGCTTTATTATATGCGCATCCCTCTTGAGAGGTGCAATAAGTGGGGTGCAATAAAAATATACTTATGGTATGTGTACCATAAAAATGTAGTTGTCTAAAAATAGCTCGGTCTCCGCGAAGTATGTCAACAAGTGAAAGCTGCGCAAACCCCTCGCAATAGGTAATCCACCCGTGATTCTGGTACCATACCATGATCATAAAAATACATAATAAGAACCACACCATTGATAAGAGAATTAAATTCTCTGTCAAATGATATAAGTTTTATTAATGTAGCTAAAAAAATGGCCGCGATATGAACGTTTTAATTCAACAATGTCAGTAAATACCCCATGATCACACAGGACACGGTTGTACTAACGGAGTTCTCAGCGGGGCTCTCTGAGACTTGTTTAATATTTTTTCAGTGATATCTGGTGATAACTGATCAAATTTTATGCACATGTAATAAATATCGAATGGAACTCGCAGTTGTAATCGAAAATTTATTGGACTTGATTTGTCTGTGTAAGCACTCTTGCCTACATCATGCTTACATGGACGAATCTCGTCCAATAAATTTTCGATTACTGCCCGGCTTGTTCCATTCTCTCTCTATATATATTATAGCCATACATGTCATTAAATGATCGGCTATTAGTATAGGCTATATGAGGGTCTTAATATTGCACTTGATTTTAGTTTAATTCATTACTCATTTAAATTACATTTATATAAACATTGACTAGCGTATTCATAATTAGCTTGCCACCTACCTGAACGGTAGGGATCGTATGCCACTAATAATTAGCCTCTCATAAATAATGATTTCTTCTTCTTTCAATTATCTACATAGGCCTACATCCTCGTATATTTTCGCAAATAACAATGACTTAAAAGTTTGTGTTAGTAGAAGCGGGATATCTTGTCCTAGACGAACGGTGGCAAAACGCTTATTTCAATAAGCAAATGCTATTCACCTAAACATTGCGAACGCCACGCCATAAATGTACAGCGATTATTAGAGAGGGGGCCCCGGGTCTGCAAAAGCTTTCTCGCACTCATTTTCCTACAAACGTATCCATCCAGGCACATCAATAGCCAGCAAAATAACAAAGCTATACTTGAGTTAAGTCAGTTTAACCGAAATGCACACAAGTAAATGACAATCTTCGTTCAAATTACGTTAACACTAGCGTGAATGGGGACTGCATATCGGCCGATCGACCGACCGTGAAAGTTGGGCCACATGACTGAAATGTATGGGAAATGATACGTAAGGCTTCTCATAGTGTATTGAGCACGCTCCTTCCGGTCAGACACTTCCGTCTTTGCAACTAACAACAAACAACTAGCCTAGGATTATCACGTGCATGTATTGCTGTCATATTCCATGTAGAAACTCCGCGATTATTCCATTAAAAAGGTAACGAAATATAGATTCTTCTCCTGAAGTCTAAAATCTGCAGGGGTTTTATGGCATTGCCATAAAGACGCCTGCAGACCAAGCAAAACACCGAGTCAACTCGTTCCCAGTGGCCAAGTTTAGCCGGGTCCCCCGGCTCTGCAGTCGCCGAAACCATAATTTTAAAAGCTTTGATCAACGATACCAACAACGATATAACAAATACAGCGGCCGGAAAATATTCTACTAAACTAACCAGCCACCGATGTTACCATACACCTACACAACACAAATTCTCGCGCGGATACTTTCTAGATCTAATGTTACTCCCACTAATTAAATGTAAAGGCCTAGTATAAGGCTATATCTGGGCTATATCTGTAGCTATAATATACCGTATGTTATATATTGTTAATAATAATGTTATACCAGAGTTGTACATGGCACGTAGGCCTTAGCACTGCAATAATATATTTATAAGGTCTTTGACCTGACTTGGAGTCCCCGGTTGGAGTCTCACAAACGAAATGATAATGGCCCTAATGGCATTAATGCCAATAAATTGAATAATGGCAATATAATGGAGATAATATGTGCCCCTCCCCATTACCATTGGCATTACGGTACTTTACTCTTTAGCATTGCCGGCTCGGATGGATACAATCAAAATGTAGAGTTGATTGAATAAACTTGAATAATAATGATAATACTGAGAACCAGCCATATCTCACCAAAATAATGGAGGGCACTGCAAACCCGGCCTCTAAAGTAAATTAGTTTAAAAACCACTGCATTGAATGTGTCTCTCTCAGCTGGTGGATTGCGATTGCGTACGTACACAATGGCTACGGGGAGATGCGAGATACCAAGCGCAGCCCATTCATCGGCTTACTTACCTTAGTACATTCCAATGAGTTTGCTGGAGTAACCAATAAGTATCCACAGAGACAAAGCACAATATAAGTCACGGGTGACATCTTATCGGTGATATGCAGTCCTAAACATAAGTAAAATGTCTGGAAAACATTATTTTCCCCACAATATTGACTGCCTGATGGTAGCTGACTGACCGACTGTGTGTATTCAGCTAAGGCACTGTGCGCATGCGCATTCAACCCCAGTTTCAGTAATTAGTTTCGAAAATGCGTGTTATTCATCATTTCGATCCTCAGGTCAATGAATTTAATCTTTCATATTCCAAATAATAATATAAAATAATCTTAGTGTTAATCTAACTGCGATATTGGTGTTGAAATCATTAGATACCGTACTAAATGACAAAAAGCATTTTTGTTATCCGATTCCAGCGACAGGTGGCAGGTGCGCGCGTTGCACTCTCCTTTGGACTTCGCGGGGGGGGCTTCGTTTGTCTTAGCTTGCGCGGGTGTTAACAGTGACTTATCCGGGTGACTTATTAACACCCCGCCTGTTTTATTTTTATAATATAGTTATTGACCAGAGTCCGGGCAATTTTAAACGTCATGACAGGCTATGTCCAACAGGCCACACAGAAATATACCCGCCCGCAAAGTAGCCTACCTCTCAATGAGTGAAGTTCAAGTGATTTCAATCTTTCAGTGGAAGGGTGGAGGGGATGGAAAGTACATGAAATATTTGTTTTAAATAGCTGGAAGCTTTCAGACATATAGACCTACGATCCCACTTACTAAATATGCTAGTCTTACCTTAAGTATATACTGATTTGAATAATTTAGGTACCGGTATTCCTTAACAAAATCAAGCCAAACTTCTTGTTAGAACCAGGCCTTCGTTTGCCGGTCAACATTCATCTTCTAGCTTTGACATAGTTAGGCCTATTTAGTGAGAATGACTAATAGAGAACTACACAAACGTCATAATACAAAGTAGGCCTATATTATCAAAGTAAGAAAATGTTAGATATAATAACACAGAATCTATTAAAATACATGTTGATTCTCGTTCAAACTAGTTGAAGGGTACCTATAGTATATACAGCACCTTTTTAAGTCAGGTTTAATTAGCCTTTAATACTAAGACTAATAACTCAGTTTATGTAATCTTAGTTTATACACTTTGAGAACTATAATGTTCGAGTAGGACAGTGAATATATATGAAGCAAACAATGCTTTCAGCTAAGAGGAAAGAGGAAATTCATGTCCCCAATCGCTTTATTAGATTAATTAAATAGTCTAAGTTCTTTAATGCTGATATTCCCTATTATATTCAGGGTAGGGAAGACCCCGTCTTGAATCCCGTTTCTCATTTTTTAGGCCCCATTTCGCGAATCCCGCAGGTTTTCAATTTGAAAACCCGTTTTCCTATTTGCAATCCCTACCTGGAAAAATTAAATCTGGCTCTGAATCCCTTTCCCGAATCCCATAGGCCCTTGTGAATCCCGAATCGCGACCTAAAATAGGCCCCAATCCCGGTTCCCGAAAAGGTATTCCCTAAACTGTATATCATGTACAAGAAACATTGTAGAGTTAATTTCTTTGGAATTTCGCCACAGTGGCTAAATGGAAAACAATCATGATAGGGCAATTTGCCCAGTAGTGTGGTTCATTATCTAAGTGCATTCACACATCATATAGCCTCACACCTACCAGTCGCACAACCCCCCGTGTGTACCGTAGGCCTACTATCATAACTAGCAGCCTATGACTTATGGATTGAGTTACTTTTTACGGCTAAAAAACGCGTTGCCCTCTATCGATTATTAGGCCTACCATTCTATGCGATCTATACATAGGCTATATGTGTTGATTTCATACCAGCTGTTCTTACTCTGGTACGTTCATTTAGATTGTGGGTGTTCTAGGCATTGGTCGATTTCGCCGCCTGGTTAAAAGCAATGACACCGATTAAAAACAGTTCATGTTTATATTTCTTCTATGTTTTCATTATACAATTCTAGTAGGGAATATTTCAATTGCTGGTGTTCAACGATTGCCTTCAGACTATGTACATTTGGTAGCGGGATTGCCAATCCAAATGCAATGATTCTCCATGTTCTTAACATTTTAAGAGACCAGAAACACCAGTGAACGATTTTGTACTGCGTTTAGTAAAATATGAAATATAATCAAGGTTGTATTTCCCGAGTCCGTACCCCATCATAGTCCGACCCTGTGCTTGTATAGTGCGACTACCCATCATAGTCCGACCCCTTGCTTGTATTATATATAATGTATAGTGCGACTATTGGTTTTGAGCTTGGTTTGTGGAGCGACCACCTTTATTGTTGGGCGGGGCGGGATTATGTAGATTTGGCCATTTGGTGGTCTGTCGGTCTCCGTGGTGCCGCACTACTGACTGGTTTGATAGTCTCTCTTCCGCACTATTGGACGGACCACCAAAATCGATGGTCGCACTAGCGGACGCCGGATAGCGGAAAGCGCCAGTGCTTTTCTTGACGAACAGCGACCGACCCGCCCTCTTGAGGGCGGAAAGCCCCTCTTGGAACTCCCTTCTGTCGCCCCATCAATCAGTGTCAACTCCCCACTAAGAGACGACCAGGATTTCTGGCTCAATTTTCAGTGTTTTCCCATGTAAGTGGTGACCAGCTGATCGTTTCAAATGAAACTTGTGTTAGGTAGGATGGCCTTTTGTGGGAGGACTTATGTATTATATGGTACACAAAACTTGTACTTTTAAATCTAAAAATAGGCGGGAACCTGGGTTGAGACCTCTGTTCCTCTGTTTTTGCACACGTTACTACTACTGCACCCCTGCGGTACCTCCCTGCTTGCAGTGGTAGCCACTACCATGCAGTGGTAGTGGCGGTGGTATGTATGGAACACTGGCAGATAGAGGGTGGGGGGGGGGGGGTAGAGGTTGGCGGGGGTAGAGGAGGGCGGGGGGATGATAACAAACATAATCTTCCTAAATTAACCTTGCAAAACGTTCCTAAGCTTTCCTATCCCTTGTGCGGGTCACTTTTCTGGACGAACGGCAACCTTTCCGCTTTTTCCCAGGGAAAAAGTCGAAGACTTCTTATCGATCTCAATACCCGTTGCAACCCCCATAATAATTGTACGCTTAGCGTCTACTGACTCCTATACTTATTGGCTCGTTCTCCTTATTTTTCCCGGTGACAAACATTTTCACTTATTCAAATCGTCCTAGATACCAGTTCTGTACACTTCAGTTTACTCCAATTTTGTAATCTGTTCTCAACACTTACACAGTCTGTAATAATCCATTGGGTGTTTTAAGATAGGCATTCAATCGGCGCCATCGTTCACGGCATGTTCGACGCATTTTAGTTCCAACACAATCCGCTCCGGCGCTACCGTCGGCAACACTTCCGTAGTTGCATCAACTGACACCAGGGGCGCTGTTCACTGACTGAGTGAACAGCGCCTAGGCCGGGGTAGGGTCGGGGGGGCGGCTGGGTACTTCATCACCAACTGTTTTTCTTTCCCAACGCAACCATAGCCAACCATACAAATCATATACAAATCTATCTCGCAGCGGTTATATCTGGACGACGAGGCGCCAGTGGCCAATCCAAGAGATTGCCTAATTCTCCCCTTTGACCACAGGACGCGCCACCGGTACTCGGAGCGGCGAAATTAGACTGGGAAAGTTGGCTACTTCACCCGATTTCGTATGTTTTCGCAGTCGACGGGAAAAAAGAATTACAGATTTGTCATCCTTAACATGTTTGAGACGGAAAAAATCAGGGTTCATAGTGTCTATATTGTACTGGTAATGCACATAGGCTGATTTCCCAATGCATGTCTACCAGCTCCCAATGCTTAAGCCTTCTTCCACGCACTCGGCCGTACTCGTGTAAACCTGCACTACAAGCGCTGGGTACTGCTGCACTATAGGAGCAGCAGTACCCAGCTTTTAACAGTAGGGTGTGTGTGTGTGGGGGGGGGGAGGGGGGGGAGGGGGGGGGGTAGCGTTATATACTATAAAGCCATTCCCATTCTCATTCCCATCAAATTGTGACGATAGTCCTACTTGCCACACACACATCTGGACGAGGCGCGACTGACCCGCCCTCTATGAGGGTGGAATCCCACATCAGAAATTCTTCCTGTCGCCCCCTGAATCAGCGTCCTCTCCCCATATACCCACGACCCGTCCTTCTGGCCTTATTTTTAATGTGTTTCCCTATAAGTGGCCACCTGTAATTCGCCTGAGAGAAACTTGACTTAGTTAGCTACCCTTTTGTCTGGAAAAACTACTGCATTCATGGTACAGAAATGCTATTGTGAAAACATTCATGCACCCTCTACCTGTTGTCACTCACTCCTGCCATGTTTACATAGCTTCAACCACCCAACAGCTATACCCTTACTAGCCACTGCCACCCTTACATAACAGCCATACTCACAGCTAGCTTGTTGACATGTAGGCTATTTATAGGGTGGGCGTTGTAGCCTACCCAACACGTTGGTGTTGTGTAGGCTACATTTATATTTGATACTAAATCAAATGGATATTGTAGATAGGAGGGGTAGAGACAGGGTGGGTGGGTGGGACGATCTTTTATTTTTAAATATAAAAACAATCTAAAAGCGTTCAGATCTGGTGAAATACAACCAATTTACTTCCCACAAATAAATGTCTTGCTGCGGTAATTTTCTGGACATGTATGGATCATGACCCCTGGGGTCATGGTTGAAGAAAAACGATTGTTTTGGGCTATATATTATAGGTGATAAAACCATGTTCGATTTTATGCTAGATATATAGGCATATTGGTATACCGTATTCGTTTAGTTACCAGTAATCCTTCTTATTTACATAGGAGAGTAGAGCAATTAAGGAATTATTTTTAAATTGAACTAGCTAAAGAAGGCATAGGGCCTATATACCGGGTAACAAACAAAACAATTATTTATCGTTAGCCTTTTTTATTTTCAATCAATAAAAATATTATGGCGACGTGTGGCCAACAATACTTAGTCTATACTTTACTATACCTTGATATAATTATTAACGTCTCCATTACGATGTTACCATCATATAATATTAACGTCTCTATGGAGTGGCATCGTGATGAGCGTAACAGCCATTTTGGTATTTTCAGAGTTTACCTTCCGGATTTATTCCCCGGACATCCCTTTCTTAAATTCTACGGTACCGCAAGCCTTATCAGATCTTATCCAAGTTCGATTTCCCATAATTACGAAAGTTTACGAAAAGAGCTGAAATGTTTATTTGTAAGGAACACTTATTATTACAACTACATGTATATACGTAGGTCTGCCACTTCTTATAAAAGTTTAATATTACACTATACATTATAAGAATTTTAGTACAGGCTACGTACGGTACCGGTACATGTAGACTAGAAGTGTCTTCAGCAGTTTCATAGATAACCTACTCAAACATCGTGTGAAAAGTGAATTTAGAACCACGTAGGTTAACCACTATACATTAGGCCTATATCTACTATAGGCCTTCCTAATATATATTAATATGCTTTTAATGGTACCGTAAACAATATATATTGATGATGACCATTGATCCATCATTTTATTTTAATCACTAAAAATGCAAAACCCCGTTATACGGGACAATACGGTAGCCTACATGAGAATATAATTATAGCCTATCGTGTAACTGTAACGTTTCATGCAACTCCATTCTCAAACCACAAGAAAATTAATATTAAAATATCCCTGTAGGCCTAACTCTTGTCCATCCAGTGAGGTATATTTCATATATATCTCCCAGATCCACCGGACTTGACAATTTATAATTGAATTATATTTAAATATTTAAATAGCCTTAGGCCTACACTGTGATATATACAATATGCCGGTACTCATATATTTAATGTTCCCCTATTTTGCGTAAGAGTTAATTGGAACTTCAGAAATATTTCCGATTGAGCATTTTGTCCGAAAAAAAAACATGATTCACATTGAAATATATGATGATAATCTAAACTGCGCCTAAAATTGATTCCGTACCAGAAATCCACTTCTAGCAAAATCATTCCACGACAGTGCTATCATAACTCTAGAGATAAGAAATTTGGGTTATGATCCGTAGATAATCATACTTAGGCCTACAAAAGAATGGGACTTCAATTACATACCGTAGAATACATGTATGTATATGGAGTTCACTTAGGTGGGCTTAGTAAAGGTCCTAATATAAGTTAATGCGCGAAGTAACACATCTGGCTTTTTTAAGAGTAAAGGAAATACTACGTGAGACACTATGGTCGCCCTTAATTCACACATTGATTAACAAACCAAAGGTATAACCGCACCCATTTCTGAGGGTTCGCAAAAATGAATTAAGATCGGACTGCCTTCATTTAATATCTTCTTTAACCAGGACAAATTCTTTGGCGAGTCTAAAAATATTGAGTCTTGTGAAATTGAACATTTTTATTCATGGTACCGGTGTTGAATGCCGTCAGGAGGCTATATTGATAAGCACCTCATGGTGATGTAGCAGACGAGAACACGGAGGTAGTAATCGCTGGTCTTATGTACAAGGTATGATCCCACACACCTTCTCCCTTGGTGAAGGTCCAGCGAAGGAGTTGATGTCAGCGTGTGTAATGGCTGCAGGGCAAAACAATTATATATGGTAAATGAAATATTAAGCATAAATCTGTATTAACAAAATGATGGAGATGAAATTAAGTTTCATTGATTACCTTTCCATTCGTAGCTTTTTTTTAATTGTCTCAATATTAGCACGATGTACGAGCTCTATTACCTGAATAAAATTGAATTTTAAAAAAATACTTCCCTCCTTTGTAATACTAGGTTATTTATTAAATCCTACAAGGTTTCTTGTAGTTGCAACCGGAACTTAAGGCTCCAGGTTGATTTTTTACACTAGATGATATCGGCCATTGAAATAGAAATGCCATACAGATTAAACTGTCGAATGAGATGCATGCACATAATGGCCTTATTGAACATCCAAATCGGCTGTCAAAAATAGCAACATATAACAATACATGTGGCACATTCATTAATGACTGTAACTTGCTTAGATGTAGTAACCGAAATTTCTCCTAAATTAATTTGAATGTCTCCCCCGAGTCCACTTCTTAACAGCTACACCAGCAGGCGATGCTCGCTTTACATACATATAGCAAAAAGCAACACTGTTTTCATCTCAGTCCCAGGTAGTGCGAACAACTCAATTGATATTCCTCAATATTCCCGAGTTATTCTTGGCAAAAGGCGACTGTTAGATTCAGTCTCAATAGTTGATAAGCGTCAGTCCCAACAGTATAACTAACATTACCAATTTATATTAATTTCACTGGGGTCATTATAGTACAACGAGGATCGCAGTGAAATATTAATTGATATAGAAGGGACAGTCTAAATCTATTTTCAAGGACATTCCATGCCAGACCAATTTTCGGCAACAGTCAAATCCCCCCACAAGGTTTCTGATCCATGACTGATTAATATGGCTTTCCTCTATTAGAACAATAGAGGATCAAGGATGGACATAAAACACTGGGTATAATTGCTTCAAACGTTTTATTAAATAATGTACAAACATAGATAAGAATTCTTATATCGTTTAAACTGAGTATCCCTAGATTTGAACAACAAACATTTGATAGGGATATTGTCATCATGATGATTACGATAACGATCTATCAAAGAAAATTCTACATGATTCTATAATTGCATACTGAAAGTTCATTATTTAGAGCACTTTATATTACTTAGCAATTCATAAAAATATAATTTTACAGTAACTATGGGTAATATATTAGGGTAATAAATTTTAAACTGTTCTATAATTTACCTATTCGCAATGCACTTGATGAATACCCATGGGTTATGCCAAATTAGCTTCTATAAACCAATGACTACATGATTCTTATTGAGCTATGAACCTGAAACAGCAAGTGTTTGTGAGCGACACCCAAGTGTCTATGTACAATCAACCTGGTACTAGAAGTATAATAGAACTGTCCATTCCCTACAGTTGGGCTAGGTATGTATAAAAAGTAGTAAGCACAATGTGATATGTCGGACGAACCATAATATTATCTTGAACACCCTTAGCACGTCTGTCTGAAACGATTCAATGCGAATTTCTTACATGACCAAGTTAACATGCACAATATTTTAGAACCAAAATCTTCTCACTGCACTTCCTGGTTACCAATTGTATTTCGCTTGATCCTGTAAATGGGTAAGGAGTTCAGTTGTATTCAAGAGCAAAAAAGGTGTGAACCAAATAAAGGATAATCTCCATTTAGGATTCAAATCTACAAGAACATTTTAATTTCAGAGAAGTTCAACTCAAATGACACGACAGTCATATTTTGGTGTTACTAAATCTACTGAGTTAATGCGAATTGGTTCAAAACTAATGACCATCTCTGAAGAGGTTCCATAGGCAAATCTCGTTAAATGATTTGTGTTCCACATGAACAACTATAATTTCCTGTGATATCAGGATGTGTTAGTTCAACTCACTAAGAAACATGACTTTACTTCCTGCAAAGTATTTTGTTCTTTCCACCGTCAAATGTGACGAAAAACACGAACTAAGTTCTACTCTTTAACAGGTGATCCCGACACCCGACACCCTGCCTAACTAAAACAAGTAACCTAAGCAATTAACATCGAAATAAAGAAACAAGCAAGAACTGGTAATAGCAGAAATGAAATAACAAAAACGTCATCTTACACAAATAACTTGATTTCGTATCTTTACAGCTATAAACACATTATTTGTGCCCCTTTCAGGTATAAATACCATACAGTATACCTGGTTTCTGAGCAAAATAACAGTCAGCCAAATTCTACGCAATTGTAAGTATGAAGCATAGGTAAAGATAGGCCAATCGACCCCTTCAAACAAGTAATTTTAAGCATATGAGTAAAGCGATTCTAAATGATAAGCACATCGGTGCATAGAAGTTAGTGGCTGATGGCCCTAAAACAACCAGTTCCTTAAAAGAGGAAGTACCACAGGCATAATTTATTACCAAGGAATCAGCTTTTGCAATCAGTTTTTCTATACAATGAAAACCAATCTTTAAATTTGCCAAGAACAGTACTTGGGAGCTAAACAGCTTTATCGCCGCGAACGGGGTAGGCGTGGGACAGTCTTTTACCCTATAACATAGTGTAATTCCACATGCATTACCTGTTTAGTGGCAGAAGGAGTGTTGCATGGGATGCTATACATGTTCGACAAGCTCGGATAGCTCATGTAACTTACAATGTGCATTGACTTTCATAATGAGTGTATTCTTAATTATCAACTTTTAAAATGTGATTGAGGTGGATAATAAGAGAAATATGTTTGTTTGATCATTGTTGATACATAATTCATAGGAATCCTTTCTGCCGTGAATGGTCATATTGGTGCCATCCCATGTACAATAAGTCGATTTGAGTGTAAGCGCGCTTGACATATCACAATGCCAGTGATGAGGTGGAGGTGGAGGAGAGGTTCAAATTCGACATTATAATAAATCCCCATTTCCTTCCCGCAGAACAATGAACATAACGTATCTGTGGGAATCTTCCCTTTCCATTCCCTGGTATAACCATTCTGGTTCACTGGCAAGACCTAACGGAATGACAAACATATGATAAGTAAATCTATAAATTTTCAATTTTAGTAAACGACACAGGGATTCAATAGAATCAGAACCGATTCGTATAACCATTTGTTATTTTGAACGTACCAGACAAATTTACATAACGAGAAGGTTTCTCAAATTCTGATCTGAAAGGAAATCCGAAAGCGTATCATGACTTTTGTTCTCACAATACTACATATTCAGTATCTGAAGGATTCCCGGCATAACATAAACACGAACATACACACAGCTTTCATTTCTACAGCATGAGGGCAAGCATTACACAAAATATGACTGGATGTATGTACAGACTCCCTGCTTTGTACAATATTGTGGTTATACATAAGACTGTGGTACTAATAACAAAATCCTTGAAGGGGACTCGCGTAATATAATATACATATATGTAGAGTTCTGGCTCCTATAGTGTCAATATTGTAACAGAGAAAAAGTTCTCCATTTCGTAAGCTCCAATGTGGTGGCTACCTCCAGGATATAAGTTCATATTGGCATCGGTAGAGGGTTCACCCACTTTAATGCAAGTGGTCCACGAAAACAAGCTTTGCCTTGTTATCTATTGTGAAGTTGTAAAGTGGGACGATATTCATGAATTCCAAGAAATATTGACTATAATTTGTCTCTTAGAGCTGAGGGCAGGAGGCAGACGTTTGGTAACGTCTCAAGCTGCTCGTGCATATGTACAACATATGGCCATAACCTCCTCAATCCTGTATGAACAATTTGAAGTCATTAACTGAAACAAAATATCCAATATCTGTGTTTCTGGGAGAAACCTGTCTAGCCCATGTATTCCTATGCTGGCGAATGTACATCTAGAAATGTGTGAGGGGGCGTGTCTTCTATCCCAAGGGAGGCGCAACAAAGTTGTTGATGTCTGTATACACGGCCTCTAGAAATGCAATAGAAAGGAGCCGTGACGATCGAGAGCATAATCATTTAAATTGTCTTACAGCTATAATTAGGATTGACTTACACTTCCAATCTTCCAATCAATGAAAAGCGTATATGAGTTAACAAAGTATACATTACCAGGTGGAGACTTAACACATCACATATTTCTCTACATTGTCAGTCAAGACTTTGCTATTAATGTTGGTAAACACCTGTCAACAGTAAATGCATTTTGGATGTTTTCCTGGATCAAGACAGTACCAATGCTTCATACAATATTAATCTTAAACATTGTGGATGACCCACTAGCCTAGGTACCGTCCCCACCGAAGAAGCAAGTGAAAACCCCATAAAGCAAGTGACCGTTGAGTTGGAGTGACGATGAACTTCACTAAGAAGAGGTGATTTCTGAAGCCAGGTATGTATCTACAGATAGAACGCCTGTGGGTGTATAAGTAAAAATCAGCAATTTAAAAAGCCCTCTACATCGTCAGTCACGGACCAGAAACCACTAGAGACTAGACCCAACAATTGTCAAGAATATATCCCAGGACAACCGGTACTGTAAGAGACTATATACCGCAAGGACTACAGGGAAGTCACGGAATAGCAATCTATTCTTGTTAACAATTCCGCAAAGGGGACTTATCCCAACCAAAACAATGCGTGATTAATCGCAGTCAAAGTTTGATTCTCTATTTGTTTTCAACCAACACTAGGATCATGCTCAACAAATCTAAGAGCAAGTCTTTGAATGCGTTAATCGTATCAGCACTATCTCAACCATTTCATGAGGTACAATGCCATTGAACAGACAAAAACAAAGGAAGGTATTCCAATTTTTTATAGTAAAAAAAAAAAAAAAAAAAAAAAAATAGATGAGGGCAAATTATGCCCACAAAAATTAGCAATATTCCTGGTTGAGTCAACATGAAACACGAGCATGCTTTAGTATGGAAATAGATGATTGATTTGATCATATTTGAGATTAGTAAAATTTCTATCCAAACCAGAAAAAAATACCAAAGGAGACTAGATAGAGCGTGGGCCATCCACGAATCCATGCTATTGTAGTAAATACGGTGAGCACACACACACAGGCGGTAGCTCACCTGCCTCTCTGCTCTTTTAGAGAAGCTCATAAACCAGAGCTACAATAGACAATTCCATATAGGTATTTTAATATAGCTTATTGTTGTGTTTAGGGGAAGAATAAACTATTTTACAATAAAATGTTCAGATTGGCCACGATTAATTTTGAATGAAATAAGTAATTGTAATTATGCATTATTTTTTTTATTTTCTTTCATCAGAAAATAGGGCTTTACAATCTCCGCTGGTCTTTCCAATTGGTGCCCTGAGATATTCAACATTACGAATTAAATACTAATAGAAATGGTTTAGTCAGGGACGAATAAATATCCATTTCATGTAAAAAGAGAAAACGTTATTGGCATCTATGATTTTGAACTTCAGAAGATGAATGTAAACATAATTTCTTAATTTAAAAAGTACGGAAAAAAACTTTTTCAGCAAAAAATCACGTTACCACGTTCAGAGCTAAATTAAATTACTGGAAATAATTATCTATAACATGTAGGCTCGTTCTCAAGTACCACATGTTGAATTTTACTTTCACGGATTAAGATAATGCTGATTGGTAACGTGTATTTACAAAAAAAACATCAGTGAAGCACGAAGCAAGTGGGGGCACTAAGAGTCTGCATCCAAGCCGCCTTACCTTTCCACTCTGGGACAGATAGTTCTTTATCTTCAAACGACTGGTCGTAGGGGTCAGAACTAGGCTCGTCAGTAGGATCAGCGTACTGTGCGAGGTAGGGGTGGGCCAACGCGCCCTCTGCCGTTATTCTCGTGTCGGGGTCAAGGTCAAGCATATTCTCCAACAGACTGATGGCTGAAAATTACCAAAGGATTTTTTTTCAGGAATTTTCAGTTAATTTTCTTGATGTCAAAGCTGTTTAAATCTCTACTTTTTAAAATAAAACATTTAACACATCACTCCCGTTCAATATCGTATATATCGCTTTAGCTTTCTAGCAATACTGTACGAAGTACTACACAATTATACTGATGACAATTTTATGCATAAATCATAACTATTATCAAACATTATTTCTTGTGGAAGAATTCAATTGGGGGGAACACGCTAGAGCTATATATGTATCTAGGAAATATATAAGACGGTATAGTGTGTCAGGTGTTCCAAATACTAAGAAAATACCTTCTTTGCTGACATGATGAAATAATATTAAATATGAAAACATATCTAGCAACAGAACGTATAAGCAATTGAACGCATAATACGATGTAATATTGGTGGGAACAGACAGGAAATTATGTTTAATGGCAAACATTTCCGACAACTCGTATAAGCAAAAACTTGTTTTTAAGATACCGTCTTTTGCAGGATACAAATGGGAGGAGCAGACCAATTCCAAAGCTTTGGCTAGGGCTAATGTGAATTAAGAATATTATTAATTCTTTTTAAAAATCACGATTTAATGGGCATCGGTTCAGCAAGACTTTATTATATGCATTGGTTGATAGGGGGAGAATGAAAGAGCAAACGAAAAACTTTCTTTAGAATCAGCCAAAATTATTCAAATGTTGTTTAAAAGAATGAAGCGAAATACATGATGTCACGAGTAGCGAGGTAATTTAACATAATAACTTGGATATTAAGTTATGTTGACTAGTGAGACCCTTCATCCTTATGAGTCGACATATTGGTAGCAGGAACTGGGGCTGTAGATACCTCCCTGCAGTGCAGTCCTATGGCTAGGTTATGGGGCCCACTGATTTCGAAGTTGTAAATTATAATTCCGTGCTGTGTGGTTAAACGACTGAGTGTTCACTTGTATGAATTGGTTCTTCCTTAATGGTTGAGCCAAAAGTCGAGTTCATTGAAAATGTTGGATACAAACTCGTCAATATTCTGACAATACTAGTGACGGTGTTACTGTTAAGTTTATTGGTAAGTTGCGTGTGCTCTCGACGTATCATGTTATAAGCGGCATAAATGATCTATTGCATGTATATCGAAGGTTTCTAGGGTTCGACGGAGGTATTGAATCTTATTCGCCTTGTTCTCATTCTCTCATGTTGTGCAGATATGATGATTCTGCAATCAGAAAAGTATCCCCACACTATTGCTTCCATATGTTTAGCAACTCATTATTGACTGGAGTCTTTCTCCAGGCTTTCCCACTGACGAATGTGTCTGTAGGGTAGACGACTAACTATAGCTATTTGTCTTCTGGTCATCGCATGTTTTTAGATCCTTTCCTGACTTTAGAAGGGAGATTATGTTCCTGTCAAGGGATGGATTTTTCGTCGGGTTCTCTTTTCCGTAAGATATAACAACCCAACATATTCAGGGTGTGCTGGGTAGACACTCATTTAGAGAGGATATCTACCCAAGCATTGGTACTCCATATTTTAGCCTAGTATACTGGTTTTGGCATGACTCTTTAGTCGTCAGGCGGGTCTCCAAATTGTCTTGACATTCGTCCTATTGTTCCTAAAAGGTCATTTCTACGTCTGGGGTCTCCTTGTAAGCGTCCACCAAAGGGTAGATTGAGAGGGAGGCTGTCTTCAGGGTCTCCGCGCTTTTGACCAGAAAAAATACCAGGTTTTTCCAGACACATTTCACTGATTTTTCAAACCCGTAATGACGGGACCAGGGGTTGTAGTTAATTGTTCATAGACCAATGATGTACATGTATTTAATTTGATATTCAGATGTGATATCACTAACGGTTTTTTTCAACTTTTATTTTGTAAGTCATTTACTGTAAGGTATGGGAGGGGCCAGTCATTAGAAAGTGTACTGTGAGAAACAGAGTATCTTCGAAAATGTCAAGGCCATTTAATAACAGAATTCAAGGCCAATAAAATGATTCTCCAGGCCCTTCGACGCAGGCACCAGGGAGATCCTGGTCTTTGTTTTTAATATCTTGTCTCAGAATCGGGTGCGTTCCTGATGTCCTAGGATTGGGTATCGGATACCATGTTTATTCATTTCGCTCGAAAGATATATAAATTGTGAATTGCGGCAGGTTGGAAATATGAATAGCCTCTATTTGAGATGGATACACAACGTCTTGTCCGTGAAGGAGACATAGAAAAGAGCAGGTAAGACATTAAAAATGCGGCTCAACATTGCATTGCAGATAGACCCTACACCCATATCCACAAAACCTTCCCATAAATAGCTCACAAGCAATGCCACAATCAAGAACTAGAGACCAATTAAGAGTGAAACCCCCTCACCTTTCTAGCAAGCAAATAAAATAAAACAAGCCTGTCTCCTTTCTCAGTCTCATCTACACATGTATCTTTCGCTCTCACTCCAGAGGGGGGAAGAATAAACAGATTTAAAGAATGAGGCTACTAATATGTATACGGTTATACCTTCGGGGTTGGCTCCACGGAAGTAGACGTGGAAGTCCTTTTTATGCATCTCGGGCAGTGATTTGACATATGTTCTTGCCTAGAAGAAATACAACATACAGAGAGGTAAAGCACAGACCACCAAGGAAGAACAATTCCATCATTTGACTTCATTTCCACTTGTTCTCCCAAGGGACAAGGAGAATCACCATGATGTGCCATCCGCGGTCTTTGTGCTGTAGAGGTAGATTGCCTTCTCTGTAATCTGCTCGTCTGGGTTGAATGCGTTTAGTTTAGTCTGAGTAAAGGTTAGGAGAGTGAAAGGAAAGAAATAGTGAGTAGCCGAGAACGAAAGAAAAGTAACATTAAACATAAGGAGGAGAAGACGATGTAAGCAGTACCAGGGTCCTAAATTAACATCACTTTTATATTTTGTTTTATTTAGAATTTTGTATATATATGTCTCTGAACGAGAAAATCTCAGGAAAAAGACTAGTGATGAATTGCTCAGAGATATAGTTCCATGTACATCGCATTTTTCTCCGCAGTACCTAAGAAGGGACTACGCTGTGCACGTGTGATACTGGCGGAGCTTACACAAAACTATATAATTAAAAAAAATAAGAATGAGGGTCGAGTAGGGGAGGAGGGATGTAAATTCTAGGATAAATAAATCTCACTGTCAAGCAAGACACAAAATGGAATAGGATTTTGATAAAGAACTCGAGCATAACAGCAATATGTTTGATTAAAATAGTTATATTCAACAAGGAAATTATAATGGTCCAGTATAGTTTCGTGCACACGCGTCTCCCTTCAACCTTACACCAACAGGCAAAATAACTCAACAAAACCATCCAACACAAAACTAATAGTAATATCTTCGCTCTCTAATAGTCTGAGCATCTCCTCCCACTGACTTCTCCCACCCAGGCCATCATCGCCAAGCCACACACATTGCCCAGGCAGCAGCCACAGCAGCAGCAGCGCGGGGTGTGCGGCGCTGGTGCAGGTGGGGAGGAGGGGGGAGGTGGTGGTGTGGTGGTGTGGTGGTGGTGGCAATATTCTCACCTTGTGGATTAGCACCTATAAGCACTTTAGATAAATCTTGAGCCTGCATCTTTTTCAGCGACATGACGTAGCGGCGAGCCTGAAATCAGGTTTTTTGTTAAGAAAAAGAGATGAACGACTTGAATGAAAAAAAAGTAACAAACGCAATTGAGACAAAAAAGAAAGAAAGATTGGGATATAAAACTCGACCATGCAAATAGGTGAAAAGAAGCACCCCCCCCCCCAAAAAAAAAAGAAAAAGAAAAAATTACAATAGGTTTTAATAATGATAAAATGGTAAGAACATTAACATAGCTTAGCTTTAGTATTTTGAGTTTAAATTCATTAAACAATTTTAAATGTTACAATCTGGAGCTTGGAAAATAGGGTAATAATCATGGAGCAATTTTGGAGAATAATGCTTCTGAAAATATACCAAGGCAACTTGGGACAGATAAACAAAGATGCTGCTATGTAGTCCCTATAATATAACAATGTATATGAACAAGGCAATAAGGTAGTCGGAAGATCCGTACCATGTCGAAGGATGCAAAATGCACAAAATAGCAACATACACGCTCTACTCGTAGGATACCTATCAGTGCTCAAGAAACAAACTATTGGTCTGTGCTATGATACATACATAATTGGCCACTTAAGAAAATAAGGTACATTGGCAGATTTAGGCCAAAAAATTACTCGGGCGTGGAAACTCCATGACAAAACTGATAAGTCTTGACTACGACTTGTAAACCTTGTGGATAATTACTAATGATGTATAGTGTATGTACAAACTAATATTAAATAACTAGGAGCTACTATGAGACCCCAGTAATCCAGAAATATAAGTACACTGACTGGGACACTTCTCGGCCAAGATGAATATATTAAGTTCAGAAGAAAGCAATAGTTTATAGTCAAAATCTAGTCCCTAAAAAGGAAACATAAAACTAGTAGCATTGACATGGTAGACTTTATGCACAGCTAGACAGAAGAAAATGTTAGTGGTTACGAAAGGGCAGATTAGTGTATCATACAATTCGAGATACGAAGAACAAGAAAAATCTCATTTAATCGAGTTCATGTATCACAAATATATATTTCAATTCGCAATATGAGGTAGCATAAAACAGTTTATCAATTATATAGTCTACAGCGCAATGCACCAACAATTTAGGAGACAAATCGAGTAAAAATAAGAGGAATAGATCTATTAGTGACACATTCTATGTCCTATTTATAACAGTTAACTATTGTCTGTATAGTATAGTTCCATAGATATAATCACTACTTTGACTCTACTTCTGTCATACATTAGGGAAAGTAAGGCTTTGACGTAAAACTTACTTCTTCACTGGTGATTTTTGCGAGCAGTTCAGGTCCTGGTGTTCCAGCTAGCTTCATTATCCGTGTCAACTGGTCAATGTCTTAGTATCGGTCAAGGTCCTCAAGAACTCCTATTTCAGATATATATATGTAACACACGATTCAGGTACTTTAGAAAAGGCGAGCATACATATATGTACCTTATTTTCATAGACATTTAAAGAAGTGTTTTCACTCTGGCATATACGATTTAATCCAATAACATAAAGTGTTCGAGCCTGTCAGACGTAGTTTATCAGACCTAGCCATTATTCTTTTTATTATTTTGCCTGATTCATACCTGTCCCATCAGAACACAATCGGAACTACGAGGTTCTGGGAGGGGCTATTGGTCTGGATTGTTGTCAAGCTATCCCTATACTGACTCTAGACAGACCCCTCGCTTAACACCCTCCCAATAATCCCCGCCCATGTAATGACCCAAATATATAAAAGAAAATCTTTGGAGGGGAAAAAAGGAAAAAACCATCATACTTGATTATGGTTTTATATGAGTTCCCACCAAGAAAACTGTTATTCAGGTACATATGTTCATAGCACACTCGGTATTGCACATCGAGATATTTTTTTTATGAATGATTTAGATTTTTAAAAAGATTTTACTTAAGAAAAGTCACAGTAGTAATTGGCATAGATTCCAAGGCATAAAACACAAGCATGGTGCCATGGGATCTCGTCAGGCACTATCTTAATTTAACCACACATGCTTATATGCTTATGTATAAAAACAACAATGCATTGTATTTTAAATGAAAGGATACGATCCGTGCCGGGGAAGAGGGTTCGGCCTGTGAGTAACTCCGCCATAATACAACCAACCGACCAGATATCCACTAAAAATAGAGAATTTCTGGTGAAATATTTGATCATATGAAATACACGGTATGCCCTATATTAAGAGAAGTATGTCTACCTTCTAACGATGCAAAATCAAAGGTTAAATACAGTTCAAGGCCAAGTAATGAAGTACATAGAGCCATAAACCCATAATTGATGAATGAGAAGCTGAAAGTCTGTACCTGTGTGGTTATATCTCATCCAGTTAAGCATAATCTCAGGCGCTCTGTACCACCGGGTGGCTACATAGCCTGTCATCTCATCGTCAGCCTGGCGGGCAAGGCCGAAGTCTAAAATCTGGTGGATTAGCAATAAAATTTGCTTCATTTTACATGTTAACTAAGTAATCCCTATAAATACATGTGAGCATGCATATTTAATATACACATACACACATAATACATCTACGGCATACATAAATATACATATACACGTGATCTACATTCCTTCTCCTTTTTGTAATCAAGTAAAATAAACGATATTTTATTATCGATAATCATTCATTAATTTAATTTCACACAGTGACACAGGCACGTGTACATACATGAATGAGGTAACACTGCAATTTGAAACATAGATGTTTTGAAAATTGACCGTGTTAATATCATTAACATTTGTGGATTCCTCACCTTCAACTCACAATCTTCATTAACAGCAATGTTGCTTGGCTTCAGATCCTGTAGAACATGAAGAGAACTCTAATGAACGGAAGCTATGCAATTAAATTTTCAAAAACAGAAAATATAAAACGAGACAAAGAAAAGGCAATATTGATTAATATCTGAATAATTAAAAGGCAATCCTAGAACTTGCCCGGGTCCAGACGATAAAGAAACATAATACCAAACATAAAAGAAAGAATAGAATATGAGGACAGAGCCTACGCCCACATAGATTGATATGTAAGGTGATACGACAATGAAATTTTACCATTATCAAATGTCAGTATAGAACGTGCCTGGACAAAACTGACGCAGGCCAGCATATCGAACACACTACTTCTTCACTTTTAATTTTTTTTAAATGACTAAAGTGTAGAAATATGTAAACGTATTTTTCTAAGAGAAGAATCACTTAAACGCTTTCTTGAGAAGGAGAGGAAGAACACTCACCCTGTGAATAATACCGGCGGAGTGTACATACTGAAAAATAATGGAGAGGACACAGTAAGAATTTTCGTTCATAACAATAATGCGCTCTATATCGCAGCCAACTGACACGCCGACAGTCCATCATCAAACCGTGCAGACACAGTATTTACATAAGCACCTACAGATATATTTGATTGATTTAAACTCCAAGGCAGCCGAGATGTTGCTCCTAGGGAAAGCTCCAGGTATGTAAGGGCCAACAACTACATATTTTTTTTAAGGAATGATCACCACAAAACGTAAGAAGTTAGAGGATCCTGCATCTCTACACCTTACTATGAGGAAGATACTATAAAGAAGATTGTAACAGGGAATACTCCTGACGAAGGAACAAAGAGAATAAAATTACATCATCAAATCTATATTTAAAAAGGTCGTCTCTCTTTAAACTCCCCAAACCAATATTTGGATTTCAATCCCACACACTTACTATAAGAAATGTCGTCCCATTCAATAAACATCTTCGTCATGGGGCACTACGTTATATTATAAACATGGCTTCATTGAAGAAGCCTTAGAATAATAGTAATATTACCAAGCTGCAATCATCATTTTGCACTATCACATTTACTACTATAACCTACGGAAGGAAAACTAGGGAAGAAGATTCCAGAAACGCATCCGTCCTCCACTCATGCCACATTGAGATTTCCGAACGAAGGAGGAACTAAGAAGAATTCTAGGAGGGAATTTTAACTAGTTGAGAATGTAAGAGCATCTAGTTTGTGTAACTGACCTCGCCTGATACTCCGTTTAAGGTGCATCATGACCGTAACTAACCACGCAGCCCGTATAAGGGTCAATTCTCCAGGGCACTTACAATGATAATATTATGGCAAACACCAGACTGTTTCTACCAAGGAGGTAGATATTATTTACACCCGATGACATATGTATGTATACAAAGGAACATTTTAAAATGAGAATTTGACGTTTATGTGGATTATTATTGGGGAAAGAGGCAATGACGAATGGCGACATTATGGAATGACCTTCCAGCCAAGCCTCGTGAAATTAAAACCAGAATAGGGTTTAAAAGTTACCTTAAGTTATCCTACCCTCGGGAATATGATGTCTACCTTAGTAGTCCGAATGATGTTGGAAACCGGGGCTGAAAACATGGGGGGAGGGGGGGAAAAAACGGGCCTGTAAGACCGGTGACTAAGACCAATTCAATGGTGGGAACGGGTGGTAATGTTTCTTTAAACATTGAGGGCATTGTTAGTTACTAAGACTCTTAATGGGAAATTGCCCATTCTTTCCTTTGTTACTTTTAAGTAAACAGCCAGTACAGGTTGAGAAGACTAATTTTAATCCCTGCCAGTATAGGTTGCGGGATCTTGATCTAGAGTAATTCAACGAATACGGAAGATTCTGATGTACACATATCACTGATTTAAATGTAAACTTTCTCCAAAAAATACAAATCGTGTTAACACTAAGTCACATGTGCACAAATGTAAATAACTGTTATAATACATTTCGACCAAGAACTATGTATAATGTACTGACATATACAGTAAAGTCTACAAATTAAACAAAAGAGTCCGCCAGATGTAGGTGGCAACTGTGTAAAAAGATAGAACTTTAAGTCAATACAGGAACAACCTGTTTATGCCCTAACCAGGGTTAGTAACTAATTAGACTTCCGATATCATTGTATCACAACATGTTTATTAAGTATTAAGTGAATCTCAAGAACCTTGATTATATTAACTCATCATTACATATTATTTCAAAGGGGCATGTCGGAAGACCTCTATAGGAGATTGACCTCGTCCTGTTCTTGATTTATAATGAGCACTATGTATGCACTATGTGAATATTGAATAAAAATTTCATAATAATAATAATAATGACTTATAAACACAAACATTGTATATCTTAACGAAAGCAAGATCTCACCCATTCATGGTTCAGGAATAGAGTAGTACAGTACACGGATCTTTTTAAATTTGATACTAGAGAAGGTTTTTGTGTGGCAGAGTGTCTGGGGCATGTTGGGGAGGGAGAGGGGAAAGTGATAAACCAAGACACTGTTGGTTGGGGAAAGCAGGAATACCAACCTTGAGACCACGCAGGATCTGATAGACCAGGAACTGTACGTGGTCGTCTGTCAATCTCTGGGTTTTCACGATGTTGTTTAGGTCAGCGCCCATCAAGTGCGATACTAGGTAGCTATGAACACAAGATGCGCTCTTAGATTACTCATATAATTAAATCCAGCAGTGTAATTGTTGCAAGAATGTGAATCAGGGAACATGATAATATCAGGGATCGCACTTGCTAAGCAGTTTTTTTAAAGTTGGGAGTCTTAACCAAGGTCGGGTTTGAAAGCCAGTTTGCTAGCATAGTCTAGGGAAATCACATAACATCCCTTCTAGTTTTGATAAACCCACCTAATCATACATTAAAATGCAATGTTTTCTTTACACATGTAGCTTCTTAGGAATGCGATAGATATTTGACTTTTATATTGACTGTAAATGAAATTTTAAAAAAAATAAGGTGACTAAATTTCGGATCTGTTATCAAGCGAAGGACTAAAATTGCACAGAATGGAAGAAGTAAGCATTGCAGCATTTCAACAGGAAAACTCCAAGCATTTTGGTACAATCTTACGGGTAAGCACATTCCTAGAAAGCATAAAATCAGAGAAGAATTTTGATAGGTCGCCAGCTGTATTGTACCCACACATTAACAATAGGTTTCGCCGTAAACCTTATTTTAGATCCTGGTGTATAAGTAGCGATTTTATCGGCTAAATATAAAACATGGTGATTTTGTTTTTAAATAAAACAAGTGAGATGCGACTCAAAAAGTTATTTGTGTCCACATACAATGAAAATAGCAAAGTAAATCATGGAAGTTTGTTTATAAACTGAGATAGATGGATAATGTACTTACACTTCCTGGAAATCGTCAAGTGCGGTGGTTGGTGTGAAGACATCTAGGAGCCCGATTATCTGGAATGAAAAATAGACTTATTATGAATAGCACATATATATATATAGCATGTCACTTAATTGAGCGATGCGGCTAGCCTGTCGGCACACTGATACAGTTTATAATATACATACATGTAGTTCCTATACAATCGTAAAGAGTACAGACCACCCCGGATACAAACATTTAGGGTGACGGTGAGCGGGCGTCCCTGGACCACTCCTTTCACTTGATCTCACTTCGAGGATTTTAGCATCTAATTGTCGAAACATAAGCATGCCTTTATCTTTAAAAAAAAATACTGGGGAGCTAAGAGATAACACTCGATATATTACATTTCATTAAATTGCTAGCCATTACATTTCTTATACTTCATCGCAAATGTCCTAGGGGTGATACTCAAGTGCCAGGTGCAAAATGACAGTCGCGTTTAGTTAAAAGTATTGGGTGTGTCATGGCACACGAGAGCAATCGCTGCCTTAATTTAACATCTCCTTAGCATAGAAGCCCGGAACTCATACAATGTCCCAAGGATATTGATATCGGGCGGACAGTTTTTTTTTAATATACTGCATATTGGCTCGTATCAACTTTCAAATTATGACAGATAAGAACCTAAATTGAAACAGCTCAGATCATACGGACAGGACTGGTTATACGTACTCTCGTCGGTATGACCAAGTAGCTTCAAACAATACATAAAATGAGGGAATTATTGGGACTAGTAGTCTTAACGGATTCCATCACAAACTGCCTCAACTGTATGATCTGTAATCTATTCATAGTACACGACCCTGTATGGAGGGTCAGTGTGTCTTGCAGGGAGTTTCCTGGTTCTATTCGAGACAACTAAACACATGTGGATACAACATACATAACCGTTGACGTTTATTAAATTGTGGGCTGTGCGCTATGTCAAATAACTGTAACTTTATTACAAGCCACATTTCTCTCGGATCCCCCACCAACCCCCAACCCACTCCCAGCAAAACAAAATAGCAAAACAAAGGTATCGAATGGAATTTTTACAGTAAGCCTTTGATTTCAGCTCCTAAGGTCTAGTTCACAGCAGACTCATGTTATTTACCAATACAAGGGGCGGGGTCCACATATATCTATTCATAAACAAAGGCACATGGTACAATAGAGGGATGAAACGTAGCAATAACATAGGCGCCGTTACAGCTCATTGCACCATGCTCAAGTCGGGGAATCTTGGTTAGTCAGTATCTGTGAGTCACTCATATTCATGCATTTCATATTTAGGTTGGCCAAGTGCTTCGGGAGGGAAACGTATCAGGAGGGGAATTCCATGGAAAAGGGAACAGTTGTTTTGAGAGCACCAACAAGACGGTCACTATCTCAGCCACGTATTCGACGACCTTAAATTGAAACACCTCAGCACCTCAAACATCGTCATAAATTTCAAGATATTGGAACATTGCGATTCAAATCTATGAACGCCTTTGCTAATTTCCAACCGGGGAATTTAAGGCATTTTAGTATACGGGACCCAGATATTTGGTGAGCCGGTATTAATTATTGTTTTATTCCGTGTCTCTGAAGAATCGAGACAAATTTAGAATTTGTATTTGTTAGAATTTGTATATAGGTGATGCCAGTAGCCATCCAAAATCGACGGCTGCGAAAAACTTTCAAATATGTTCTATTTGACTTAACAGGTCTAAAATGCTGATCCGTGGTAAAGAGCAGAAACTGAAGATCTTTCACCGAGTCAGAGGGCGAAAGCACCATGAGAGGTCAAAGCCACGAACAAAGGTATCAATTTGAGAGGATTTTCATTTGACAAAACACCCAAACCATTCATATCCACCTTCCTACTTTTGGTAGAATTGCCAAAGAGGCATTTCCGTTTTTATCTGTAAGGACCCTGGGAATGCTCTTGGAAACGAATTACCAAAAACTGAGGGAAGTAATAGCACAGCACGCACGTGACTTCCTTTTCAGAAGCATAAAACTTGTCCTGTAGAATACAATGGTATAGGTGTGTTTCCCTTTTGATCGACACATATAACAAGAGTGCATTGTGCTATTTGTTTATGCCTGGAACTATTTTGCCTAATAAACATGCTTAAAACCTCTCCATTTCTTACTGGCCTTCCTCTCTAACATTGTGAGGTTACAGCAGTATCTTGAGAAGAGATTACAAACCACGGACAACTGGTAAGTAGTACGTGTATCGCAGATCATCTCCAGTTCTACCTATTATACATAATAAACATGACAAGCCCTTCCCCACCAGGCATCCGAAGCAGTGCCAAAAGCCACACATTATACCCCAGACCTCTAAAATGTTCTGGGTCGCATTGGTTCTCTGGGAGCCAAACAATAATCGGAAGTGTAGGCCAATGCATGGATATATGTGTTCCTAGTTTGGAACAAATTGAGACTGAGCGGTGAGACAGTTGAAGTGTCTAGTGGCAAGAGAACAATATACTTGTTATATGAATGTATTCACTGGTATGTCTGATGCACTTTACCCCACACACCAACTTGACAAGAAGTGAGAACGGAGAACTAAATAAAATAGCAGGCATTGATTCGAATTTTCAACGACCAATTAAAACAAGTGATCAATTGCCACGCATGTAGACCACTCTTAGGATACCTGGAAACAAGTAACAAAATGTCACACACCTTGAACCAATTATTAAGGTCTACGTGCGATCAAATAGCAATCTCTTTATACCAATCACCTGGCCATCATTGGCAAAGGCGAGCAATTATATGGCGCAGACAATATTATTACAACAGAAGTAAATGTCATTTTAATTGGCAGGTCACTTGGGGTAAATGTCTACTATGTGTCTTTTTCACCTAGGATCCGATGTATGTCTAGTAAAATTAAATGCGCCGTTTGGATGATTCAAAGGTTGGTCTTAGGAATATATACATGTATGCAAAATTCGGAGATACCATTTGAACGTGAACACCAGGTTCTTTGTGGATTGTTTCCGACGCATCGCGTGGAATCTGTACCAACATAATAAGGGATCAGCTGGCCGATATTTGCATAAACATTGCGATGCTTTTGTTTAGCAACAATTCTGTTTGTGTGTCTAGGACAAAATCATGTGTTTACTCCCTTGAAACCCAAGCCCCTGATGAAATGAACGTTTGTTGGTAGTAGTCATGAAGTTCTTTCGAAAGCGAAATTTCCTTCACACACATGTGGGATCTTACAGTGATTCTTGCAAACGTTAGTTAACAGTTGCGCAGTTGTTCTGATGCAAGTGAATTTTGAATTCTTAAGTTTAATGGCAAATTAAATATTAAGGTATCCAATCTGGCAACCACAATCCAATCATAGAAACCCCAGCAAATTTTATTGACATCCTCCAATTGAGTAGATGAAGGTAGGGTTTAAATAAAAGTAAAGAGCATTTACACAAATTACTGAAAACAAGCGTGAATAGGATTAAAGGACGGATTGAAGACAGTCCAATAAATCCATAATGAGCTCGGGCAATTAGGTAAAAAAAAAAGATTGCTGGCTTTGGATCGGTCATCCAAACTTATCTAAGGCCACAGTAACAGGTTCATTACCTGCAGATTCCCCAGGCCTTCATTTTGGATCTGCATTTGGATCAAGTGCGAATTCCACAGGTGTCAGTGAATTTCGTGCGCAGCGGGTTATGATCCGCATAGATTTCCGCAAGAACGGGTCCAGAACACATGGTTTAATAGGTAAACAAATCATACAGACAAGTGACTATTTCATTGCTCTCAAGTCATTCAGGTGAATAGAACCACACATATTGCTATCGATTTCGGGCTACAGGCGAAAAGTTAATCTCACATATGTACCTGACTATAGAAGACATAAAAAAGTTTTCAAATCAGATCAAGATTTCGATTGGGATTTTGCCTCCTGTTGATTTGAAGTAAATTTCAGCCAATCAGAGAGTCAATTGGCGGTTCATGAGCAAGCCTGCATTTAGTACACATGTTGCAGTTTCATTGAGACTTTGGCGAAGGTGTCTCAACACAATCTGGTTGACAAGCATGATTAACCAGTTCATTTCAATACCCAATCATAAGTGCATTGCCGTCAATCATGACAGAACCCCTCGTTTAACGCTTCCCGTGTACCACAGCATTGCAAGTTGGGCTCCTGAACTTGCGAGAAAAGTCGAAAGCAGCACTTCTCAGAAACTTGATATTTACAAAATCCGAATTAAAGCTTTCTGTTGCCTGGTGCAATCGTATATATGACTTATGTTGAAATATTTACAACAGAACCATATGCTTTATCATTTATATACATGCATAAGAAGTACATTTTATTTCAATGTCAACAGAGTCTCAATCATCGTGAATTATTAACTTCCAGCAACATATTGGACAGTACAACTACAACGACTAGTACGAGGGAGAAAGGCAGTTTAAGACTCAAACTTAATACAAAGTATCCCCACACATATCTTATTTTCTTGATTTGATTTGACCTCTTGGATTGGGTCAAAGTGTACTATCTCCATCAAAGAGAGGTTTTCAAACCATCGTGTCTAAGACTTTGCAACATGGGGAACGTGTTGTTGCCCGAGAAGCGCTACCACAACTGAGGCTGGAGCCTCGTAAACGAACGTACTACCGTAACTCACCTAGGCAACGTTGTTGTTGCTTAGTGAGTATGGTAACACCCAATTATGATCTCATCCTGGTTGCCAACAACTCTGGATGAGGATTGTCGAGGTCGATAGGGCCTCTGTTTGTAACTAACTGATGTAATACTGTCATAATCTGATGAGATAAATAATTATTGTTTAATTAAAATTATTCTTTGATCACCAGGGGGGTGTTTGATGTGGTTTCGACCTTAGACTTTGCAACACATTGTCTAAATTCTGAGATGGACAACACCACGAATATTTACAATTCAATAATTATATCCAGTGTATAATATATATTTTTGAAACACGTTCTGCTACTTCTAATTCCAATGCAATGTATTTCCTTGAATTTCCTTATTGGGGAATCGATCACGAACATTCATGGATAATTCGTAAATGAATTTGGTAATGTGGGAATTCGTTCTACCATTATTACTAGGCATACGACATATATCATGAAAAATTCGTGCGTCTACATCATGTATAATTATATAAATCACACCCGTTATTCACGGGTATTAAATAATGAAAACAGGCGGTGCATAAAGGTATCTCAACTAACTCGCATGTGACTCTGTACAATGGAAACTTTAGTCACACGACTACCCCCATTTCTCCATTTCAACTGGTCTTGGAGTAGCCATCGCAATAGCTGATGATATCATAGGTGGGTGAAGGTCTGTTTGTTTACTTTCGATGCCAGCTGATCTCAATGTCAGCAATTAAAGTTAACAACAAATGAAACTATGCTCGGAAAGTCTCTACTTAGATAATATTCACTCTGAACTTCACATATGAGGGTAGCATACGAAGAAAGGGTGATTGTGACCTATGCGAATAGTGTATTGTGTTTCATGGCCCTACTATTTTTTTTGATCGATGTAAAGTTAGAGTGTACAACATCAACCATGTGTGATGCCATAGTTAACACACAGAGACGCATATATGTATGTGCGGGTGACAGTTTCAAATACGAAATATATTCATATCGATTGAAAACTCACAGGTGAGTTAGTTAATGACTCAGTCATGGACATAAAGTTGCTGATTAAAGCCATGGCGCTGACTTCATATAGCGTGAGGACAAGAGAGGAGAGATATACCCTGGTTAGATATTAACAGATATACCCTGGTTAGATATTAAATACGCAACCAAATTTGACTGAAAATCACTAACAGTATAACTAGATGGGGAGGGGGGGGGGGGGTATTACAACTATAGAGCAATGAAATGCCTTTACCACTCGCATTCCTGGCATCAAGTATAAATTTATACAAATTTAGTCATACATCAGGTGATGTTCAGATAAGCAGGTGAATGTTTTATGCGTAGTTGTTGCAGAAAATGGTCTTCATCATCAATCGTATCTCCTGTAACGATTCTCAGAATCGCAAACACACATACAACGCGCTTCACCAAAATTTCATCTGGGAGTGGAAGCCTAAAGGAAAATTTACACTAAAAGATGGGTGTCAACATATCTCCTTACTGTGATGTCTTCGTGAGAGGTCAGCTCACATTAATGAACCTTAGAGGCAGACGTAAAGGTCGGAATAACTGGATACATAAATAATAACATATATTCTTTAGTTAAGCCTAAAAGTATTGTTTGATTCTTTAATTTAAAGAAGCATTAACAACAGGCTAGAATATGAGTATGTTTTAGTAGGTTACATTAAGACCCGGAAATCCGTGAAGTACCGATGGTACGCTTGAGCTGGCACACAGCGACATTAACCCCCTCCCCAACAGGGTCATCCGCAGCACAACAACTCAACGCTTTCCTTACTCACGTACGGTATTCAATATGGGAACGGGCTACCGTATGTTCCATTTGGCCAAATAACTTGTTTAGGTAATCAGTCAGCTGAGCAGCAAAAAACTGAACCAAGCTTTGAAGTTTGTATGCATATTTATCTCCGTTTATGTATATAAACCAAAATATGAATGTATAATAGAAGGCACATTCATATCTCTGCATCGACACACTGATCCTTCACCTGTTATATATTTTACCAGGGTGTACATTTCATTTTAGGGCATGTGGGGACAAATAGAACAATCAATTCAACATTCGTAAGAAAAATGTAGGTAAGAGGCACACTTTGCGTGTGGTTCGTACGAATGTATACATCGGAATGGAGGAATTTTAAAAAGTACACAGCTGATACTAACAAGACGCAATAGAAGGACAGACTTGGAAGATCTATAGAACTACTTATCTAAAACAGTGTATTTGTGGAATTATGCCAACTGGTTTGGTTGTTCTAAAATAAGGTCACGGAATCGCTTAACAACAAAAAAGGTTCCAACATACGTTTATGTGTGGATCTAAAGCATCAATGTCAGTTCATGCCAGGTCACTAACATACTTAAAGATTACGTGGGAAGAGTGAAGTCAAATTAGCCTGGAATTTACCTCCTCCTGTTGATAATGGCAGAGAAGTTATGGCATGCAACCATAGACACAGTAAACCGTTTTCTCAACTCTACATTTTATCAAGCAGGTGTTTTGATGTTGAACCAATGACCATATTGCTTAGATATATCCTAGGTAAAAACAACAACTGGAGACTATGAATTCTAAGTGTAGAGCTGTCAACAACGCCTGCCGAGTAACATCTAACTCAGTTTTGGATACAATTAATGTTAAAGATTACATGATGAGAAGATAAATAGGGCAAACCTTAGAAGACCTGCATTTAACAAAGCCTTTCCCACCCCTACCCTAGCCTATACTAGGCCTCGACTTCCCCCAGCGAGGCCTATCATCACACAGGACTTTTTTGGATCAGGACGGCGCACGCCCACACCTTCAGCGAGTCTTTAATGAATATCATTATAAAAGTGAAACGCGCTTAATTTACTGTGTCCGTCCATGCCGTACCCTTTTAATCCACGTTTTTGTATGCTGAATGGAGGCAATGGCCGCCTCCTCAAGCATGTAGCCATGTTGATCCTGTGAGCCAAAGCCCTATACTATGATTTTATGAGGGTTAACTGTCCGTCCCCGCTCCGGGGGTGCGGGAGGATACGGGGACGGAAACTCTGTCTAACCCCTACCCCTGCCCAGGAAGCTGAAGGTATTACAACAAAGCAAAGCCCTCCTTCCTCATTCAATGCTACCATGCTACTGGGGATCTCAGGAGTGATGTAACCAATACCTCAATGATCGAATATAACGTCATTATTAGGTAATATTAGGTGCATTTGTATCCGAGGGGGAAGGGCCCCCCCCCCTGGAGTTTCTAACAATGAAAATACAAAGCATTGTCATTGGCAGAGGGTGAGTGATATTTTGAGGGATTTAAAGATAATAAATCAAAAGTTTTAATATCAATAAAGCAGGAAAATATCCACCTCTTCCATTGGCTCATGCTAATGTTTGGCACAACATAGTTTCGCTCATAGAGCTCATCAGGCAGGATGGGTTTCCACCACAAAAGCGATAATCCCCTCAATGTGAGCAGGGGTTCAGGCTAACTCAATATTCATATTTCTCACTAGTCCTCCTAGGTTTTCACTAGTCCTCACACAATATGGTGCGAAAAAGTCACATGAAATGCAGCCGTATATAACTATAAATGGGTACACTTTATTCCAATAATGAACCTGCGGACGGGGTGGTGGGGGCATGAAAAACGTGAAAATGCCTGTTGGGGAAAAAAATAATTCAAGCCATCAAGGCCTGGAAAACAGTGTTTTACCCAGAAAGTTTAGTTAGCTCAGTGGAATTCTGTGATCCAGAAATTTAAACACACATATATAATACACGTGTTTAAATATTTAGAACAATTATATAATACCAGATATACCATCCAAAGGCTTGCCTTGAACAATCATATTAAAATTCCACAACTTTCAAGGAATTCAGTCAGAAACTGAGAATCTTCGAAAATTTCAACAGGATTCCAGGCCCATAATAATTTTCCAGGCTTTTCGACCAAAATGCCCATTTTGCAGGCCTTGAAATTATTTTAAATAGAGTAGTTTATCTCCCAGTGAAAATAAATATATATAATTAAGTAATCATATTTATTGCAAATTTGCATTTATAGGGGTTGCCACTCAGTTAAATACATGGTATTGGCCCCTAGGAACTATGTGAAGGAACAAGAGCTCAGTCACAGGGTTCATATATTTATTGGGGTGTGGTCCCCAAGCCCTAAATGGCCAGCCAAAATAATAAAAACATGATGGACATGGAGGGTGGACAAGTCACAGTCGGCGCGGGGGCTGGTGTGCACAGGGGGGAGCTGAGGGTGTTAATAGATAGATAAAACAGTACAACTTTGCTTACATTCTCATGGTTCATGTGTTTCAACATGCGGACTTCTCTGTAGGTTCTCTTGGCATGGATGGATGACTGGAAAGGACGGGCCAGCTTCTTGATGGCCACTCTTGTGTTTGTAGTAGTATCCGTAGCGGAGCTGGAATAAAAAAAATGTACGTTAGTATGAGTGCATGGCACATGGAGACTGCAACTGTTGAGGTGCACGGGTGTCCAACAGAAACCATGATAGACTCTGACATGATAAAACGATTAAAGTATAGTCCTTAATTGTGTCTGTGTATCGAGAAGGCAGTAACTCCCTTCCTAGACAATTCCTGAAAGTGCTTATGTATATAACCCAAAAATCTCAAGCTAAAACAAGGGTTACCGCGTTTAATGATACCAGAGAGGTATTTACCTTAATTTTACCCCAATGATATTTATATACATGTATAGATGGTATTACTGTATAATTAACCTCATTTTAATTACGACCGTCGTTCATTCAGCCCAAAACACGTTTACAGGGATTAAATGATAGATAAATAATCTAGAACTTGAGAAAATGAATCACACATGTATGATATTTATTGATACTGATAGGCAGCATAAATGTATGACCCAAGAAAGAGACAAAGTTCCTCAGTCATAAGACGATAGCTGAAATATGTTTAAAATATTCAGTTGTTATAAAAGCCCTGAGGATGAGGCCTGTACGGTACCTCTAATCTTCACCGACCAGTGTCACTTCGAAAGGAATATCCAGGTGTGGCCACATCCATGTATCGTTAATGAATGCGTCGTTAATATAAAATTATCCGGACATTATTGGCAATAGTTTTGAATCTTTATACTTGGGCATCTAGCCTGAAGGCTGAATGTGTGTAGGCCTACCTAGTACCGTATTTACATCTACACAGGTCCATCAACTACTGTTTACCTACCGGCACGTCACCCGGCTATTTTTTTTAAAAAAAGTTGCTTCCTTGGATTTGATGCGAATGCATGGCAAGTTTTTTCAGACTTAGGCCTAATATCAGTAGGCCTACGGTATCAAGATTATACATCATCATGTTTTTTTCTTTTTATATATCAGTATTGATATACGGTACGGTATTATATATTGTAGGCAAAAGTATAAGACACCCCTCTAGCCCCAGCTGACCTTAATTAGTATTCATGGTTAATGACATGATTAGTGATTTATTGATGAACCTGATTAGTGTAACAATTATAATGTGTAGTGATAGGAGCTAATGATCGGATGGGACAGGGCCTTCGAGCCTCTGGGGTGGGACCCTCTGCCTGCATGCACCTGTGAAAAGGGATGTGTATGTGAGAGAGAGAGCTGTGAGAGAGAGAGAGCTGTGAGTAGGTAGAGCCTGTGAGAGGCTCAGCCCTTCTTGTCTCTGCCAGCCTGGTTTCTTGGCCTTTCACGATCCTTTGTCCTGCAACCATTCACGATTCTGTACCCTGTCTAAACCGTGATAGCCTCCTATAAAAGGGGAAGATGATTGTTAGCTTTAGAACACTTCTTGCTGTACCTTGGATCTGTAACCATTGCTGTAGAAACGGCTCCCTTTACTATGGGGAGGCTGGACTCTGTTATTTTGGAAAGACTGTGAATCCTTTACTATAGGATGTTGGACTCTGTGTATGTGAAGATATACCAGCATGTGTGTCAATCCTAGATTGTGGGATGAGTGTGGACTCTGTATTATCATGGAACATACCTCGCTGTAACCTCTTGACCATGTGGACATATGTGAAAGCCTTATAGGAAATAAAACCATGAGATACCTGCAACCATAACCAATTAGTCTCTTTTCACCCTGTCGGGCTGACCAAGCAGTCGCCGCTCCTCACCGCGCTGAGACACGCCTCCGCTCGTGACCTTGATTAACTGAATTAATTGGTGGAAGTAACCAATTATGAACTCAACCGATTGCGACGCTACCAACTCTCAAGAGGGTCGGGAGGAGTTAATCGCGGGTCAAAGTGGGCTAACGACTTTTAGAAATACGGAAGTCAACAGTGGTGGCCGGCGGTGGGATCCGGAAACAACCAGTGCTAAGTCATCGGAAACGGATTCTCACCCCATAGCCCTGTCTCCCTCTCTGGAAGTTACGCTGAACCCCAGATTGGAAGAAGAGTGGAGATCTCACAGGCCGGTGAGGGGCAGTCGGGTCGGCATGATGAGGGCAGAGGAGGATGATCTACTGGACATTACACAAGGACAGAGGAGAAGATATGAAGAACAGCGACCGGGCAGAAAGGTCAAAGCCCTCGCTAGGACATACAACGGCTCGACGTCCCTGAGTGATTTCTTGAATCACTTTCGTGTAATAGCAGATCTGAATGACTGGTCCGCCAGGGAGTGTGCTCTTTACCTGGGAGCAAGCCTTGATGGGTCAGCATTGGCTGTCCTCGACAGGGTGGATCTGGAAGCTAGAGATGCATTTGCGCGACTGGTGGCTGAGCTGGAGAAACGATACCAGCCGGCTGACCAGTTGGCGCTCTACAGAACTCAGTTGAGACTGAGGAAGCAAAGCAAGGAGGAGTGTGTGAACGACTTGGCAGATGACCTGGAGAGAATTGTCCGTCTCGCCTACCCACGAGTGGATAGGGAAGTCAGGGAAGATCTAAGCAGAGATGCATTGATATCTGCCATGAAAGATGAGAAAATGAGGCAGTGGGTTGTACAAGCGCGACCTACATCATTCGCAGAAGCTAGAGCAGCTGCTCTCCATGCTGAGGCCTTTCACCAGGCAGAGAGGGATAGACATGGAGCTCCCAGAGGCCAAGGTCAGGTGAGGGTGGCCACCAGTGACCCGCCACCACCTCCTCATGCATCAGCTCTGGAGGAGGTGCTCGGGAAAATATTGGAAAGATTGGCAAAAATGGAAGCTAATGGCAGGCCTCCAAGGAATGACAATAGGAGTGGATGTTACCAGTGTGGTGAGCGGGGGCATTTTAGAAGAGAGTGTCCCCAGCGTGTGAAAGACCAATCTTCACAGCAACAGGGAAACAGACGTGGGCAGTGAGCAGCCGGGACACTGCCCAGGTCACCACCGGTCAGGGGGAAGAATGGATAGCCATACCAGGACGATGGGAACCAGCAATGGCGGGTGTGGTGGTGGATGGACTATGTGGTGGAACTAATGTTCAGTGGCTCGTGGACACGGGAGCCTGCACCACTATTATGAGTGATTATGTTTGGAGTAGAATGCAGGATCCACCACACCTGAGACCCTCCTCAGTCAGAATAACAGGAGTCGGGGGAGCACGAGTGGATGTGCTGGGGGAGGCTATGGTTGAGGTGGATTTTAAGACTCTCCAGGTGAAAATGTGCGTGATAATAGCCAGACTGGACCAAGAGGGCATTTTAGGCATGGACGTGATGAGGGCAAGGAGGGGACAGGTGGATACTGACAAAGGGACTCTCTGGTTGACGAGAGTGGAGGTATCTAAGCCCCAGCGCCTGGAAGGCTATGCATATGCCGCACAAGGGACCACAGTCGATGCAAAAAGTAGAACAAGGATCAACGTACACTGGAGTGCACCTCGGTGTGGGAGTTTCTCAGTACATCCAGCAGAAAACAAGCTGGTAGTCTTGGAAGATAAAGACCTTCTACCTGATCTTAGAGTGGCTAGATCTCTCCATTACCTCCAAGGGACAGGGGGTGTGGTTGAGGTGCTGAACACCAGTTCTCAGGATGTGTGGATCCCACAAGGATGCAGAGTGGGAGGGTGGGAGGAGGGCGAGGAGAGCAGATCACCCCACCGCGAGGAGCACACAGACTGGAGACAGCCACAAGGTGGTGGAGAGGCAAATGTGGTGGGAGGCGCACTGGACAGTCAGCGCAACAACCAAGTAGTATATGGAATGATGCCTTTGCCTCAGGACGTGGGCCGGGCAGAGATGACAGGGCACGTGAGGGGAAGTGCAAGAGGACACCAGACCCCCCTCACTGACTCACAATGGGATCAACTGCACAGGGAGTTGTGGGAAAGGACTGACCACAACATGGTAAAGGGTTATGAGACCCAGGTCAGTGCCCTTTATGAGAAACACAGGGACGTGTTCTTGGCAGATAATGGAAGTATAGGGAGAACAGACCTTGCCAAGCACGTGATTGAGACTGGAGATCACCCTCCTATTCGGCACAGGCCAAGGAGGGTACCCATACACCGGAGGAAGATAGTGGAAGATGAACTGGACAAGATGCAAAGGAGTGGGGTGGTCGAGCCGGCCTATGGGCCATGGGCTAGCCCAGTGGTGCTAGTCAGAAAGAAGGACGGGGGGTGGAGGTTTTGTATAGACTATAGACATTTAAATAGGATCACAAAGAAAGATGCCTACCCCCTCCCCCGCATGGACGACACCCTGGACATGCTGGGAGGCGCCTGTGTTTTCTCAACGCTTGATCTGGCCAGTGGCTACTGGCAGGTCGAGATGGACCCAGGTAGCAAAGAAAAGACCGCCTTCTGCACCCACCAGGGATTATACCAGTTTACTGTGATGCCCTTTGGCCTTGTTAATGCTCCCTCCACTTTTGAGAGATTGATGGACACTGTGTTGGCGGGGTTGGTGGGCGATGAGTGCTTGGTGTACCTGGATGATGTGATATCCTACGGGAGGGATGTGCCCGAATGCATAGAGCGACTGGGGGCTGTATTAGAACGTATGGCAGCCGCAGGACTTACCATCAAACCCAGTAAATGTCAGCTATTCCAAGCCTCTGTGGCATTTTTAGGCCACATCGTTTCTGGGCAGGGAGTTGCTACTGACCCTGCCAAAATAAGCATTGTCCGAGACTGGCCGACCCCTGCCTCTAGGGAAGCATTACGTAGCTTCCTGGGGTTTTGCTCATACTATAGGGCCTTTGTGAAGGATTTTGCCACCATCGCCTCGCCCTTGTTCAGACTCACTAAGAAAGATACGGCCTACACCTGGACGCCAGAGTGCCAGGAGGCCATGACACGACTGAAGCATGGCCTCTGCACTGCTCCTGTGCTGGGTTTCCCGGATGTACACGCTCCCATGTTGGTGGATACGGATGCCAGTGGGGTGGGACTGGGCTGTGTCCTGTCTCAAGTGGTCAACGGGAAAGAGAGGGTGCTTGGTTACTCTGGAAGGACACTGACAAAACCAGAGAAAAATTATTGTGTGACCCGACTTGAGCTGCTAGGGATGATTTATGCTGTGAGAAAGTATCGCTCCTATTTGGTGGGAGGACATTTCACCATTAGAACTGACCACAGTGCCCTCAAGTGGCTGCTAGATATGAAAGAACCAGAGGGCCAGTTGGCGAGGTGGATAGAAGAACTCGCCACCTATTCGTTCAAAGTGGTTCATCGGCCGGGCCGGAGGCATAACAATGCAGATGGCCTTTCAAGGGTTCCATGTGGTCAGTGCAAGCGATTGGATCATGCAGACCTACCCACGCCGGAGGAGGGGCGCGGGAGGGCGGTGAGGACGATCACGTGGGACGCTGGAAACCGGTGGCACAGCGGGCAGCAAGCGAATGACCCTTTGTGTATACTACTCACGGAAGCAGTGAGAAATGAACGGGCCCCAACTGAAGCAGAGAGGGTCCCCGGGAGAGACTGGGTGTGGATGGTGCAGCATTTTGAGTCTCTGGCTCTTCAGGGAGGTGTACTGGGCACCTGGAGGTGGACACCTGGAGGAGGCCGAGAATGGAAGGTCTATATACCTCAGGGGGCGAGAGAGAGTTACCTGGAGCAGATGCATGCTCAACCATTGGGAGGTCACCTGGGGAAAGATAGGACGTTGAACAGAGCACGAAAATCAGCTTATTGGCCCACCCAGAATCAGGACGTGGAGCTATATGTGTCTACCTGTGAGAGATGCCAACAGAGGAAACCGCCCCCTAGAAAACGGCGGGCACTGATGGCTGACCGTCCCATCAGAGGCCCGTGGGAAGAGATAGCCATGGACATAACAGGGCCATTTCCCAAGACTCCACGTGGAAACAGATATGTGCTCGTGGTCTGTGACATGTTTAGTCGTTGGTGCGAGGCGTTTCCAATACCTGATTTCACTGCTAGGACTGTGGCTGAGGTGCTTGTCACGGAGATAGTGTGTAGATATGGTACTCCAGCTGTCTGGCATAGCGACCAAGGAAGGAATTTTGAATCATCTTTATTCCAAGAGGTGGCTGAGTTGCTCGGCATATGGAGGACTAGAACGACGGCCTATTACCCAGCCGGAAATGGAATTGTTGAGAGATTTGATAGGACACTTGGCACGATGATATCAGGCCTAATTGATGAGGAGCAAACTGGCTGGGATCAGCTATTGTCATTTGTCACCAGTGCATACCGTTCCACCTTGCACAGAGCTACGGGTTTTACCCCAAATTTCCTGGTGCTGGGGAGAGAAAATACAATGCCCTGGGATGTTGTTTATGGGCCTCCAGCTGATTCACCCCCACTCACAACAAGCGAGTATGCGGTTGGTCTCTTGAGGCGCCTGGAAGTGGCTCACAAAGCAGCCTTCAAAGAATTAAAATTGACGCGATTAAGGCAAAAAGAGTATTGTGATAAAAGAACAAAACATACATCTTATTCAGTGGGCGATATGGTGTGGGTATATCAGCCCATAAAGAAGTTGGGGAAGGCTCCAAAGTTTACTCGATTCTGGACCGGCCCCTGGAGGGTGTTGGAGGTGCTTAGTTCTGTAATTTACAGAGTGCAAAAAGGGAAGAAAAAGAAGGTCGTTCATGGAACGAATTTGAAAAAAGCCTTTGTGGGGAACAGAGTGGCTCACACCATTTCACGAGCTAGGGTGTTGTGCCATGTTACACCAGGCCCATTTGCTCCAGACCATGACGGAAGGGCTACAGCTGCTGTGCCCTTGTGCTTGGGGCCAGGGAGACAACTGGAGGGGGAGGGTGTTCCCGTGAATACAGTAAGAAGTATGTCTCACAGACAAGAATGGAGAAAGACCGTGAGGAATGGTGGGGGAGGGGGTCCTGTGAACTCCTGCCCACCCAGCCCCAGCAAGACCCTCCAGTGGGAAGACCTCAGCCTCTTCAGACGTGATCCAAGGGAGGGGGTTTTTAAAAAATATAAAAGGGCAAGAAGCCCTGTGAGTGAGCCACTCTTACTTCAAATGGAGAACGGAGAACCCCAACGATACCCCTGCGATCAACCAAACTGCAACTGGTCAACCATCAGAAAGAGTCGGCTAACAGACCACAGGCGGACTCACGAGACCCTGACCATTGGATTTAAGTGTGACACCTGCCCAAAGGTGTACAGGTACGGGAGGACAAGCAACATGAAGACCCATAAGCGCAGCAGCCACGGCGCTGGACCCGAGGCGGAGGCTGGCCCCACCCAGGTCATAGTGGTGACCAAGGAAAAGCCACTGGAGGGGAGGATAGCCACGGCGACTGAGACTGGTTGGTACCAGTCAGGATACCGGCGAATAGAGGATGTGCCAGCACCCAAAAGGAGGAGGGCTGAACGTGAGGAGAAGCCCTACAACCCCGCCGTAGAGGCCCTCACACCCCCACCAGCCACCCAAGCCAGCGGAGACGAGCCCCAAGGGGAGGTGGTGCGGGGTGAGGTCAGGCTGGCCTCTAAGGGCATCCGTATGAGTAACTCGCCACAAAGGAGTCCCTCACCTGGCGACAGTAGCAGTGACCGGCTAATCGTGTCAGAAACGGTCTCTGAAGAGACCACAGCGGAGGAGGAACATGAAGGGCCCACACCCCCTCCCACCCTGACACCACAGCACCCCCAGGTGACCCACGAGGAGACCACGAAGGTCCTGGCCTGGCTACAGACCTGCCCACCTGGAGGAGGGTCTCATACAAGCAGTGAAACGACCAGCACCCTCTCCTTGGACAATGTGTCAGGCTTGGCGCTGCCCCCTGGATTTGGAGAGCCCTCAGCCATGGACTGTGATCCCCAGCCCCTCGCCATCCCTACCCCTCACCTGAGAGTGGGTGGATCGGGACCACCGGCCCCCTCCCTCCCCCTGAGCACAGGATTGGATGAACCTGCGGATGCTCCTCCCCCTGCCTCCCTCAGCACCCCCTCACCTGGAGGGGATAGGAGCATGGGAGCCGATCGACTAGACCATTCACTGGAAGTCGACTTGGAAGCACTGTGGCAGATCCCCTCGCTGAACTTGGTCCACACAGCAAGTACTGTCTCGGAGATAATGGCCTGGAGAGAGAGAGGAGCACAGCATAGCCTCCCCCAGGTCTGTCACCGCCGCTCTGCCTCCATTTGCACTCCTCTGCCTGACCACCCTATGGACACAGGCAGACCAGAGGCCTCAGCCAGCCAGCCTCTCCCTCCCCCCGGCCAGGACAGCGAGGACCCAACCCCCAGGACACCACCCAACCCCAACCCCGTGCCACGAAGGTCAGCCTCCGTGCTGAAGAGGCCTTTTGCCAGCAGGCTAGAGAAATTCCATCTACCTGGAGAAGAAAGGTCAGAGTGGGAGTGCCCGCCTCTCGACATGTCGGGTGTGGGACGAAGTGAGACTATGAAGTTAGTGTCAGACAGGTACCGCATCCACAGAAGTCGGAGTGGGGACAGGTATGAGGTGGACTGGAAGCGTGTCTTTGAGTGGAGGGCACCTGGAGGTGTGTTGCTACCAGCTCCCACACCTGAGAGTCTGGCGCCTCCACTCCCAAAGCCAGGATATACGGCCGGGGAGAAGACAGAGGAGGTGGAGCGCGAGTACACGGACGACGGGCGAATTCGCTACACCCAGTTACTCATGGTTGAATATTACCGAGAAACAACCGTCTAGGGTGCGAGCCAGTTTTGTAAATAACTATAGGACGTAGATTGAAGAAAACAGAAAAAGGAACAAGAAAGGACTAAAAACATAGGATGACTAGACCCGCTTTGTAAATCCGCTACTGACTTATACTCAATCAAAACTGCTGTGAAAACCTGCTGTGATAGTTAGACACCTTGTGTGCTAGTTTGGAATCTCTTCTCTGGATTACACACCCAACTTGACGGAGGTAACAACAAGTCCAGCCTTCGTGATTCCTAGCACAGGTGGTGTATTTCTCTTTCTCTATAAACAATGCAACGTTCTACGCGGTGAAGTCATATTGCTACAGCCAAGATGCTTTGAAGCTGTTATGTCCCTACAACACTAGGAAGCGGACTTTAGGATGTGAACTTGTGTGGAATTGACCAGTTCCTATGGATTTTACCCCTAGTTAGCTAGATCAAAATAGAAATGTTGTATGATACAGTGAGGAGTGCGAAGGTATGAGCGCCTTTGGACTGGCCTTTATGAAAATACCTTAGCCTCACTAGTTGCACCTATTTTTGTGAAAGGAACTTTTATCCATCTCCTGTGCCTACTCTTTATTTTTCTGTGAACTAGTACTCTGGAGTGTCTTTGTATTTCCTACACGCAAGAACCACTTACATCTATCTGCCTGACCATGTTTGACAACATACACCCTTCTCCTATAGCTACCAATAGATCAGCTGTTGTGTTTCACGGGACGCGGTGGGTGGTGAGTGTATTAGGCCCTCATGAGCCGCTCGTGAAACCACAACTATCACAGCCGGGTGCTTGTCGCGCTCGTGCCGCCCGTGCCCCGGTTAACGTGTGACCCCGGCGGGGCGACTGTGTTGTGATATCCTATCCCACTGATGGCTTTCGGGTCCTGGAGTAGGCATACCGCCTTAAGACCCAGAGAGAGGAGGCCTCAGCCCTCAACAGGCAATTTATCACCCAGAACTTACATCCCCACTACTGCGCTTACACAGAGAGAAAGAGCTGTGGTGTGTATCTCTCCATTACTGCCGACCAATAGAAAGAAGACTGTTCCACGAAACTTTACTCATCGCCAGTCAGCCATAAAGCAAGCTGACAAAGACAATAGGATAACCCCAACAATAGAACTGAACTTTGTGATACCTCCTCAGGAACTCATTTCTGAATTATTCTGTGATATTTCTCTGAACGAATGATCTATTCTCTGCTTTTGTGAAATCATGTGTATTCTTTAACCAAATAGACCCCAGTGAATCGTGCCTTGGACACTTGCTTGACTTGTGTGTGTGCTATCTTCTTAAAAACTTCTGAAACTAGACGTTGCGAACTCTATACCACTCCCAATTAGACATTCCTCTGGTGGGAGCCGAGACTTCCCCTTGTGCTGTGTTCAACAATGAGAACTTGTGACTGGAAGATTATATGGGATATAATCTTGAGCGACTGGGAATTCTGTGACACCCCGTCAGTTGAGAAGCAACATCTGGAACTATCTTTGAATACTTTGAGGCATGAGAAAGCCGGGAGTTATTTGCGGTTGGTTTGATATTGAATTGTTTTAATGTAACAGCGACTTGACTTTGTCCTCAGACGGGTGTACAGTCACCTTGCGTCTAGTATTCCTTTATGCACCAACTCCCCCACCATAACCCTTTGAAAGTGACACCAGGCATTCTAAAAATAGAACTCACGTCTGTGATATACCCCGGCACGGCCCTGCCTGCCTCTCCCCCTTCCCCCCTCCCCACCCCACCCCGAGAAATCCCTGTGTGTATGTGATTGTATCACCCCAACCGTCCGTAGCCCCTTTTTGTGTTTGTACTTTGTATTTCACCTTGTCTTCCCCGAGTATATGATCACTTGTGTGCGCTCCCTGTATATTACTTTCTCTATCTCGTCTCTTCTGTGACTTGCCTATATCATGCCCTTTCTGTATTTTCCCCATTTTTACTCGAGATTGTGTGCACTGAAGCTTGTTAATTACCCACTGGTGCCACTATGATCAACCGATCTACCCTTGATGTTTTTCCACGAATTATTCTATGTACCAATGACGTCCCTACGCAACGTGATTGTTATGTCTGTGTGTGTACAGTCTTATGTTTACTTCCCTATACCTTGCCATTTTTGTATTTACCCCCCCCCATATTTACTCAAGCTATGTGTAACCACTTATATCTACCAGGCCAGGAAGAACCTGTTTGTGTTCAGACCATTGCATGATCCTATGACATGGGTTTGTTCAGGAAGGTTTACTAAATTCTACCTCAAGTTGTACCTTATATGACCAGGTATCATTAAAACCCCATATGGAGAATTGTATTATTGCATTACTATCTTGATTGTATTCTTGTATTGTTGTATCATGGTGTCGTTATATTATTGTATAATCGCACCACTATGTTATTCTGAAGTGAAGTCATGCCCCCTCTGATTTTTACTCTGCCTCGTTGATGGCCGGATGGATGCTAGATCCAATGACGGGGCAGGGGACGGATTAAGCTGCATGATGGGTGGAGGTGGAGGTGATATACCAGCCTCCTGAACCCGGATGAGTGAGAAAGGGAGGCCTGGGTCGTAGGCGGCCAGCGAGCAAATCGCTTGACTGATAAAAAGAGACACCTGTTGATGCAAGGGGGGGCCGAGGGGTATCTGTTAAGTCGTGTAGGACACGCGGGGATATCGCGCCTGGAAAGAGCATCAGGGTATGTGTCTAGGAGAGCGGCTCGAACTGTGCTGACCTGCGCCCTCCACTCAATCCCCACCCTATTTTTATTAGCTTATTTTGGAAACAGTCGACACTGGATGGATGGGCTAGAGGTGCGGCCGCCCATTGGCACCCCAGTCATGTGTTGACACACTCTAAATTTGATTACTCTTGAAACGAGATGTAAGGGACGGTGGGGCATTGCCAAGACACAACATGAGAGCATGTACACCCCCCTCCTCCTGTGTGGTACAGGGGTGTTGTGACGAGCGTTTGACTTAATGGGACACACACCCGGGAGAAGGGGCGGTCATGGGTCTATGTTACGGGTCTTGTGCATCAGCTGACACTGATGTGTGAATGAGTGCTGGGATCTGGGGGATTCTGCCCTGTTCGTATAGACATCTGAAAACAACCCTTTTGCTGTTTTAAAATTCTTTTCTGATATTCTCGGGGGCGAGAAGTTGAAAAGAAATTTGGGGGCTCTGTAGGCAAAAGTATAAGACACCCCTCTAGCCCCAGCTGACCTTAATTAGTATTCATGGTTAATGACATGATTAGTGATTTATTGATGAACCTGATTAGTGTAACAATTATAATGTGTAGTGATAGGAGCTAATGATCGGATGGGACAGGGCCTTCGAGCCTCTGGGGTGGGACCCTCTGCCTGCATGCACCTGTGAAAAGGGATGTGTATGTGAGAGAGAGAGCTGTGAGAGAGAGAGAGCTGTGAGTAGGTAGAGCCTGTGAGAGGCTCAGCCCTTCTTGTCTCTGCCAGCCTGGTTTTTTGGCCTTTCACGATCCTTTGTCCTGCAACCATTCACGATTCTGTACCCTGTCTAAACCGTGATAGCCTCCTATAAAAGGGGAAGATGATTGTTAGCTTTAGAACACTTCTTGCTGTACCTTGGATCTGTAACCATTGCTGTAGAAACGGCTCCCTTTACTATGGGGAGGCTGGACTCTGTTATTTTGGAAAGACTGTGAATCCTTTACTATAGGATGTTGGACTCTGTGTATGTGAAGATATACCAGCATGTGTGTCAATCCTAGATTGTGGGATGAGTGTGGACTCTGTATTATCATGGAACATACCTCGCTGTAACCTCTTGACCATGTGGACATATGTGAAAGCCTTATAGGAAATAAAACCATGAGATACCTGCAACCATAACCAATTAGTCTCTTTTCACCCTGTCGGGCTGACCAAGCAGTCGCCGCTCCTCACCGCGCTGAGACACGCCTCCGCTCGTGACCTTGATTAACTGAATTAATTGGTGGAAGTAACCAATTATGAACTCAACCGATTGCGACGCTACCAACTCTCAAGAGGGTCGGGAGGAGTTAATCGCGGGTCAAAGTGGGCTAACGACTTTTAGAAATACGGAAGTCAACAATATGTAAAGAAAATAAGTGTGTGAGTTTGTGACCCTTTTTTTTAAAATTAAGAATAAAAGTTATAGTTGCTCTAGACTAACTCAGTCGAATTACTCAAATTGTCGCGCCGTTTTGATAAGCACAGATCAGACTATCTACGGTACGTGAAGTAAAAACGGAAAATGAAAATTAGAAAAGATGACAATTATAAAATGTAAACACCCCACCATCACCCGTCCCAGGCATGGCGCTTTGAGGAGGGTACGGTACATCCGTGCCGTGGGCGTGGGGAGAAGGACATCCTATGATCCATTCGGAAGCCGGCGTACATATTACTAGTTACTACTCTACAGTACAGGCGAAAAATTACCTGAGCAGTAATACCAATGTCAAATGACCAATGCTGGCAGAGATAAGGATCAAAATGAAGGAAAATAACTGTTGTGAAGTGAACTGTTTAAATAGAACTCCAAATGACCCCAGAATGATGTTGATTGTTGTCGTCGACACTGTTGACTTGTACTCACTCACTTGTCTTGTAGTTCTAACTTGAGCTGAGCCTGAGGTGAGGCCCAGACAAGAGTGAACATCGGTTTATTTAGGACGAGATGGAACGTCGGAAAACACAATAGCAGTATTCCTAATGCAGACAATGCCTCGGCAGAGCGATAGCCTAAGTTGTGTGTGCTGCGTCTGTATGTTATGCAAAAAAAATGGAAAAAGACAGATATAAACTAAACTTACCAAACTTGGCCATAGGCACCCGATCCTACGGGGCTAAGGCCATGATAGCGCTTAGGAACTTCCCAAACAGTCCTGTTCAGTTCAATCCGATAGAAATCGGATTTAAGAGACGGTGAAAACTGAGATTGAGCCATTTGAACTAAAGGGGAAGAATTTCTGAATGATAATGGGTAAAATGGAATAACCAATTCTCAAGTGACACGTTCATAAACGGTCACTTCTCGCAACTTTTTTCAGACTACACTTTCCAGAATTCCTTCCCACTGCTATGATCCCTCCGACCTCCTTCCGCCTGCTACACCTTGCCTCGAGATAAATTAGAATATTTAAACAACCGATTTAAATTTAAATATAATTAGTTTTTGAAAACTATCGTGATTTCTTAGGTTTAGTTTATAATAATAAAATCTTTTAAGGGTGATTATATTTATTTCGTATGAGGCAACCGGAAGTGTCAAACGCGTGCCGTGCAGTCGTGGCAGTGTTTTTATTATTTTAAGCTGGTGTTGACTACCTGAAGTAAGTGTTTTCTCTAATTTGTTGCAGCTTTACCGACCGAAAAACGATATATTGGTGGCACATGCTTCTATTTGACTGACTTGCTATTACGTTTCGCCGTTATAAGTTGGGAACTGCGGCTAATCGCATTACAGAGCCTTCATAAAATGCCGGTTTGCGAATGACTGAATGAGCTTTTATGAGGCATCGCTTTTGGTTTTGCGTTCGGTGGTCTGTGCGAACTTGCTTGTTGTTGCTACATGCCATGCCATGAATGGAAATGTGACCTTTGGGACCCCCGTGTCTTACCCAGTCACTGACTACAGCATGGGGACCATAACTTATGTCAAATATTTCTGTGATGTGAAGATTGATGTAATCGATTATTTTCATTCTTCACTGACCGATTGTGTGGCGGGGGCGTGTCCATTGCCATTGGCATTAGCATTTTGAGCTTGGCCTTGACTGCCTTGACTCTGAGACGTGTTGCAGCGCCTTGACTGCCTTGAGCGTGTTGGGCCCACGTACGGTTGGTAGTTTGGGCCCTTGCCCCCCGATTGATATGTTTCGGCTAACAAACATTTAAAAAAAAATATTATTTAAAGCACGTAGGCCTACGTACATGTATACTATAGACACAGCTAAGGCTAAACGTAAATAATTAAAGACGTTGTCTTAGAACGGTACCGTACAGTGTAGTTGGTCTTTGTAAAACATGATGTAAAAGGCTTCCCTCTGTATTAGAGTTAGAATAAACTTTATAAAAGACAACTAAAACAATCATTGTTTGTGTATTGGAGTGTGTGCGGGGGGGGGGGGGGGGCAATGATTGGCAGTTAAACTTGAAGAATGAGGCTGAGGCCAGGGCCGGGAGACTTTAGTGGTGGGTTAGTGTTGTTGTATTGAAATGTGGAGGTTGGTTGAAGGCATAACTGGTTTTAGGGTTTAATAATCAAGGAATAGTCAATTAACACAAGATTTATAGCTGCCCTTCCCGACTGCATATTGCGTGACTATATATGTTAGCTTGTTGGGAGAAAAAAGAATATTGTAGTGGTAACTTTATCTGGGAAAGGACAGGTACCATTCAAAATATCAAATAAAACTGATCCATGGGATGAGTATAAACTATAAACTACTGCTGTGTCCTTTCAGAGAAAAAAATCCAGCTTCAACCATGAAGGCATTGATTTTAGTTGGAGGTTACGGGACGCGGTTGCGTCCCCTCACTCTTAGCCGCCCCAAACCGCTAGTAGAGTTTGCGAACAAACCCATGTTACTTCACCAAGTTGAAGCACTAGCAGAGGTATGTATATATGTATTATATTTATATCAAACTATTTCCTTATAATTATCAGATACGGTACTTATTTCTAGACAAGCGTCCCATTTCGACTGACAGTTTTCGAATTTGTTTCTTGCATTCAATTGCATCTCGATGTAATTAGTTATTTCCAAGGTATTATGTTATTCTTCCCTCCAAAATCCACAGTATAAATGTGCTGTACTTTCATTTTAGGCTGGCGTCCGGCATATAATCCTGGCGGTTAGTTATAGGGCAGAAATGCTGGAGCAAGAAATGAAAGCACAAGAAACCAGGGTAGGGATGTTTCTTTGTCATGATCCATAAATTAATGCTTGGCATTCCCGTTTGTTTGTATAGTGATTCACATATAAATATGAATATTTTTCGTGCCAATTTACTATTTCCAATACATACATGTATAGTAATTTCGGTTCTCCTACTGCATTCTAATACCGGTAGATCTTTTGGTTCTGCTATGAAGTAGAATACATGTACATCATTTTGTTATTCTTAATTAACAATATATATTTCGTCTCCAGCTTGGGATTACAATTTCTATGTCACACGAAAAAGAGCCTCTTGGGACAGGTAAGTTTTTTGTTTGATTTTTTTTACAAAATGTAAAACTATGTCCTTCTCACTGAGCTTTTTATCACGAGCGAAATCGCTAAATTCCTCTCTTAATCTGACTCTAGGTACCGCTCGATACAGTTCATGAATATAAGTATTTAGGATTTATACTCGATGATCTTCTTTCATTCAGACCTCATGTCAGTAAAACCCTTCAGTTAGTTACATCAAAGATCAGATTATTATATAAAGCTAGAAACACTCTGACTCAAAATCTAAACATGATCTTTATAAACTAGCCATTCTCCCTAATATAGATTACTGTGACTTCATATATGACTCTGCCCCAAAAGCTTTATTACAAAAACTCCAGTCACAACAAAATCTGGCACTGAGAATTATTTTTGATAAATCAAAGTATGATAATGTTGATCAAGAGCATGAGACCCTAAACATCTGGCCATTGCAATCGCGAAGGGATAAACACATCCTGGATAATAATATGGCCCACTATTTAGCAGAAAATCGAACAAATTTAGACCGTAGGAAACTGCCAACGCGCAGCCATACTGGTGGTAAAAGGAACTTGATTGTCTTGGCCCCAAAAACTAACAAAGTCATCAATTCTGTCATTTTTAAATGCCAGTCTAGATGGACTTTGCTAAAACCTGTCGCCCACAGGATTGAGGATAGAGTTGCATTCAGAAGGTACACGCAGCAACTTCTTGCACCATTTTGAAGCACCCGGATATAAAAAATGTATTATATTGTAATAAATAAATTAGCTTGCTGCTGCGCCTATAAAAAGTGCTCATTCAATAATTACCTCTTTAAGTATTTACTAGCTAAGACCACCACTTAAGTAATTACTCATCCCATTACAAATTGCTATGCATGTTAGTGTTAAGTTTCGAACATTATACTGTAACACCAGTCAAAGAACTCACGTCGGCAGTCATAGGAATACCTGTCTGACAAGGTACAGAATTGACCGACCCATTGTAGCAACACCCGCAAAAAAGAATTTTTGAATTGAATTGAATTGAAAAAAAATATTACTTATTGATACAACAGCTAGCATTATTATTTACCATATAATTCTCCCAAACGGGCAGCATTTGATTTCAGAAGGCCATTTTTTTTTAGAAAAAATAAAATTCGTTGAATCTCTACAATCTTTGGTATACATATAGCTGTGAATATCAGCATAATGCAGGTGAAGTTTGGGAAGGCCTGGGCCAATATTCCGATTCCTACACCTATGACTCAGATACCTATATTTTCCCTATCATTTTGCCTTATTTCGGCCTCATTAAGGCTGATTAATCAAATGATTTAGTGTAAAAATGAGATATATTACTCACTAATTCGTCCAGTATAATTAAATGAAAAGTCAAAGCTAGAGTATGGATGTTTGCTGGCAAACGAGAAGTTCTAACCAGAAGTTCATAGTTCTAACCTGAAGTTTGACTTGATTTTGTAAAAAAAAATATCCATTTTATTATTATAAAATCATTGTGTTGGAACAGGAGGGTCTCTTTTTCTGTGATAATTATGGCGTAACGGCGACACTATGGCGTAACAGCGACATTGATAGACAAGCTCCTCTGAATGCTATATATAACAAATACCTACTACATACTTGAAGGGAGACGAACATTGCAGTTATTAGTGCCCAATCCAATCATTACTATGAAAAGAAACATAATAGATATTAGTACTGACTTAGCTGAGTAAATTTTGTATTAATGTTTACTTACCTCAGTTTATGGATATCTATTTCAGCTGGTCCACTCGCACTTGCGCGGGAACTATTGACCCAGGATGAAGACCCCTTCTTTGTTTTGAATTCGGATATAATCTGCGACTTTCCTTTCAAAGATATGCTAGCATTCCATAGAAATCACGGTAGAGAAGGCACGATAGTTGTAAGTATACATACCCGGTATTCGATGTTCCCCAGCTTTATTTAAGTCTAAAAAAGTAGTTAGTGCCTTTTAACCAGTTAGGGCACACATTATGTGATGAATACATACCCTTTCTTGTATTTGTACAGGTAACACGAGTGGAAGAACCGTCAAAGTATGGAGTTGTTGTATATAACGCAGAAAATGGCAGCATAGAAAGTTTTGTTGAAAAACCTCAGGAATTTGTATCCAACAAAATCAATGCTGGAATGTACATATTTTCTCCCAAGGTTTTGAATCGAATTGAGGTTAGCAATATTGATTATTCCTATTGAAAATGTAAATATTACCTTAGATAGACGGCATCTTAAACTTTGTATTTTCAATTTCCATGTTTATGGATGACTTTTGCCCGCGTATCTCTATTAAATGATATGTTTTTGCATGCTTAGTTGAAACCGACATCTATCGAAAAAGAGGTGTTCCCGTTCATGGCCCGTGATGGGGATTTATACGCTATGGAATTGCAAGGTAATTGGTTATTACATTCACGTTTCTATAAATATTTCATTTGCCCATAAATAAAGACGATTTTAATCAAAATACGCGTGGCGTAAACCCCAATTTTGAAGCACATTAACTTCCTACAGTTAGTTTCACTCCACAATCCTCTATTTTGTTTCAATCGCGAATCTCTCTCGAGTTGTGTAAATTGCGTTCTTCAAGAACAAGAAATATAGATCCACTATTTCATTTTAACAAACTTTTTCTCTCTAGGTTTTTGGATGGACGTGGGTCAACCTAAAGATTTTCTTACGGGTATGTGTCTGTATCTCACTTCCCTCAAGCAGCAAAAAGCCGAACTTTTGTACACAGGATCTGGTGCAGTCGGAAATGTTCTAGTGGTGTGTATACCTCTTTTTCAACCCCTATGATTACCGATTGTTTTCTGTTAACATGCATCAACTATTACACATTCGGTAATTTATTATGGCATACACAGAAACGTTTCATAACATGTTGGAAGGTAATTAATGTATTGTTCGCTGGAAATATTTGATATACTAATGGCTGATTAGATCGCTTTGTACACACCAAAATGTATAGTTTGGTGTGTTCTCTATCATATGAGAGGGACGATAGTTACCTATTCCATTGGTTTGTTTTTACGAACATTTCTTCATAAGCACACCTATTAATTAAACGCACGTGAAATAAATATGTACTACAGTACCTCAACTTGTATTTTTGAACGGAATTTTATCATATATATCTTCCTCAGGATCCATCTGCTAAGATCGGACAAAATTGCCGAATAGGAACGAACGTTACTATAGGTCCAGATGTAGTGATAGAAGATGGCGTATGTATCAAAAGGAGCACTATACTTCGAGGGGCTCGAGTCAAGTCTCACGCTTGGGTGAATAATTGTATCATCGGCTGGAACTCTACTGTAGGACAATGGGTACGTCGTCGTGCTGCTCATCCATTTATGTACTGTTATATAACTTCGGAGGAATCAAATTTGTCGCCATTAATATACAGGGAATATTTTAGCTTTATTGACATGGAAATAGTTGTAATTACCTGCGAGCTAAGAATGTGTCAAGATAAGTAGGAGCAGGGACTTGCGGAGGCAGGAGGGAACAGTCCGCATTCCTGCATGATATGGATATATTAGTTTGGATATATTTGACATCTCGTATGTCATTATCAAAATTAAAGATCTGTTCCTGTGTTTCCCCTTGCTTTGTTGTCTTGGTATCGTATATTTAATCGAATACTCGTTGATATACCAGTATCCCTACGTCTCATAACATTACTAGCTTAGCCCAGCGCCACCTTTAATCAAAAGCTCTTTTCGTCAAGTGTTAATGAATGTACTGTTTCCCCGTGCCAACAAGCCGGCGCTCCTACACATAGGTGTCGCTGGGTATTTCCTTGTGGACGTTTCATACTTAGGCATGCGTATTTCCCCATGTACCCACAAGTTCACATTATATATACAATATATATCTATCTTAGTTAAATCTATCTTGGCAATGTATTTATGAACTTCTGTTAGTCTCAACGTTGTCGACACCATCCACCATCTGCCATTCATTTCATACGAAAGCAATAGCTGTTGACACTTTCAAGGGAATCCCATAAGAAAATCTAAAAAATGTCTCAAGAGTGTGTGTATTGTAAAAGACAATCATCTCTAACAATTTTGTTTAATTAATTTTATCTTTCGATTTAGGTTCGTATGGAGAATGTTACCGTTCTTGGCGAAGATGTGACTGTGAAAGATGAAATCTACATCAACGGTGGCAGAATATTACCTCATAAATCTATTGGAGAATCGGTACCAGACCCGCAAATTATAATGTAGTATCATATGAACCGCTAGTTTCTTTTACTTTCATAAGTCATCCAAAGCATCTGTTTCATTTCTAGGGCGAAAGCACGACTAACTTGAGTGTTTTTACAATCACAATTAAAGTGTTCCCTGAGAAATGCTCTGGAGTATTATTGGTGTAGTTGCTTCCCTTTTGGGATGCAACCGTATCTGCTGAGGGCTTATCTCATTTATAATTTGTGGGGAATGTTTAGGATTCTCTCCTCCGAGTTCTTAAGGGTGACGCTAATGGACGCAAACTCTATGGACAATGCACTTAACTTACTGTTTCAATAATGTACATGTACGAACGGAGGAAGAGTAGGACTGGGGAGGTATAGCTCCCCGGTAGGGCTGTCATGAAGTTAGGGAAAAAACTTATTTTTTGTTCCAAATAATCGAGACACAGTCTCAATTATTGAAAATAGTGGGATTTTAACTGCATATTTGTTCTGGTCAACGGGCTATTTCCATGTATGAATATAATGAATATGAAAATCTAATCGGAATATTTTTACCGAATGCTGTAATTTGTTTAGCAGCTGTAATTCGTTAATAATATGGCCTATTTATTCTAGCAAAGATTTTAAGATTTTATCCAGGCATTTAATTTAATCGGGATGTTTGCTGATACTGTTAACAAATGCATTGACTTAATACCGAGCTATATGTGATTTAAATTTATGCATGTATCTAGATCGGCTGAACATCTCCGTAATTATCCAGAACTTTATTTCATTATATTTTGTTGTTCATGGAATTGTTCTTATGATTTATTGTTATCATATTTGACGTCCCGTACTCATTTTCACGTACCCACTATTAAGCTGTCCCAGAAAATTACTTTTTAGTTTTCTATGATTTATCTGTCTCTACGCTTGGTGTGAAAGTAAACTTGGAGTGGGTGTGTTGCGAACGAAATTATCTTTATGTATCACATCAGAACGGTGGGGGTATCTCTATCACAGACTTCTGAAGATTTCTTAATTTCAAAGGAGATTTATTGAAAGTTTAGATCAGCATCTTGCCTCATCACTTGATCACCCATGAGTCATGTGTATAATAAACGATATATATGTGTCAAGGCTATTCATTATTTGGTCATACATAAATTGCATCTACGGCTCAAGTGTGTGTATTAGTGTGAACTTAACATGGAAACTCATTCCTGGGTTGGACTGCGTTGTAATATCAGTTGTAACATATTTATATAATACAGAGTCGAGTGGTTGGACCTCAGATTTCACAGTCCAACATGATTTGACCATGAATAAAAAAATCGGGAACTGGTGTTTCTGTGAACAAATGTATCGTTCAATGTGCTTAATTCTTAAATAATGATGGTCTCTACTTTACAAATACTTTCGGAATACCTCACAAGTGCAGTACATCTATAGCCGCGTCCTATGAACAGGAAAGCATGGTATCGTGGACAGAGCTGACCCTTGCGAAATAAAACCAACTTTACTGCGCTGTCATCTAGTGATGATGAGCAGTACTAAGTGAGATCTCCTACGCGCATGCTCGAGCAGTTACTTCCGCTTACGTCGAGCAGGCTGACGTCATTTACGTCGTGGCTACTTTTTATCGTCGATCTTGGATTATCGGAGGCATCCATTGCTTCCTGTGACTTTTTAAGGAACAATTAGAGTGCTAGACATTGTGTCTGCTCTTTTTTGTGACTTTTACGGACTTTTTTCGTAAGTAGGAGTTCGGGCCAGAACGTGCTAAGGAAGTGGCCAAAGCAGTTCAAGGCGGTTCAGCGCACGTGGTACCTCGTGGTCGACGTGCCGCTCTTCTTGTATGTTACAAGTTGGACTTTTGTTTGCATAAGTCATCATGTCGGATTCGGAACATTCCTCACGCTCAGGAGACGAAGGTGTCGTCGGTGATCCCCCTAAGTTGGATTATATGGGGACACAAGGAGTGGGAATGGGCCTCGGAGGCCTGGGTGGCAAGGCGCCTTTCACGCAAACGGTGAAGGCGAAGACCAAGCCCAAAGGATTCGACTTGAACCTGGATAAGTTTGTCGGCAAACTGGATGCTGCTGGCAGGCGAGAATTCACAGAGAAAATTCATCAGGTTATGAAGAACACTTCTCCTCCGCCCAGCTCGGAAAGGAAAGTTCATTCTATGTCGGATTCAGACATGTCTGAAGGAGAGTGTGAAGATGAAATGGTCACGGAGACCAATGCCTTCCTCGACGAGCTTGTCAAGTCAGTCAATCGCAAGGAGGACCAGGGCCCGGCTGTAAGCGCGGCCTTAGTGAAACTCATGACTGAGATGTCGGCCGGGAATTTCAACTTCAAAGCGTTGGAAGGAATTCAGAAGGAGTTTCCGCCCCCGGAAAATGTGGGATCTCTGAAAGTGCCAAAGCTCCCGCCGAAGGTAAAGGACTTGCTCTCAAAGGAGCACAAGGAGAATGATAAGATTCTTGCTAGGGCGAACGAATATCTGATTACCACGCTTTCCATTCTGCTACCGGTCATGGACATGCAAAAGGATCTAGCTCCCAAAAACGCCTCGTCACAAGTGACTTTTGAAGCCTTATCAAAGGCAGTGGTGGTGACAACCAAGGCAGTGGCGGACCTCACCAAGGCCCGTAGGGAGGTCCTGAAAGTGGACACAAATGCAGAGCTTAAGGATTTATTCAACGATGAGAAAAATCCAGCAACAGCCGAATGTTTGGCTGGTGGTGATGTGCCTAATAAAATCGAGGCCATTAGAAAGTCAAACCGGATGTTTGCTTTCTTGAAGAAGGATCCTCCGAAGGAACAGCAGACGGCCAAGAAAAAGGCTTTTGTCCCCCAGAAGAAGGGGGGGGGCAAGTTCAGTGGAGGAGGTTTCAACGCCAACAACAGAGGTGGCGGAGGCCCAGCTAAGAAAGCGAGGTTTTCGGGTGGAGCCAATCGTGGAGGCCACTCTGGAGCTTCAGGTTCGCAGCAGGGTTTTCAGGGAAAGGGGACCCAGTGAAAACTGGCCGTCCCCTCCACACCGCTCCCGCAGAAATTCAGGTGGGACCTTTCATTTCTTCCTTGTTAGACCCTAACTTGTTTAGAGCAGGCAATACTAAGAATTGTTTAGAAGTATGGAAGGATATTACATCAGACGCTTTTATTCTGATAGCTGTTCAGGGAACTAGATTAGAGTTTCAGAAAATTCCGCAACAGAATTTCGAACCTAGACCGCTTAGACTTAGTCAGCAGGAAATCCCTTTAGTAGGGAATGAGGTGGGGAAAATGTTGAAGAAAAAGGTCATAGAACCTTGTTTCAATAGGAATGGACAGTTTATCTCAAATGTATTTTTGAGACCGAAGCCTAATGGAGAGTTCCGAGTGATTTTAGATCTGTCGCTACTAAATAAGTCGGTCAGGTATGAGCATTTTAAAATGGAGACTTTGCAGTCAGCATTAGATTTGATGTCACAAGGATGTTTTATGGCGTCGATCGATTTGAAAGACGCGTACTATACTGTTCCGATAGATACTCGAGACAGGAAGTTTTTGAGGTTCAGGTGGGGGGGGGCACTCTACCAGTATACCTGTTTACCTATGGGGTTAGCACAAGCGCCTAGATATTTTACGAAGATTCTGAAGCCTGTGTGGGCAACCTTACAGGCTAAAGGGTTTACAGCTTTTGGCTATTTGGACGACAGCTTTATTCTGCATGAATCACAGGAAGATTGCAGGAAGGCGGTCCAAGAATTGGCCCTCTTACTCACAAACCTGGGGTTTACAGTGCACAAGAACAAGAGTTGTTTTGAACCTAGTAGAAAATTGATTTTCTTGGGCTATATTCTAGATTCGGAGCTAATGCTTATCTATCCGACTGAGGAGAAAAGAGAGAAGTTCATCTCTCTAACGAATAGGTTATTACATACGAGAAGACCTACAGTGAGGCAAGTAGCTCAATGTGTGGGGGTCTTGATTGATCTTACGAAAGGGGCAGAGTATGGGATGTCCCACTATAGGTACATTGAGGAAGATAAAGTTCAGGCCTTGAAAGGGAACCAGAATTTTGATTCGAAAATGGAATTGTCTCCAGAAGCTAGGAATGAGCTAGTTTGGTGGTTGGATTATATCCCAACAGCATCAAGGAGAATTTGGAATAGACCACCAGATTGGGTTTTATTCACAGATGCGTCAGACCTGGGGTGGGGAGCCCTGGTCGGTGTCAGGAGAACAGGAGGTGTGTGGAGGGGTGAAGAGTACGACCTCCACATTAATGCCAAAGAACTTTTGGCCATTTTTCTGGGTCTCAAGAGCCTCCTTAGGGATGAAAGAGGGGCTTTCATTAGATGCGAATGTGACAATACAACTGCGGTTGCTTATCTGAATCATCTGGGAGGCATGCGATCATCCCAGTGCGATACTATAGCGAGGGAACTGTGGGAGTTCTGTCAGCTTAGGGAGATGTGGCTGTTTGCGGTTCATGTTCCCGGAGTAGAAAATGAGGATGCGGATTATGAATCCAGGAATTTTAGGGAAAACCTAGAATGGGAGTTACCTGATGAGGTGTTTAAGAAGATTAAACGGGAAGTTGGGAACTTTGACATTGATTTGTTCGCTTCAAGATTGAATAACAAATGTGAGGTTTTCTGTAGCTGGTACCCAGATCCAGATGCCTCGTTTATTGATGCGTTTACGCTTGATTGGGTTGGAAAATACTTTTATGCTTTTCCTCCTTTCAGACTGATTGCCAGGACCGCTCAGAAAGCAAGAAAGGATCGTGCATCAGGAGTTATCATCACTCCAGATTGGGAAGCTCAGTCTTGGTTCGGCATGCTGGTCAGAATGACGACAGGCAAAATTCATCTAGGAAAGGTGGAGCTTTGGAACCCAGTGTCGGACGAGACCTGGATGGTCAGACTGCTTGCATGGACTCTCTAAGGCAGGTCTGGATTAACAGTGGAATTTCTGCAGAAGCGGCGGAGGTCATGATGACCGCCTGGAGGCCTGGGACTCTGTCCCAATATGATTGCTCGCTTAGAAAGTGGGCCCAATTCTGTGTTGAGGAAAAGGTTAGTTGCACCGTTGTGCATATTCCTCGAATTGTGAATTTCCTGTTCAAGTTGTTTAAAGAAGGACTGTCTTACTCAGCTGTGGGATCAGCGAGGTCAGCACTTTCTAACTTTTTGTCTCTGACCACAAGTCAAGAGAAGATGTTAGGTGAAAACCTAGTTATTTGCAAGTTTATGAGGGGAGTTTCGGAAATTAACCCTCCCAAGCCCAGGTACAGGACCATGTGGGACGTTAACGTGGTATTTGCTCAGTTGAAAAGATGGGCAAAGAACTCAGAGGCGTCGTTACAGGACTTATCGTACAAGTTGGCAACGTTGTTGGCCTTAGTTTCGGCCCAAAGAACTCAGACTTTGCACGCTATAAAAATATCCAATATTGTTTGGGAAAAGGACAGGATTATCATTTTGATGGATAAACTCTTGAAGCATAACAAGGAGGGGGCTCCTTTGGATGTTCTTAAAATTGAGTATTTCAGAGAGGACGGCAGAATTTGTCCAGTGAGATGCCTCACGAGGTATATCGAGAGGACTGAATTGCTGAGGAAGGGAGAAGACCAGCTCTTTCTCTCTTTTGCTAAACCACACAGGAGTGTTTCGAAAGATACTATCTCTCGGTGGATTAAGACAACCCTTAAAATGAGTGGGGTGGATACAGACTTGTTCAAGGCTCACAGCACGAGAGCAGCGAGCACTTCTAAGGCAAGCGCCATGGACTTACCTATACAGTCTATCCTTAAGAAGGCGAGGTGGACGAATGCCAGTACTTTCGCCAGGTTCTACCGCAGAGAGGTAGAGGGACCGGATTTGGGGACGGCTCTACTAAAGGGAGTGCCTTCTTCGAAGAAGAAACTTTAGGTAATTATTTACGCTAAGTTTCGTTGAGGTTACAGTTGTTGTTACATTACGACCGCCTCTGTCCAAAGTGGAGAAGCTTTAAAATCTCACTTAGTACTGCTCATCATCACTAGATGACAGCGCAGTAAAGTTCCCAAGTTAAATGAGACTTACCTTGGTACAAAGGTGATATTTGACTAGAACTTTATTAGTGTTATCTAGTGTGATGAGGGACTAAGTGCCCACCCGCCCTAACCCAAAGGGGGAAAAATGGGTGTGGCTTTACATTTTTCTTCTCTTAGTTTTTTGTGTTTCACAGTTACTTCCTAGTATTTGGACAGAGGCGAAGCTTTAAAGACTGCTCGAGCATGCGCGTAGGAGATCTCACTTAGTCCCTCATCACACTAGATAACACTAATAAAGTTCTAGTCAAATATCACCTTTGTACCAAGGTAAGTCTCATTTAACTTGGGAATTTTACCGCTGGAAAAATAAATTTACATTAATTTGTTGTGGTGTCATGTAAAGTCTACGGTGATGATCGACAAACGACCATAGAACTAATGACATCTACCATTTACGAACAAATTACTTAATTAAGCTTTACAAATCCTTTGAGGAGATTGGTGAAGGGCTATATGTTTACGGTCTCAAATGTATGTTTTCAACTACACAAGTCGAAGTCTACTTTCAATTCAATTCAAGAATTCTTTTATTTGCTGATGTTTTTTTTACAAATAGGTAGTTCGATTCTGAATAATCAGTTCTTCCAATGCCTTGAAACTAACTAATTTACTTAACTCTGATTAGAAAACATATGGGAAAAGTTGGTTACGTCTCATATTTTTAACCGAAATGGTAGTTTCTTCAGAATTTTTATGTAATTTTAATAAGGGACTTCATAATTAACCACTAGGGGGGGGGGGAGAGGAGAATTTGTGAAAAATTCTTGAGCAAAATTAAATGACCCCCCCCTCCTTCTTAAAGTCTTGTGCAAAACTGCTTGACCCCCCCCCCCCCCTTCAAAGTTTGTGCAAAATTGCTTGACCCCTCCTTTAAACCACTTTTTTAATACTGATCCACATCTTTAAAATTGGGACTATCATTATCCTCACTGATTGCCTTAGAGAACAATCACTTGGTGGAGTGGTGAGAGCTAATCCTTTGGAAAGATGAAGAAACTGGAGATTTTGACTTCCAGTTGTAGACAGATGAACATAACATAACATCACAACAGCATTGTCTCAAGCGGGCTCTGTTACAAGAGACATACTGGCAGTTATTTCATTGGGGCAGTGAGGCCTGCAGGTCCATGCCTATTTCCCTCACATGGAGGCAGAAGCCAACACCAAACCTACAGAAGTTGCAAAAGCAGGAAAGAACAGCTTGCAGGAAGTTGACCATGTGGAGGTGCTACAATGTGATCAAAAGATTTTGGGATCCTCGCCGCCACTGAGGATGAGGCAGATGACTTCTAGCTAGGCCTGGAACCCCAGCCAGAAAAAAAGATTGCAGGAAAAAACATTGCAGAAATAGGTTTGCGAGAGAAAGTGTGCCCAGAAAAAATGATTTTCTGAAAACATCGCTGAATTTCAAAAATCTTGCACCCAGAAAAAATGCTTGCAAACTTTGGGAAGGGTTCTCAAGGCTGTTTCCCTCACAAAACTGCAAGCAAGACTGGAGTCATTCCCATCACACAATCTAAAATAGACTTAAATATACCTTTATCACAGCACTTTCCAGTTCAATCTTCGAGTGTGTGCAATATTTAGTAATCTTAAGATCTCACACTCATGCAAATGCCTATAGCCCAACTTCAAAAAATAGCCATATATAACTCCGAGTAAGAATGGGTTGATACCTTTACATACCACGGTCTTACTATAGACTATAAGTTAAATTTTGAAACCATGATCAATAATCAGCAAGGCAAATGCCAGGCTAAGCAACCTATACATCAATCGTCATGCTCTAGATATTAGAACTAGAACACTATTAGTTAAGTCAATGGTGCTGAGCTACTTGGATTATGCCAATGTATGCTATATGAATAGCAATAAAGCCCTCCTGACTCAATTACAAGTGCTCTAAAATAAGGCGCTAAGGTTTGCTCTTAAAAAACCAGGAGGCACAATGTAGAGGACCTACATAGAATATCAAACACCATGATGATACAAGAATGTATCTTTTTCAATAATATTAAATTTTATCACAAACAGCTACACCACCATAGACTTGACTGGGTAATTGGCAGGAGAGGTAAAAGGGCTTATGACCTACGAGAAAACTGGAGACTAAACTTTGAGGTAAATAGGCCTCTCTGTAATTCATATAAAAAATCGCTAGCATGCCTAGGAATGCCTTAGAAGATATAAAAAGTATCGAATCACTCTGTGGATTCAAGAATACGTTGTTAAAATATGAAAAGAACCAATGACGTATTTACTGTCTTACCAGAATTTATTTTTCTGAGTTGACCAGTTAAAATTTGAATGTTGTGACTGTTCTCACATACTCCCTCCAGCTGTTCCTTCAGTGCATGGGGTCCTGATGGGGAATACAATTATCAAAAAACAAGGAATGTTCTAAAACGTAAACATTTAACTTTAAGGAAACACTTTGAGGACATGTTAAAAAACTATTAGTTTGGAATATATTGAATTATTGCCAGATATATCAAATAACTAGGAAATATTGAGGGTCAGTACAAAGTGACCTAATAACCTATTTACTTGCTCCCATCGGGGACCTCTCAGTGAAACCCAGGAGTAGGTCGGGAGCATGGGGTCACCATTTACCAGAGCAATAAAAATGTCACAACACTGATATCAGTTTCTCTCGTTGGGTACTAACGAATTTTTCCCCTTTAATACACATCATAAGCAAAGCTATAGCAATATGTGATATATGGAAAAAGCAAGAGCCTTTAGTTCATGCAGATTATTGTATAACCTAAAGAAGTTCTGATATTTGGTTGATTAAACTTCTATTCTTTGCATTCCTAAAACCACACTGTAATGCCTGTACTTAAATGAGACTATAGGGCCACTGATTCTGCTATTAAATATGTATGTCCAATCTATAAAGTATCCGATCTATCCATATCTAAATATATTTACTTGCTAGGCACACATAATTAGAACATGCTTAATCATATGATTACCCATTGTCTCATGTGGCATTTCATTGCATCAAATTCCAAAAAGGTGCTCCTCAAAGTTATTTCTGGTGATTGCAATACATGCTGCGCATGCTTCTCATTGCCTTTAACCGCTTCTTCAGCAGTCTTCCTCTTGCCAGGTTTCGGGGCTTAGACTGTACCTGGTGTTGTTCAAGAGGTGCCCCAGCAGAGCTGATCAGGCTCCACTTAGCAACTGCAGGTTTCCAGGGGCAGCGCCATATGTGGACCCCCTTCCACCTACAGTCAAGGCCATTCCAGATGTTATCCAAGGCAATGTCATTCTTTCGAAGTTGTGGTATAGGCTGTAAGCACTTTGGTGTGTGTCCGGGCTTGTCTCCTATTCTGTCTCACATCCGTTTCTGGACTGCATTCCACAACTTAACTACTATTGATCTACTGATCAACTGATATGGTATAAAGGACAGATATGGTATGAAGAAATGTTAAGGACAAATCATAGGCAAAACAGTGCAGGCAATAGGCCATTGCAATCTGTTATATATTGTTGCAGTTGGGTGTTACATATATTTTTCATTAATTGATTAACAGCAAGTACTTGTGATAACAATGCTAACCAGTTGTCTGCAGGTCAATGGGTTTTTTTTCGCCCCATGACACTGCAGACTATATAAAGTATGTATGCTGAAAAATGTGTTTATTATGCGCCTCAGGGCACAGGACTTTGACTACAGGAGTATATACCAACAAATTACTGCTACCAGAGTCAAGTCATTGAACCAATTATAATGGATACGAAGTATGGTATATTAGTCAGAACTTTGGATACATATGGGTACATATATTCAAATAAGCATAACTTATCTTCTTCAATGCAGTACACAGTCCTATGTCATTATTCTGAGTGCAGCCTAGAACTAAATTATACCAAGGTCTCTGTTGCCAAAGAATGTCTAATCCAGTAGAAAAAAGTACAGCACTGTGCACAATGCAGAGGCCAACCAAAATTCTTTGTACAGAGAAGAACGGACTGTATATTTATACACTTAATTTACATGAATATATGCTACCAAGGTATCAGTAGCTATCAAAAGAATCTCACTGATTATCTACTTATGGCAATTTGTATTCTTAACAAATAACCCGTCCATCAAATTATCTTATTCCTATGAGCTGACATTAAGTCACAACCCATAATTATCATGCAACGGCACACTTCTCCTACCACATACTTCCTGGATGTTAATTCATAGCTAGTTAAGTCAGCTATAATTTTGTTTAGCAAGAAACTTTGGTGCATGACACTTATCTTCCTGAATAAAATTTGTTAAAAAAAAAGAAGTAAAGGAGCTCTAATCACCAATTAATTCTTGTCAATCGTGGAAAGTCATAACTTATATTTAATAGCTGCAGGTGTTTGTAACACCTAATGGGTGGGGGATGTGTGGTCGTCTTTTACCATTTCTGTCATTGTCATGCGGTTGTATTGGTTGTTATGGTAACATTTTCGGGCCAAGAAAGGGAATTCCAGTGCTTGCTGCAGCCAGAATTCAAAGGTGGGCCATTCAGCTGGCAGCATATAGCTAGCTATGAGATTAAGGTATGTACATCTAAAGAGAATTCGAATGCAGATGCCTTGTCTCGCTTACCACTACAAAACCAAAAGGATGACACAAATTGAGATATCTGTTGCCTAAATTTGAAGTTTTAATGCAAAATTCTGTTAATAGATATTTCTCTAAGCAACAGAAGCCGATATAGCTTAAAAATAGAACAAGAAATATCCTCAGAACCAATATACTGCGATGTACATGCCCGCGATGTTTTCTTTTTTGCTAGCAAAAGTAACTGTGATACATCACAGGATCCATACAACAGCAATGTTTTTTTCTGGGCACCTCGCAATAAAAACATTGCTGTAATTGCAATATAATCGCTGAATTTCCCTCGCTAACCTGATTTGCGACCTTTTTTTCTGGAGGGGTCCCTGGTGCCAAATAAAAGGAAGGTCAAGGCAACAACCAAGCCTCATCAGGGAGGCTAGGGTGCAAAAAAGGCTGATAAAGTGTCCAAGTTTGTGTCAAAGCACATAGCAAACAGACTGGCTCAGAAAGTTCGGGAAAAGGTTATCATCATTCTAGGAGCCAATTGTGCTATATAATTAATGGAAGCTAGGGAGATGAAGATTATGTTGATGGATGAATGGGGTTTGGCCAGCCTGAGGACCTTGTGGCACCTCAAGACCAACAGAGACCTGCATAAAGACCAGCTAGAGAGAGTATTACCTAGCATACATCATAATGACTTTTTATGTAGTGAACCACAAGTAGCCCTTGATCCTCACATATAACAATCCTTAGGGAACTGCAGATGCAGTTTGACTTAAGGTAGGGGACAGCCCCTGGGTCTTATGCATCTCCCTTGCTGATCCCAAGGACAAAGAAAGGCAAAGCCCAGGAGAAGTTCTTGGGCAAGTATAAAAGTAGCGATATGGTGGGGCTCTACAGGGCTCTTGCCATGTTTGGCACTTGTAGATTTGGGGACAAGTATAAATGGGGTAGGAATTATCCAAAGGATAATTCCTCCTCATTGGACCGGAACTCAGGAGGCGATGAACTCTCCCACGCTGGAGGTGGGACTGGAAGGGTCAGAGCACACGCCCCGTGCTCATCCTCACTCCTCCACTGACCACACACTAGAGAAGACGTGGTGAAAATCTTGATGTCCCCATGTGCAAAAAGATACGTTCCAAGAAGTCTACATTTTACATAACAGCATACAAGATGGATTTAAGATAGTGAACAAAGATGTTCAGGCCAACTAACTTTCATGGAAAATTACAGATCATGCAGAGACCTGCTGGTCTCTGATAGGTGATATGTGATAGGTGATATTTTTGTATGATTGGGAGCAGGTGTATTTCTCATGGCCTGAAATCTGACATGCTTTGGTGGATAGATTACAGTGGCAAATTTGATGGCTTCTTACCAATAATTGACTCAAAAATTGAGACCCTGGTGGTATTGGATGCTTGTGGGGCAGCAGGTATATTTGATAGGTGATATTTTTGTATGATTGGGAGCGGGTGTATTTCTCATGGGCAGGGTGGCTAGATATCACTGCCAAGCATATACAAAAAGGTAGCAATTCTTGAGCCAACCTGCCATCTTTTTAGCCCAACCTTGATAAATAGACAAGTAATGGTCTATTCTGATGACACAACAGCCATGTCTTTCATCAACAAGAGGCGGGCAAGGGACCCAGAAATAGCACAAGTGATGAATAAGATTTGCACTCTTTCTGCACGCTTCCTCTCATCTAGCATAGACCACCAGCTACACTATGTGCTACAAACCACAACTCTTCCATTCTTCCAGACCATCACAGGTCAGATGCTTGCTGACTGCCTTAGAGAACAGTCTGCTTGATGAATAGAATTAAAATAAAGATGTCCAAATACCAGAGAATTTTATGATTGAGATACATGAATCTTCTTTTGTAAGAGCCTAGACATAAATCTGGTACCTCAAGTGAGTTTCAAAGGAATCGTCAGAAAATAGTTGTGGCCCTCTGGTATCAACAGAATAAGTAAAATAATCTTGAACAATCCATTAAAAATCGAGTTTTAAACCTGAGGAATCGACGGGATATTTATAATAAGGGTGGTATGGAAAGACTTATACTTAATTTAGCCTGGGAAATATATATAAAAATTGCATTTTGTCTTTTTAGAAAAACAAAAATAGTTTTGAATAATCTTCTAACTTTTAATAAGAATACTAGGAGAGAAAGATATATCAAAGGGAAATAATGATGTAACGAATGGGAAAATCACGGCTAGAGGGGAGTTGGATAATAAATTGGGCATACATTGTACCGCAAAAGATTATATATTATATTATTTTTCTCTTTAATCCATATTTTTTTTTACTTATTATATCTCTTGACCTCCGACAATGACGCAATTTTTCAGTTTTTTTTTAACCATTAAATTTTATCGGTGGAAAACTCATTGATGTACCGGTAAGGAGAGTGTATTAATTATCATATAGCCTATTAAGGATTATTACTACGAGTATTGATTATTGATTTGAAATCAGTATCGGTATACATGCATATATTTTCACTGAATAATACGAAATATTATACACTAATAAAATAACCCATTCCCGAGTTACCACAAAAGGACGAATGGCGGAAAACATAGGCCATTGTTTGGTTTGCCATTCTTTGGCGCTCAATCAGCGCTGGCCTGGCGAGGTCTTTAAATGCCACACCCCCTTCACACCGTGACTGTGGGTGGTGAGACCTGAATACGTGGACACATGTCAGTGTGACGTCACGAAGCAATCATCAATGGCCCAGCCTCAGCAAAGCTCTGTGGCAAATTTATAGCAGAAATTCTCGGGAAAATATCTCACGAATCACCAGAAAGTGTGATTATTTCAAACAGTGATGGCGGCCTTGTTTGGCCTGGAGAAACAGGAAGTGGTTCGTATAAAAGTAAAGGTAGGTATTTAGTATGGATCTGTTATTGAATGGAGTGATCGGACTGTCGGTGTACTTGTTTTGGTCTGGGAGTGAAAGTTGTATTGAATCGGGTATTGAATAGACTGTTGTCCATGTCTGTAGGCTTACACCAGCATTTAAAGGGTTCTGCTTGTGCCGATTCTGTCTAATGGTTGCTAATGCTAATGCCGTTCTTGAAACTGAGTCACATCTACAGTCTGAGTTTTTATTTGGTTTACAACCCAAAGTTAATGACTCATTCTTTAGTGCCGTTTATTTATTATCGTTATGGTAGGACCATGTGGAATCGCAGAGCCTGGCAGGAATCTGCAATGCGTGCAACGAGAGGGGGTGGGGCATCGAAAAATTGAATAGGGGGCAATTTATTAAGGTCATATAATATTAGGTCATATTATAATAAGGGTATGACCACATAATTATAGTTATATTATTATGCTATACCAGCTATTCCCATATGTAAGGAAAATATTAGCTAGCTTTTATTTTAAATTTTATTTTTATTTAGCCTTCTATTTAATTTTAGGTTGGTAAGCCCATATATTGATATAGGCTATAGCCTATATTAGTTGGTAGACCCTATACATGCCTATCATCATCAAATAACAATAGGCTACCGACACCGAGTACGATAGTCTGTGCAGCACGATACCGTATTGGTATATTTAAAAACTGCACCTTCCTTAACCCCCAAAAAATAAAATAAATAAATTAAAAAATATGTTAGATATACGCCTATTATATATATATCGTACGTGTGATGTTCTTTATGCTGTAGGCCGTAGGCTTGTTCTAAGGGGTTTTCGAATTTATGTTTAAATGCGCGTATATTCATGTACCGGTATGGTAGCATTTTCATTTTCTTAATTTCATCTATAAGGTTATACGGTATGCCTATATTGTAACTTTTCCCAATTTACCCATCGTACCTTTTTTTGTTACAGAAATGTGATGGTCTTTTGCAACCAATATACAAAAAGTTATGTGTGGATCCTCAACTAACGTCGTTTGAAATACTGCGAAATCTGCTTGCGAGAGCATTTGATATAAAAGAGTAAGTCCCATTTATTAACGGTATACATACATCTATAGTTATAGTAATGCTAAATATAATTTAAGACAAACTTCAATGACTGTATAGGTTACTGTCCGGACTATACTGTTGTATTTCGTTGCCTGCTTTTGTGATAGGAAACAAATCTCTATTCTTGTATAATTGTTTCAATTAATGTAAGTAAGGTGACCCTAGTTATTGTGGGTATGGGTTGAGCATGGTTTTGCTTGACAAAGAGATTCATGTATAATTAATCCACTAACCCTAGTTGCAATTACCCTACTGGTGTATGATATCAGCTGTATTATCTTGAATATAACAGCTGGGGTTACTTATAAGGTTAGCCTGATTTGGCCCTTTCTTCTTCTTCTACTATTTTGAACATAGACCTCATGTTGTTGTTGTTGAGACTTTTATTATGTCAGTGGGATAATGTCGGCGGGTCTAAGCTCCCAACATAGGGAGGATTTCAAGCCCTGCCGGACATTACAATTTAAATCGTAAGGGTAACAATGCACCATTGCGTCGACGGCACGTTAGTGGCCCTTACTACTAGTGGTCTCAGACAAACAAAGTATTTATAATCAAGATATGGAGCGAAGAGAGACAATGAACACACAACCATGAGTAAGATCCAATATTATGCCTATAGGTTTGAGTTATAATAAGGGTCGATGAATTAGAATTTTAGATTGGGATAACCAATCAATCGTTATTAAACATAATCGAGCAGGGAGCAGTCATTGACTACTTTACATGTTCATCTGGGCTCTCTTAAAATGTAAATATTAATACATGTTTCTTCGTTCAGAAATAAATTAAATTTGAGAAAATTAAGAAATAGAAATATCGAAATAAATAAGTAAATAAAGGGCGGAGTCCCGAGGAGGTGGAGGTGATGAGAAGTACTGGTTCTAGTAAAGGAACTTATCATCAACCCAAATTGCATTTGTTTTTGTTTTGCTTGTAAATGTTTTACTGGTATCTGATTTTTGGGTTTCGGTGAGTTCAAGTCGTGGGGCTGGACATTTGTATGTCAGTCTATCAGGGTTATGCTGCCGCGTGACCCTGGTTCTGTGTTGGTACATTTTTTCATTATGTCTAAATCTATACGCTTGTTGGGGTATATGGAGTCTCCTCCTCTGCTTCAGTGGGAGCAGGCCAACTTGTCTATGGAAATCATCAGTATTCTGGAATCTATTTGATCTGGTCTGATAACAATAACTAATTGCTATATTATACATGTAATGAAATTAGTATGGAACACCTATATATGGTCTAGTTTTCCGCCCCATGGTAGAGGTTGAAGGCGATTAAAATCCCATTCCATCTTAATTGATATCACCCCACTGGGTCAATTTCCACTGAAACCCTGGCACTTTAACAACATTTTTGCCTTATGTATACATGTACGATTTTAGTGGAGCAGATCACAAACTGTCATTTTATATGGTGTGCTTCTTCGTTAAGTGACTTCTGTTATAAAAGCCAGGGATATAAAAACGTTTCACCACACTCACCGACTGATTTTTCCTCTCACACCTTCCTGTCCTGTCTGTATAGACATGGAAAGGATCTTATGTAGATTTAAAAACTCTAGTTTAACGTCTGGTCTTTTACCACACCCTTATCGCTTATTCATCCTTTCATACCCCAAGTTTATGTTTTGGTATATATAAACTTTGTTATAAATACATCTTGGAGGTATAAAAACAAGCTAAACAAGTGTACCGGTACATATACTTATATCCTTTTGTCTCTTATATTTGATGAGATATGTGTGATTGCCTTGTTTATTATCACAAGACAAAATTAATTTCACATTATACAGTATTGGTAGAAAGAAAATTTGCGAATTTTGCGAGCATGTTCGCAGGTGGAAGCGAATCTCAATATGGTTGCTGCGTTTGAATATTCGCGCCAAGTTTGTTCATGTGATTTTATGACATAACCCCATACGTCATAACATATAGATAGCCATATTGAAACCCACTTGTTACTTTGCTCTGTTTTAGTATCATTGCCTACTTAGACTATGATTATTCTTATCAAGATGAGGCTTTTATTATTGAAGTACTCAGCTAGGTGTCTAGTAAGAGATATATACTCCCCACGAGTACAAGTGTAAAGTCTTTAAACTATATCCGAAGCAATATTATTTACATGAGTGTGATCTGAGATGTTCTCTATTTTAGTTCACTGATTAGAGAAGATTCTTAATGAGATTAAAATGTTGTTGTCACGTCATTGGATCAGAGGAATTAATGGAAAGGTTGTTTGAATTGACTGCTCGCATGTTTTAGGAAAAAGGCGTTTGCCTTTTGTATCTCATCTAATTTCCTTTGTGCCATTGGGCATCACTGGATAAGCTATATAATGACCATGACGAGAACATCTATTCTACCTCGAGTTTTACAGATATATATGTTCTTAACTAATAAGAAAACAGGGTAATACTTACTAGTAACAGTTGATGTATATATTCTTAATTCCATTTGATAGCTATCGGACGATATAATGCCATTACATTTCAAGGATAGGGAAAAGATGGTATATGTTGGAAAACGTGTGCTCGTTTATTTTGTTACAAATTCATCTTTGTATATCTACTTTGAGAAGGTTGAGCAGATCTGTAGAAACAGATATCGTGTGGTTCGTTAAAGAAGTTGGATGGGGTAGAACGTGAGAGCGCGTATGCCAAGTTGCTTGTAAAATGTGTGTCCTGCATGCTAACTTTCTATCTGATACTAGTGCAAAAGCGCCCATCCTGTTGTTTAATAGCAAGCATTCATGCCATTCAGATCTATTATAATGAGGCAAGTCCGGGGTCGATTTTGCTCATGTGATATATCAAAGTCTTAAAAACCTACCGCTTATCATTGTATTAGCTCTTGAGTTTTATAGTGTTTATAAAACTTGTAGTACGCCGTCTTATCTATCTAGTCAGGGATTATTGTAACCGAACAGAAATTTCTCGGATACAATCCCATCTATCAGTATCGATTGTCATAACAGCTAATATTTTGTTATGCCAGATGTTTGATAGATAGATGACTGCCTAGGTTGGCGTGTTATATCACAGGAGAGGATTATGCGCATGTTTAGTTGGAAAAATGCGTGTAAGGTCAGGTCCGAAAGTTTGGCACATGTACGGATGTAATGGACTGCCTTGCCTGGTGGCATTTTCCTGTCGATCTCAGTTCATGTCCATATGTTGCGCTCTCCGATTGTACCTACAAAGAGCAGAGACATCTAGACAGGTTAGAAAGTGTTAGGAGACAATGCATTAATTTTATCAAAATATTCAGTTATTCATACATTTTCTTTCTAAACATCCAACCAAAATACCTTAACCAGTTAATCTCGTAGTTTGGCAGAAAACATGTGAGGATCTTTCTGTCTATGATCAAACCCATCCATTAGTAAATAATTGAATTACGTTTTTCAACAGATTGGAGTTGAGTATATTTATTTCTTTAATTAGACATGAATGGCCCATCAGCTATCCCTGTATAATAAGTATGTTTCGATACAAGCTACTACGGACAGGATACTATAGATACGTACCTAGTTTTGAAGTATTATTTTGTATTGTTAAAGTAGAACTCCTTGCTGGTAATAGTATCTATGTACTCATAGTGCATACAAAAACAATTTGATATTGTATCCTTGTTTTATCTGGGATTATAATGCATGGATATAGATATGAATATGAATCTATCAGTATAGCAATGATTGCAGGCTTTTGGCATTGCTTGATTTCTGTTCACTATGCAATGACATTTGGATCCCGAAACTAAAACAAACAGACACACCTTTACCAGTGTCTCTCTCTATTATGGTCTCTGCCTTTATCCTCTTTGATATCATCAGCCCTTGTATGGATGTCTCCCACACTAGTCTAGTCTAATAAAAGGAATTTGGATGGGAGGTGGGGTTGAGGGAGAGAGCGCTAAATTTGTCCATACTAAAGCCACCTATGTGTGTTGTACTAGTGTAGCTATCCCCCAGGGCTACATACACTGTACATGTTACGTTATCTAAAATATGTTTACAGATTCTTCCCACCCTGGAGTCTTCCTCCAGAGGTAGAATGTTGCCATCAATAGTGTTTTTTTAATTCCATCAATAGTGTTAATTAAAGGGAATATCTAGCCTCTGGACGTAATCTTTTTTTTAATTTACTTGAAAGGTGATTAAATCTTTTTGTGTGTCTGTGTTCCCATGCAATAAATTCGAATACACTTGGGTTGCCATATTTTCCCCGTGAAGGTTTTTAGTCAAACCTGAGTTACGGATCAATTGCTTATACAATCCTTCTTTTAACACGTATCTGCTGCATAACTATCTTAGTGACTCACGACATTATAATACATCGTAATGACATCATTAATTTTAATCATTGCTGGCATAGCTTGCCAAGCCTTGTCAATAATTAAGGTTTAAATTCATGTTCATGTAGTTGATACTTATGTCTTCATTGGCGATCTACTAGATACTTAAATGTACGTAGTTTTTCTGATACTCTTGTAAACAGTCTAGATTGCCGTATAAATTCAACGTTGTTAGGACAGTCCTGTTATATTCAAGTACACGGATAATCATTCCATGTTACTTTGTTTATGTATTCCATTCTATACCTTCCATGTGTGGACTGAAATAACTCACTCGTTGAAGTCATGAATTATTGATAAACCTCAGTCCTGCATTATAAATTGGCTCAGTACAAAGATGGTGTGATGAGTGTTAGATGTGTGTTTTTTTGTGATTTTATTCAAGAGAGGTTTTCTAAACTGTCGAACATTATTGCCTACAACTAGATACTCGGAGAAAGGAAATCAGTTATACACATCCCGTTACGTTGTGTTGATATTTTTCCACAGAATACGGGTTCATTTTAGGAGCGATTAACATGCCCTATTATTATTCTTTGTGATATGAAATATTCATTTGGTGTATGAGGGACCTTTTTATAGACGTATCTGACTATCAACAACGAAAGCATCGCTTGCTTGCAGGTGTTAGTCCCAGCATATCTTATGTTAATCTTAGCATATTCAACCAGTGTATGTATTCTGTTTCAGCCTGATACAATAATATGGTCGACGTTCTTTTTAAAATTGCAACGGTGCTGTACTATATATCTTTCATTATGTGGTGGTGATAGGATCTGGTCTCAAAGAGTTTTATTCAGCCACAAACATTATATAATATTACAATATTCTCAGCATCGCTTGGGATATTTTCCATGCATAGCTTTATCGTCCCGGTTTCTATAATTTGGCTTTTTATTTTAACCCTTTTGGTATAGCTTATGGTTGCTTCATTGCCTTACGTTCTATGGTAATTCTGTGACTCCTAGTTATGGCTTAGCTTGGCTTGGTTATTCTGTGACGTCTAGTTCTTGTTTGAACATGGTACCTTCTTTTCTGGGGTATAGTTTCGTTTTATCTTTCTCCTCCTTTGGCCAGGTAAAATCTGCCAATGTCAGTCTTTGGGTGGGGCAACCACACCATAGTGAGCAGGTTTCGTGGTTTAGTGCCCTTCTGATCAAGTTCCTTGATAGTGGTGTATTGATGGAGGTCGATTTTGTTTATAATTTTCAGTGAATCGAGGCCTAACGAGTTCCTTTTATTTAATCCATCACATTATTTCCCCCCTCCCATTATGATAGCATATTAACAAGAGGAAGATACTGCATGTAGAAAACAGATGACTGACATCATATTATTCACTTAGACTGTGTTTTCTTGTCGGTGTATACGCGAAACAAATCACAGTATCTAGACCCTGTCAAAAATGTATGTAGTTCATTGCGATTCCTGAAACAATTTGTTTTATATCCTCCAGGGAATTTACTATCAGTTACCTTGCTAAGGATGAAAATAGTCAGGACGCCTACCTCGCCCTCCTCTCCGACTGGGACTTGGATGCCGCCTTTTTATCTGCTTCAGATCCGTGTCTACGTCTGAAGGTGGATCTGAGACCCTTCGAGGAAGGTATGAAGTTTATTAAAAAGATAATCTCTATGTGATACATACATTGTCAGCACTTCCACATGTATGTCATATGTTAGTGGCACCAAGACTTATTTTAGCAGGAAAGGAGAGCACAAACCATGACTGTATCAGTATGTATCATGGATGCTTTTGTTCGATACATATGCTTATAACACAATTACTTAACAGATATATAGCCCCCTTCGTATGTTAAACATAGGTCCTAGTGATCTATGTATGGATCCTGCTAAGAAATATTTTATAAAATTGATATTACATTTAAGGTTTAGATAGAACTATAAGTACTTTTTACACAACCTGTTTTCTTGATTAAATAACTTAAAGAAAATATGCTCCTTTACCACGATAAATATCTAGATACAGATTACAAAAAGGAAATATGTAAGCCAGGTAATTATTATCCCACTGTACGTAAGTTATTTATTGTGATGCTTTTTCAGGACTGGAAGATTTTGAACTCAAATATGGTTAACGAACTGACTTCTATTTCTGATCCTAAATTTAAGACCCCACTTTTGCTGGATATTGGTATCGAATTAGTGTATCCCCACCCGGGAATATTTACAAAGGTTTCATTCATTTTAGATTATTCTATTAAAATTTAAAAATGGTGGCCGGTTCAAGAATTGTTTTCGTGTTTTATTTTGGGATTACTTGCCTTGTTTTATAATGCCAAGAGGTAGCTGAAGCCAAAAGGCAAAAGTCTGATTTCAGTTAAACGTATGTGATGTCTTCTTTTAAAGAAACCAACCCAACAATCTGCGTTTAATTAAATTTGTTCATTATAATTAAACAATTATAATTCGAATTAAGTAAATATCAATAAGTTAGTGTGTTATTGCAATTCTTATAAAGCTGAACCAATTAGCGAAACAAAAATAAATGAACGTGATGACGAGTGTCGTTTATCGAAACACTTAATCACGTACATAAAAGGGCGAGTTGAACCTAAAATCCCCGCTTCAAATCCTTCCCTACTGAACACATTACCTTTTCTGGGCTTTTCAGATATATAGGGTTTTGCAAATCATAAATCCGATATTTCGCCTATCAATTTTTACTCTTCAAACCGGTTATGGGTTAGGGTAGGCCTATATATTTTGATTTTCTGTGTAGAAATCAACAAAACTTCACTTTTGATAAGCTCTTTTACCTAGAAGAGTCTACATGGACATATCTTCAGGGGTGTGTATATAATGAATCTGGATGCTAGAAAGTTGGATTGCGTAATTTGGGAAACCTCGCACTCCTGAACAATGCCATTTATTGTCGCATAAAATAAAATGCCTTATTGCTCGTACCGATACATAAAAGATTTAATATCTTCAAAGTCATTTTGTTTCCATATAGGGGAATCTAAAATAAATAAAGATATCATTTTCAAGCTGTGTACGTGGCCTTTACTTTAGAGGTGCATTCTCAGATATGGCCTATGCCCTTGTAATTAAGTCACATTTTAGATCTTCTTTGCACAAATTGGTGTTAAATATATATATCTATATTTGTATTTAATTGAACAGGTCTAGAAGATTGGGATATCGTGGCGCCTACTGATTCTAGTGCGAGGAATGGTGCCCAGGCTGGAGATGGAGGCTCCCTCTTGGGAACAATTACCGGAACTATCACCTCCTCTGTGGGCAAGACGGTCTCGACTGTATCTAAAGCTATTGGTATGAGTTCCAATTCTACAAGTACACTTTAGCCAGTTTAATAAATCAATCGGGATAACATCTGTGGCAATTGCGTTTGAAAAAATAAATGTCACGCGAAATTATCTACCTGGCACACCATCCCCAATGTAGTATGAATTGTAGGTTTGTTTTTGTACGTAAAACACCCGCCTAAGAAATATATATATGACATCGTCAATCGATTTAAACACTTTAGATATTATTCATCCCTTCACATGTTACATTTCTCAACAACTAGTCCGAAGCAATACTAAAGCGTATTATATCATGTCATTCTCTCTTCATTCACTCTTCTTTTAAATGTATCATTAACATTAATTCTTCGTCCAGGTTTGAAGTCTGAGACAGAAGAAGGTCAACTGAAGCCGGTCAAGCCTCCAATGTCGGATGCGGAGTTCCACAATTTCTTGGATGCTGTTGGTCACCTTATTCGGCCGGAAGAGTTTCGTCTGAGTGTGTACCTGGGAGGTGTGGAGCCTGCCCTCCGCTCTGTGGTCTGGCGTCACTTGTTAAACGTCTATCCAGAGGGACTGTCTGGTCGAGAACGATTTGAATACCTAAAGAAAAAATCTAATGAATACTACAAGTTGAGAGATGACTGGAGACAGTTATTCAGTTCTGGAAAAGGAACAGAAGAAATTAAATTCATCACAAACATGGTGAAAAAGGATGTGTTAAGGACAGATCGGTCTCACCCCTTCTATGCTGGATCTGACGAGAATGCTAATGTATTATCTCTATTTAATATACTTGTAACTTTTGCCCTCACGCACCCTGATGTTTCTTATTGTCAAGGCATGAGTGATATTGCATCTCCGCTGCTTGTTGTTCAGAAGGATGAAGCATATGCTTATATCTGTCTGTGTGGCCTTATGAAGCGCTTAGGTGCCAATTTCCTTTTGGATGGTCTTGCTATCACGGTCAAACTGCAACACTTGGCTCTGCTGCTACAGCATCGTGACATGGAATTTTATAACTACTTGAAAAAACATGACGCTGATGACATGTTTTTCTGCTATCGCTGGCTACTGCTTGAAATGAAAAGGGAATTTCCCTTTGACGATGCTCTCCATATGCTTGAAGTGATGTGGAGTTCACTGCCTCCCGATCCACCAGAGAATGAAATAAGACTTTCTAACTCTGACTACACCCCTGCTCGCCTTACCTGCTCGCCTATCTCTCCGTCGCTTGCGAATCACGCACATATGTATATGCGGATGAGATCTCTTAGGAAGCAGGCCAATCTCAAAGCCCAAGGCAATGAGCAACTAGAATCGGGGGACGAAGCTGCTGTTGTGCACAAGAGAAAACCTATCTTACCCCCTCTGGCTGTCACTCCGGCTGAAGAGAAAGATATTGATCCCAAAGAATACCTGCCAGTAGAAGACCTGGCAACTCAAGAACTTCAAGGTAAATCCACGACCATTGATAAATCTCTAGAAACTCCACCACCTTCAGCTATTGGGGATGGGGAGCCTAAGTTCATCAAAGCCAAGATCATGATCAATGGCTCACCGATCAGTCCTGAAATGGATGGCTGCGAGAATCATGGCAAACAGCATGAAGCGTCTCCTGGACATAGCCCCGAAAGAAATGGTCCGGGCGCAGCTGAAGAAAAACCAAGGGTTGAAGCATCTGAAACAGATTGTTCTGGTGCTTCAGGATCGTCTTCCCACGTGGAAGGGAAGGGAGCGCCGGATAAAGCTAGAAATAATAATTCTTTTGATGCAGCCAGTGACCAAAAGCAACAGCAAAAGCAGGCTTCCTCGTCTGAGGAATCAGCTGTAAGTAGTAGTCCATCCACTGGATCTATGGCACCTGGGAGTCCTAAAAGGCCCACTGATATACCTGTCAAACCAGCTTACAACGGTTCAGCCCAAAACCAAGCGCATCCTCCTCCTCCTTCTGCCACTTCCTCAACCTCTGGAGGTGGAGAATCTCTGAATGTTCTCGTCAGTAGCGAATCGGGAATCACAGAGCGAACCATGGACTTGGTCGAACTCAACTCTTGTGAGGAGGCGGTAGAAAACCCTGCCATCGATTTCGCACAAATGCCAGGATCGCTTCCCAAGTTGCCTGCGCCTGGTGAATTCGGTTATGGCAACCCCTACCTGATATTCCTCTGCTTGACATTGCTGCTTCAACAGCGAGACCATATCATGAGGAACCGAATGGATTACAATGACTTGGCAATGCACTTTGACAAGCTGGTGCGCCGCCATAATGTTTATCGTGTGTTGCACCAGGCTAAATCTCTATACGCTGTCTATCTCCGATCTCAGGCCCAGGCCGCCCAACAGGAAAGCTCGAGTGGGTCAGATGATGTTAGCGTTTAGGCTAGAAATGTTCATTGACTTCAGTGAATTATTCCTACATTGTTCAAGATAATAATAGGAAAGTAATGATGAATTTAATTTCGATTATACAGTTCTCGAAAATGCTGACTTGAATATTGAAAAATCTGATTACAGAGTTTTTCCCTTGAATGAATTTCATGAATCATGTTGCGTGGTGATTTTAATTAGAAAAATGCCTGAGGTGAAAAGTGTAGGTACCAATCTAATCATATTGATAAGATATCAATGTACCCAAAGCCTCTTAAACATATATATTCATCCTCTATGTATTTGTGTCTGCTTCTACGGTGCAAGGGCTTTAGTTGCTATCACTTACAGAAAAACAGAAAACTGAAAAAAAAACCATCTCATCGTGTCTTGATATAGCAATAGACCAATCAATCTGTCCACACATGAATTTTGATAGATTATAGACCGCTTGGAAGAATTGGTTACTGATAATGATAACATTCCTTCTTGAGGATAGTCCACATCCATTGCCGACCAATCATGGTTTGTCCTTATTTTGTAAATGAATGGATTTGAAAAAGTACTTATTCAAAATCATTTCCTTTGTTTGAAGTGATTAATAATTCTGTTCTCATTCCAAAACTAAATACAAACTGATATATATCCGAACTAAAAGTTAATAAGAGTACATCATTTAAAGACAAAATCTTAACTTCCAACATTATTCGAGTGAATAGTCTTACCTAAATCACTTGAATTGCATCACGGATCACCTCTCTACAATAGTTAATGACGGGGTGATCGATTTAGGATAGATATAACATCTAATTACCCGTCAAGTGATGATATCTTCAACATGATATTCAAATCTGATATTAGGTATCTTCACTGTGTGCGATATTCTATTGTTCATGTTATAATTGAACGTCATTTACTGAGCTAGGAAGGCCTCGTGGCCCCTTACGCAATTGTGATCCTTTAAAGGGTTAGATCAACCCATAGTTGCTAATTTTGAGGATGCCAGTCTCAACAGCGTTTAAACTAGTCCGAAGAAAAGATGTTGTGTGTGAGATCAGTGGTTGAATGGATGTATACCTCGTGTGTTGAGAAAATATTTAGTTAAGAAAAGAATATATGTTCATCGTAAGTCGGGAGACCAGACACAGTGAACCTTTTAAAATGCGTAGATTATAAACAGGTATGAAATTGATATTTTACTGAACCAAAGTCAAGGGGTCGAACGTGTGATAGGAATTATGAAGTTAGTATATTTATTTGTGAGGTGCCCGACACCCATCTCACAATTCATATAATTCATACTCCTCTAAACCTCTTAATAAGGAAGAGAAGTGTCCCATTTTATTGGTGTTTGCTTTAAATAGCTTGTTAATTTATTAACCATCGGAGTACAATGTATTATAATTTACATGGGATGTACTACGTATTACGGTATACTTACGTACATAATTATTTGATATATTAATCATAAAATCTTATCTATTTCTTCAAAGCATCCCATACGCTGTGGTAACTACTAGTCATTCCAGAAGATTTATCTATTTAAAAATTTTAGCTTGTGGAATAATTCCCATTCCTAATTGTCATCATTTATTCTTGCATTCCTTATCCTGAATCTTATTTAGAATAGAAACGGAAATATTATTTTTACCATTGAATTTCATACTCTGAAACACTGGGTTTTCGCCTTTTGATGATTAGAATATATCTTTTTTGAAATTGGATCAGCTATTATGTCCGATAAATTTTGAACGAATCCATATATATATTTGAAATACTGCAGGTATTGATGGATCCTGCCATGAAAGTTAATCAAAAATGTTTTAGCAGTTAAATCGCATTGTTTTCTCTGGATCATGCCGTTTGCATTTTGATAGATTTCAATATATCGGCTTATTTTTAAAATAAAGTGTGCTGTTTTCATGAACAGTTTAATATTTCCGTATCACAGTACTGCATTAACCTCTTGGTGCTCTTGGTACGCCAAAATCGTACATGGCTTCCTTCCCTTTATTCAATGCGCACTGGATATAATTAATTCGTCATTTATAATTGCAGTGTCTGCCTATTCATGTACAACCTTTATCCCGAAGTTGAAAATATTACGTCCGGAAACTTTTCTAACTACCCTTTGATATTAATGACGTTGAATAACATTATTTTTTTCTAAGTAACGCTCTTACGCTACTGAGCCCGTGCGTTATGGAAAAGGACTGACGGGAACTTATGAGGTAACATCAACTTAATAGTAACTACTCGTGAAGTTTTATCATATTGCCAACAATGGTCTGAGTTTCGTGAATCATCTCCAATAATACTGTTCGTTTGGCTCTTCCATTTAAGAAATAGTCTTGGTGGTCGATCTCATGTAGGTCCTAGTTGCTTTTCCTTTTGTGTACTGCGTCATATAGCAACAGAACAGACGGAAAATTCGCTTGTAAAAGGGTGAAATGCAAATAAAGCTATCGTTCAAGATGATATTATGTTGTCTTCTCATGTTTTAATTAGTACACCCGTTAGTGTAAGCACCAGGCTGGTGGTAGAGGTAAGAGCACAAACAATCAGGGGATGGTATTTACGATGCAACGGAGCACATGAGATCGGGCTTGGAGTATAAGGATCTATGCTCTAAACAAGTAGAGTCGCTTCATTTGCAGCTTTAGACAACTTGACCAATTCTAACAATCGCCCCTGACTGTTATCTGTATCTGTTTCTATAACCGTTTTCGCATTGGTGTTGATGATAAAAGAAATAAGAAGGGTGGGAGTTGGTTTTAACATACAGTTTATTTGAGAGTGCAGCTCACTTAAGTTTTACAATAGTTTGGTGTCGAACGATGTAAAATGTACATATTAAATATTGTGTGGAGTTTTTTCAATATCTTTCACATGATAAATATTTAAATAAATTGTTAAAAATGCTCCTACATAAAAAGAACGTTAGTCAATAAGTTATACTCCTTTAGACTTGCTTTCGATGCAGAACCTGTGTAAATTTAGAAACTCCTAGAATATTCCTTGCATTATAATCACAGTCAATGTCAACTCATTCCATTCAATGGAATTTACACACTGCTCTTGTCCAATGCACAGTTGAATGAATGATTTCTGTAGGTTCCACACTTTCCAAGTTCCTGTGGAGACAAGAATAACAAAAATGAACGATTTAATATGGTTTAAAATCAACAGATGAGTTGGTTTTATTTTTTTTAATTGAAAAGAAAAGACATGCCATCAAATGATAGGAGTCTCGTATTGTAATACGCTCTGATATATATATACAAGTACACATACCTCGGAGAACTTTTGTGACTTAGCACAGAAAATTGTAGGCATGGTGTGAACTGTTGGGGCTCTGGACCCGTAGGAGGAGTTGCTCGTCCTGTAAACGGGGTGCACCGCCTTTGAAGGGTACCCTTGAATAAGCTCTGAAAATTAAATATACAATTAGTTGTTTCTATCAGTTCACAGTGCTCAGGGACAAGCAGAAAAGTAATATAGTGACTGGTTCTATGTTTATGTAATCAGGACCTTGACGTAAAATGTATAAGCTCCCATCCCATTATTTTCGGTCAGAAAATTCACCAGTGAGAATGCATTCAAAAGTTTTATTTTCAATCCAATCATTCAAAGAGTCATAAATGATAGTCTATATTATAAACACGCTGAGTTTTAAACTTTTACAGAATTGTCCTGCCTATTGAATTACATTCTAGAGAAAACTAGTCTTTACTAACCATCTGGGCTCTGGACAATACCAGGTCGCTTTGGAATTGCCATCATATTGGAGAAAACAGGGTTTCCAGGCGAGAAACATTTCCCTACAAAGGGTCAGTTATACTAAGTTACTTTCGACAGTACATTTGGGACATTTCTGGAGTGGAGATCGACAAATATCGGGGGTAATCACTATCATTTTGGTAACCGAGCAAAGGATTATTTATAATTAATTTAAAGCATGTTACACCAATGGTTGAACTTGAACGGCAATACTAGTAGAAAACATGTAAGGTTATCCCAAACATTTGTCGATATCCACACCTCATATGCCCATAGAAATTCAGGAAATGCAAAATTACCAGGTTCATTAAATCTTTTGGGAATATTCTTGACTCGGTAAAAATCAGAAGTTTTCGCACCTACAGGAACCCCTCCAGGGCCGAGCTGTGGTTGATCCGTAACCTATAAATAAATAAAATTTTAGGTTAGATTTATATTTGTACTCTCAGTAGATCTATGTCATAGTTACATTTTTCAACTACCGTACCAACTACATTTTTCGACTATATGACAACAGCAACAATATGTGTTCAGTGTTGTGTTGTTATAATCTGCAATTTCGTAATTTGTGCTGCGACGCGTACCAAGAGTAAGACTGATTTGTCACAATGGCATCAATCATTGACACAATTCACATTGATTCAATGTGGATTGTGAGGTGGATTAGTAGGCCTACCGTGTTCACACTTAATCATATATACCGGTAATTACTTGTTAAGATTTTATATTTACACAAATTACAGGACTTTACAGGAATCACATATATACATGTAGGCCTATATAGCTCTAGTATTTGAACTCCAGTATTTAAGCTTATGTTATGGTGTAGGCCTAGAAATAACTTAGGCTAGGCTTAGCCTTAGCCTAGGTCGTTAGGATGTTGATTTGTTCATTTTTGTAGCAGTGGACACTTATTATTCCCATTTTTTTTTCTAAATAGATTTAAGATATCACTTTCACGAAAGACCAGAATAGGAATTGATAATGAATCATGTAAAGTGACCCAGGAAGATTTCTCGAATGTACTGTATCGCTCCGTCAGTGCCACTTTGCCGAGCCCGATGTCCGGATCACATTCACAGACAGTCACACTTACAGTAATACAGGTTACACTTTATTTTAAAAAGCTAATATGTAGGTAATTCGCGAGTTGTTCATAGTGACAACTGCATGCGACCAAGCTTTTCCATGTTTACAACAAAAAATGATTGATTCAATGGAAAAAATTAAACATACCTGCGCTGTATCGCCCATGTTTACGTCGAATATAGCCTGTGTGACTGGTTGAACGAAGAATGAAGGAGGTTTGTAAATAAGAGGCGTTGTCAGGGGCAACAAGTACTTCCGCAAATATGGCGCCCCCCGTAAACAACTTCCGGTGATAACAAAACGTGCTGCAGGATGAGAGTCTAGGGTAAAGGCCGCAGTGATGGGATCCGGGAAAGAAGTTGTATTCTCTCACGCCCTTATGGTTAGTCTATGGCCATGCGATCTGTATATATATGTAAAGCTTTGATACCTTGCTGCGACTAGCTTTTTCACATTGACGCTTGTGCTCCGCTTCTGACTCTCAGCATCGAGGCAGGCAAGGTGTGACCGGTGTCGCCTCAAGTATCTTCAAGTGCCCGCCGCCTGAGCTTGAGCTGGGGGAGGTCAAAGATAGTCCAAGGCTCAGGTGAGGAAGCTTGCTGGGCCCTCGCCCCGACCTCCCGAAAGACGGTCTGTCTTTCGAGAGGTCGGGGCGAGGGCCCAGCAAGCTTCCTCACCTGAGCCTTGTTCCCTAAAGTACCTTTAGTTGGATTGGTCGTTGGTGTTCTAGGATATTTGTAATTGTGCATTATTATTCTATTTCCTCTTTTTGTGCATTTATATTTATAATATGACTATTAATTTAATATGAGCTAAATCCAGGGAGGTTGATCCACTGAAATCAGAACAATTTAAAGTTTAATTAAACTGCTATCTTTCCATATTAACTCTAAATTAGTCTTATGTCGTGATCTTGCCAACCGTTCTTTAGTTTTCTTTGCAAAGGGTTTCTACTACATAACATGAATTAATTGTGTGAATGTCTTGAAGAAATTGATGGCTGAATTAAACCCGTGAGCCTATGTCACAATAATGTTTCACTGTATTGCTGACTTGCTCTATAAACATCCTAAATTTAAAAAAAATGAAAGTACAGTATACAGAATAAATTTACAATCGTCTCCTGTAAATAGCCTCAGACTCAGTGCTTGAGATCTTTATTTGCATCTGATGCAAATAAATGATGATCATATATTATATGGCTATCATTTTATAGGCCTCTTAATTCCCCCATATTTTGGACCTTAGCTGACCTTGGACCTTTCTATTGTCCTGTCGTTAAAAATTAAAACCACAAGCCAGAATAAAAATACTCCCAACAACAACGGTTTTAGTACCGTTCTGTTTATTTATTATTCATTGTGTTCCTTATTGCAGGCCGGGGCACTTTCTGGTTTATCAGTAGACGTATCACTTTTTCCATTAGATACAATCAAAACTAGACTTCAGAGCAGTAATGGATTCTGGCGATCCGGCGGTTTCAGAGGTATCTATTCTGGCCTTCCGTCAGCTGCGGCTGGATCCATGCCTACAGGTTGGTAGAACCTTTTTGGTGTTCATGTTAAGTTTACCGTAACACGTTAGTTAGAGTTTCCGAAAACCTTTCGGTGGTCGTTGATAAAATGTTGTGTTGTGGCATGGCGGTGGTTTAAACCACCCCTATTGAAAATTCGCATGATTTTAAATAGTGATACTATTTATTTTCTAGTGGTAAAACTCTCTTCTAGGATATTTGTAATTGTGCATTATCATTTTTCAGCGGCATTGTTTTTCCTCACATACGAGGGCGTGAAAAAAGCGGCTTCTTCAACTGGGCTTCCACAACATCTTATGCCCATAGCTCATATGGCGGCTGCTAGTGCGGGAGAACTCGTAGGTTGCTGTTTGTATATTCGTGAAAGAATATTCGAATATCCTTAGCGTATAGCTTCTATATTTTCCAACCACATTTTTTGCCTTTTTATATTCTATCACAGTTTCCCTTATCTACATGATATAGTATCTAATGCCCACTCTCTAAATTAATTCAGTATTATTAATTTACTTGATGGCACAGTTTTTATGACATTCCTTCTGACTTTTAATTTTCCTAATGAATCATTTCAGGCAGCATGTTTGGTACGTGTTCCTACGGAAGTTGTCAAGCAGAGAGCACAGGCATCTGCCAAGTTGACAACGCGGGACGTATTTTTGAATACTGTCAGAAGTGAGGTTGGTGCAGACCCCCCGGTTCCATCTACTAATTCTCACTGACTGGCACTAGCCTGAGTCTACTTCCTAGCATTCTGTACAGGTGCATCATCAGTGTTGTCTGAAGAATTGGATTTATATATTTGCCTTTAAATCAACTTTCTTACATCATCAATTTTCTTTTTGCTTTAATTCCCACAGGGCTTTCCAGGATTTTATCGCGGATTCTTCAGCACAGTTTTTCGTGAAATTCCATTTTCATTCCTTCAATTTCCCATGTGGGAATTCATTAAGGTATAATGATAATAATCTTTAAATTGTTCATAAAATGAGTATAATTGTAGCATGGGGGAAATTGTAATTTTGTCTTGTTAAGTACCTTCATATTTCAAACCACTGGCATTATTGTATTTATTTGCCTACAAAGAAGAATATAATTGCACACAATAGATAGAATGACAATATACAATGATATTGGCCATGCCCAATGTTCATGAAGTTTGATACTTTTTCAGAAACAATGGGCCATGCGGAATGGTGTTGAACGTGTAGAAGCTTGGCAATCTGCAGTGGCTGGTGCTGTGTCAGGTAATACTTCGTCTTTTATGGAGTATATGGGGGTGAAGATTAACTTGCTTATTTATATATGTGCGGTACAAGCTACTCTCAATTTGTTTTAAGAGCTATACATGTGCATACATGTATAGCTCTGGTTTTAATCCGGATATAATATAGTTTTGACATGATTTCAATAAGAAGCTAGCACATGTCGGAAGGAAGAAAAGAAAATTTGATCTTGTTATTTTGGTGCCAAAACCCTTAAATAATATATGGTGCCTGCCAATCAAGTCAGGCACTAATCAACCGCACGTGGCCTGAAGTACTACTTAGTAAGAGGGTTTGAAATTATTCTGATGTTACGTGCTATTGATGTTCATGGGATCTGGGGAACAATTTTGAGAAAATGCTAACCTATTTTTTGTTTTTTAGGTCGAATTGTATTTTATTCACATTTAATCCATCTAAAATAATGAGGTATTTGCTTAAGTACTAGTATCATAATGCAAACAAGTTTTAACAAGACCGGAATCGTTGAAAGGCTTCAGCTCCGAAAAATTATATCAATGTTGGATTTCACTAATCGTTCATGAACTGGAACCAAATTGCAAAAGTCATGTTTCATAATATATTTTGCCCCACAGGTGGATTGGCCGCTGGGATCACAACCCCACTTGACGTTGCCAAAACCAGGATTATGTTGGCTGAAGCGGGCTCTCCTGAAGCTGACGGCAGCATTATAACTGCACTCAGGGTTATCCATACTCAAAAGGGTATGCCAGGGTAAGACAACTAGATTATAAATTTACTCTTCATGAATGTGATTACTCGTTGAGAGATGCACGGTAATGTTTTTCGCCAAACTTGCAGTCAAGTCTTTTGAGTTATTTGTATGGGATTATATATTGTAGTAGCAGAGGGACGGGTGGTGGTGGGACGAGTATTGTACTTGGGTGACCTTGTCCACCACCAGGGGTCGGGTCCTGCACTGTGAGTGGGCGTGGTTCTGTGGGGGGAAGGACTATAAATAGGGTTCAGTTTCAGAGTAAGGGGCAATTCTATCTTGGGGTTAGAAGAGGAAGGAACTCCTCTCCCGTCCCGTTGACAAGCTGTAAATAAAAGAGCCTCCTTGGCTGATACAGGCTTTTACTCTTTAAGTTCTCACTTCTGGCTCTGCTAGACTCGTCTGCGGTGACTTGTCCCCACTAACAGTAATACTTATATTGGCGGAGACCCTTGGCTCAGAGCGACCCCTGGCCAAGGACAGATAGTCGTCTCTATTCATTCGTCCCTACCATATACTTAACCATAATAATCAGTTGTCCCTTCTGGACTATGGATTCGTCCTGGAAAGCATTCTCGCAGATCTACACAGATGAAGCAGCACTACTATAGAGCAACTCAACAATAATAATAATAACTCCACGATTTGACAATGGCATTCTCGTATTTTAATAGATCCCTAGACAGTTCAAATGACAGCGACAACAATATAGTCGCAACATTTCCATCTAATTTAACGTTTATTTTGACCAGATGTTAACAGTTGTCATCAACTTTTCACTGCAGGTTCTTTGCTGGTATTGTGCCACGGATGATGTGGATTTCCATAGGAGGAGCTATTTTCCTTGGTGTTTACGACAAAGTTCAACTATATTTATCCCAAAGAAGCCAAGATGGACAATAATCAAGGATATACTTATATCATGTCTGTTTTCCATTTAAAGATGAACATGTGTATTCACGAGTAAGGTTTTCATACATGCATGTACATATAGTCCTCGTCAATCATACTATATTATTTTTTCACTTTCATTAGAGTGAATGGTGCTGTCTGTGATGTAAGTGGGATATCCCACATTGAGTTTCCTGAAGAATATACATTCGTAAACATTGTATTATGTATGTTGAAATAATAATCAAAGTAGCTACATCTTTCATTAAGATCTAGTTTATTGCATTTCAAGGTACAGGTATAGGAAGTTGAATTTATGCTTCTTTTAGATATTCCCAATTTACTTTGGCAAAAAAATAAAACCCAAAACGCACTGCGCTTATTGTTGTTCTTTCTGAAAAAAATGTTCCTGATATATACTTTACAAATAATGTAAGGAATGTAATTATACCTAAGTGTCACTGCCTCTGAACATATAATAGGGGGAACAGCTGGAGGAACAAAAACACATAATCTATGCACGACCCGTAAATCAAATGCCTCCAATATAGAAAATCAAAGATTTCTGAACAAGATAAATGATGTATGAACTGATAAGATCTGGGTACTTTTTAATTATAAATATCACCGTTGTGAGTCTAAGTTAGCCATAGCTAATCTCTCAATATCGTCCAAACTAAGGGAAGCCAGCGTCTGAGCAAAGTCCTGAAAAGGAGAAAACTACACATTAGAAATCACAGAAAATCCCCAATCACTCCATCAAGATGAAAGAAAGTCATGGTCACTATGGATCAGATATCATAACAATGGAATTACTTAAACTTAATAGCGCCGCTACCTTATATATATGTTAGAGATTGAAGGGTCACTAGTACTAACCTTTTTAAACTCAACAAGGACCTTTTGTGCATCTTGTTCCCGAAAATGTTTCCTGAGAAATATAAGCAACTGCGTCCAGAGAATGCCATTATTTGTGGCTGACTGTTTTGATGCTTGGCTGGGCTCTGGAGGTGGAGTACCTAATTGGTCTTTTTTGATAACTGCATAAATCTTATCTCCGTTCTTTAGACCACATTCTTGCACGGTTTTGTCATCTTAAAAAATATACAAGCGTGCAATATTGAGAAAGGAAATGATTATAGTTCTTTATTAAGTCTATTGTTTCAAGGGTTTTCTTCACGATAAAGAGAAACAAGAATTATTAACTAATTAATATTAACTTTAAATACAAGATTTAAGACAACACTTGTACAAGCGTTAGGGGAATCTCTTCCTTCTAATCAAGTTTTATATTAATATAGTTAATATTTTAACCTCAGTCGTTTTCACATTATAGTTAAAAAACAAAGAACGGAGTTCAATCAATATGTTTTCAAATTTGAGATTTGTACCTTAATTGTAAAATTAGTTGTACATCTTACAACGCATGCAATTATTATGAGGGAAATAAAGGGAGTCCTTGGGCTCCGGTTAAGACTTATTATTTACCTGTTAGTGTCCTCCCTTTGAAAACAAGACGGATGGCATGGGCAGGTGCAGATAGTTCATTTTCGACCAAAGATTTCAGAGCAATAACCCCTTCACTTTCTCCTACCTGAAAGATAAAGAAAAAGTTTCTATGTGAACTCTATCAATACCATAGACATACATGACACACTGCATACCGCGACCCAGAACTAATTAAACATGTATGGGTAGGCCTCTATCATGATATATGATACATGTACTTCCTTTTTGTATCCAGAGATTCTGAGGAATACTTTAAATGGTCTCTAAACTTGTACCGGGCGGTAAGCAGTTTGCCATTTTACCTTTCAGACCAACTGTCATTAGACAATCCGATGGCTAGCTATGGCTATCTATGCCCATGGCAATAACATATACAAAAAATTTATTATTCTTTGATTTAAATTATCTTTTGTTTAAAAAAATGAAAAAAAAGTTTACGTTCTAGGCCTATTCACGTTATTTCTCCCATACAGATTTACGTCGCTACAACGTGAACAATCACAACGTAGAAATTACGTAGTGTGTTAGCTGGGTAAAGACTAAAGTTGAAAATATCAAAAGATTCATTATTCATACAATAACTTTTTTAGGCCTAGCCTACATTTTTCTTGTTTCTAATTTATTTCTTACAATAGTTTTAATATTTTGTAAAATTCTTATGCTTCCCGTAGTCAATATTTAATATTATTGCTAGAAACACTCTAGCCTAGGCTTACTATAGTAACTTAGTAGTATATAGCGGGGTAGGCATTATAATATACTTCTCTAGGTACGGTACTCTCTGTGCAATGCCAAGCTCAAGTGCCAATGAAGCAATGCCAAGCCCACGTAGGCCTTCATCATGTACATTAACAAGTTGGTTGGGGACAGGGTAAGGGAAACAAGACAAATAAGAACAAACGTGAATAAAAAAAGAATGTTAATTTATAGAGAAAATACCTCGACAGAACAATCTGGTCCGGAAATTCGTTTGACGATCAGCTTCATCTTCACAGAATTGGCATTATAACCTAAATAATTATAATCTGAAGAACTGACATTCAGGTCTGGCTACCAATTTAGAACAAACCAAAGAAATAGACCGATCTTATGACGGTAAACTCAGAGAAATGATTTAGAACGACATAAGTGCTCTTTAATATTAATTTAGTATCAGATCACTTATTACATTGAATTTTAAGCCACCCAATTTTCTTCAGCAATTAACTTTTTAATCATCAATTCCAAGCCCTAAATTTCACGTAAACTTCCGGTTGATGCGGCAAGCTTGGTACTCCGAAGAAAAACACATGTAATAAAATGCCTCTTCCGCCAGCTTTAGCTGCTCGATTGGCAAAGAGGGGCCTTATTACAGCAGATGAACCAGCAAAGAAAGGTATTTATGAAAAAGAATTGCTGTTACTACCCGTTTGGTTAAAATATAATGAATTCTAAATGATCATGGGCGATAATTGAAGTTCTTCACATAGCAAGGAGGCCTCTTTGGCTTTGCGGGCACCAGTTGATTCGCAGTGCACGGTCCGTACCGGTAGGCTACCGATTGTTTAGTCAGTCGAACCTGCCTCTACTCAATGATCATGGATAGACGGCCGTCACCATACTAGAGTTAGACTCGCGCTAACTACCGATTGTTGGGTTGGACCTAGACTATATAAGGTGGCGTATTAAGAAAGCTCAAGCATGCCGTTGTCAATTTCGAGTTAACGTGGTATTTATATCAATGACAATGTGGATATATTTTTAACTAATTTAAGGTGACTCAGTGTAGCCTATATACTAAAGCCTATAGTATAGCCTATAGGGGCTACAGTAGGCTACAGGACTGAAATTTTAAACCAATGAAACTTGACATGAATTATTAAACAAATTAATTCAGTGAGTCCCGTCACCAGTGGCAGTGCACTGTGAGGCCGGTCTCTGGACCCGACACTTTAGGCAAGCATATACTATGATAGGATGTAACGAGGTTGGTTTCTGACTTACTGTACACGTTGCCCACAAGTTTTTTTCGGCCAGGGATTTCACGAGAAGCCGTCAGAAACTAACCGAGTTACATCCTATTTTTATACCACGATCACATATTGTACAATAAATGAATAAACAAACTATTTATTTACCTCGCTTCACTTGAATGATCCGCCATATTGGTTTTTTTATATCAAAGTGCTAGACAAAGGTACTACTGATTGGCTAATCTACGACGAAACGTATGGCATATGACGTCACAAATGGGCGTGACGTCATGAGCGAGCGAAACGTCAGCCAATGAGGACGCTTCTTACATTTAGGCTAAAAAAGGGTAATATTTTCACACGTGGATCCAATCAACAAAACACAATAGCAGGTATCCACTCATTTGCAGCGTGTACAACCCCAGATCGTGGTATAAATAGATTTCACATGACGTCACCCAGTAGGCCATGTCTCGGGTCATCGCTACGCTTGCCGCCTATGGCGGCAAGTTGATAAACCTCACACATAAGTTGATAAACCTCACACATGGTTCCCGCGGGTCATTAAAAGTAATTAAAAATCATTAAATTCAGATTTTCCTTTTTAATGATCATTAAAAGTCATTAAATTTCGTATTTCGTCCTAAAAAGTCATTAAAACTCATTAAATTGGGCAACTCAGCACCTATGACTAGGTTCCAACTCAGTCAAAACCTGTTGCCCGGGCAACCAACTGCACACACAATTTTTTCAGAGCAGCAATAACATTGTACCTTGTTTATACTATAATTTAGAAGTCCACACAAATACAAAGGGGCATGCAGGTCTTTTGTTTTGTTTGGAGTTTATGAAATGGTAACAAGTTATGCCTGCAATGTCTGCCGACCACTAGTTCTCCTTTTATGTAATACTAGAAATGTATGTTCATGTCCTATGGACGGGAGCCCCCCTCTCCCTCGTCCTTAAAAGCTAGACAACCCAACAATGATAGATTTAATTTAGCCATTTCTTAGACATTTAGGGGCCATTCTTAAATTACATCACGCTATATTTTGCAATTTTTTACACCCTATATGTGATGTATCACAGGAAAATGAGTCGCAAGTCTCAAAAAATAATTTTGAGATATCATATTTGAATAAATTATATCAAGCCGATTACAATGATGGGAAACACTAGGCCACCTAATAAGTATTTCTATATCTATGTCTGCATGAAAAAAAGAGTGATATTTCTTAATTGTCACTGACTATAGTAAAGTAGGTAAGTTTTAGTTAAATATACTTCTTATGGTAACCTCAGGTAGGGCCTCTACCATTCTATTTCCCTTGAGTTGCCATGGACAAAAGCACTAGAAAATCAATAATGTCCATGATGTATGCTTTCTAGTAATCTATATTACTACCCCAAATTCCCACAACTATCTAAAATTTGCTCAACGGTGGCCAAATATTGGCAAGATTTGCCGATGCGGGGCTGGCAACTATTCTTGCTTTTTGGGGTACCGAGGCTAGTTGCTGCACTGGTGGTGCCTATATTGAAGTAGATATTTGTGTGAAGCCGCCTGAAAATGTACAATTTGCCTTCAAAAAGTCAAAATTTTAAACTAAAAAATAAGGTTCAAAATATAGTTCAACAATACAAGAATATTTTATAAAGACTAAGCAATACAGAATTTAGGCCTACTAAATCTGTCATTTGCACATTATATTCTGAATTTCTTATGTCCTGACCCATTACTTCAATCCTGATAATGCATAATTCTTCTTTTAGTTCTTTATGGATTCTCATCTAATTAAATTTGTGTGACGTCACATAGCTTTGTATGAAAGTGGCTATCTTTTTTTGAAGAAAAGATGTATGAAGTAAATATGAAACACATTATAAACGATTGTAATATCCCTTTACTTAGTCTCTAAGAAGTCATTAAAAAAGTCATTAAAAATCATGTAAATAAGTCATTAAAAGTCATTAAATTCAATGTGCTCTGGGCCGCGGGAACCATGTCACAAGACAGGATAGTTGGGTAATACTACACTAAAGGCAGGTTATCTAACCTATCAAGAAGATATTATTGAGGCAGATGAAAACTGGTAAAAGTTAAAACAGCCAGAAAACGGTATTTTCAAGTATCGCAGCATACATAGGCATCTAACTAGACCCCAGACATGGCGAGGGCCGTGACGTCAGTGAAATCTATGTATAGTATACGTAATAATTAGTGCTTTTTCGTGAGTCATTTTTGTGAGCCATCTTATTTTCTAACCTGAAGCCGACTCAATTGACGATTAAAACACGAAATGCTAACTTGGAAATGACAGCTGTTTATTCATTTTTCATGCATACAGTTGCCAGAAGTGAAGTCGAAGAGGAGGTATTCGCTGAAGACTACGATGACGATGGAGTGCCCCAGCCTCCTGCCACCACCGACGAACCGAAGAATGATGTGAGATTTCTATATTTCTATATTGTCATTCCTTTACTATGCGTCAAAATATAGTCTGCTTCTTAAAAAAATTCGAAACTATATATCGTTGATAAATATGATTATCGCGCATCCAATGATTTCAATGAGATGCTTAGATACGCATGTATTCCTCCTGTGAATCTTAATCAATGTATTTCTTTCATCAGAAAATGTATTCGCCATATAAAAAGGTGTGTTTTTTTCGCTGCAGGAAGCGACTGATCAGGTAGAGGAAGACATCACAGAGGATGGAATGCTAATTCATGAAGTATTAGGGTGTCCAAATAAATCAAACCCATACCACGAATGTGTAGAATTCTGTGTAAAGAAGTGGGGATTTAAGAAATTCCAATCTGATAATGAGACCGATCGGCGACGGAAAAGAATGCTCCGAAAGTACCCTCTCCCAGAAGGCTGGTGTGCGGTCGGCGACCCAGCGACGTAAGACAAATTTTCAATCATCAGTTACCTTTAATTTGTACAGCTTAATTAATATATTAATTGGCCTCGCTTCGCTTCATGATGAATAGCCACACTCATCTATATTGAATCAGATTATACATACATGTATGTGCATTCTTATCGTTATATTACTTGTGATCTTTTCCAGTGGACGCTGCTACTACTGGAATCAGATCACAGACCAAGTCTCGTGGTTAGCTCCCTTACACCCTTCTGCTGTCCTCATATATTCAAGCAAACAGCTATCAGGTATATGCCATAGAATTATAAATCTTCCTGTTTATTGTGTACAAAATTGCCCCAAGGACATATTACCTTAATTAACTGTTATGTACTTAACATCATTGATCGTAACGTTCATTTGCACTGTGCATGCCTACCTATGTTCAACTGTCATTTTACAGAAGATTGGCTGTATACAAATTCTTTTTTTAAAAAACCCAATTTTTTAACATTACTATTTCAGATGTCGTTGCATCGTATGGTGGAGATGCCGAGACGATTGATGAAAACGTCGCCGCGGCTGATGAGGAAACCTCTGATATTGTAATATATTTTGTTCTACATCGAATTGATAAATATCAATTGATCTTACGCCGTTTAGAAGAGAACTTTTACACAGATACTAGGCTTATTTACACCCAGTCTAGATAAGTTTTTCAGTTCCTCTTATATACCTGGGTTGTCTATTGTACATTTGGGAAGGAAACTACTTGGATATATGAGGCGGGAAGCAGGAACTTGAGATTCCCCCAAAACACTTTTTATCTCTGGGTGGCTTTGCTTAAACTCCTCCTTATGGTCTGAATCTTTTTTTATTGCAGGACGATGACATAGCTGACAAAGACTTTGAGGAGATTGAGAAAGAAGTTATGCAGGAACGCCGACAGCGGGATAAACCTAGGGAACGACGTGACCGTGATGATAGTGACAGAGATAGACGGAAAGGTGATTATTAAAATTTATTTCAGACGCCAAGAATGTTTCATATTAATGGTATGGTATGAACTTGATTCCCACAGTTTTACATAGAATTATGTCTTGCTACAGGTGGGAAAAGGAGGTATGGACTCAGAAAATGGGGACTCAGTAATAGTAATAGGGACGCAGAAAAATAAATTACGTAAAACTATGTTCATAGAGAGATCCATGTACTTTTGTACCTGTGCAATCTGGGCGTAATAGTGGCTCTATGGCCTATAATGGTTACACATGAGGGTCAGAGATTTAAATAAAGTCAACAATTGGGCTAAGCCCATTTGCTTTATTTCTATCTGCTTTTTGGCTAATGTAATTGTGGTTTCGGTCCCAGGGCCTCACGGGGCGCTAGCTTGGTCACTTTGGTAATGTAAAAACAGGACACAGGAAAACACACGTTTACAAAAAAAATAAAACTATGTTCATATGCTCGATTCACATAACGTTGAAATGTACGCGTATGTATCGTTTTTTTCTAAAAGTATTATTTAAACAAATGGTCGTGATTAATTATTCGTGATTAATTACATTGTTTATCTATTGGAAATGCTGTATTTAATTCTCATGTGCATATTTCAGGGCGCAGGGGACGTGAAAGAGAAGAGCTTGACCCTATGGATCCTGCCTCCTATTCCGACATCCCTCGAGGTACTTGGGCCACTGGTTTGGAGACAAGAGGCACAGCCAAGACAGGAGCAGACGCAACTGCCTCTGGTCCTTTGTTCCAACAGCGACCTTACCCTAGCCCTGGAGCTGTATTGCGGGCGAACAAAGAACTTACTAAAGACAGTGATAGTGAATAGATCGATACCGCGCAGAGTGCGTGGAAGTGATGAGAGACTAAGAGTGGGTTGATCTCTGAAATATATGAATCGTGACATGGATATTTGCAAGAAACGATATATAAATTGTGTAAACCGGCTCTATTAGAAATTTGAATAAAGAGTATATCCATTGTACGAATCGTTGATTTATGATGATTTTTAATTATACTTTTGATAATGTTGCTAATATTTAAAATACAGGCAAGTAGTGGATAGTCAGAATAGGAACTGATGATCCTGGAAATAAAAAATTTCAAGGTAGGCTTAAATATTAACACCGCAATAGTAGGTCTTCTGTTATGTATCTTAATCGAAATGCCTACAGATCCTGGGTTCAACGCCAAGTGCATAGAACGTTTATTTTTAAAATATACCGTAGTATTAGATGGAATGCACCGAGTGATTGTATTAGTCACACAAGTGTAAATGTATGTATGATCATCGTGAGAGGCAAAACCAGGTGTTCAAAGTTATCGAACTGATTTGAGTTGTTTGAGTGTATCTTTGTGTGAATACATGTGACGTTCCGAGACGATTTCACTGATCAGCATGCCGAGATTCTCCTTGGGACATTTTCTGAAAAGTTTGACATTTTAAAAAAACATCGACCTTGGTTCATTCCCTTAAACGAAATTGGATTCTTTTCCAAAAGATTCTCTTAGGCCCATTTTGTGAACAGTTGGAAATTTTTAAATTGAATAATTTTCGTCATTGAGTCATTTCAGGGGAAAACTTCCTAGAGGTCATTTCTGAAAAAAAGTGTACCTTCTATGAAAATTCTTACTAGGGTCATTTTCAGACAAATTTGAAATTGGGCGTTTTCAGAAAATACCCCATTCATTAATGGGTAATTTTCTGATTTTTTTTTAAGTGTGCTTTTTCCCCCATGAGTCATTCTAAAGACATCCTTAGCCAAGGCTTAGGTCATTTCTAGAACAATTTGCACTTTCGTGACCAACTTCCTTGGGTCATTTGCTGAAAATTTTTTCGCTGCAGGAAGCGACTGATCAGGTAGAGGAAGACATCACAGAGGATGGAATGCTAATTCATGAAGTATTAGGGTGTCCAAATAAATCAAACCCATACCACGAATGTGTAGAATTCTGTGTAAAGAAGTGGGGATTTAAGAAATTCCAATCTGATAATGAGACCGATCGGCGACGGAAAAGAATGCTCCGAAAGTACCCTCTACTTTTTCAGACATTTCCTTTGATTATTTAAAAAAAAATATGATATGTTCAATTACTGGACAGTTTAGTCCTTTTTGTGTGTGTGGATGGGGGGGGGGGGGGGGCGGGATGCAGGTGCAAGGTGGAGGAATGAGTCATTTAATAAGTTCCATGTTAAGATGAACGTTTCCATCTCATTGTTAGGCTAAAGGCATGTTTTGAGCTGTACTTTATCCTTTAGGGGGAAGGCAAACATTTGGTATACTATAGGGTCGCCGACTTTTACTGTAGGCCTAGCTACTCTCCCCCTTTATTTTTATTCAGCCAACATCATTGCTGAGTGGGCGTGTCCTCGAGAGAGCATAGAACTATAATCAACAGAGATGGAAGAGTAGTTCGCACAATACTTGTCAGGTGGCACCACAGGACTTACTTCCGGTTGCAACAGCAACACGGCGACCCACGAGTGATCGGTGCCGAATCAAAACACCTAAGGAGTGTCTTTTTCGAAACGACTGGTTTGTGATGAACCAGGTAGTACTCACAAACCTCAAAATCGATCAGCAGTCCTAATTGCTAAAGTCTTTCTCCGCGATTTTTGCTCCATTTGGCATTAAAAGACCGATGCTACAGAGCCTGGGCTCGCTGGAGTTGCAACTTCAAGACCAAGTGACATTGTCATTGGGGACAAGTCAAGTACGGTAGTATAGGCAATAAGACTGCCACTGGCCTAGTCGTAAGTCCCACTAGATAGCCTGGGTCAGAAAAGCCTGACTAAGGTGCCACTAGGTAGAGGAGTGAGAAGGGAGAGGACTGGATGGTCACTCGTCTGCATGTCGTCTTTTGAAAATTGAGTTGCTCCTCACTCACTGTCAGTGTCACCGTCTGTGGCCTCATAATAATAAACAGTTAACAATGAATGTGAAGTGGCCTTTTCCTCCCACTGGAAAAATTCCGAAATCCTGGTCAAAATCCAGCAGTTTACTGATGTCTATGGTTGGAATTTCCTGCAAAGTATGGGCAAGTAAGTATTATGAATTCTCTTATTCTACTATGAATGACATAACCCACATTCTCATGAAATTCTAACAACTTAAGTTGAGGAGTGACATAATTATGATAGGCCTATACGTCACTCAGACGTGTGCATATGTCATCTATTGTAGTACGTTATTGAGTTGCTGCTCACTGTGACCTCATATATTTAAAAATGAATGTCCTGGCAGTTTCTTCCCACTGGAAAAAAAAGTCTTAAAATCATGGTCGAAAATTTAAATCCATCCGTTCTTGAGTTCATATTAAAAGTATTTTGTATGACCCAACACCTCTTCATAGCCATTTGTTCTCTAACATTAGGAATGAATCTGTTTTAAGATGGGTACTGACTTTATTTCAGGTGTCTTGAACAGATTTGAAGTATACAATAAAGAGATTTTACTGAATGCTATGGAACGCCCCCCTAATCAACCCCTTCTGACAGTGAGCAACCACGACTCTTGTATTGACGATCCCGTTCTGTGGGGTAAGTGTTGATTTTTTTGGGGGGTGGGTGGGTAGGGGCGTAGACAAGACAAGGAGTGAGTGAGTGATGGTTGTTTAATGCCATGACGACATCCAAGTGGAGTCATATTCATGGCAATGAGATCGATAGAAAAATAGATATATGGAGAGGAAGATAGATGACATCTTTAGATCTTCGAGCAATGTTGAATGTGATATATATCTTCTAATAAAAAAAAATATGGATAATCAAATAAACATTTGACTTATAATTTTATGTTTCAGGTATTCTCAAATTCCGCGACCTGGCATGGGAAACAAATAAACTGAGATGGACTTTAGCTGCTGCCGATATTACCTACACCAAAGAGTATCATGCTTGCTTCTTCGCCCGAGGCCGGGGTGTGCCCGTCATCCGGGGAGCTGGCGTATATCAGAAAGGTGTGGATTTCATTCTGGAACAACTTAATGCTGGAGATTGGGTCCACATTTTTCCTGAAGGCAAAATCAACATGACGGGTGAATTTATTCGTCTCAAGTGGGGTAAGTTCCTATTATGTTGTGCTAAATCCGAAGTCTCAGTTATTATTTCATTGATAATCAATTCATTTGTAACATCACTCGTACTGAATTACTGTATAGATATCTTGTTAAAATTCTTTCTAAACATTATAACTAATCTACCTTGTATTCTATCAAATACTAGTAATAGTAATTCGTTAGTTTGACTATCGTAAAGGTGTTAATTTTCGCGCTGCTATATTTTTGCGCATTGGCATAAATTCGTGCACCCACAATCCCTCTTGTCAACAAGGACACAACTTCATTACTTGATATTCGCATATATGGGTCAGATTTTCAGAAAATGTACAATTCACAACTCTACACATTTAGTAAATCCTGCTAAATTAGACTGAAAAAGTGGTCAGTACTAGGTATATCTGAGTATATTTGATATTGCATCGAATAAAAGTATCAGTTCTGTTATTTTCAACTGCATTTTGAAGCTCATTTCTGTCTTAAAAGGGGGTTATTTGAGAGGATTGGTGAAGGCGAATTGTACATTTTCTGAAAATCTGACTCATATAATGGTGTGCGCGAACATCGCATCCATAAAATCCATTAACTGCCAGACTAACAATTGTTAAAAGGCCCGCCTCGCTGGGATGCCATGCATCCTCGGTTTGTTATTACCTGATTAACTTTTAGCTTCTCATTTTGTGATGTAGGCATCGGTCGCCTTATTGCTGAATGCACTACAGTTCCAACGGTCATTCCTCTCTGGCATGTCGGTAAGTAATGCCAACAGTACAGCAAGTCTCAATGATTGTATTAGCTTCATCAAAACAAAACACTTGAATAGTTATTTTGTAATCTAGTCTTAGCGTAATAATAGAAATTAGTTATTTGTCATCTGCCCGGTATATATTTATATTATTCAACTTCACAGGTATGACCAACATTTTGCCGAACCGCCCGCCTTACATTCCAAAAATCGGCAAGGTTTGTTATTTAATTCTTCTAAAAAAAATAAAAACTAATTTCGCATTACCATGCAGTCTCTTGTTTTTGACTGTTTTACATACGATAAAGGGAGTTAGCTCTCAACTAATGCAAAACGCCATTGACGAAATATTAGATCACACATGTTGATCTGACAAACAATCATAGTTCTGACCTGAGACAATTGTATATGACCGGCCTTTATTTAGATACTTGTATTGATACTTATTTGTGTATGTAATTTGTAGGATGTTACTGTGGTGTTAGGAAATCCAATCGATATGTCTGGCTTGGTTAAACAGCTGAAAGAATCTTCTGCCACTCCGGTAAATTGTTTTATATTTTATTTCTTTTCATTTTTAATCTTATATTTGACGATCACGCGGTATCTGTTGCCTGAATATTCATGAATAATTTGTCTTGTTATTGTCTTTTTTCTACAGGTAGAAATAAGGAAGACTTTAACAGATTATATACAAGAAGAACTTTATAAATTGAAACCTCGAGCGGAAGAACTACACAATCAAAGACTTCGCCTACCTAATCCTAGTTAACCTCTTGTTAGTATAGTATCAATTGTCAATTTAATAGTCTTACGTGAAAATAAACAATCCTTTGAATTTATACCACAAACAATTATGAGTATGATGTGTGAGTTGAGGAGCAGTTGTAATTATATGTTCTCTTGGGTAAAGGACATGGGAACCGAGGCCACAGCCGCTATTGGATTTTTTGTATTTGAATGAAGTATTCTTGTTATTTATTACGATCCAGATCATGAGTAGGATCCAATTATTATTTAAATGCTACATTGGCATATAATTTGTATCCAAATCTTACGCGGATGGATGTATTTGTACAAATATTGCAAAAATAAATGTATCACTTCCTATTTCATAACTCAATGATTGTTCATTCATTATTTTGTTATTATGTATAGTCAAGGTGCCCATGGCTAGGAGCTAGGGAAATTTAAGACACCTTTCCTGACTTCCTGAAGATATTTGTTTGATATGATTATCATCTGTGTCATCCCACAATAAAAAATATATAAAGCACGGATTCTCCTGGGTTGGACTTTTTATGAAAAAAAAACATTGCGCATGACGGCAATCAATAGATTTTCGAGCACTCATATTATTTCCTGTAAAAAATACTGATGAAGGACAACAAAAACTATCAGCCAAATTCCCGGTATTACCGATAGACTTAGTTCCCATATTTTACAGATGGGAAAATATGGCGTTAACTTATGGTAATCCATTCATGATTCTAAAGGTACGATTCCACTGGCTCGCTTGTACCTGCGCTCATGGCTCGCTCTTGCTTTGCTTATTTATATTGTCTTTCATTCGCTCTTCATCCACTTTTATTATTAGCGCAAGAGAAGCACAGAGCGATTCTACTGGTTTGCTTGTTTCCTTATGAAATCAATGGCAAGTGCCTTGGTGCGCCCTCACTGCGCTCTTAGTCCGCTACTCAAAGATGTGGAAAGAGCGGCGTGTTGCTGCGCTCAAATCAAACAGGTCAGATATTAGCGCAACGACCTGCGCTCTTCTAAAGAAGCGCAAATGGGCACTTTTGAGAGCATACAGAGAGCGCAGTAACCGATTCCATTAGACCGCCCTGGTTTCGCTCAATCTTTGCTTGTTATGCGCTCAAAATAATAAAAAAGAGCGGGCGATGAGCGGACCTAAAGAGCGAGCCAGTGGAATCGCAGCCTTAGCAAACCAACATAGCACTACAGAAGTAGCCGACCCTTAATGCCCTACAAGTTGCATTAATTTCTGCATATTCGACTAATCTAATTTGATTGGATGATTATCCTTTGGGGAATTAACCCAGTTGTTCCAAGCAATTCAATGTTTAAACATTCCAGTAGTTTTTAAGTAATGCCATTGCCAGCTTATCTAAATTAACATAATTGCAACGCCCATAACACACCAAAGTACTTAGATACAATGTATTTATTCACGAATTTATTTTACTGTGAAAATACATGTTAGGCATTTTGTATCACAAAATATGTCAAGACAAGTTAAGAACCTGCCAGAAATGTCACATTAATGTCTTAAAGTACTCAGAAATATTTAGCCATAAATTGTATACATGAAATATAACTTTTATAACAATTAAGTATTTAAGATCTTTCCTTCGGACATTAGCTGCAGAGCTTATCCCTTTCATTGAAAATTTATATCAAACTAGGGGGAAATAAATTTGATACATTTTGGAATTTTATGAAGTTTGGTCAAAAGGTAAATCTTTTAATTACGGTACTCAACGGAGAGGAAATAATCACACAGGGGACAAGTATTAATCCAATCAGTGAGAGTACAACTTCTCATTAAACACAACTCAATAGAGCTCGATACAATATCCAAGATATCACAAACACTTCTTGTTGATGTCAGATAAAACTGGCAAGTGATCACGCGGGTGATACAATAGTCACTTTAGCTTTAGGATGCATATAACTGATAATAGCCTACTGCAACAACTATTTGGGATCCACATGAAATCAAACTGGTTCGGGCCAAATCAGACAAGTTGCCCTTCACCAATGTCCGCTAAGCTTCATGGTAATACAAGGGACAATACTTTCATACCAATTTATTAAGGAGGGGTATGTCCAGCACGTAGATTTAAACGATAAACTTAGAAGGCGAGGAACCTCCAAATACTCGTCACTAACCACGAACAATTACATGAAGAACGTTGGTAAATTTGGGAGTAGATTGATTCCTCCAAGAATAACTGTTTTACCGTTACGGTTAATCACATAACATCAAATCGCAAGATTTAAAAAAATAATTCTGAGTCGCATGTAGTGACATCATCTTACCAGCACCATATTAACCCAGCATATCTTACTCAACTTTGCCGTCCATCCAAGTGATACCGAGTTTAACACCAACCACCACATCGTGTAAACCCATACAATCCAGTAACATGGAAGTCAAGTGAGGAATGGAGAAGTCTACGATTCATCTTTGGATTTTTTTTTAGATAATGTAAGGGTACATCGGCGAACCAATGCAACACCATAAGAGACAGAAGGCTAATTCACAACGCTGTGTGTGGACTAGGATGGACTGAATCTCTTGCTACGTTACCATAGCTGTCACATACGCATAGATTACATTGTAAATACTTATATAATATCCAAAACTGCGCGAATACAATACAATGCTATAAGAGGTAATTGGTTCGTTACCGAGCTACCGAGGGACTAGACGCAAAGGACTAAATCGTAAAGTAAAGGGAAATGGCACGCCTAAGATATACAGAGCATTGGTTCAGTAAAATACGTTTGAGTTGCTTTGCGAAAAAAAAGGTCAAATAGTATTTTCTGGAAAAAAGTACAACCCCGAAGTTAAATGTAATTTAAAAAGAGTGATCACTCAGGTGAGTAAGCGTAAGTTCTAATTCCATTCAGAACGAGTTCATTATAATGATATAATTCAGAAATTGTACGGAAATAACAGATCGAAGGTAAACCTAAGGCCACAGCAATATTTTATACAGCAATCATGTTTTCACTGGGTTCACCTAAGTCGCTGTTCAACAGGCGACCCCCAAGGAGTAAATAACCATTTAAGCCAAGCGCTTCCCATCATACGAAGCTGTTTCCACAAATGGATCCCTATTGCTTAATACAAACACCGATAATTCATCAAGTTCTCAGGAAGGTGAAATGACAACAATGCTTATGGATACATAACAGTAACTCAACTTTGAAAATTCTACAAGGGCTTGTGGAATATACACAGAGCCGACGATTTGTTTGTGGTCTCGTCAAAAACCTTACACTAAGACGCACGTTTTATTTCGTGTGTAGATAAAGACAATGATTTAAAGTGAATGGTTTGAAGATATGGGGAAGCATCGTGCAATCCTGTATTGCCGTGAGTATAGATATTCACAAGCCCCTACTCATCAAGAGATAACATATCCATAGAAAGTGGTGTAAGATTGTGTTAAAGAAATTGTGCAATTTGCAAGATAAGCCAACCGGTATGTCATGATATACATATCACAAGTATTTAACTCCTGCTTTGTCTGAATGGTCAACTGTTTTGGTAACATTGGAATAAATACTAGTCAAGCTTTATCTATGCATACCTTGAAAGGAAAGATTATTTACGGCACCATCAGAATCTCTTATCACATTTTCAATTAACTAATTTTCATTTTGAAGTAGAATATTGAAGTTCTGACCCTCATAATATATACTAGATGGATAGCACCCAAAATCCCTAACACTTAAAATTGACAAAATGATGAGAGCGAGTGACAACTGAGGTCTATATCGAGAAAAATCAAAATTACACAAATTCTGTTTTAAATGTATATGAATCGAAAATTACGACAGTTTTTTTTTAAAGATTTCGTACATCAAATAGTATATAAAGCCTTCTGACAAAGCCCCAACAGATTAGTGGATAGTCACCGATTGAACACATTAAAAGCGAGATTCGTACAGCAAAGAAGACAAATATAGGAATGAGCGTAAATTGATAATACTGTGTTGAGAGGCTTTTCAGTTATATACCAATGTATTATTATTTGAAAGTCCGCCGTATGCATACCCATACTCTTAATTGTATGCATGCCTCGCTTTCTAACATAGCCATAGAAACAGGAATGAACAGGATTAGCTGTCCCTGTATGTAAGTAAGGGCCTACCATGTCACCATTTCTCGGCCGATATAAAAAACAGTTGTTAGGAATGCTTATATATAAATGGGATGAATGAACTAATAAATAAAACAATAGACACTCTTGCAGAGGTCGTTCTTCCTCCTGGGAATATCCAAATGATATGGTTATGTATTATTGCTTTTAACAGTCGCTTTTTGGCATTCAATCCCGGGCGAAATTACAGTATTTTAGGAATTAAATTTGCCCTATTTCTCTTTTGAAATTAAGTGAAATGGGTAAAGAGAGAGAAGGCACCTGCAATCAGGTTCGCGGAAAACCATAACAAATCAACAATTAAATTAATGAAACCAGTAAACTAAAATGTAATAAGTACCTAATATTAACTCCTTGGTCAGTTTTGAGAAAGATATGAAACAAAAAGGTCCCAAAGTCCAATAAATTATTTTCAGTGACAACAAAAATAAATATAATCCCACGTTCTTCAACAACAAAAACTGACTATGAGAGAAATATATCTTTCTTGCAAATTAGTCCTTTAAATGCACTTGCATACAAGACAGAACATTAATCAGATCAAGTAGGATAACGATAACTAATTAATGTTTCCTCCTGAACGATAGTTTAAAGAAATAATCTCTATGCATTCGTGACATTTCCATCAACGAATGTTTAATTGGCTTAGCAAGACTTGAATTCTTTATACGTAAAATATGTATAACGTTACCTATAAACACTCTGTACTTGAGATATTTGAATTCCTTAAGTCTTTGTAATAGTCTAAGTAAGCATGGCCAATTTTTCTGAGTAAGAATCCACTAGTAACGAACTTTGAGAATACTTTTCCGGAATTCAAGTTGATGGATACTTTTTGTTTGAGCATAAGATCCCGAGAGTAGAATACAATATTATGGATTTCCCCAAGCAGTATTTCCATCTAATCTAAACCCATACAAAATTGTACAAGATCCTGCAAACCACAAAACAATTCGATAAATTACAAGTTTCCTCGCGCGGCGGAATGTAAAAATATGCCATTCTTGGGAATACCTCCCCCTGGAAACACTGACAACAGGTAGGAGACCCGTCGTACATTCAATAGACTTAACATACCGCTTGTTATTTCAAAATCGATAGGAAAATCATCGTGGCAAGTTGACTTATTGATCCTGTTTTCAAAATATTCCATAAGTATCGTCGGAACATCATGTATTGGCTGGAGAGAGTAGACTATACTGAACTCCTCCATTGGATACGTTGCCATCAGAACGAACCACTTTACCCAGGGAGCCAGATTCCTCGTCATGAGACAGCAGCACATCGGATTCAGACTCATCAGCGCAATTGACATTATCGTAATATTTTACCTTTTGAAAAGCAGTAAAATATTTGACTGCACTTTCATTGCTGTTGATTGGAGCGTGCACCGTTTTCCATTTTTTCTTTTTCAAAAAGTTATCAACCACCCAGAAGATAAAGGCCTGTAAATGTAAAAACAAGTTGGTACAAGGTATGGCAATGCAAACATGTATACATGGTGAATTTGGTTTAGCGATGGTAAAAGTTGACCAAACCAAGTTACTGGCGAATCGCTATGTGGGCTAACTGGATTAATTTTAGAAAATGATCACACTCCACTAATAGATACAACATTTAATAATTAAAAAAAATATGGCCAACATAGCTATTGACTTTTCCTAGCAGTTATTTTCTTTTAATAAGAACAAAAGAGTAAGTTTCCATTGAATTGAAATTGTATGACTATGGCAATTTAATTCTTCATTAACGCCTAGATTGAGATGGAAAATGTATGTGAAAATAAAAGGGAAAGCGCATCAAAGTGTGGCTACTTACATTCATGATAAAAGGCACAATAAACATGACAATAATAAGCTCTAAGTCTGGGTCCTTTATTGGGTACATAATGAACTCGCGCACCTAAAGAAAGACACACAAGACAATCGTTAAAGATAGTCGCAGAGAGGGGTCTGAAAGTTGAGTCATGAAACAGTTGTGATTTCTATTTAATACAGAGAGAAGTGAAACAAAATCAATCTAAGATGACAGGTAATCATGTGATGTAGTTATAAAATACACTATTAATAGATATAATACAGACAATGCTAAAAGCCTTGAGTAAACCTACCTTTTTCCAGAAATCTGGAAGCACCAGTAGAGTCATTAATAGTTTTTCTATGAGCATGACGATGATATAGAGGCCACACTGACCCGCCCATGCCTGGCACTGCGGAGGTGAACCATATTCTCCAAATAGCAGCGAATCATTGCCCATCTTCACCACAATGTATTGTGTGATTTTGAGACCGATATATATTATCAGTAATCCAATTGTTGAGTCCAGAAGGAAACTCACGATGTACCTGCATTTAAGAGGAACGTAACGGGAACATGTTAAATTGTACTATGGACAGCTCTCACGTTTAGAGGCTAAAACACAAGACAACATACTACTATAGTATCTTTCGATGCTAGGAGGCTAGCTCAGCTGATTAGCGTAACTGTTCATTTACTTTCTGCTTTCACTATCTTTGATATAGCCTACATTCAGTCCATTTTTTTTTTACCTTTCTGCTTTCACTATTTTTATATACATTTATTTCATAGTCCATCATAAAAAAAAGTCGAGCTAGTCCATCATAAAAAAAGTCGAGCTAGTCCATCTTAAAAAAAGTCGAGCTAGTCCATCGTAAAAAAAAAAGTTGAGCTAGTCCATCGTAAAAAAAAGTCGAAGTTGAATAAAAAAAGTTGAGCTAGTCCATCGTAAAAGTCGAGATAGAAATAAATAAATAAAAAAAGAAATAAATAAAAATAAATAATAATAAAAAAAAATCAATTTCTTTTAAAAAATTCCTTTTTTTTCCAAATTGTCAGCGCTGCCCACTGGCTCACCTGTGGTGGTGATGCACAATAATAATACACAATGATACAGATTCACAGTCACTGGCCATGCAAAGTCCCCTTTAGAATCAGTCAAGAGTCATTCTGTCAATCACAGAAACAAAACAATTATACGCTCCACTGCACTCACCCACACACACCTCACTCACTGCATTACCATACACTCAACCATACACTCCGCCTAGGCTTACACAAGAGAAGACAGTGGAAAAGTCAAAGAAGTCAATTCTAAAGTCCTTTCTGTCTTGATCTGTAGGTATTATGGTGTTCCCTTTAATTCAGTAGACAAGCCAAGGGATCACACCACATTGATGGGTCCAGGAAGAGTGGCGATATGCTAGCGCGGGCATTGACACCCATTATTTCCTTTAGTTCCATCATTAGCCCAGACGATAGGTAGGCTATTTATCTGTTAAATTATATATGGGATATTTTGTTTCCCCTGCCCTTTCCCATCACCATCACCCATGCCAACCCATCCACCGTATCTGTCACGTAGAATGACCTAGCATCTACGTGACCTAGAGATAAAAAGGGAACATGTAGCAGGCTGAGATTCGAGCATACAACCTTCCAGTCTGCAGTCCAGTGACAAACCTACTGTGCTATGCCCCATAGTCGAGGGTGGTTGGCCTACAGAGTTGTTACAAACAAGACATGGCAAACATACAAACATGGCAGAGGAAGGGAAAACGTCCATTACTCCTTTATTCATGCTATGATGACTGTGTAACTTTAATACATTAATCTAGAGGTGTTTAGGGGGCGTTCTGGGGCAACAGAAATGAGTAGATGTATCAGATCAGTGTAAAAAGATGATCGTGTGTCGTTTTGAGCGAGTATCCTTTCTCTGAGTAGACAGACTGGCGGCGACGCCTCGGGATTAGATGTACCTAGCGGCACCTGGTGCCACTACTGGAGTCACCATGGCGTCCAGACTCGGAAATATGTACACTGATTTTGGTACACAAATCTACACTAATTGAACATAAAATGTGCTAAAAGCTTGTTCAAGATACTCATTTAACTAAACATTTAACAAAATACAACTGTATATATCTAGTATTTATCACTTTCAGACAATATTAGCAGAATCAACTACATGCGCAAAACGAACAAATGTACACATTTTGCTCCACTGCACTCACCCACACACCTCACTCATCAGATAAGCTGGTCACTTGTGCAAACACCACATTATGTAACTCCCTGTCACTTACACCAGCCCCATGTTGGCCCTTCATTCTCTCTACCTCCCTGTCAATCACAGCCAACAGGCCACCCCACAACACTCTTGCACTTAAATCCTTAGTCCAAGTCAAACACCATCCAATCAGGAGCACACACACACTCAAAACAAATGCATGTGTTCGCCCATTAGCTCCTCCCCGTTTTGCTACTAACAAAAGAGGGTGCGACACTTCTGGTCTATACCCATCTCTACCATATATCCTATAATGAGACTAAAAGGAGGCTGCGCCCATTACAACGAAATAAAAGTCTTATTTGCAATCACTTCATGGCTACCCTCTTAATTAGACAATAAGGTCCAGGATTCATCGGAGCATTAATTACGCGTTGAACGCATATGCAAAGAGGGGTGGACTTAAAGAGACCACTATACGGCTTGAAACAATAAACCGGTTCAAATCTTTGGAAATTAGGAGATTCGTAGCTTCTCTCTAATATTTAAATGTTAATTTTCTGTCACCCAAAGATTGGGCCATCGCTTCTCTTTTCCGGCTATACAGTCAGCGTCTTTGCCCCTCAGTATATTAAAGGCTGAATACAATATTTATGGGTGGAAAACGATGTATCAAACTTCAACATGATTCATGACGACTTAGTTAATCGACGCTTCTTAATAGATACATAATTAGTTAAATAGTTAGTTCATGAAGAGGAGTCAGACTATTATATGAAATTCGTTAAAGAATGACACTTTCATTCTTTAATATTATCAAATCATAACAATAGCAGAATGTAATTGTAATTGTACTTACCATGTGCATGGGTCTCCAGAAAACATTGAGGCCAAAAATACATTTGCAAAGTGAATAACCGCAGCTCCAATGGCCTGTTTGGATGTGTCGAAGAACCTTCAAAACAGAGTAATTAGCTTTTAGATGAAAGTGTCCAAATATTATGTCAAATCATCTAATAAATGATCAAACAATATGTCATGATATACTAGTAGTGAAAGCTATGAAATAATTATATTAATCGGAAACTAGTTATCGGATATACTTAACTAGCCATATATTTGTAAACTAATACATGCATTGTAAATCTTTATTCATCTTTAAAAAAACAAGAATTACAAGCATAAGCTTGTGTAAACGCAGGTTTTTAATTATTCGAATTATATAGAATAGTAATTATAAGTAAAAATTAAGTATATTTTTTATTATAAGTATAAATATAGGTCGATTACATAATAATAATTATAAGTATAATTATAATTACAAGAATTACAAGCATAAGCTTGTATAAAGCGGGCCTTTAATTATTCGAATTATATATAATATAATGTAATTATAAGTAAAAATTAAGTATATTTTTTATTATAAGTATAAATATAGGTCGATTACATAATCATAATTATAATTAAAAATATGAATATATCAGAGTAAGGGGGTAGGGATGTGGAGAGGAAAAGTACCATCGACCATATGACAACTCATAAAATATCCTCATTTCATTAGTAAATAATAAAAATATGTATCGTCGTGAAACAAATTTCTCATAGGTATACCAAATAGCAGCCAAATTTAGCAGAATTTACTAAATGTGTACAGCTGCCAGTTGTGCATTTTCTGAAAATCTGACCCACATACATAGTGTCTGGAATCCGTGAAAAAATGTTCCAGTGTTAAATTTCCATAAAGAAAATTATCGATCAAAATGCAATCTTAAAATCGCCAAAATCTCTTAAAAAACTAAACTAAAATGAAATTTGTGCAGTAATCCATTTAAATACAACCTTGATACATCATGAGAAAGCCATTTTGAAAGATATATGACCCCCTTTGCTTGTACAGACCTAAAAATCTTTCGCCGAAATTCCAGATAAATTCCACCGTTTGGAACCAATAATTTTCTGCTCAATGAACATCGCCGAATACATGACTCAATAGTAACCCTATGGGTGTCATCGTCGGCACCGATATTTTTCTTAATAATGACCAAAATGTTTCCAAAAACATTTAATATGATAGAGTTCAACGTGTGGACAAAATATCCACCGTGAAACAAGCAAGTTCTCCTTTATTTTCGTCATTATTCGGTGTGCAAATCGTTGCTAAAATGGTCAGCCATCTTGGAAAAAATCGCCGACGACGCTACCCATACAACTCTATATATTAGAACCAAACGGGGCGGAATATACCTAAAAATGACCATTTTGAATTGGTAGAAGCCTAAATTCTCTTTTAAACATAACCTAGAGTGATATTACTGCCTTCGAAAATGTTTATTTCCAGCGAAAAACGGCAGTTTCTTTGAAGAATTGAAGGAAAATTGAAGGAATCTTAATGAACTATCTTAATCCTTCTTGATTATGTTAATGTATCTTAATGACAGGTCACGTGACCCTACTGCGTATAAAAAGGCAACCGCATCTAACTGGTCAGCCAGTAGACCAGAGGATTTTGTACTGAACAGAACTACAGCTGTTTTTCCATTGATCTGGTGATCATTGGACCTTTTAACCTTTGTCTACCCCTACACCTAGAGATTTGCTGGACGATTTTCAAGACTTCTGTATCAACCAACAGCCTTGTCCAGCCTCTAGACATAGGATATTGCTGAGCCTCTACCATTACACCTGATCCATATGGGAAAATATTCAACGACTTTCTCCGAGTTTCACATAGGACTTCACATCTATATCATGGACTTCAAAATTTTCAGTGGGCTTCACTCAAAATTTTACATCACCCTTCTACCATTAGTTTCAACGACTGGAAATATCAAAGGAATTGAGGTCTTCACCTCATCTCACTGGAATTATTCAAGTTGTGCTTTACAGGATCATTCTCAAAGGAATTTGCTCAGAGAATGGATCCTAATTTTGAGATTTTGAAAAATTCTCAAATTTGTGTGTGTGTGCCAAATGGATGTACGAAATAAGGGCTTCTAGCACTCAAATGGAATTTTTATGTGTGTGTGCCATATGGATGTACGAAAAAGGGCTTCTAGTACTCAAATGGAATTCCTTGAAGCATGGAAACCAGTGGAAATGCATCTTCTTACGAAGTGCATTGGACTTAAAACTGTAAGTTATCTCTAACCTCCACACCTCCACTAGCTTTCACTGCATCTCACCTTATTCCAGAAAATTTCGACAGTGTGCACAAGTACATTGTGTGTGCCAAAGTACATTGTGTGTGCCAAAGTACATTGTGTGTGCCAAAGTACATTGTGTGTGCCAAAGTACATTGTGTGTGCAAAAGTACAGTGTGCACACACAAGTAGTGTGCAGAGTGTGCACACACAAGTACAGTGTGTACACACAAGTACAGTGTGCACACCCAAGTACAGTGTGCACACTGTATGCACACCCAAGTACAGTGTGCACAAGTACAGTGTGCAGAGTGTGCACGCACAATTACAGTGTGCAGAGTGTGCACACACAAGTACAGTGTGCACACTGTATGCACACACAAGTACAGTGTGCACGCACAAGTACAGTGTGCAGAGTGTGCACACACAAGTACAGTGTGCACACTGTATGCACACACAAGTACAGTGTGCACGCACAAGTACAGTGTGCAGAGTGTGCACGCACAAGTACAGTGTGCAGAGTGTGCACACACAAGTAGAGTAAGTCCAGTACAGTATGCACACACAAGTACAGTAAGTAGAGAGAGAGAGAGAGAGAGAGAGAGAGAGGGAGGGAGGGAGGGAGGGAGGGAGGGAGGGAGGGAGGGAGGGAGAGAGAGAGAGAGAGAGAGAGAGAGAGAGAGAGAGAGCGGGAAAAATATTTAGTGTTAACCATTTTTAAAAAAAAAAAATCCAAGGCAATTTACCCATAGGAACGCAGTAGGGGTCCAATCACGCAATTACGCAAAGAGGAGCAAGAGATAGAGAGAGAGGAGGAGGAGAGAGGAGGAGTAGGAGGAGGACACCCCTAGACCTTTTAGTAGTCTACACAGAAGGATTATTGAAGGCCTCTGGGAAGGACTATAAGAGGAGGAGAAAGAGAGTGTTTGACGACGAAGTAGGAGTCCTATCACGCAATTGTACGCAAAAATACCAGTTCAGCTGCAAAACGCAGCACCAAACCCTACCTATGCCTACCGAAACCAGAACTAAGCCTACGATAAGCCTACATACGAATTATAGCATGGGAATTCTGAGAGAGTCTGTGAGTAGTATATGCCATTTTAGGATTGCAGCGTAAAGTGACGGCTCCCGGCGGACCTGTATGTCGACGCGTCCCGTCAGCCGCAATTGCGCAGCATTCGGATTTCCCTCAGGAACTTGTGGCAATGCTGACCAGAACGCACGGTCACTGAAACGGTCACGGGCGAACCCATTCCCTTAAACGCAGGTTGCGAACCTGCGTTTAATAACTTAGTAAAATTCCTTACCATATTTTCCATGGTCTTCGTTCGGGCTTGGGCTCACAGAAACGCTTGACTGCAAAAAGAAGGGATAATGTTTAATGAAATCTTGACTCATTCTTGAAGGCACTACTAAGACCAGACTTTTATTTGGAACACAATTGGACTAAAGGATTCATAGCGATCATAACACACAACGATTGGTTAGGTCCAAGAATCCAGGGAGTTCTATAACCTTGCCTATAAATATAAGCAATTTCAATGAAGTCGTTACGATGTATTAGGATAATAAGAATCCTTTCAGGGGGCTAGAAGCTTTATGGACTATCAATCGTAGTTAGAGGGACTGAAACTGAAGGAGATGAAAATAAGGGAAGGAACGAAGGACATAGACAGAGAGGGTTGATCAAGCAGACAGAGAGGGTTGATCAAGCGATATAATATCAGAGGAATGGGAGGCTAGGGAGGAGGGCGAGAGGGAGAGGAAGGGACGGACAGATGGACAAGGAGAATAGAGGGAGGAATTGAAAGAGAAGCTGCGAGAACGGGAGAGGTAGAAAGAGGGTGAGAAAGGGGGATATACAATAGAATACAGATATTTAAAGATTACTATCCCCAATGTGCGTGACTGGTCAAATGACAACTGTTACAGATGGGTACATTGCTACTTACTTTTATCAAAACTTAGCTTGTGTTAATATCCTAACATCTTTATTTCAAATATAACTTATATTCATATCATTTTCCCCTATTTTCCCAATATTCCAAGGAAATAATTAATGGTAATCCTCCCTATCTTGTGAGCTTCTGTCAGCATATGGGTCAGTTTGATTGCAGCATTTTAATAGTATTATGTGACTGTTTTCTTTAATGTCAATGCTAAGAGTTGTTAAAATGCCTTAGATGCCATATGTCAGATGCCAGATGCCAGATTTCGCTCACACCTTTAACTGTGAATGCTGAGCATCTAAAACATGACAAATGCTGTCATCTCTCATTTCAACCAATCACATAACTGTATTTCTTTTATTACCATGGGTGGGTGGGTATAAAAGGCAGAGGATGCCTGGAAGAAAATCAGACATTGAGATTCCAGTGGAGAGGGAAGAACTAAACAGGAATTGTTGCTACTGAATGGGTTGGTCCCTGAAAGTTCAGTAGAACAATTGGTTTGATTCTTTATTTTCTGCTGTATTCTTCCTGTCCTTCTCTACAGCCTTGGGTACTGTGAGTTCCATTTATTTTACCAATTGTATTGCATTATTTGTACTTTATTTCAGAGGTTATTGTGATTTGATTTGATTTATGTGTGTATATTGTGTATAGCCTAGCTTATATAATCAGGTATTGAATATTCATTGGTGACATATTGATTTATATTGCATTATTATGTAATGAGTGAGAGTTGGGTTCATTAACATCGCCTATATTGAAATATCTTTACTACCTAGAGAGCTAAGCTACCCCTATATTATATCATTAGATCTTATCTTTATATTATGTAATATTACCTAACAGCAACTGAGACTATTAGGCTATATTATTTCGTATTATTGTTTATTTAGAATATCTATCATTATCATTGTTATCATCCTAGAATATCATATTTAGAAATCTATTGGTATTAGTCTCTATTACCCTTAGTTATTATTACGTCATCATATCATATCCTATTTGCATATCTCCCCATATTAATGTGTATGATTACAGGTTAATAAGTTAGATATTATCATTATTCTCACCTCACTCACATTGTCTTATATATATTGTCATTGTTCTTTATCCTTCCTTATACCTTTATACCTCCCCTGTGCATGACGGACATTGTTAAATTCCCTTAATAAAAGCCAGTCAGAGAAAGCTTAAGATCCGATTCATATGATCATTACATAATTTAATAATTACATAATATATATAATTTAACACAACACTTACACTTGTCACCATCCCTGCTACCAACTAATCCACACTATGCATTTTGTTTAGAGAAACAACATGTGGATGTCTGCAGATGGTGCGCTTTGCAGAGACGTTTGTTAATTTTGTTTTGTAGTAACTTCTAGTTTCATGTAAACAATGTTGGGAAAACAAGTAGGCAGCGTCAGTATTCCAGTATACAGTGCAAGTGTTTTATAACCCTTATACCGGGTCAATTTGTTTTAACTGTTGATAGTTATTAGGCCTAAAATAAAATTATCTTTGTTTCCGACCGACACTAAATCATTGTAACAGCAACTAATTCCTACTGACTATTGTTATGAAATCCCCATTACATATATTATAACAGACATTGACAAAAAAAATACTGAAGATGTACATAACTTATAAGGTAATAAGGTATTTATAACTACATTTGCATGTGTGTTTGTATGTGTCATAAGTCCAAAGCAGCAAGGTTATCAAATAGGCCATACACTTTATCATAGACAATCAAGTTATAATATTGTTGGTCACAGTTAGAAACAAAAAGACTCATCAGTGGGGTTTAGGCTTCACTGAGCAATGAATCACAGGTACGGAGTTCGAAGGGACACCTCAAACCCAATCAAGTAAACCAACATAGGACCAACAAATAGGCTAACAGACAAGAAATGTAGGAGCGATGATTTGATTATATAAGTATAATTATAAATACAAGACAACAGAACATCAGTTTTTATATTAACATGCCTGTTAAGGGTCTACTGACCCAATCGGGTCGACCATACCAGCTGCAGTGATCCCTCTATTAGTATCAGTTTAGTCACAAGAACTAATACCAAGTGCAGTCCTATACGTTTGTGGTGCATGATGCATGTTTACTCATTCCCTGGAGTAATCAGATACTTTCAGCCTTCAAGAACTTTAGAAATATAAAAAATTCCTGTTACATATTTACTGTCATTCAGACAGATTTATTGATTGTTATAATTATTGAATGAGAAAAAATCAAAAGGTTGTTGTAAAAATTAATTTCATGTCAAAATACTAAACTAATCACTACTTTCATAACCCTGACTCTACATGAGCAGGGTGCGAACTGTAATGCTCCTATTTAATATACCAACTCATGTTCAGTTAACAAGACACCACTGAAGAAGGAGACAACCCATCTCCGAAACATGTATGGTCGTGAATAAATAAACAACAACAAAAAAACTTTATCTCTCAGTGTCTTATTGGGTATTGTGTCTATCTTATACCATCCCGAACTTTAGAAATTAAAAATTATTTTTTGTACCAAATATCAGTATTCATGAGAGATGGAGAGATTTGTATTAGTATAAAAAAAGTTAAAAGTTGGTCGTAAAAGTAAATGGTCGTTTAAGTGTCATTAAATGCTGGTTACCCAATCTCTTAATGGTACGTGGTAAAATTATAAATACCGAGGATTAAAGCTAAAACAGGAGGAACTTTCCCCCAAATCGGGTCGAGGGAGGCGAGCCGACCCCATGGCCTAGCTGGTTTTTTATGAGGATGTTAACTGATTAACAGGGACTAATGGTATTCCTTCTTCCACACATCAACATCAGAGAGAAATCACCATTGTTTAATTATCCTGTCATAAACTATAATTTGTACTTTTTTTTCTCTTTTTAAAAAAAAAGTCAATTAGCCTTCTTAAAATCACTTTATTCAATTAGTCTGCCCTCTTGGCACATTTACATTGTACTCTTAGTTCTGCATCTGGCATATAACTGACCACAGGCACAGAGGGTGGTTTATGGTACCTCACACAACAGGGGTGTGGAATTCCAGACCACACAACATTCAAGGGCTCGAAAAAAGCCTAACAACTTCACTTGGGCAAGTGGCAGCCAAGATTTACTTGCCCAACATCATTTTTCACTTGCCCAAATTATAAACGAAATCACACTGATCTGTATGTATCTTGTTTCATTGTAAGACATCACAACGGGTTTGAAATCGGGGGGATAGAAGAGAGAGGACTATTTTCTGATTATTGGTCCTTACATTTGAAACACATTTAATTACATGGAGGAAGAGGGTAGAATAACATCCACATAATTAAGGATGATCACGGGTATTTCCCAAAGTAAATGTATCAGCCTGATTTTTTCACAGTTTGTACTCCAAATCATGCTGATTTCAAATATAATATTTTATAGTTGACACCGGCTAAAGCGAGTGTTCTTTTTGTCCAGTTGGAAACTGTAGATCTAGATACCTGTCTATGAGGCCACACATAACTGATCTTGTCCATCTCTAATGCCCTCTGAGCTAGGTATTCTGTAAGACATCCTACTGGGCACAGTAGATCATTTACAGGAAAGTTTGGGATATTTATGATATCCAATGGGTTCCCTACTCAGTTGTGTTTCAATAGGTGCTTCATGCGCAACCTCACTCCATCTTTCCCTTCTACACTAATTCTCCAGACCGTCTGGCCTCTATGGGCTGATGTGAGTAAGAGTAGAACTGTCATTTTTAAAGACAAATGCTTTAAATCTAGTTGACTATTGCTACCCCCATTTCGTAAAAAGTTCTAGTACTAAGTTCACATCCCACATTGAGTCATACCTTGGCTTTGGCGGTCTCTTGTTATAGATAGCCTTTACTAGCAGGCAGACGTTCCTTTCCTGTCCTACCAAAGTTTATCCTTCATTCAATATGATACTGATAGGCCAATAGGAACGGTACGTGTTATAGTTCAATCACTTTGTATGCCTAAACTACAGAACTGCTAACTATTAAACTTTTAAGTTAAGTTAAATGAGCAGCTTATAAATAATATGCTTATTATTATATTAAGTTACGGTACTAGCAAAGTACCGGTCCTCTGGATGGTCCCGCTCTCTCCTGACACTTCCCCCTCTAGAGCTCCCTCTTTTCCCTCCCCCTCTTCTGTCTCTCATACGGTACCCGTTTCTCTCTCCCAAACCCATCTCTGATTCCCCCTCTCCCTCATCCTTCCCCTCCCCTCTTTTCCCTCCCCCTCTCCTATTCCCCATCCCTCTCCATTTTCTTCACTCTCCCCCTCCTACACCCTCTCCCTCCCCCCCTCTCCAATACCCCCACCCTCCCCTCTTCTTCACTCTCCCACTCCTCTGCATGTAGTCGGGTACCCCTGGAAGTGATGTAGTAGCTTGTGGAAAATGATGTACAGTAGTATCTCTTCTAGTTCCCAACAGGGGCTTTCACAGGCTATAATTATATAAATACGGTAGTGTGTGGAGATCCCAATTTAAAACAAGTACTAAGTTAAGAAATGATCAAGTTAAGTTTGGTTTATCTATTTAACTTTACAATTAGTGTCAACTTAATTTATATACCTGGCGTTTCCAATGGAAACGATTCTCAGGCCAAATTACTTGTGTCCGATGTCAATTTATTAACTTGTTGTCCAGGCGGAGAGCGTGAGGTCATTTGAATTTAGTTAGACATTATTAATGTGCATTCATAGCAGATTTGAAGGAGGCTTAATTTAAATAGATAAATAAAATGCAATACGGAAATCAATGGTATAGGAGGAGAAGATGCCAATGTAATTTGCATATACACCCAAGGGGAGGACTGGGCAGATAAACAGCTGAGAAATATGAGGAGAGAGAGGGGGTTGGGCAGAGTAGCACCAGTGAAGGAGGTGATGGTGGTTGCAGCTGGGGTGGGAGTGGGGGTAACATGGGCCACCCATCCCCCTTCTGTGTTGGGGGTGGGCTGTCCAGGCGGAGGACAGAGGGTGAGGCGGGAAGGTGGGGGGAGGGAGGGGGTGAAGGGGCTGAGGTGTTGGCATAACATCTAAGTGCGAAATGTATCACTGATCAGTGAGTTAGATATGGCATGCTCCCCTGATGTCATATCTAAGCTCTAACACCTTACATACAGCTACAAATATTATCAGATGAAGAATGATTGGCACATTTAGTAGTGACTCATCCCAGTAGGCACGCACCTTTTAGTAAACGTTGCCCAATGACTAATGAGTGACTAGCGGTATTGCAGTCCTTACTAGCTGGTCAACACTTTCTAGTAAACGTTGCCCAATGGCTAGTGAGTGACTTTAGAAATGCAGTGACTTTTAGCTGGTCAGTGCTTTTTAGTAAACGTTGCCCGATGATTAATGAGTGACTTCAGAAATACAGTGAATTTAAAAGGCCATACTCATGCAGGCGATCTTGCATGAGGTATTGCTAAATAAATTCGTTCTGCTTGTCATATGGGATGAGAAAGCTGTGAAAAAGAGCTTTAAAGGTGTCTATGTACGGTACTAAGTGCGCGAAAATTGATCTGTGCGAAAATATATACGTTTACAGTAATAATATTATGTTACAACTAGTGTAACACCCAGAGCTGCCAAGTTGGTTGTGGTTGAAAACGATCTCCTGTATTGTGGTAGGTGAAAACGGGAGACATGAGCGCCATAGCCATCTATAGGCACAGGTAATAACCGCTAGCTAGGGGGTAGGGTGCATGCCCCCCCCCCCCCACCCCCCACCCCCGAATTTGTTTTTAAACTGGGAGTAAAATGGTGCATTCTGGGGTGCATTCTGGGGTGCATTCATGTTCACATAATATTCCAGCTATCTTAAAGCAAATTTATAACTGAATATCGACAGGAGGCTGTGATGTAGGCCTAGACAAATGAACTTATTTTTTAAATTTACTTTCTGATATATATATGCTGATCCCTCCACCCCCACCCCCGAAAGTTGAATAAGTGCATTTCTTATCTACATTCTTTTAAAAAAAATATGATCTGATTTCCTCCATGCTGAGTATATTGAGTATATGCCTGTGTGAATGTAGTTAGCGCTAGTCTAACTCTAGTATGGTGACGGCCGTACACATGATCATTGAGTAGAGGCAGGTTTGACTGACTTAGCCCGAGAAATTCTGACTGGCTCCGCTCTATTTTACCGCTGGTCGCTACACACACCTCCGTAGGTTAGGGTCTGGGAGCCCGGGCTAGACTGACTATGTGAATGGTCTATGTGAATGCCGCGCGGTAAGAAACCGCGTCAATGGAAACCCAGCCTTGCGTCACCAAACTTACGTCGCCAAACTTGCGTCGGCATGACAACGTAAAATTAGTTACCTCAAGTAAAGAACGACCGTCGGCGCCAAACTTGCGTCGGCATGACAACATAAAATAGTTACCGTTTCACAATCGACGGCCGTCAATGCGTCGTTACTGAACGTATGTGCTTCACTTCAGCGTGTGTCTCCGCCCAGGCAACATCGTCCTATTCACTGTCTCAACTTTAGCTTGTAGGCCAGACCCAAGCTCTGACATGGGATCGTGGGTCTGATCTCCACAACTAGATCCAGGAAAACTTTAGAAGTAGACACACACTAGATTTCTCACAGTAGAAAGGACTAAAAATCGAGGGTGAGTACCGGTATCACGTGTATATATTAACAAAAATTGATTAATTTTCATGTGGCATATTTTCTATTTATATTGTATTCTAGACTCATTTTAGGTGTCACTGCTGGCAAATACAGATCTACGAGGGGACAAGTATTACAGGATACACAGCAAAAGCATATGTGAGGTACTAGTAGTAGTTGCAGCAACTGCACAAAAGCTACTAGTAAATGACTAGTAAACACTGCAGAGCAGTGCTTAGTAGTCGATTTTTGAAGTACTAGGATGGTATTACTATTAGTCACTGCATTTGCAGTGCTTACTAGTCACTGCATTTGCAGTGTTTACTAGTCGCTGCATTTGCTGGTTATTAACAACAATCAATTAATTTTTATGTGGCATATATTTTCTATTTCTATTCTATTTATTCTCATTTTAGGTCACTGATGGCAGATACAGATCTACGAGGGGACAAGTATAACAGGATACACAAAGGAAACTTAGGATTGATGAACAGATTTGACATCACCTGCGTTGAAATGCATTAAAATGATGAATAAGAATTTTAAATAAAAAAAAGTAATTGTTTCACAAATAAAAGCAACCAATTCCTCCTTCCCCCTCCCCCCCCCCCCCCCCCCCCCAACAAAAAAAAAAAAAAATCCCCAGTGCTTTTGTAGTGACTACTAGGAGCTGCATATAAGATACTAGTAGTAGTTGCAGCAACTGCTCAAAAGCTACTAGTAAATGACTAGTAAACACTGCAGAGCAGTGCTTAGTAGTCGATTTTTGAAGTACTAGGATGGTATTACTATTAGTCACTGCATTTGCAGTGCTTACTAGTCACTGCATTTGCAGTGTTTACTAGTCACTGCATTTGCAGTGCTTACTAGTCGCTGCATTAGCAGGGAATACTAGTAATACCAACCTAGCACTTCAAAAAACGGCTAGTAAGCACTGGACTGCAGTGCTTACTAGTCGTTTACTAGTAGCTTTTGTGCCCGCTGGGATATGATCTCAGGCCTCTTAAAGGCCTGAGATCATACCTTCATACCTTCACAAACCACATAGAGTCTCCAGACAAGGTCGACGGACCTGTACAGACCAGAAAAACAGCTGGGGAGATCACAGATTCACAGAACATGCCTAACAAAAAAACCCTTCTTGAGCTTTAGGCCTATAATAAAAGCTATATATTAGATATTATAGCTACGTACACTACAGTACAGAAGGCCTACAGTTTCGTTGAAGGAAAGACCCCATTTTTAAATGGACAGTTCAATATATGGACATGGTTGACATTAACGTATAAACACGTCCCGGTCATCAAATATTTGGAAAGACTAAAGTTTAGGCCTAATCAATAATCCACAGTCAGTCAGAGGACAGAGAGTGTTGTAACTTGAGGGGAGAGAAAATGGAACAAATCTATCTCACTCACCAATTAAACTGGCAAACGCTATAAACGCAAGGATTCCTTGGACAAGGAGGCCAAGGGGTCCTAGCAGGTCTCCTTGACCACAATGCAATCCTGATGATTCGAGCGGCTCGCCGTTTTCTTGGATCGTAGAGAGAGTTACAGATCCTAGGGTCACCAAGTCATGGTTACTGCCCATTGCATCTTCTGAACTCCCATTCATTGTTGGTAAATGGACCGAAGCGGTGCGCAAAACGCCATTCAACAAGGCTGCTGTCATTTTTGGACTAGTGTTACGAGTAAAAACAAACATTCTAGAAGTCTATCAAACCGTATGGCATTCACAGACATTTGCGGTTGTAGATTCGTGGGTATCAACAAGAGAGAATATTAATGAATCCAGTTAGAATGGCTCTTCATTTTAGATCCTAGTAGGATTTATTGTCACGATTTCCAGACCCTGAAAACTCTTCCGGCCATACCTTCCAGTGCGCATGCGTAGGGCTCAAAATTAGGTCAAACGATTAAAACGTATCAAAAGATACTTTCTGTTAAAAAATCTATCATCAAACGACGTGGATTTTACGATCCAGATAGAATAAGTATTGTTTTAGATCTTCTTTATAGTTGAAAAAAATATAACAATATCTTATGATTGTTTGAATCGTGTCTGTTCGCAGGCACACCTAACGCGCGTGCGCAGTCCATGTTTGTTGCCATCTTGGACATCCCCGCCGACTCAGACGTGGAAAAAGTCCAGTTCTATTTCTCCAAAGAATGGACTTGGCATTTAATAAGGTAACAATTGCTTTTATATATGCATTCAATGATGGTTTGTTGCTTATTTTGCCACTATTTTCCCTGCGTTTTATTAAGTTTCTCTCATTTAAAAAGGCGTTTTGAATGTGCGCAAAGGCGCCCACACGTTCCTTTTGACAGGGCTCCGAGCTAAGGCTTTTTCGGCAATGGTTTTGGCGTGTGTTGTGTCATTTACTGGTTTTCTTAAAATGCAAATTAAACAAAGAATGTTACTTTGACATCGTTGTCACTTTCGGTGAAATAAGAATATTCCTCTCTCATTTTTGCTCGGTGTGCCTTCGGACAGTTTTTGAAGTTCTTATCTTGACAAAATTACACCGTCAGTAAGGGTGGATCGAGTCTTGCAGCGATCTTGGGATGTCATGTGGGTGTCTGTTTAACATAATGTAATGACGAAGCTCGTGCCCATACTATAGTCTATACATACACTCAACCTTTACCAATCATTCGAGCGTGCTGCTCGGTTAGCTATGGAGGAAAAAACCAATGTAATGGATGTCTACCATACTTGCATGGAATGCTGACATTGGTAAAATTACGTGAATCCTGCCGCATTGAATATGACGAGTTTTTCATGGTTTGTTTTTAGTTCTCCTGGTTGATCTTCGCGAAACTTTAAGTTTTAGGCGCTTGGGAATCCCTGTGAAAGAAGCAGGAAGAAATACCGCGTGACATATTTTTGTTAATCTATTGTATGGTTCTTGAGGGCAATATTATTAGGTTTCGGGGGCGTTCAAAACTGTAAACAAAACAGTTAATTACTCTCTTGAACTGAAGCCTCAATCATAAATGAATGTTTTACTACCCGTACCGTATAATTTAAAAAGTACGGTAGGCCTACCGTACTAAAAAAACGCTAAGTCGAAACACAAGTGCTGCATTTTTGGATGTTTTATTTCGACCATTTGTTTTGTGTGTTCATCACAATCACCGATATTGTTTTCGTGTCAGAGCCAGATATGTATCTCGAGAGAGACAATACGCCCGGGTCAGTAAGCAGGAGGTACCGTAAAGGCTAAAGTAAAATAGTAGGCTAAGGAAGAAACTCAAAGTACAAGTGTGGGCCTAACTAGCTAGATCTATACTATAACTATCTATCTAGAATTGGTTCAGGCCTACATAGCTCTACATGCAGTAGGCCTACGGCTCACGTCACAGAGATACGGTCGCTACTTGAAGAGTCACGAGGTCACATGACCTACGTACGAACCCTCCTGCTGTACCCTCCGCGTGGAGGCGCGCTGTGGGCTGTTGTGGGGCATTTCGGTGATGCAAGGATTTCCTCCATTCCCCCCCCCAAGATTGATGTAAACATTAACTATATTAGTTCGGTTGCTTTTTCCTCTTGATTCTTACTTGCTGGGTGTGCAGTTTATATTCATATAGATGAGTCCTGCGTCCAGCTTTTTACAAGAAAATAAAACCAAAACAAATCCAATCCAATCAGGAAAACAGCTTTCCCTGCGTCTGGAAATGTTTTTTTTTACCAGCCTGCATCTGCGTCCATCTAGGGGGCTGCATCCTGCGTCCAGTATAAAAAAAAACCTGCATCCTGTGTCCATTTTAAGGGGTGCACACCCACTTTCACGATAGTGCCCCTTCAGCCTTCTTGACATTGTTATACAACATTATGAATTTCCTCTCTTGCAGTTCGGTTTTCCTCTTTCGCATTTTTTGTATCTACTTGGATGTATTTTAGGCAATGTAGCCTACCATATTTTCATTTCAGGGGCGATACCAGAAGAGGGGTGGGGGGGGGGGGCACATTTGAGATCAAAATCTTCTGAATTTGCCTATTTGGAATGCCATCACAGTGCATAACAGTCACAGTTAATTTACCTAATGACAATGAAATAAAGCCCCACAAGTCTAAGTTGTCTAACCAAAGCGACAACCCTCTAATATATTTTCTTGCTTCATAAAAAAGCTTTTTGAAAAAAACACAAGTAAAAAAGGTACAGTGGTCCTTTTTTAAAACATGGACATATTTGTCCCAATTGTAATATTGTACTGTTAAGACAAACAACACTGTTGGGTAAAATCCAAAATAAATGCCATTTTTCCTAGCTTCTGTTCTAAGATAATGGTTGCTGACATTACATGAATGGTGCAAATTTCATAAGTATGGTCAAACAAAAGCATAATAGAATGTTTCCAATTTAATTTCATCATGAGATGAGCTTCTGTTCTAACTTCTAAGATTAAGGTTTCTGACATTACATGAGTGGTGCAAATTTCATAAATATTGTGACACAAAAGCATAATAGAATGTTTCCAATTTAATTTCATTATGAGCTGATGTAATTTTCCCTGAAATCATACAGTTTGTAGTCTGAAATCTATTCAAGGGGGCCAAAATATATCTTTATTCCTTTGAGAAGGTCGCTATAGAGACCCTCTTGAGTCCTCAAATTTACTGTACCCTGTCATCGTTTCCTTTTGGGAAACGGAAATAACGGGAAAACCCTGAATTGTGAAAATTGTGAACAAATCATAACTGTTAACTGTCACTGATTCATGTTTGAATACCAATTTTAAGGGTCGCAAAATGCTTTTAAGGCGGTCACTACCGGAAACGGGTGCTAACACCCATAGACCTATTTTACAGCAAAAAGAATTATGTGATAGAAAGCAAGTAAAATATAGTTTAATGTTAAAAGAATTAAGTTAAAAAAACATCTTACATAGTTTTCAGTTTAATTTTTTTCTTCTCAGATACCCTCAATCTACTGAACGATTTTGCACAGTAAAATGGAGTTATTGGGAGTCATGTAGAGTCAGGGATTTGAAGGAAAGTGCAAATTCTGACATTGCATCTAGCCCCTACTTCAGGGGCCCTTATCCAGACTTTAGGGGCCCTTTGCCCCTCAGAGTTAGGGGGGGCACAGGTGCCATTTTAAGGGGTCTAAGGTGCGGTGCCCGCCCCCCCCCCCCCCCGGTACCGCCACTGCGTTTTGGCTATTTCATGGATCGAGAATAATAATTGAAATCTGTGAGGAGGGTCGTAGCCTCGTCGAATATATGGAATAGACTAGATAACACTTTATATAACTGTAAGTCCTGAATACATTAGCCCGACATTCCCCAAAGAAGGGTCTATTAAAGACTCGAAACGTCAGACTAACTTCAACAAAGTGAGAAAATAAATGTGTCATCATTTGCAGAATCAACATGACAACCGCATTATAATTAGATAGAGTAATCAACCAGTTGACAGCCCCCTCCCCCCCCCCCCCCCTTATATTTATAATAGACTGTTGTTTGAAAACGTTTGTAGGAGGGAAGCTAAACGTAATCTGTTATAGATACAGAGATCTTTGTATTTGATGTAAAGTTTAAATGAGAAACATGTTAAAGCTCTACAGAAAATAAAATGTGTCTCCTGGACCTTGTCATATCAAGTACCGTATTTCCCCGATTAGAAGATAAATACATCTCACAGTAAGACAAATTAATCATTTAGAAGTGGCCCAGGGTAACACGAACATGATGTCCTGATTTACTTAAATCTGCCAATAAGGGATAATATTTATATATATTATCTCGCAGTTTATTATTCATCTTTATTTCCATAAATTCCTATTATGTGTTTTTCACCTCTTTATATCGTATTCATAAGACATAGTTTAAGGTTGAGTATGTATCATGAGCGACAAATAAACTGCAAAATCGAAATTGTCAATATACTATAGACTATTCTATGCGTTTTAAGGTTTAGACAATCACTTGCAGATGTACGGTTTGAAAATGACACGTGGTCACATGGCGAACTTTCCGACAGTATACAAGAATGACTAACATAATGTGCAGCTAATTACGAAAGAAATCTTAGATCGGCGAGATCATGTTGTGAATTCTAAATTTCTTTTTAGCGAGCATGGTACAGGATGATCTGGATATTCAAGACCATGTTATACATATAAATTGTAATTTGTAAGAAAATAAGAGAGAAACTCTAGGACATGATACAATTACAAGATATAGATATATAATACAAAATATAGTGACTTCGAGTATGTGATTACAGAATGTATAGTTATATCAGTATAGATAGAATAGAATAGAATAATTTTTTATTTGTCTAAGTAATACAAGAGATAGACAAACAGGTCTACAGGCCTCTGGGAAGGTCCCAGCTCTTCCAGCCGTTACATGGGAGATCTTCAGGGAAGTAGTCTTGTGGTGTCTTAAGATGCAAAACATAGATGAATGTGACGACACTATTGACTGAAACTTGTTATGTATTGCTATTTTGAAGGCCTGTCAATATGCTTTGAAAGACAACGGAAACCTTAAGGCTCTATTGAAATTGAAGTGTACTCAATAAAATGTTAGATTTGGAGGTCGTAAACATTAATGCTAAAATCTTAAATTAATTCTTAAAATATAACCGACAGTCTCTCTCTGGCATTGAAAGAAACCCTTGAATTCCAGGTCTGGGATAACCTTAAACTGTATTGAGTTTAAGGCCTTGGCGCTAGTTAAATGGATCGTGAAAATCTTTAAATCAGCCTTAAACAGATATTTTCTACACATTGTCCCCACGCTGTCACTGTTTGTGTTGCTGAGAATTTTTTATAATTTAAATAATCATAGGTCAAGAAATAAATCAGTTAAGTAACAACTAAATTAGTTAAGGCCAGGGTTTTGTTTGTTGACTTGAATTGGAGTTTATTATAACGTAGGGCTTGGTTGCGGGCTAGCGTTATACTACATGTAATCTGACATGTAGCTTAGATAGGTATTGCCTTGTAGTTGCAATGAAACCCGGTGAAACTTTGAGTCGGGAAAATCCTGTTTGTACTGTAGAGGTTCACCTTTATTCTTTTTTGTACAAAAGTAATGCACTTCTTTAAAGCATCATGATTTAATATGACCAGAAGCACTTCATGAAAGAAGCTCGATGAAATGACATTAATTTAGAATTCTGTCTTAATAAAATGATAATACCACATTTCTAACTAATAATGCGGACGTACTTACGCAATTTAGCGACCGCGAAAATTGAAATCCCAATGCTGACTGTCTATAACATCTGTTGGCGACTTGGCCTACTTGCCCCGTAAATATCTCATGGGAGCCATGGCAAGGTTTGAGAAAGTACGCATTTCATATACTATATATATGTATTGTATTGTATCTCCCAGACTCTCTTACCCACTGTGGCTATATTTGGTATCTGACCGGGAGCTCGTGGTATGCTTTAAATTAATCCAAAGATGGAGGTGGACGTGGGATTGGATGCAATGTCCATTGGATGCAATAGCGTTAAAAATGGTTGTGACTTAGTGAAGCGGGTTTTTTAGGTCTTGCTGATGTAGTTGGTTTGATAAAAGGGCGGGGGCTTGGTGGGAGATGGTGGTATTATTAGTCGCCCACTGGCAGTTGGTTGAGATGGATGACACAAATCTCAAATTCCAATACCAGCTAGAATATAAAATATTTATGTATACTCCCTTGTATACTATCTATACATATCTAAAGGAACATGGTATCATGACCATTGGGTTTGATTCCCGTCTATATAGAGTATACCAATCTTGCAACTAGAATATTTATGGATAATTATCTAAGCTTGCAATAACGAAACACGGATGGATAAATTCCTGATTACTGACATCGGTATATATTGCAGGGTTTCAGTTCCTCTTGTAGTATTTTTGGTAGCATCTTGGTTCAGATTATGTCTGGTTTTATATTTCTATTAGGAATTTTAATTGTTGTTAGGGATTAGGTGATATGTATATATATATTTATAACTCAGCAAATCCAGTCGAGAGTTTGACTGAGAATTCTTGAATCTTAACATAATTTTATTTGGACCCACACATGGATTGTAAATTTGGCGAGAGTCCAAGTGTTTTATTGGTTGACAATACAGTTTTCTGAATGACATATGTCTAATATGAATTGAATATCCACCCTTTATGTTCAGCTTGTCCAGCTTGTCTAGAAAGAAAACCTTGAGATAGGCAATTCTTGGCCCGAGGATACCAATGTGCTAAAAATACCACTAGAAGCCGGTTGTAACTGCTCTGTTGCGTGGTAATGTGACATCACTAGCACGTGGTGCCCTCTACGGGAGTATTTCCTAACCTTTACAGAAGGAAGTGTTTCTGAATAACCATGACTAGAAATGCCACGTCCTTTGGCTTTAAAAGGGAGCACACGGTCCCCTGAGTAGTTAATTACTGTAATGAGGCAGAACCTTAAAATGTGCCCTGTTTCGTGCTACTTCATTCCTTTTCTTATAATATATATATATATATATATTCACACAGAAATATATGTGTTGGAAACTCTAGGAAGAGTATTGTCCATGACTTGGACGTGTTGAAATAGACTGAATGTGTTTCGGTTTGTGTTTCGGTTGTTTTTCCGGCATATTTTGGTCATATTTTGACATTTGACGTTCTGCAGAGGTTTCTAGGCTGGAGAATAGTACCGAGATTTGATCGTGATTAAGTAATTAACAATGTTGCTTTTACTATATAATATTATAATGACACCCATAAAAATATAATATATTCGCAATTTAGACTAAAACATGATTCAGAATATTCTTTTTAAAGAATTTTGTTATCACCCTTATGGATTGCGTCTATCTTTCATAATTATGCCGTGTGGTAGTTTTCAGTTTTGCATCGCAGAATCACTTTTGCCAACATCATTATATTTTCATGAGGGTATGTTACCGCGTTATTTATAGTTGCGATATATGACAGAATAAATATCGGTCTAAGTGATATTTCAATTATACGTGTGTATATCGTCCTACGTGATACTCGTTATGTCCCATTTGTCGTAGGCCATGTATTGAAGCCGATTTCTAGGGCATACTTTGGACTGTGAGATAATGGTTTTCAGTATATATAAGCATACGTCACAGATATGACTTGTTGGATGGATACACTTCAGCTTTTAGACATCCTTGAATTAGTGATGCATGTAGCAATACTTATTGGATGATGTCATTACATTGTATTTAAAGGTTTTCTCCACGCGCTTCTTCCGCGTGTTTGTCATACATGCTATTTTTTTTTATTCCAACGGAAGGAATAAAGGTTAGAGCATTTCTCCGTTTGCCTGTCCTTAAGATTTAATAATTAAATTAATGGTGCCTGTAGCTGTGGGGTTTTTAAAGCCCCCCACCCCCGCACACACACACAACTGTAACTGTTATGCTGAAAGATTGAGAAATACACTTTTCAGTGCTTTCGTTCTAGAGCAAAATTGTTTTTTAAAATAATTAGTTACATATTTGACTGTGATTATTGTTTATATTATGCATTACATGTATTTGAACTTTTTACCTATATTCATTGATTTGTGTCTGTCTGACAGGCCAGCGATGCTGAACTGGCCACTGATGGTAAGATGGCATTCGTATAAGTGGACTAAGTTAAGGTGACCTGCTTGATTAACCCCTCTGACACAATGCATATAATATGTACATTTGACAAGAACCTTTTAGCCTCTTGGCACCTGGGCGCGCATAATAATATATTGTATTCACAGGCTTGGGTATATAATGTTAATATTCACCAGGCAATAATTATTGAAGTTATGCATTGGATCTTGGTTTCCTCTATAACAATAGTCGGCTACAATATCCCATTACCCCTTTACCAAATTTAGTGAATGAAATCAGACCAACCTGGGTGGCACTTAATGTGCAGAGTATGATTTTATTGAACATTCTTGCCTTTATAATACGCGATGACTACCATGGCTATGTTAATTACCCATCTTATTTTTGAACGAGTACCTTTGGTATTCATGGTCATAATCTTTGGGATTTGACTTTAGTTGGTCACTTCTGACCAAGTGAACTAAGTATTCCTTCGTCTGCGACGAATCAGTCTAATCTGCGAGTACTTATTTAGTTTGTCATGGCTTAAAAAATAATTCTTAATTTGGCATCTAAGCATTTGGTTTAGCTTCAACATTCCAGATTTCCCTCTACTGTGATGTTAAAGAGAAAGGAGGAAAAGGCGCTGTTATTCCAATTTAATCCCTAAACTCCAGCATTTGATTAGGAAAAAATAGTTGAATCCTTGTTTCCCGTTATTATGGTTCTTGTGTTATAAATGCTCTAATTGGAAACAATACTCTCAACAAATGAAAGCTATAATGCGTTATTCAATCCTCCGCATGATGTTCCATTCATGTCTATGTTGTGTTTAACCTGTCAAACTAAACTGATGTATGGGCGTGTTATTAATTAATAAAATGCTTAGTTTGGCCCCTTTAATTTAAAATGATTTATTCAGCCGGTTTGAAATGCCTCCATAATGACCATTGTACCATGAAAAGAAAAGTACCGAAAAGTTTTCTTTTTGTACGAATGCCATGAATCTCAAGGGCCTGGACATTGAATTTGACATTTTCTTTCATTCAGAGACGACATTATTACATCATGGATCGCTCTTCTTACAAAATAGTTTTCGTTACATAGTTCCAATAATGAAAATATCTTAAGTTTAAACTAAGATAATTAGTTATAACATACTATTCGAGAGTAGACATACTCGGGTATAAGTAAAATGAATCCGACTGGTGAAAGTATTACTTAGTATGTATTTTCGTAATCTTTATCTCACTCAAGGATCACCATTCTTACCTTTCCGACAAACAATCATGAATTCATAGCATATAACTTGATTTGTTTTTCAAACCTCTTGATTTTTAAAACTGCCGATAATAGCCGCTCCCTCATGCATTTAATATCTAATGAAAACTTCTGTTAAAAATTGAATTTGTGTGGTCTGCCATCGTTTCCAAACCATCCGGAAGTCACGAAGATAAAACATCAACGGATTTGGGATTGTTTTTCTCGATGTAAAAGCAAATTATCTCCCTAATTATTCATTTCAATCAACACCAGATTCCTACTATTTTCAATACGACTTTCTTTCATCTTCTTAAACCTAGAGAATCCTCGAGGAACTTGAAAATGTTATAATATAGGTATATATATCAAGAGCCCGGGGTCAAGAGGCTAATGCATTGAACTTCTAATCTTTTTACGCCGAAGTGCTACTGTTGAACAGCAAAATACAATATTAATGACGATTTTGAGAAAAAGACATGAATTCGTTTTTTAAAAAAAGAAAAAAAAAAAGAATTGCCTTTTTCTTTTTCTAGAACGGTAAAGATCAAAGAAAGAAATATGAGAACAGTTTTTGGTCTGTTTAGCTGGTAATGCAACTTTAACTGTAAATTGGTAACACGTGTGAACCCAATTTAGCCCAGTATAGGAAAGGTGTACATGAATGTACGTTTTCATTACGGTATTTTGTTTTTAAACTATTGAAGTTTTTAAACTTTGAAATTTGTTTTCCCGAAAGTAGGAAATTAGGACATGTCGTCCAGGCTTATGAAGTTTGTTTTGAGTTCCTTATTTACATGGCACAAAAATAGCTATAAAACCGGACTCTTTAATTGATCTTTGTATAGGTTGCCGTTTTTGTCTATCGCAATTCGTTTTCAACATATTAAAGTAACGGACCTGTTCGGAAATGTTTTGGTTCCTAATAAAAAATTTCCAAAAGTTCTTTACCGCATCTAATAGTCCAATTGCAAGCTTCATGCCTTGGAAGCAGCGATTTAAATAGAGCGTATAATTGCATGCTTCGTATATTCCTAAGGCGCACAATGTACCTGTTGGCAGAAAGCTTCATTTGTGTAGAACTATACCTTTCTAATTTGCATCTTCATGCCGGGCATTTTACCTTATTTATTCCCCTTGCTACTAAGCTTGGATAACCTTTTATTGTCTTTTATTCAATCTAAAGTGAAAGCAATCTTCCAATTATCACTTTATAAATGATACTTCGCGATAGGATATTGTTGTTTTGACACTAATCATCATAACTCGTTTTCAGAATATAAAAGGATTAAATCCAGTAGAACATCGATTCGCGGTGTATGAATTGGTATCCAGGAACTAATGAAATTAATAGATTCTGCTTTTATGCTAAATCATGTAAATTTTGCGTCAGGGCTCGATTTAGGATGTATGGTCCTTGCGGTGACCTATATACTAGTTAGTTGTACATGTGTTTCTGTACTAGCGGATAAGAGATCTCATGTACACATCAAGAAAGGCATATTTTATGGGAGAGTTGTCAACAATGCCTCACATTTACTTAGGATGGATGATATTAAGGGTATTGTTTATTCTGTTTTACATAACCAGTGTGTTGTATATCCCAACACACTTCGAATCATGTTACCTACTAGTGTGAGTGTGTATATATTAGAAAATCTTCTCACTTATTATTATTTCAGGAGGCCTTGTAATTAAAGCTAGGAAGCGTATTTGCCCGTATATGTATAATTTTTCAATTGTATGGGCTTACTATTTGTTTTTAATCGGTTGATTCCCTGGCCTCCCGCAAAGGAAAAAATCAATATTTGAAAAAATAAATTTCTTTACTTGAGAATAGAACATCATTCTAAATAGCATTCATATTGTTTCTTTTGGATCTTGCAGGTCTGAGGGAAATACTTGGTTTGGACGAGGTGACAGAGCTTCTGCCCTCTTTGCCTGTCACCTCCTCTCCACAACCACCACAGCCGCCGCCACAGCCGCCACCACTGCTCAATTCAAGCCGGCAGTTTTCTCATCCAGAGGGTGCCACTAATTACTCCAGCCCAGGCCTCCACCACACTGCATCTCCTCTACCTGCCCTGCCTCCTGTTGGGGGTTACCAGCCTCAGCAGCAGCCATCTCCTTTCCAACAACCCTCCACTCAAGCACCTCAAAGATGCTCTGACTTAGCCAATGAATCTTTACCAATCCATTCTTGTGCTAAAGCTTTAGATTTGATTCAAACTCCCGTCAGTGCCTCCTCAACCTCTTCACCCACTTGCTTTCAAGGAACGACCGGCATATCCTGGTCCCCCCAACCAAATATTGGACAAAATATCCCTAATATTACAGACCTCAAGTGTCGTCCAAGAGAAGCAGGGGCGCCTTCGTTAACATTTGATCCCCCAGGAATTCATTATAGTAATACAGTCACTCCTGTCCAAGTTTCGTTCGGAACCAGTGAAGCCCAGAATAATCCATTGGTATCTTTCAATTCTAAGAGGACAGATTCTCAGGTTCAACTTGCCTCTCGTAAATGCTCTGTACTGCCAATCCGGGCCGCACCTCAACCCCAGGCTCCACCTAGTCCCCTTCCTATCAGTGGTATTCAGCTAACTCCGGGTAGAGATAATACTACTTATCTTAAGCCCCCACCTCCGTATTCGGCTCATGAACAGGTTCTCCCCCTAACTCATGCTAATCTTCCGGGGGTAAAGTCGGGGTCAGTTCAGTCCCTTAAAAAATCAGAGGGCCAAAGACTACATACGGTCCTCCCCAACCCTAATTGTCTTTCACAAGAAAACAAAACATTCAATAACTCAGTGATCACGAGCCAGTCACCTATTGGGGATGTTCCACTAAAACAGACCCCCTCCCACATTAAAGAATCATTTGGTTGTGGTTATATACAACATCAAAACTATCCACACAGTCAAACGCTGACCCTTCGGAACTTTGTGCAAACATCACCGCCGTCCTCAGCCAACGTTAGTTGTAATCGAAGTAATTTGTTGCAGCCAAGAGGAGGTCGTTTTCCATTACTCCGACCTCGCATTCAATCCGTCAATTACAGGTTTTCTAATCCTCCCAAGCAGCAGCACCGCCACACCCACCAACCCAGGAGAAGAGGACGACGCCCATACCTCAATATCAGAGCAGCGAGGGCCGCAGGGCAACAACCCATACGACCCAGCACCAATATCAAAGTAGCACCTGCTGGCCAGTTATCTGGTGAGCCCCACAACGTACAAGCCACAACTCAGCCTTCCTCCACTTCAACAACTGATTCACCATGCTTGACTCGGGTGTCTCCTGGACCTGCTCGAATACCAACAGCCTATCAACAGGCAAGTAGTTTCATTGACGCTGATGGTTGCGAGAGAAGATTTGGTGTTGAACTGCCTTCCCCATCAACCCCTGCATTTATTGACACTGACTTCACCAAGGACCTCTTTGCTGAAGCTGAGGCCCAGCTTGCACAGCTTCAAGGACTGAAGCCAGCCAACCCCGTGAGTAGTGATCTTTAGATCATTTGATTGTTTGATGTATTAGGAGGTCATGCTTTTATTATTTGATTAGCTACAACCCGCAATATCATATATATCCTATATTCTCCTTTTGGAATAAGATTAGAAAGATTTGGGTTGGGGTGTTGGGTAAGGCCAGGGTAGATGGACCATGTGGAGTGTAAACAAACCAAAATCGGGGGATGCATTGCTCGTGGCTAATTTATTATGCATATACATATGTTGTGTTATTATGTCGTCGGATGCTAATCAGAGGTCACTGTGCTGAGTATAGACGTCCCACCAACAACTTGAATCTATATAGACCAGCCCAGGTCCTTAGTCTAGGCCTCCTGAGATTGAAAAATCTCGTTGATTTGGTAGACACTTTTGTCTTGTTCAATCATTCATTTCAAGAATTAAATTGCGCAGCCATTAAATGATTTTGTTAATGAATTACGGTTTAATAGCTTACGGTTTTCACTGGTGCATAACTTAAAGGGACATCATGGAGAAAATAAAATGACTACTCAAGTCCTTTTCATGATAAAACAAGAGTATTTGCACTGAAGCCTTATAGACGGCAAACTGAGATGTATGAACCTGATTACTTTCATGGACTGCACACTTATGTCTTCTTTTCTCTTTTAGTGCATCTGACCTCTGCCTACATCCTTCCTTTGGTGTCTTAATTTAATTGTATGTTTACTTTACAGGACCTTGATGACGTCATGGATTTGAGTAAAAGCAGTGACACTGCTAACTCGTCCAACCAAGCTCAGCCTCAGCAGAGCATCCTCACATCCCAACACCACCAGACGCAACAGCAGTCTACCATCCAGGCTCTCGCACAGTTCCAGAATGCTCCCCAGTCACATTCGGTCACCCTCGTTGGCCCGCATATCATGGTCCAACCGAGAACCCAACCAGCTCAGATGACCCTTCCAATGGCCACGGGCACCCAGTTCTCTACGTCAGCGGTACAGCCGCAACCTCAGACTGGTGGCCCACAGCCGCAGCATCAAATCCAGCTGCAAGGACAATCGCAAGGTCAGCCGCTAGTTCAGGGCCAGATATCCACAGCACAAGTGACCCAGGCTGCCCAGGTCTCCCAGCTCCAGGTTGGTTCAGGCCAGTTGAACAATAGACCTGGGGCGGGGATCCAACACCAGTTCACTCCTGTACAGTTCTCCCAACTCTCACCTGGCACACCACTGACTCAGGTGAGGTTGGCTCAACCCGGTGCTAACACACAACCAGCGAATCCAACTTACCAGCAATCGCAATCATCCCAGGGCAGAGCCATTACTGCTGGCCCTACGCTCTCCCTCATTCGCCCCCAACAGTTCAAGACAGTGAATCTGTCGCTAACCTCCGCTCAGACTATGTTCAGTCAGTCACAGCCAGGCACAGCTGCTGCCACTCATCCACAGGCAACTTTTATCAATATGAGCTCCTCACTGGGTGGAGCAACTCTAATATCACAACCTATACAGGTGCTTTCTACGTCAGGGGTACAACAGGTAATTGTCTTGTCTTTCTTAGATTAGGTATTTTGATTGGCGGTAGCAGTAAACATACTCTGACACAAGAATGAAATAAATAGTGCATTGTTCTTCCATACTGACTTCCATACTGACCTCCATTTCATAAACTAATGTACTTCTATTCTAAGGCATTAAACCAATGCCTTCGAATAGAGCCCTGTAGTTTTATAACCAGATTAATGACCTCCATTTGGGGACTGCCGGTCCACTGTTTGGTGCATAATCTCTCGGCTTTGGATCGGAACTATGTACTAACAGTGCACCAGCAGACCGCAGATGGCGGTTATTAATCTGTTTAATCTCTGCCTAAGGTTGTTATAACCGTTTAGTAAATGACTATTTGAATTCAGTGTTTATTTCCATTCTCACTGCAGTTGTTTAGTCATCATATTGTTCTCATTTCAGATGGTATCCTCGATGCCGGTGCAATTAACTGCAGGACAGAGTGGGCCCACTGTGCTCATGCCTCTCCAACAGTCTGGTTCTATCCTCCATCAGGCCACTGTTCCCCAAGTGATAAACACGCTCAACAAGAATATCCAGCCCCGTACACCCAGTGTGATAACCTTACCTACTCCTGTTCAACAGTCGATACTCAATGCCCAGAATAAAGGCGGGGGCATCAGTACATTGACCTCCTTGCCCGTCACCGCCACCTCCCTCTCAGTGACTGGCACCTCTGCCTGCCCGACTGCCACCCTGGCCATACCCGTAGCCTCCCTGGGCATGGTTTCCCCCACACAGGTGACCACTACACAGGTAACCAGTAACTTGATGAGCGGTCCCAGGACCTCAGTTCCTGGCCTTCAGGCCCAGCAAGTTCTTAACATTCCGAGACTCATTGCCAGACCTCACCTCCAGGCAATCCGTCAGGCGGATCCCAGACAGACTCTTATTCTCCAGCAACCTCTCCGGACACCGGAGAAGTCGCCCACTGGACTAACTCAGATCAGGCCCCGGGACCTGCAGGGCCTGCGGTCTCCAGAGGCCAAGATTATAGCCATTCAGCCACAGTCACAGGTACAAGTATTCAACGCTAATCAGACACCACTAAGTGGTGCGGTGCTCCTCTCACATGCCCCAGCTACCCTCTTTGGAGGCGACCAGCAAATACAAATGCCTATCTATGTCACTTCTCCTACAAGGGTAATCAAAGCTGCTACAGAAGACAATTCATTGGGCATCAATGGTGTCATTAATAACAATAATAACAAATCCCTAGGTCTGCCCCCTCCACTACTCCATGTGAGTGCAAACCCATCGCTTGTCACCACTTCAGGTAATCTGTCACTTTCGTGTCCTAACACTTCAACAAGCAGCAGTCCTATGCCTATTGTAAACAGTGAAAATAAACGGGATGTACGGGACGTTACAGTGGCCTCTCCTATTTCTACTACTCTTGTCAGTTCTGAGATTACGTCTTCACACCCCCGTGACTTACATTCCAAAGATGGCAGCTCAAATGATAATAAAAATCGGGGTAGGTGGTTTAATTTTGTCTTGCAGCTATCACAAACTCGTGACCTCTTTCACATCCACTTCGAATACAGGTCACTAAACCTTATATTCAACTTTATTCTTCATTGTGCATTTTCAACTCGTTACAACAATTATATGGTTTTATATTTTGGTAGAATTGACCTATTTTTTTATGATGAATATGTTTGAAATAATTTAATTTACACAAACCAGTTCATTTTCTTAATCCCACTTGGGAGCAGATCAAATTGTGTCTTCTCCAGAGTGCTGAGTCATGTTTACTAATTAGTCATGTTAATATTTTAACCTAGCGCCCATCGGATACTCCAAGTTAAAATTATTTCCCCTAAGGTTGAGACTACCTCGTGAATTTCTAAAAATAATGTTATGACAATTAAGATATCCCTACTCACTGTTGTTGTGATCGATCATGTTTTAGGTTGCTCGTGCATGTCAACTAAAGTCACATTTTATATCTTTTCAATATTGAATCATGATTCCTCTTGCAAATCGTTGTTGCAGTAAGTGTACCTATCGAATATGAGGAGCCGGAATTTATATGGGAAGACTACCTGGAAGAAACAGGGCATCGTGCAGCACCAGAGACATCATTCCTTCACGTAAGGATGCGATAGATTCTACCTATTCATTATTCACTAATATTTATTAATAGTTAAGTGTTGTTAAATTATTTATGACTTGAATGTATTATAAAGAGCGTTTTTCGCAACTTTGCCTGCCATAACTGCACTGACAATCCGAGATGAGTAACAAGATTCTAAATTGTAGAGATGATACATAGTACCCGATAATCTAAAAAGATTGTACTCACTATCACTTCATTTCGTCAGGCATGACGCCAATAAAACATTGAACTTCTACATCCGTATATCTCTTGTCTTTCAGGTAGAGAATAGTTTAAAGAGTGGCCTGCAAAAGGGCATGGTTGTAGAGGTGACCAAAAATATACCAGAGGGCTTCTACTGGCTGGCCTCCATTGCCCTTGCTTCAGGACCCCTGCTCAGACTGCGCTACGCCGGTGCGGAAGATGGGAGTCAGGACTTCTGGCTGGATGTGGGATCCCCAGATCTTCATGCTGTGGGTTGGGGTGCTGAGAATGGCAAGAAATCTCAAGTACCTGAAGGTTTGCAAAAATTAATGTTTAACTTCTAATTTTCATTCACATTTAATTTTTCATTCTAACCAGATTTATTGTCATAGCATTTATGTAGTGTTGTTACTAACAATGTATTAATATATACGCATCTATTTTGACATTTGTTATGGGGGTATGAATCTGTGTTGTTTTTATCACAGCCCTGAAAGAATCAATTGAAGATCCTGAGAAGTTCCTTGTAAAAGCCTTGGATGGTACCTCCGTCGTTCCCTCCTACCTCCTTGACAGTGTGAGTAGATATAGATTGACTTAATTATCAGAGGTTTTAATTAAATGAGACATGTCTTATTTTATTTTACAACACATGTTACTATCTCTCTAACTTGCTTTAGTTCTAAACATCCCAGTAATCATATATTCAATTATTGATATTGGCTTTGCTTTTAATAATCAATTGGGATCGATTAATGGGGTTTATTAACTTCCATTCTTTGTAAATCGGGCGCATAAAGTGGATGACCCATTTTAATTTTATTGAAATTATAACTACTGTCTCATGAAGAAGAACGGAGATGTCAAGATACCAGCATTCCCCTTTAAATATAATCCTCCTTTTGCCCTTAAAGGAACATGGCTTGAACCCTGTGGATCAGATTAAGCCTGGTCAGAGGTTGGAGGTGCAGCACGAGCTCTGTCCCACTGCGGTGTGGGTAGCTCGAATAATGGAGAACGTGGGTGGGCGGCTACTCCTGCGCTATGAGGGCACTGACCGGTCTCAACATGACTTCTGGCTCTTCTACCTGGACTTCAGGTTACACCCAATAGGCTGGGCCAAGGAGAGGGAGTGCATATACAAAGCACCTGACGGTAAATATTCCTTTAGTTATAGGCGTCATTATATTTGTAATTAACAGGATTGTTGATTTGATTAAACTTGACCGGATTATGTTGCTCCTGCTATGATTTTCTTCTGTGGGAGTTCACAAACAATTCTCCGAATGACACGTTGAATTATATCTCTCGCAGGAATTAAAGGGGAGCGCCAGAACTATGCAGAATGGTCGGAAACTCTCCAAGTCGCCCTTAAGGAAGCGTCGGAAAATATCCTCCCTGCTGATATTTTCCAGGTAATATATGTGCACACAGATATACTTGTCTATATTATTATATAACACATGTATATAAGAATACGTAGTTGTACTGAAGATAATTTCGATGGCACCGTTCAAACTAAATCTGTTTTGGACAAATTCGTTTTGATGGTACTGATCGATGACACCCTTGGAGCATTTCATTCCATTAAAGCTTTAGCAAGATAAACTTGAATACAACCATAGGAATTTATCTTTTGAGTTTCACATTATGTACTTTTCCAACAAATATAGAATTCTTTTGTCCTTCTGTTGCAGGACCAGGAGAAGATATTAACACATTCTTTCCGCGAAGGTTGGAAATTGGAAGCCCTTCACCCTGTGCACAAGTTCCAGATCTGTCCAGCCACTGTGGTGAAGGTGGTTTCAAAGTATTTCATTGTTCAGATCGATACTTTCCATGCCCCTGAAGACTCCCCTAAACAACAATTTCTATGCCATGGCAAATCACCCAATATATTCCCCATACGTTGGTGCCAGGGCAATGGACTCAGAATTACTCCACCCTCAGGTAAGTTGTTTATTTCATTTTGGGCCGTGATTACGATAATGATAAACATAGGGTGAATTCGGAGGGAGTTTCCATGTCATACTAATCAATGTCCTTCTCCATGATAGAGAAAGTCTACACATTCCAAGTCTAGAGAATGATGAGATACCTTTCCATGTGTGTATTTGTGAACTGTTAAACAAGTCAACCCTTCGAACATAGTAAATATTCAGTACGGTAATATCCTCGCCGAGAAAGAAATCAATGAGCTGAGGGTTGTGTCTTGCAGGTTGGAGGAAAACTGAGTTTGATTGGGATACCTATCTTGCTTACTGTAATAATGCGGTACCAGCCCCAGAGCACGTGTTCAACACTGTAAGTATTTCTGTATTTTTCCCTAAACATGTATTTTGCATCCTTGTGGGTGGATAGTTTTACCATTACAACATATCATTGAACTGTCTGGTCTAGTGTAGATAGAAGAGGAAGGCTCACGATAAGACGAATTGATATTAAACAAAATTTGGGCATTTTAGAGGCACTCTAATCCTTCAAAATTTTATTTTGTATTTGATTCGAAAAAGTATTTGATCTGAATAAGAAAGAATCCCTCACTACGTGACCTTTAATAGACCGTCTCACTGTTCACTCCTTAGGTGTGGCCGGAGCATGAATTTGAGCGCGGCATGCATTTAGAAGTTGTGAATCCCAGTCAACCCGGGCAGATTTGTGCTGCCAGCATCACCCGGACTATAGACCATGTTATGTGGATCCACCTTGATTCCTGCGCCAAGATCATGGCCACCCATATTCTGCCCGTCACTTCACACGAGATGTTCCCCGTGGGCTGGTGCGCCAGCAATGGCTATCCGCTCAAGCCTCCGAGGAAGCCTAACTTCCGTAGGCCTGGGAGAAAAGTGGCTGTAGTACAGCCCGAGTAAGTCTAATTAACTTTTTACTTGGATTGGTTAACGTGTTAGTTGTTAATTCTTGAATATGTGTTACGCTTTTTTTTTCCGACATCCGAGATTTATTTTCTTGAAGTATTCTAATTCTCTTTATTTTGTTCTACTTAGGTTTATTTTATTGGGAGGCGGGACAACATTTAGTGATAAACTGGTGTTCATGCATGTTTTGGATCATTCCATCTCTACTGGGGGGTCAATTTGGTGAGGTGGTATAAAGACGAATGTGGTGTTGATCGCGTGCGTTTGTTTACCTTTTGAGTGTAGTTAAGCTGCTTAGTAAAACAAATCATTAAATTAGGGGACAACAACAAAAATGTAACTTCGCTTCTTAGATTATTTTTGCGATAACTTCCGTAAATTGAGAGTTTCATCCCAGACCCATCGATGATGGTTAAATGTCGTAAAACCATGCACGGTAAGATCATGTTGGATCCTGCCCAACAGTGGAACACACCATATAATTGTTAAAATGATGCCTGCATGGTATTCTCACGCATTTTTCTTTGACCAACAAATAGACCTGCAGAAAACCTGATGAGCGCTGATGAATACCGCTCTGCCACGTACACCCAGATCAAGGCGGGCGACGGGGGCAACAGCTGGTGCCCTAAGATCTACTTCAACCACAGGTGCTTCTCTGGACCCTTCTTATCCAAGGGAAGAATAGCTGAGCTGCCGCGCTGTGTGGGCCCCGGGCCCATCCAGTTGGTGCTTAAGGAGGTGCTCACCATGCTTATTAATGTAGCATATAAATCTAGTCGTGTCCTGCGAGAGATCCAACTTGAAGGTGCTCCCGATCCTTCAATGTTCACACAGACTCTAAAAGCCAAGTAAGTTTAACTTGATCAACTTGATAAGTTTACCACTACCAGTTCTCATCCACATCTGAGAAATTATAAAAGAACAAAAGTTAGATAATAATCAATTGGGGATGTGGGGTGGCCGAGTGGTCTAAAGCGCTGGGTCGGCCCAGTGGCATGAACATGTTGTGGGTTCGAACCCTGGCGCGGCTACAATTTCACCTCCTCCCCCCAGGTACTAGACAAAGACTACCATTGCGGTGATCTTATCATCTAGTCCTGGTAAAAAAGAAAGTAGTAACAAAACACATAATTTGCTTTGTCTGTTACGCCATCTTCGAAAAATGGAGTAGAATAATTTAAGAAAATTATTGATGTAGACTAGTTAACTGCAGAATTTTCAGAGGTCTGTTTACTAAGTTTGCCCCTGAAGCCAGGGCCCAGCGCACATCGCTCTCCCTTCATGTTGGATTTCGTTTTATTATCAGGTACAAGGGAAAAAGTTATTGTGCAGTCGTAGAACTATGCAAGTCCAGTACGCGCATTGAGCAGTTCTGCAGACAAGTATGCATCAAGCTGGAGTGCTGCCCCAACCTTTTCTCACCCAATTTTGTTAACGGAAACTGCCCAGAAAACTGCTCACAACTAACCAAAACAAAGTACAGTAAGTATATTGAGGAAAACGTACTATGAAATTGTTTGACTTCTATTTGGTTGTTAATTCTCTTTTTGAATCTTCCCTGTCTCTTATTTTCCCATATTCACGTGGGCTGGATTAAATATTTGGTGAAGATGGGAGTGATATAGGGAATGAGTGATATATTTCGAACTTTAGTTCATAGACGATGATTATGTTTTAATTACTGAAATCTTTTGATCATTTAAGGAACTTTAAGTTACTCTCTTACTATGATTCATACCCTCTACTATTCCCATTAATATTTTACCAATTATTTATGTGGAACATTTTCCTCTTCAGCTTATTATTATGGAAAAAAGAAGAAGAGGAAGTTAGGAAGGCCGCCTGGAGGTCACAGTAATCTAGAGCACGGCCCCATGAAGGTTGGCAAAAGAAAAAAGCGAAAGCGATTCAATCTCATGGCCCATAAAAAGTCCCCGGTTGGAGATGTAGAACCGTGCACGGTAAGATTTTTTATTTTGTGTTAATCTCGGTGGCCTCTTTCTCACATTTGTGATAATTGTTATAGGGCCTGTAAGTGTCATGGCCACCGTCCCCTGCTTTTGCTTTTTTAATCGCGTTCTGTGGAAGTGAATTCCAGCTGTAGACAATGCATTAGCGAAATAAATATCCTCCATCGCCCCTGCAATGTCCCGAAGTTTATGGTCACCGTATATGGAATACTTTAACCCTATATATGGCTATTCAGTGGTCAGAACTTAAAATAAATCTTGGAGAAATCTAGTAACACTGAAAACGTCCCCAATGCTATTTCAATACGAGCAATGTCACTTCCTGTCCCAGAAGAAGCAGCATGTGCGTGACAAAGCGACTGGTGCCCATTTTAAACTTACACGCCCTATTGGCGACTTTCTGTCAACAAAATTTAATATTCCCTCACAAAGGTCTCACAATTCTCCACTGTAGTTTGTGATAATTCTTATTGATCTCAACATCAGTAAAGAGACGTGATCATTATCTAAAAACCTTTCTTCCATTCAGTGTGTTTTCCAGTCCAAAGATAACCGAATCACTGTCAAAGACTACTTGTGCATGATATTGAAATGCCTTGTTGACTTCTCTGCCAGGATGTCCTCGCATCAAAGTCAAAGCGATTGTCGACTATATGCATACACCTTCTTTTTCAGCCCGGCGAAAATGTGGAAGAAGACCTGTTTGATGATGACAGGAGTTCGAAAAGCACCGACACCAGCAGTATCGGTAACAACGACCTGGACGCGGATCTGTCCATGCCAAGAAAGAAGAGGAAGTACCAACATAAAATCCCACCACCATCCATGATCAAGACGCGAGGAGCCAAGCTGCCCCGCTATAGCTTTGAAAGGCGGACCCACAAGAAAATTATGCTCTCCAGTCCACCGGCTGGTCGCATCAGACCATCTGTGGAGGAATCATCTATTGTATCTACCCAGATAACAGAGCCCCTCTATAAGGTACCTTGTGTGGACTATTTGAGCACTTGTCTTCTTTTTTTATTACTATCAAGGCCAATTCATTTTACATTTCATTATACAAATACGTGGGTTCTCAATTGTTTTCATGCGTTGCCCTAAATCAAATTGACATTAGTATATCTTTTAGAAATCATAAAGTTGTACAATATGTCAAAAGTTCTGTGTCTGTCTAGTTGTGTTAAACATTTAGTCATACTATGGAACCTTTCCAATGTAATCTAATATTCTTGTCCGACACGCTCAAGTCATAAATGGAATTTACAAATTCAATTATCAATCTGATGTTGCACGTCTTTACCTTTTTACGAACTGATCTTAGTAGAGGGTTGATACCTTGAGATCTTGTTAAACTCTGGCTTCTATTACAATGGAAACAATTTCTATTCTTCTATGACTATTTTAAAAATCTATGATGCATTCCTTCTTAAAAAAGTTTTACAAGATTTTGTGACTACTGAATTTTGTGACGAAAGACATTTTTAAGTTACACGAAATATCTCTATCAGGGCTGCAAGTTGTCAGTCAGTTGACGGATTTCCTTCAATCTCCTCATTACCAAAATGTGTATATTAATTTCCCATATCTTCTTTCAAATTACCAACAAAACCTTTAAAAAGGTTGATCATTACTGGACTGATTGAATAGCATGTCCATCTACCCAAGAGTAGGCCCAAACATTGTATTGTAATATACGGTAGAGCTATGTACTAGTGGCCGCCTGAGTCAATTCCAGGTCAGCCAGGGTTCCGCTAGCAACTCGGTAGAGTGATAGCATCAGGAGTGTAGCGGAATTCCGTTTAGCGGAGGGGACTCACCGTACACCACTACCGGGAGCAGGGGCCGACGGCCCGGCAGACAGTAGTGTGACTGTGAGAGGCAGCAACTGCTTAGTGCCTGCCTATCTACTTATCTAGCTAGTTCTATTAAGTTATTAAACATTCATGTCAAATATATTTATGTCTAGATTCATAATCCTTTCAGTTGTAAGAACTTTGTGGACCATATTTTTATCTCAGAATCTTTTCCGTCAATTTTGAATACCCCAACTTGCATCCCTGGTCTCTTAAGTTAACTGTCTTCAGCACATTTCAGCTACTTTCTCATGAGTCGTGTGTCTTTTCCAGAGTGAAGATATATTAAAGCTAGACAGCAATCCTCTTTACTGGAGTGTGATGGATGTGGTGAAGTTCATGAAGACTACCGATTGCGCTCATTTAGCGAGGACATTCTATGACCAGGTATGCTCTCCAGTTTTCCATGGCGGTTCCTTGATCTATGTAATAACTGTCTGTTGACTAATTTATGATTCGGAAACATTTTAATACCCCATTAGTTGTAAGGAAGAGAAAAACAAGGATTTATGCGCAATATTTTGGCAAGTATTTTCCATTCATCGGTCATATCAAGCTTAATCCTTTTTATTCATATTGTACATGCCGACGATGGTCTTTGTTGTCAGAACTATAAACCCTCAATTATTCTGGCTGATTTTCTTATATTATAGCTGCGATGCGATTTAATAATCAGGGCTCTGTGAATTAAAATAAACTCGTTTACTTTGTACAGGCTATTGATGGTCAGGCGTTGTTGTTGCTGACTCTGCCGGCTGTCCAAGAACATCTGGACCTAAAGCTGGGCCCTGCGATCAAGCTCTGTCATCATATCGAACGAGTCAAAGTGGCATTCTATGACCAGTATGCTAAGTAAGCGAGGAGGTCAGAGTAGCTTCCTATTACAAGGAGAAAAAGACGTCAGAGTGGTATCCCACCAACGCCATCGCCATATGTAAGGAGTGATTTTCTACTGATTGGCACCGAGGATGTTACTGTGGCGTCAAATTCCATAGCCAATCTCCCCTCTATGCTTTAGAGGTCTGCTATTTTTTTAGCCTGCGATGTAACGCAGGACAAGAAGCGGGCTTCAGGCCCTTTTTTTCCCCTTTTTTTTTTTTACATTTGTGCAGAGGTGCTGATTTATAATCTTAAATTCTTTTAAAAAGGCTTCTTTGCGGGTGTTCAACATAGTGTGAGTTCAAGGTTAATTTTGTTGGTGTACCTTGTGTAGGTAATTTTAAATCATATGCAGTTGGGTCGATCAGACAAGTTCTCCTGAGAATTCTAACAAGTGATTTATTGTCAAAAGCTTTTTCTACTGAACAAATTGAGGAACACCAAAGAAAATAATTGTATACGATTTGACAATTCATTAAGCAAGCAGTTCCATGTCAACTGAGTCATTATTATGTGAGGAATAATCTGTTTGCATGAATGTTTTACAAGGTATTTGGCTGATCCCATATCTACACACGTGGACATGGAGGGAACGTTCTAATTTATTTTCTTTCTTTGTCATTCTCCTGGAATGGCGGACATATCGGTTGCCATGACTATGACAAGAACATTCAATTATTGTTCGGTGATTAGAGACTGCCTTTATACTGCTTTTATGCAGTATAATGTAAAGGCTGTTGGTGATTTTTGTTTGTACACATTATACCAAGATTTTATATTTGTGCAAGTGCCATCCTACATTAGCATTAGCGTTAGCATTTAAATGTTCATGAATGGACTTTTTATCCGAGACCTCCCAGAGAAGTTTTAAAGCCTTCAAGCGAAATATATTCCTATCTATTATTTTGACTTTTGCTAGAAATGAACCATTGTAATGCCATATTAGACCCTTCTAAATGTACAAAACAGAATACCAAGTGTTTATTAACTGGGATATTCTATCTTTTGGTAGGTTCTAAAGAGATGATGATGACGTGGGCATTCGAACATTCTTTGCTGTTTTAAAATGTTCAATGCGATCGGGACTGCTTGTATTGCCAGTAATACAATGATCTGTTAAATATAGGATACGTAATTAGACACCGTACCCACTATAATGCTTTTTTTTTTATAGGATTCTTTGTTAATTACACCTTAAGGTCCTTATTGTAAAAACCCCTTTGTGTTCAGTTCTGAATGGGAGATAAGTAAATACCTCCTTGGTTCTAGTAATCAGTCCGCATGGGTTAATTTAAAATTGCATATCCCTCCACGAATTCTATTTCCTCTGTTGAGAGTGAATGAAAGGACATATTTCGAGCGGTTTCGAATGTATTTGTGAGTGTTAGAATCCTGTTTGTAAGGATGGAAGGGAGCTTAAGATTAAGCCGATGTAAACATATGTAATAGTTATTGGCCGTACGATTACTTTGTACATTTCTCGCACAAGCTTTCAGTAGTCAAGTAGTGCTCAGATTTGCATATATATGCATTGATTTGTGTGTGCAATAAGAGCAAAGTTCAGGTAAGGCTCACGTTCCCGCCTTCTGGCTTATGTTATCTTATATTTCCATACTGTTCAAAATTATTTTTATTCCCATTTAATCTCCAGCGAAAGTACGTCCATTCACTGCACTCGTATTCGAAACGCCATTTCATTTAATCCTTTCAAGGTAATTGTCGCATATACCAATATGCATACAGTCTTAGAGAGCTGTCCTTCGATTAGAGAATTTTACCTTATTAATCTTTGGATGTCATCACATTTTTGGGATCGCATAGTTAAACCATTTGTACACTCTTCTGTTGAGACTGCTATACACAAGGCCGGCCATGTGTATAGCTTCCTATAGTTATGCTCATGTAAAAGAACCATTGTTAATAATAGAAAAGAATAAGGTATCGCATCCCGTTAACGTGTTTCCTCCCTCGCCCTGATATGCCCAAATATATACGAAAGTATAGTGTTAAAAAGAGGCGTAACACAACCAATTAATGTAAATCGTTAATTTAACAATTATAAATTGCACCAAGAGGGTTTCCTGCTAGTGCCTATTCGTGAAAATCTCCCGATTGAACTGAAATTTCGCCAGTTGACCCGACTTTTACCTGATTATTGTACCCGTTTATATCGCCGCGCCCTGGTTAGAATTTGGTTAACATTTGTGAGTATCAAATGCCCGTAAAGAAGGCAGTTAAAATAGGGATTTCATCGAGTTTAATGGGTCTAAAGATGACAAATAGTGAGAAATGTTAATTGTTGAACGATGGTAAAATTGAAGATGTATTCATAAGCCAGTATACAAATTGTGTTTTATATTAGATATGTGCTTTAGCCAAACTGGTGAGACATGCTATACAATATTAGTTGTTTATAGAACTGACAATCTTGCCTTCACCGAGTACTACCTATCCCTATTATAGTAACAATGGCATTGTTCTTACGCGTAGTTATAGATAGCAATGTTGACATAACCCAGGATACTGTATATGGGGATGTTACCTCGTTGTCTTTCCTTTTTGAAATTGTGTGATTCTGTTCTAGTGAAGGAGTAAAAATTCTGTGATAAGGAAATACTAACATTGCATTGTTAAATATATTACACAGTAGACTTTAATGCAGCAGAGCCTGAAAGGCAGTAGAAAAGTAACAAGTGACAATGATCTTGTAATTGCAGATTCACAAGTGATATCCGGATCTGTGAGGTCTTTTATTAGCAGGATTACATGAGTTTCAACTTTTATAATTCTCTCTTCTTTAGGAAGTCTGAGATCTGTACAAAAAATAGTTACATACCAGACCAAACACCTATAGACACGGCGTTTTGTTGCCGAGAGAAATGTTTGCAACCAATGATGAACAGTTTTTTAATATTAGCTCCTTCTCGTATTTATATGGTACCGATAACTCTCATACGTGCACAACTTCTTTATATAAGGTATTTATTATTGATTGAGAATATATATGGTCTGGAAGTGATTCTAGCAATAGAAGCCATACCTTTGATATGGTATTGATAAGATGGTGGGTGTTTGGAAAACGCCTCAAGTGCTGAGTATGTCAAATATTCATGTAAGTGTTTCAATTCTATATTGAATATGACCCCGTGTATAGATTGTAAATAAAGATGTGTATGACATGGAGTATAGGAAATTAAAAATTGGGTTCTACAACCCCCCGAAACAAAATTGTTGTTTTTAATTGCAATGGGCAGTTAAATGTGTTTAAGTATATGTTACCATTGGAATTCTACATTTGTGAAGAAAATCGTCGTCCTTCGTCATGAGAGCACCACCGTCTTAGTCTGAGTGTGAGCGCAGTGGTAGTATAGTGGTGCTGGTACTGGTCAAGCTAGTCACGGTTGGCTGGCCTGCTCCCTGCTGTTCGCGGTGGTGTGGTGGTGGTAGTTGGGGTAGCGGTGTATGTGTCATGTACTGTGGTGGTGGTGGTGGTGGTGGTAGTGGTGGTACCAGCGGCGGCAGTTTAACAGCTTGATCAGAAGTGGTTGGTAGCAGGTCTTCTTGTATTTGTATACATGAAGGGCCAGAAACCAGATTGGATATTTAATGATATTACGGCGTTAACATTACATAGATACATTGAAAGCTGCACTATAGAATTCTACAATTGTATATATCAAATATTGATTTAGTTTCACAATAACCAATCTGGTCCAGGGGATAATAAATTACAAATTTCGGATGCAATAGAAAATAACCAATTGTATGTATGCATTATATTATTTTGAATCACACAAAATGAGAATATATGACAGCATCTCGTCATATTTGTCACACTTATTGTGATTTTCTGTGTAGGCCTACATATATACTATTGCCTATTTACAATATTATTATAACGATGGGATAATGTGATCTATGGTATGAAAACTTTTAATCACCGTTTTTCATAATTATAATTACGTAAGTATTACGTAACATTACATGGGATTACATGGAACTATAGCCATTTTTATATTACATCACCTCTATTCTTAATGCTACAATGCTCTCCCGTTATTAATTAATATTTCAATATAACGAATATAGGTTTTCATATAATTCCATACATGTTCTTTGTGTATAACAAAGGGTTACACCCCTTAATTCATAATTAATGGAAGCGCCCCGTTGCATCCACGCAAATATATCAAATATCTCGTCCAAGGGAGAGGAATTACTTTTTTAATTGCAATGGGCAGTTAAATGTGTTTAAGTATAATGTTACCATTGGAATTCTACATTTGTGAAGAAAATCGTCATCCTTCGTCATGAGCACCACCGTCTTAGTCTGAGTGAGAGTGCAGTGGTAGTATAGTGGTGCTGGTGCTGGTCAAGCTAGTCACGGTTGGTTGGCCAGCTCCCTGCTGGTCGCGGTGGTGTGGTGGTGGTAGTTAATCATTGGTGTTAGTGGTGGCAGTGGTCGTCAGCAGTGGTGGCAGTGGTGGCGGTGACAGTGGGTGTATGTACTAATGTAGGTATGAATGTACATGTACATGCAAACATAGTTACACTTTACAACTACAATCTGAGCAGCTATTATTATTGTGGTGACATAGTATGTAGTATGGTTACAATCATTTAAACATGAGAAGTTTGCATCTGTTTTAACAAATGTATAATTTGAATAATTTTTTTTCTAAATATATGCTGTTTTAAGGTATGTATGTATGTAACAGTATGCATGTAACAGTGTGCATGTAACAGTGTGCATGTAACAGTGTGCATGTAACAGTGTGCATGTAACAGTGTGCATGTAACAGTGTGTATGTAACAGTGTATGTAACAGTATGTTTGTAACAGTATGTATGTAACAGTGTGTATGTAACAGTGTATGTAACAGTATGCACACTGCTGTAACAGCTGCACACTAGAGTGCTGCGCAGCACAGTGCTGCACTCTAGAGTGCTGCGCAGCACAGTGCTGCACTCTAGAGTGCTGCGCAGCACAGTGCTGCACTCTAGAGTGCTGCGCAGCACAGTGCTGCACTCTAGAGTGCTGCGCAGCACAGTGCTGCACACTAGAGTGCTGCGCAGCACAGTGCTGCACTCTAGAGTGCTGCGCAGCACAGTGCTGCACTCTAATGTGCTGTGCCGCACAGTGCTCCCTCCAGGACATCAAAGATACATCATTCATGGCACTTATGAATATATGACGTAACAAATTCGCCAATACTTTTGTATGTCAAAAGTTCTATGATTAGAAGCATATCCTTGTTTCAGGATCTATGAGTTTTGTGTGTTCATATATAGTCCCATGACTTATAATTATACATGTATGTATGTATGTATGTGTACATGTACTTATTTATCTGTACATGTAGCCCATTGCAATTCTATATGACGTTAGTCATAGCCGTGCATCTTGTTTCTAGTAATTTTTGCATTTTTAATAGGAGCTTTCACAAATTCGAGTGGGGGTGACCGGACGTATAATGATAAACTCACTGTGCAGGTTATTAGCACCCACACCCTACATGCCACCGGTTTGTTTGTGTACAGCCACTTGCATTGACTAGGAAGTTAACCTTCCTACATACAGATCATTCCCGCATAGAACCCGACATCTGGCAATAGGGCAGCTTACACCAACTGAATAACACAGTGTCTGTACTAATATAAAGAATCACGAAAGTCAATGGATTATTCGTTATACTGTACAGAACATAGTATTGTAGTTTTTCTCAACATTTGAAAAGAGCATCTACTCAGGTCGATGCTTTCCATTAAGCTTTTGTGCACGTTAAGCAAACTACAATTAGACGGCCCTGAGCGATGTTACACGCACATTGTTATACTTGTTTTTACTGAGTCGGCTACTGAGTTATCTGACAGTATTTTAACATACTATTTGGTCAAATTTAAGCACGCATAATAAAATGGAACACGCTGCTCGTAATAAAAAATTGACTGGACTTGCTTCCTCTCCGAAAGCACTCTGCTACGGATCATGTTTCCACAGCAATTTCGTCCAATAATTGTTCGATTACTGGCGGTGCGTCCCATTCTCTGTCTTTTGTCAGAAATCTTTTTTTAAAAGTAGAACATAATTACAATGGAAGGGTTGAAATGAGATGCAAAACATCCCCCAGGTGGCGCCTCAGTACCTAATGCCTGACTGTCTATATTGAGCTACTCCGACAATTTCACCAATGTCACAGTACCGCATAACCTTACGTAATAGTTACGTAATCAGAAGTAATTAATGATTAAAAAAATAATTAGGAGACAGTGGCAACAGTGCCCTGTAATATTACATAATGACTTACGTGATTAAGATTAATTAAAATTAACTAGAAAGCAGTGGCAATTGTGCACTGTAATATTACGTAATGACTTACGCAATAAAGATATGTGTACATTACGTATGTGACAGAATACCATTGCAAGGTAGGTCAATTTTCGATGGTATACATACAATATGATACCAAACGTATACCTCAGGTATGAGAGAATAGTATTTACAGGTAGGGGGTCAATGTTTGATGGTATACATATAATATGATACCAAATGTATACATCATGTATGACAGAATATCATTGCAAGTGTGTGTGTGTGCGAGGGGGGGGGGGGGGTCAATTTTCGATGGTACACATGCTATATGATACCATATACATACATCATGTATGATACTATTATGACAGAGGTATGGTTCAATGATGCCATACAAGTAGGAGGTCAATTTCGATGGTATCATTCTATATATCATTACATATACCTCAGAATACTATTAGCCTATACTAACCGGATTATGCAAATAGGGGGTCAATCTTCGATATGGTACCGTATATATGCAATATGAGTAAATATGCATACCTCAAGTATGACAGAATACTGTTACACCAACTGCATGATTCAATGATTATTTGATACCATGTGAAAAGGGGGGTGATTTCCGACAATATAAATTCATTTATATGACACCCTAGGTACCGTTCAGTTTTGACAGACCTCCATTACACAAACAGTATGCATTAATTAATGTTATCGTGCAAGGAGAGGGTCATCTCTCGACAATGTACCAATAATTTGATATACATGTGTTATGGGTTTCCAGAAAATGAGTTGTATGATGTGGGATGAAGTCTTCATAGTTAATATAGTTAATAAGGGTTTATGATACTTGTTTCCAACACGAGCCAATATCAGATTCGAATAACATAGGTCCCTGATATATTTTTCTAAAATATTGATGGTCAAATGCAATTTGTTCCATATTTAGCTTAAAACTTGTTCCACATGTTAGCTTAGAATTATTTAGCGCTTATAGGACGAGTTGCCGCACGGCGCGTCAATAAAGGACGAGACCGCAGGTCGAGTCCTTTATTTACGCGTCGTGCGGCAACGAGTCCTATAAGTTGATTATTATACATGCCTTATAGTAAGTTGATTGCGTCGGCAACCTTGCGTCGGCAATCTTGCGCCACCAAACTTGCGTCGCCATGACAACGAGCTGGTAATGTACTAGTCCAATACCACGTTACAAGTAATGTGTGGCTGTCGGGGCCTCAGTATTGAATGCGTGTATAATAATATCAAATAATGACAAACAACTCAATTGTCACCAGCCACAGTAGTTATAGGACAATGAGTTATAGGACCATGCGTGAAAATGTACCATGTGACTAGGTGTAACATTTAGCGCGACAATATTGGGGAGCTATATCACATTCCATGTTGTTATATTAGCTCCATGTAGCTCCATAATTGCTGACAAATGAACGCTCAATATGGTATAAAAGTGATATCTTTATATCTCGGCATAAATAGGTGGGTCATTTTTCGATGGGGTGGGTCACTTTTCGATTGCTGAAAAGTGGGTCGATTTTCGACGTCGAAAATCGACCCATGGGTCACTTTTCGATATGAAACCGACTGGGACTGGTACATCCCGTTGTGTCAGCGTGTATGCAGGCGTGGCCAAAATTTAAAAGAGCGCCCAGTTGTCGCTACGTCACCATGGCGATCGCGCACTGGCGTGGAGGCTGAATTTGACCTACTTAAAAAGTATTATGGCTCCCGTGGTTGGTGAAATGAACTGGGAGCATCGCTCGCTTTTAGATCAAGCGAGCGGTCTTTGCCTATGTCAAAGCATATGGGAATAATAAGTTCTGTTTTTGATAGTTTTATTTAATTTAGGGGGTACGGAAAAAGCCCTAAATGCCCTAGAAGATCAATTAATATTGAGAAAAGAAGTAATGGTAATTGTTACCTAGAATCTTAAGGAGGTAACCATTACATTAGGCGGGGAATTTAGGCTTCAGCCAACCTAATATTCGCGGGGTTTTACGCCCTTGAATGAAAACATGAAAAATAAAGAAATAACTCTGAAAAGGGTGCTCCGAACTCCGAAAATAGGATTTTAGACCAGAAAATGTTCGGAGAACTTTCTGGCTGTCATAGTACATATTAAAATAATATAAGAATACAAAATACATAAGATAGCGTATCAGACAGCGTTAAATGACATTGGAGAAGGAATGTGAATGGTCCCACCGAGCAGTGCACGTATTGGATCGAAAGGTGGGCCGTTCGAGGCTTGTAAGGGTTCTGAGACGTTGACAAAGGATGGTAGTAGCGGATCCATCCCTCCAGACGTGGATATTTGTAGGTTTTACTTAGAAAAGTGAGGAAGATATGTTCATGCTAGAAAAGTGAGGAAGATATGTTCATGCTAGAAAAGTGAGGAAGATATGTTCATGCTGGGTATGACTCTGGTTTGCTGTGTCAATTAAATTTGGACAAACTACGTAGGTTTGGACAGTCTTTTCAGACGCAGATACAAATCATCAGGTTCACAATAGCTATTGTCACCGCAATTAATAACTAATAAAAACACGGGCATTTAACAGAATAAAATACAGGTCGGAGTCTAATAAATGATATAAACCGAATAATAAATAAAATGTTCAAAACACTCTATACATAAGAACTTTACTGAAATAGACTTCCTACATCAGGAACAGTACTATTACTATTAGTATTTTTATTATTAAATCCATATGACTGTTATATTGTAAGATACCTATATATAGTTATAAAAATGTTTCAAAGTGTTTATATAATCAGACGAGAGAAATGAGAAACAAAACAAAGTGAAAAGACATTACAAAACCAGAGAAAATTCAAATCGAACATATTCAATGTATCAGGGAATCCTGGAAGACCTGTGTTGCATCACAGAGGGATTATTTCACCCATTTTCCTCAGATTTATACTGAATCAATGTAATTGTTTAAAAAGGAATAAATATTACAAACATACACATACTAGCAAATATTCATACATATTGCGCTCTTCAAGAATTATATTATCGTATGATTAGGAGACTTTTGAAGTTGAAATGGTCGAAATGATAAAAAAAAATACCAATAATTAATCATAGATTAATTAAAATGATAGCAATAAATGTACGCCTACAAATGCATTCTAATATATTCATATAATTATGTCAACCGGAGGTAGCCAAGATCATAACCACCTTTGGTATGGCCATACAAACATTAGACACACATTTTTAAAAATTGGGTAGGCCCCACCCCCACGGGACCTTTTCCCCTCAGACTTCATCCCCCTGGGACACCCCACCCCCACCCCACACCTCAGACTTCCCCCCCCCCTTAGACTCCCCTATACCCCCTTGAACTTTTCCCCACCCCCTAGGACTTCGCCCCCGCCCCGTATGTCATAAAAACGGGAAAGATGACTGTCAGAAGGAGAAATGTCAGATATCGACTGTCAGTAGCAAATATGTTCTGCTTTAAAAATTAATGTAATGATCTCATGACTTGTCATGCATGTTAAAACAAAGGGTTATTAACGAAGTTGGTAAGAAAATGTTTATTGGGAAATAAATGACCACTATTGAGGCGCTACGAGTATGAGATGTTAACAGATGGTTGATATACGTCTTCAAAATGGCAGGACAATTATAGATTCATTCAATATTTCAAAAATCATTTTATTTTTGTTTTTCTTATTTTTTTCAATATTTTTTTTCAATATTTTCAGCCTTTTGTAGACACCTCAAAGTTCAAGTTCATGGTGTATATTGCAATTCATGCTATTGGTACCAATATATCAAAACCAAATGAACGGATCACTACTACTCTCTCTCTCTGAACCCTGTCATCGGTTCCTTTGGAAAAAACGGAAAACCATAAAGTTTACACTCTATAAAAAAGCTAAGTGTGACGGTTAAGTGTTACTGATTCTTGTTACTGCAATGTTGTGCATCTTAGTATTCTTATGTGTCCCGTTGGCCAATGTTCAAACATCAGTCTAGTGTTGTTCAATCCTTTTGAGAGATCGACGCTGCTGTGTGCGGCTGACATTTTAGAGCAGGGGGAGGGGGGGGGGGGGGGCGAAGCTGCTTGCTCTTAGACCAAACTTATACACACTAAGATATATCCCTAGAAATAGAACGAAATTGCGTAGCGTGTCATGTGCATTGCATAATTTTAATTCTACGCGTTACAAGGCATTCGCATCACGGAATTTGGGGATTAGGAAGTCACTCAAGCACGCCATTCTGCAGGCTTACGATAACCTTCAAAACGCAATGATATATTCAATGCAATGTCTTGGGCAAATTGAGAGAAAGAAATAGAGAGTGTCAGTATCAATGAGTGAGCCAGTACAGATATAGCTTTGTAAATGAAACTGTTGATGATTACAGATAAGTGCAATAACAGAAAATTCAGAGTCAGTCACTAATTAATGATAATAAAAATGACAACCAATGCTGGGTTATAAGTTGATGTTATCATAGCTCTGCAACTAGGTGGAGGGTATACACAGCCTCTGTATGATAAAGTGTGCCAATTTAGATTCAATCATTAATTATTAATAATACGGAAATTGCTGCGTCGATCTATGTCTAAGCTGAGCTTTATCGACTTCTCTACTTATTTTGAGGCAGTTGACAATAAATTTAAATGCCCCTGTTACGTTTCCATGGGGAAACGGTCATAGAGGAACTGTAAACTGGATACTTGTTTTTCATGTTGCTGAGGTGAAATAGCACTTTACGAACACCACCTCATATCAGGCGCAAAAGCCTACCTCCTCCTCATACAATTAGAATTAGGATTAGATTTAGATCTATTTCTCCTCCTCCTCCTCCTCCACTGCCTCCTCCTCCTTCCTCCTCTATTTCCTTTCCTCCTCCTCTTCCCCCTCCTCCTCCTTCCCCTCGATTCACTTGTATCCCGCTTGTATCTTGTTTAAAAGCTCCAGAAATCAGGGGTCCTGGACTCCACAACTACCAATACCGGTAGGACTCCCGGACGCTCCAGATTTGCTCGATTTGATTTATATGTCCGCTATTGCCTGCTGTCTCTATACTCTCATGCAACTAGAATATATACGTCATCATTATCTTAATCTCTGAACGTCGTTTTAAGTATACTTGGTCTGAACACTAACCCTAGCTTTTTAATGTCGATGAGTGCCTTTAATGCCGATGAGTGCCTGTAATTTTGTCCATTTTTACCAAACGACATGCTATTCATGCAATAAAACCCATCTTATTCGACCTTCTTTCTCCTTGGTAAATTTGTTCAAAAAGATTTAAGGAGTAATAATCAGAAAACAGTTCCTGTGTCTAATAAATGCAGAAAATTCCTTGTCCATACCCGATTGTGGTTGAATTGGAGAACAAATTTACCTCTATTTATGCAATATTTGTCGATAGAATTGGCAACAAAAAATGAAAAAATGTACATTCTGAAAAAAAATGGTTACTTTGATGACATTGAAGCCGGGAATTTCATAATTACAACTCAGAACATGTAGGACAGAAAATATAGGTTCACCTGCAATTTACTCCCTACAAATCGCATTTGTTATTTCGAAATGGTGAGGAAAAGATTATATAGTCCTGGGTTTTTTCAATGTCTGGAGATCATCAATTTTGAGAGTGTTTATCTCCTTCTAAGAGATAAACTGAGGCTAACATTTTACAAACTAGCTTCTTTAAAATAGCTGGAAAACCTTGAGCTTGCCGCCATAACGCTGGCACCAGAAGAGCTGACGTACCTGTTTTCAATATTATCTTACCTCGGAGTACCAAATTCAAAAAGTCAATGTACTACAATTTATGTTCAGAGTGGAATAACCTTGATGTAACCCTTAGATCTTCAGAAATATTCGACAATTTTAAAGATACTGTGAGAGCGAGCCTGCCACCATAAACTTGTGTATACCTGTTTATTGTTTATTGTTCATATTTTTGTATATATGTGTGTGATTTGTCCTGAATAGGACCAATTTCTTTTTGAAAACCAACAAGATAAAGTTCATACTTCTCCGACTCAGGGCCCAGAGGAAGACCCCAATATGGTGATCTGGGGAATTATCTACGACAATATGAAGAGATTACTCTGATGTACTTTGCTCTGTAACCTGAAAAAAAAACGAATAAAAAACGGGAAAAAAAGCAGATCGGGACAGCATTTGACGGGAAGACAAACTGCGGCCTTCGCCTCATTCACCTTTATAACTTCATTCCCTTTTTGACTGATATCAATCTTATATAGTTTGATCAAAATACTACACATATAGTTATTTGGACGTTCACATAATTTGGTGGAATTAATGAGTATGGATTATTTCTTATCCTTAAATCAGACAAGACAAGGTTTGTTCCCGTCCGCGCGAATTGTTGTTTTTCTAAAACCAGCCTACACCATGGCGGGAAGAAACCGAGCTGTTCTAACCCTTTTAGATTATTTTGACCATCGAACATAAAAATGTTATTTCATGTTGCCTTTATTTTGTGGTTATTTTTTCCATTAGGTATTTAAATTAATTGTTGAAAATTCGAATCGATTTAACTCTTACATATTGAACTTTTATTGAACCTTGCGGTTGACCCTCAAACTTTCTTTTAATATTAACAAGTACTTATTTAATTTTTGTACATATTCTTCTCATAAATCATAAATTCATATTCAGACAGTGGTAAAGTTATATACCTCTGCATAATATATGAAAGAAAGATAGTTCATACTATACTGTTTTCGTAGGTCGTCTCGAACAGTCAATTGTCTGCTCAAGGCAATGTAAATGTAGCATTTTGGCATAGGAGGCACTTTAAAACATGCCCATGCAGATTAGCGTTTCATGATTATAGATACAAGACTTGGTTGTGAACACAAGTCATAATGTATTGAATCGAGCTTTTGTAATTTTGGTCTACCCAATGCTGCGAGAAAACAGGTATATTTTACCTATAGTAGGGAATCGGTTTGGTCTCTGTCATTGGAAGTCTTGATTGGAGGCTTAATTCCTTCCCAACAACACTATTAACTAACCTTCGGGGTTAAAAAGATAAATTCAATTTAAATTTAATTCAACGTTTCGGTAACGATTTCAGCATCAATTCAGAATGATATAAGATGTCACGAAAGCTTTCGATGAGACGGTTGCCAATGGAAAATATAAATGTACTCTAAAACTTTTGTTTAGAAATTAGTTATGTCATATCGGTAAACTACGTTTTTGCTATTTTGTATTTCTTTTAAAAGTACATATTTTCATGGTCCTTTATTACTCATTCTAGAACTCCGTCACCATTAAAATGACAATATAAGGAAGAGCAACATTATTGAATCCCACTATCTCAATTGTGCAAGTTGGAATGAAATGAAATGAAACGACTTTAGTTGGAATCTTATTAGTTCATTAACGCCCAAGCTTCGTTCCATACGTAGAGTTCTAAAAACGTTTAGATCAATCATGGAGAAAATCATAAACCAATCCGTTTGAAGATTGTCCAGAGTGCTCATTATGCTTTTTGGAACTATCAGTTAGGACCGCAATTCAGAGTTACTGAAGCACAACTAAAGTTTCAATAGATCGATCTCTTCCTGACTACTATTTAATAAGTTGAGCACACTTGAAGCACCTCAGCACCGGTAATGCCCCACACAAAGATTATTTTGGAAACTGTAGTCAAGACAATGTTCATTGCATTTATCATGTCGTCATATACTGGGAACCATTCCAATATCTGCTATGTGCCATTCACAAATATATTTCTCGATTATACTCGATATTTATAATATCATCTTAGTTCTAACTAATCATCTAAAACATGAAGACTTAAAATCAAGTAATTGTTTGAATATTTTGGATGTCCTCGTGCAATTAATCTTCTAAAGATTGAATAATATAATTCTTAATTAAGTGTTCTGTTTATTGCTTAACAATCAAGAGGGTAAGCAAAGACCCTAAAACAACAGGGGTAAAAGCTGGATTCTCATGGGTTGATTATTGGAAATTTTAAAGTTTTGCTCTTCAAGGGCCTTTCATCAAGGAGTTAAAAATACTGGGTAGAAGTTCTTAAGCTTCGCAATTACGCGTAACTTAAAACAAAAGAAATACCACAGACTATATTTAGTAGATGCCCGTAAAAACCTCTACTACATGTATCATTTACAAATTGTCCCACCCTCAGACGAAGAAGTAAAAATTGAACACTAATTATTATATTACAATGCTAAAAAGAAATGCGCAAAGATTAATGTTTAAGTCAATCTGCATGGAACATATATGGGATCGTATACAAATGTTGTAAAGCAGTGAAATACTATTCTTCCCTATACTTAATCATGGAAATGTTGACGAATAACTTGAAATATGGACTGCAACAGTTGCTTTAATTTGAAAACCATTGTTGGAATTTACATGAAATGGCCGTGTCGAGGTTACGCGTCAATGACATAAACAATATACAGGATTGCCCCAAAGTTGCAATTATGAACTCAATTATGCACAACACATTTTTGCTGCGGCATCAATCTTTTTCAAATCGAAGAGAGGCGACAAAAATAATTCGTTTAACGAGCATTGTAAAAGAAATTGGGGCAAAAGGGAAACTTTGGGTATTCAAAAAAAAATACTTAAAGTATATAGTCATGGTAAAAACTGACAGCTGTTTAATATTCAATCAAATTACATTGACACACCGTGTATCAAATTACGATCTTCTGATCCGTGAAAGAGATAGACCAATCCTAGATATTTGGACATGCGCGGGAAATGTTTTCTTCTATGTTCCTAGATACCATGTCGCTATATAATGCCATTGGAAGACAACTACCATCAGAAGAGAGTCAAGGCGAGACCTAAGAACAACGTTTACTACACACAATTCCATCTTTAGTCGGGGGAAATCATTAGAAACACAAGGAGAAATATAAAACGGACAAGGTAAGGTCTATTACCAAGTTTTTTTATTCATCTGAACAACTATTCTATGCTTTAGCACGTTTCCATTTGGATGAGTTCGAGTTTATTTAATATGTTTATTGTTAACTAGTGATCTTCATGTAGCATTTAGGTAAAAGAAATTATATACACTCAATGAGTTCTCAGTCAACTAGAAAGTGTGTTAAAAAATAAAACTCACTTACAATCATGTCACAATAATAACAGTTTAATGGTGATCAAACCCTACGGACGGGCTATTTTCATTTGTGTTTGTGGCTACATTCACAAACGAATATTTCGTTTGTGAACCAACAGATCTATAATTTTACATACTTATATGCACGTTTATATATACAATGTGTTGTGTTTACGGAGGGAGCCATAGCAACGTGCCAACCATGTGATCCCAGGTACACCAAATGGATATAAACGCCACCAAATTGATATAAGCGCACACTACTTATCAACTTGCTTATTGTATTACCTGATGTACCGGCAAACTTGTACACTTTGTAGGATATATTGTAGCAAAACCCTAACAGAATTTATCGCCAAGATATCGGTAATCCTCATAGGTTTATTAGACACCTTGTTTGGCTGGCTCATCTTACATTTCTACTTCTGTTCTTAATCTGTAACTGACACCTGACATACAAATACCTCAGCGTCCGACGAATACATTCTGACAATGGAAAATTAAAATTAATGATTATTATAAATCTAAACGAGTGTAGCATTATTTTCACTGGATCAAATTGAGAAATAGTTTACTGGACTGCATGCATCAACTGGGATTATTTGTGGGTAATGTCGAGACTGGTGAATGCGCTGGTTTAAGAACAATGGTCGTAACATTTTCTGATTAAATTCTAAATAGTTCTTATCATTTAACAACATAAATAACGATTCGGACTGAAACTATGTATAAGGTGTATATATATGGGCGAGCACAAAGTCAAACGAGTCGTTTGAGTCGGCCCGACATGTACCCATACAGTAATGGAAACCTTTGTATATTAAAACGTCTTGACATACTATATAATCCCAGTGCCTTGTTAATCATCTACTGACTAACACTAGCTACCACTCTACAGAAGTAGATATACTAGTATTGAAGAAGATGGGAAGATTTAGCAGTTAACATGTTAGTGTATATGTGTGTGATGTGTCGGGTTGGGTGGGTGGTGGGATTTTTGTGACAACCCGACCCTAAGACCTGTTTAGATATACATCTGCTCTGTGTTCTTCTGATTAATTTTGGACTTATTAGCAATACATTATTAGTATCATCACTATCATGTTATTAAAAGGCTTAGAATTTGAAGTTTAAATACTTGAGAATTGTGCCCACTCACACTGCTCCCGCCCCTTTGATTTTGATTTGTAAATATTTTATTCAGGACTATTAAACATTTTTATACATCTAGCATTCATCTGTCTCTGTCTCTCTGTGTATGTCTCTCTCTCCATATATATGGTATATAATATATATATTATATATATATTGTATATATGTATGTGTATGTATGTAATAACTTTATTTCCGATCTTACATTTACATATATGTATAAAATGCAGTTCTAGAAAAAGGGATAAAGAAAGACAAATAATCAATTCAAAAACTATCTGTGCTAGCACAGGTTTTCCTAGTCTCCCTAATATGTATATAATATATATAGTTTAACTATAATTCTTCCTCAAATCATTCAGTTGTTACGCATAAGGAGAGGTGCGCTACCGGTGCATTTTTCAACATGTTGGAACTGATCGGCCGCTTCTTGCGCCTTCAAAATCAAATGTGTAGCGTACAGATAACACACACTCATACGCTTAACCAGAGACCCTTAATATACGTATATTAAGGGTCTCTGGCTTAACTTAGGCTAACATAACCCCCCCCCCCCAAAAAAAAAAAAAAAAAAAAAAAATGTTGGCCGATCAGTTGTGAGGAGGGTTACCATTGCGCACCATTGGAACTACGCACTAATGGTTGGGCACCATCATTCCTGTCTGGATTGTGCATCCAGATGTTTAAACAAGGAATACTGTAGTGAATAATTATAAATAAATAACAGAAAGAATCTCTCTGTTTTCATTTAGAAATGCGGTTACCATCGCTACTTTGCACCCTCGTGGTGTTTTCGCTGTGTATAGGATGTAAGTATATATGGTGAATTATAACTATCCTTAGTTCCTGAAATTATAGCTTGAATTTAAAGACATTTAAAAACATTTATCGCATAAAATATTGTATACACTACTCAATACTGATGAACTTTTAAAATATTGTTTCAGTTGGACTCTCTCAAGGTAAGCGTATTTCCTATTTATTTATATTTCATTACATTTCGTTCCACGTGTATACATGCGTTGTTTTTATTTTATTGTTACAATCTGTATGAGATACTTTTTCTAGATAAGCAATTATCGAAGTAATTTAGTCTATCCACGTCCTCCTCCCAACAAAATCAGTCATAGAAATATGCATGTTTTTATTGATATCGTTCAGATACAAACACTTCTCGCAACTAATAAATAAATTAGGAAATTACAGAGCAACACAAACTTCTACATGCATAGATTTAAAATTTGATTGAAACCGTCACGTTATAAATAACCGATATATTATACATGTACGTGTATCGTTTATTACAGTTTGTTCAGAAATTGCCAACTGTGTCGATTGTAATCCTAACCCCGATGCACAATGTCAGAAATGTGCAGCACATACCATTCAAGTCGGAGGACAGTGCGTTGGTAAGTTAATTAATCCCTAGATCCGCATATTTCTTGAAAAGGTGATGGAGAGAGCACTATACTTGTATATTTAGCGACATAGGTTTACTCATCTAACATATATCTATATCTATAACAACGTATATCTAGAGTGAGTTATGCACAGCGCGTATTTCACTAGTGAGTTACTTGTGGTAGTCATGGCAACCAATCCGTTTTTTTACTAAGTTTACGGCCCAAATTCAACTTTATAATTCTAAAATGTTTTCTATTCATATCGTTAAAAGCATATGTAATAAAACAGTCAACTACCTCGTTGGTATGCACGCTCCTTCAACCAACTCATTATGTACCCTGTATCTATTGTTCACCTCCTGAATTGATTTTCATCTGCTCCACTATATTGGGGAAGTGTAAGTTTATGACCCTTTGTCTATTCTGCCTTTTCATTTGTGTTTCTTCCACCTTATCACATACTGCGAGGTACCATAATTATTATCTAATCGGGTAAATCCTGTTATAAGCTCTCGACAATCATCATAAGATATAACTGACAAATGTGGATACGATATTCTGCAGTCTTAAATGCTGAGACATTTACCCTACATGGGCGTATATATACGTATACTAGATTTTTTTTACATATATAATACATGTATATATGATTGATCTTTAAATTCCCAACATCGGAAATATAAAAAAAAGCACGTAAATAAACCCCAGATTTGGGTTTCCATTTATTTGACAGTATAGAATCTCAATAATATCATTTCAGGGTGCGGTACTGGCTGTGACGTGTGTGTTGTTTCAAATTCCACCAATGAATGTACAAAGTGCTTTGATGGCTACTTCCTAACGGACAAGAAAACCTGTCAAAGTAAGAGAGCAGACCCCGTTCTTAAATATTCTCATGCACTCATACGAAACATTGTCTGGAATCAATTGACCGGAATCACCATTGATATCAGCACAGGGACAATACGATAACCAGTTTCCTTTTTTGTTTATAGTCTGGTTGAGGATAATATTGACGCAATTAATTCTATTGTAAATAATATTCTTAATACTTTATTTATAATATATATTCTATCATTTTGATATTTTGTAAACGTATGAATTGTTTTATTTATATTAGTGAGCTTCCTTTAAAATAATAGTCATGTATATTTAGACTGCATCCAAGGATGTGCCTCGTGCCAGAATGCAGACTCGTGTGACACGTGTGCCAGTTCGAATTACAAAGTGGCCGGCCAGCTGGAGTGTGCAGGTATTTAATTATTTTGAGCATAATTGAGTGACTTATATTACAAGTTACATAGCAACATTTCCCCGCAAAGTGGGCACTTTTATTGCCAAACCATAAAATCATAAAACTGTGTTTTGTATCAATGCTTTATTTTCTTTTAGTATGCGCGCAAAACTGTGATGAGTGCCTTGGAACCAATTACTGCACCAAATGTCATGATGGGTACTTCACAAACCCTGGTCATGGCTGCACACGTATGTTTGAAACATTATCATATGCATGAAACAATTTCCTTCTTGAATAGACATGATCTAATCGGTATATTTCAGGAATAAAGGAATACTCACGATGTCCTTTGGGTGGGACATATAACAATATATCTTTATATTTCTTCAGAATGTGCTGCAGGTTGTGCCACCTGTAAGAATGCCAATGACCAATGCGTTTGTGAGCTCGGGAAATACTGGCATACGAAAGATGAAGAGTGCAAAGGTTAGTGCATGTACTTCTGTTATGGACATTCAATAAAATATTAATGCGATGAAGACATCCAGTGAAACGTAGTACGACACCACTGATTACATTAATTCATTCGATCCTGATACCCCTTCGACGTGAGAGATAATTCACTGTGAATAATATATATTTTCTAGCGGGTGTATATAAAACATACTCATCCCGTCATGTTGTTTACTTTGCAATGGTTGAAATTTCAGATTGTACGATAGGTAATTGTGCCGAGTGTACTGCAGACACCACGTGCACCAAGTGTGCCGCCACTTATTCCGTGAGCACGGACGGAGCATCTTGCATTTGTAAGTTTCATGTAAACCAATGCCAATGTAGTGTAAGTTTGGAATTGGTTCTGTGCGTAGGCCTACTCATAGGAAATTCTATTCTATTCTAGGGAATGTTGTTATCATTATCAATATTAAGTTAATTAAAAGATGTACCTCCTATGCATACCTGGTAACCCTAATCAATTTCCAAGAACCTGGTAAATCTATATTGTAGAAACATATCGGTTTCAACTGTAAATTATCGCCAAGTAATCGATCACTAACGTATATATTCTGCTCATCCATGTTCAGTTGTGTGTGGAAGTGTCACGAAATCTGGGATTGTGTGTAGCACATTATCTAGATCATGATTCATGAATTACATTTATTCAATCAAATAGTATAAGCTAGTTTGTTTCTTGTAGCTTGCTCAAACTGTGTTGGATGTCCCGCAACCGGGGGATGTACAGCTTGCTCCAATGATTATTTCGTTGTAAACGGAGCCTGTCTTCGTAAGTTCAAATTAATATTATGTCTCTTCAACTATATGGAACAATGGTAAATTCATTGCGGAGCTCTTTACATATTCACGTATATTCAGTGTGGCAATAATATGATCTTGAGTGTAGACCAGATGGGGTTCATCCGCGACTGAAAGTAATGATAAAAATAGCAAGTACATGGGAAACGTTCTGTTATTTCCATTGTATTTATTTCCTTCTCTCTCACTATGATGTATATATCATTTGATTTCCTTATAAAAAGATATCACATATACAATAATTAAAATTTGAACTTAAATATGGTGCACTCTTCCAGATTGTCCATTTTCTAGTTTTTCTTCATGCATGCCTTAATGTGTAGGATTTTGTAATTAGTATGTATGACGGTACTTATATAATGTTCATGGTAGTATCCAGACTTCAGAGAGAATAAAAGTAAGATAATCCATCTGGAATGATGAAACCAATAACCAAGATTCTGTAGCAATAGGTCGTGTCGACTGGCCAGTCGATTAGGAATTCAGATCTATATCGTGTCACGTGCCTTTAGTCTAACCTTTCTCTCGATTCTACAGGTTGCAATGACGTTGATGACTCCAGTGTGAAGTGCCTCGAATGCAAACCACAACTTGACGAAGGAGTTCGTTACTATGACTCGAGCACCTGTAAATGTAAGCATTCACATAACCAGAAAACGCATTACTGATACTCCGAGGACATGATATTAGAATACAGTGGGAATAGTAGCCAATAGTGATTTTATAGAGTATGTTGGGTGATTCCAATGTTGGTCAAATGAAATCGACAGAATCGAAAGTATGTGGAAAAATAGAAATAATTGAAGTGAGAACCAGTTTATTTTCATTTGAAATTGCATCAATTAAAATAGATACGTACCTTTGGGTGTGTGTGGTGGCCGAGTGGTCTAAAGTGCTGAGTAGGCTTAGTGGCATGGCATGAGTAACATGTTGTGGGTTCGAACCCGGGCGCGGCTACAGTTTCACCTCCTGCCCCAGCTACTAGAGGAAGACCACCATTGCTCAGGTGATCACCGATAAAAAAAAGTAAAAATAAACACGAAACAACAGTACATACCAAAATAGAATCTGTCCGCAGGAAACCGACTTCTGTGCTCTGAAGTAAAATCTATCACTGTCCACGAGGTCTCAAGTTACATTTTTCCTTCCCGTGAATATTTGAATTATATTTCTCTTTTTTTCAGATTGCGGTGCCCGTTGCACAACCTGCACTTCCAGCGGCTGTACTGTGTGCAAAACTGGATACACCCCAGTCAGTGGCGTCTGTAAAGGTAAGTATAAACACACCCCAGTCTAGGCTCAGAGTTGAGAGTGTCCCTCCAAACTAAGGGAAAACCTCTAGCTCCAAACCACAAAATTTCATCAAATCCCATTATGACAACTAATCCAACGCAGTAGGTGTCCAATCACTGACATAACATTCTTATTTATATTATATATATAGGATATATTCTGACATCTCGTACAATAATAGATAACATATGTCTATCAGGAAACGGTTGATCTTCCTGGGCCTCCGATTACAGAATATTTGCAGTACACAAGAACACATTAATTGAGAAACTATATTAAAATTAATATTTTGATGGGGCGTTAGAAAATTATCATTACCACAATGAGTGTTTATACCTTTGTTTCCTCATAGACATAGGGAGTGTTCCCTTTTCAAGATAATTGCCTATACTAGCTGGTATTTACATTGTTTACTATCAGAGAGTAAAATACCTTTTACACTGTTTGCAGCTTCTACTAGATGAACGCACTTATCTGATCTGAGAGACTCTGACCCTAGACTTATCCCTACTTTCACTTTAAACGGATGTTCCACCAACCCTTTAATACGACTTGTAATCGACCTTTTTTTAAAGAAAAATGTTGCATACATGCACACATTATTGTGACTAGACACCTCACGTATATATTTTTTACTTTAACACGCTGGTTTCACAGGTGAATCAGTGTCAGTGTCTCAGAATATGCCAAAACACATCATTCTGAGTGACAGTCGTAAAAGTAAAAACTATTAATTTTATTGCAATACTGGTGAATAATTGATTCATTTGTGAAATCTAAGAAGTTCCCAGTCAAAATATTAAAAGTTCCTGCTTCAGTGTTATTTTGAGAACCAAAAGTGAAATTTCTTAAATCCCGGGTCCTAGTCACATAGCCCACTCTATAACCATCAAGATGTATCGCTGCATTCAACCATGCCAACTCATGCTATTACATACATGTATTCCCATCCAAACGGATAATTTTATTTCACATTAGAAATAGCATACCTGAAACTCTAACTTATGTGTACGCCTTCCAGTTAGAATGTCTGATCCCCTACTTCCAATTTCTTTTTAGGATGTCACGCTTCATGCTTAACATGCTCTGGAGAGGCCGAGACAGACTGTGATACTTGCCCTGTTGGATTCTACAAGGACGGTAGTAACAAATGCCTGGGTAAAATTATTTGTCTATGGAATTTCCTTGAAGGGACATTGACTATAATTGTTATTGAATATATCATATTGTTAGATCTAAACATAACTTAATACTTTGCTTGCATCGAGACAATGTATTGTATACGTTACCAAATAACTCTGTTTTGCGATACTATTTGACAATGATTATTCATAATACTTGCAGCATGCGATGCTTCTTGTAGGACATGTAATGGTCCAGCTGCAACTGCGTGCCTTAGCTGCAAACAAGGAACATCATACCTTGACACCAATGAGTGCAAAGGTAAACGCCATTTCACAGTAGGGTTGAATGTCTGTGTATATTTTAAGTTACACATTAAACATTGATACATGCATGTATGTTAGGTATCATTGGGTGGAATGAAGTACATTTTCAACATTAAAATTACGACAAAATGGGATTCACAATACTACACACACAAACAAAACATAATAATATATATGTTATATATTTATCTATATACAGTTTCTTTTTACAATCACACCTAATTGCTAAAGAGGAAACGTTATCATTTTTGGTCTACTCCTTCCCCACTTATCTCTAAATTACCAAGATGAATTAGTGGAAACCCAAACCGTTGTTCGAGAGTAGCCATATCTGCTAAAAAGAACTTGAGTGTGTTTCTTCTCCATTCTGAAAAGTAGCGAAAGGATTTATTCAATTCGGTTTTATTTCCTTTTCTGAGCAGGGCATATAGCATATATAACATATAACATTAAATTATGTACTTAAATTCATGCTAATTGGGAGGAAATACTGCTACAGGGAAAAGGGTGCATGAGCGATAGATAGTTACATAATTCCCTTTTATGCAGGGAATTATACCTTTACATATCACACTGAAATAACATTCACTTGGGAGTAGAATGGGGATCGGATGTACGATGTTATCAATGAGATAAAAGGCATTTGTCGAAAACCAGAACCCTTGGAAGCCCATTCCCTTTGGATTTGGTGCTAGCAATCAATCCATTTTGCTATCACAATTATTCATCTGAATTATATTTATTATGGCGAGTAAAGGTCTCGATTAGCCATCTTAGCGCCCTTCAACCTATTAATCTGTATCAATAAAAGGGATTATGTGTCACCATAAACTTTTCATTTTCCTTTGACAAATGAGTACGTCTTTCCATACGCGTTGCTTTGATGTAAGCATAACATGAACACATTGTGTATAGTTCTGTCTACCTTGAGGTTGATACCTGATGAAAGTTGTATACATGATACTTTGATACAGTGATGTTAAGGAAACATATGTAGACTGCCAGACAATAGCATACTGGTTGTGACGTGACTGTGTACTTTTCCAATATACATGTACATTATACCACTTTTCAGATTGCCCGACTTCAGTTCTTAAGGAGTATTTGCCAACAGCGGAACAGTGTACCAAGTGTGGGGGAGGAAGAACATACTTTACGGCGAGCCCCTGCAAAAGTATATTGTGAATTCCTCACCTAACTATTCGACTGATTGAATTCATTGCTGACAATAACATTATATTGATATAACTGTTCAGCTGAACATATTGTTTAAACTCATTTGTATAGCCACACATTACGGTACAATTCTTCGCTCATTATTTTATTTTGTGGTGGAATAACATTACAAACTCAGGCACCTGTCATTAATCCAACTTGGGGGGACCAGCATGTGACGATCGAGCCCTTTGTTTGTTTGTTTGTTTGTTTGTTTGTTTGTTTGTTTTTTTATTCATAAGCCCATGTACCAAGTACAACATTTTCAGCCTATATAAACATAATTAAATAATAGTAATACAAATTAATTCATGGCCCCGGTCAATTCTGTTTATGAATATATATATTAATAAATGCAACACAATCTTGGATTTTTAGGCTGTCCTGCAAACTGTCTCACATGTGGCACTGACCTAAAATGCATTGTATGTGCGGATAAACACTTTCTTGAGCCAAATGGAAATTGTGGTGGTAAGTATAACATCATGAAAATAGCCTACATGTATAATTTATGTAAAAATATATATTTAGTATTGAAGTAATCTATACTTTAGAGTTTCGATTATCTGTGGCTGCAAAGTGTTCCGTGTCCGATCAAAAGCATCTGACATTTTGTCTCGGTGAATTATTTCGGTAACTTCACAGTGCTTTTCATACCTAATATATGCATGCCCTGCCCTTGAAGGGAAATGCTAATCCATCGGTCCTCACTCTTTACTCCTAGCATGCGATGATAACAACTGTGTAACATGCTCGGATGGCGCGGCAGGCAACTGTTTGAAATGCGATCCTCCCCGCCGATTGTATAATGGAGCGTGTCAGTGTAAGTGTATTTTCAATTTGTCGACACTTTAAACAAAATCAGGCCCGAAGTTGATCCGATGGGAAAAATTAGTCCGAAGTTGATCCTTACCTTTATTAGTGCTGGCTACTACGCGCATAATTATTTCATCAAGCTTCGGCGAATAATCATTCATCATAATTTCGTTCAGAGTCGGCTGTAAATTGAATCGTTAAAATGAGGCCCCAGATTTGATAGTTTTCTTGCAAAATGGTTCACGACGTTCTTATCTTGCAAATTCATGATTATCTCCCATGATATTATTATATGAACGATTGCATAGTAAACATGAACTTGGCCGGTGGCTATATCCAGAATAGCAAAAGTAGGAGTGAGAATCAATCTTACCGCCGCTGTCGATGCCAAGTTATAGAAGCAGAGCTTTTGGGTAAAAATGTAGACAAAATATATCCAGGTTAAAAAGGGCCATTTACATTATTATCATCTGTCCCGTTGTCGACGGTTTGTCAAATGAAAATCTATATTAATCCCATTTCATTTATTTGATTAGCTGCGTGCCTTGGTACCGAGTATGAAGAAAGTGATGGGTCTTGTACAGGTAAGATATATATATAATTATAGTACATAATGGAACGAGGGGTCTGTAATTCAAAGATAATTCTTCAATTGCCAGCGCTGAGTTCCAAGCACTATACCATATGACCGAAGTAAAGAAGAATATATCAGACAAACCTTTGCTTTTAATTCTGAATCTCCCCAAAATAATTATATACGGTAATAGTTAAAAGAAAAAAAATCTAAACTCCTTTTTTGGCACCACCCATACGGTATGAACGAATAGTATAGTGTAGGCTACATGTAGGCCTAGGCCTATACATATGTAGGCTACATATAATACACGCGCAATAATTGTCCTTTTTATCTTCCTAAATAAAAACCTATTAAAAAAGTAATACATGTAGTAATGCCTTGAACCGACGGAAATATATACTAGTACAAGGGAGTTATGAAGAGGTAGTAGTCACAAATTATAACATATATGTGCTAATGGCGTTCTTGGCTCTGGAGTACGGTAGGCGTCCTAATGGGATTCTTATAACCAGGCGAGAGGCGATCTCTGGGCCTAGACTGTTTCATTTATAGTCAACTTAAAAATTACATTTCGGAATTTAACTTAGAAAATTCATAGCATGTACATGTACAATGCAAGCTAATGCACGGATAAGTTGTTGTCTAGGACAATCATACTGAATATTTGTTTTGCTACTCGTTTAGCTTGTTCCACCATCGATGCAGATTGCAATAAGTGCAACTCAGCGGGAGAGTGCCTGTCATGTACAGGAGGAGAAAAACATCTTTCGAAAGGAGCTTGTATCGGTATGTACAGAATATTTAGAGCATCGCACGGGTGGTCAATATATCCGTTCTATTACCATCACTGTGACTGGGTTCTCTTATCATAATGTGGATATAAGTCGAATATGATATCACGAATCGAGCTCTTAAAATGGGTTTAGAAATGAATAAAGGGGGCGGGTGTTCCTTCCATGTACTCACTATGAAGGCCCTATTAGTTCTTTACGTCCTAACTTATTGTACTATTTATAGACTGTGCTGCTGTAGCTGCCGACAAATGTGGGGCGAATCCAGGAGATGACGTAACGGAAGGATGTTACTACGACACAGCGAACACAGGTTGCAAGGGTGAGCTAATTCGTTTTCGTCTTCTTATGCAACTTCTTCGAACATGGGGAAGGATTTCGGCCTTTAGTAATTGGATCGATATCAAACTTAAACAGTGTTTCATGAGAACTGACTGAGAGAGGAGACCCATTTTCCATGTAGTCTATAAGTATGTTATATGGAAAATAAAAGTTTATTTATATATATATATATAATATATAAATAAACTTTTATTTTCCATAGAACATGCTTATATATATATTGGACATTAATAAAAGAAATTCGTGTAATAAAAAATCTAACATTGGCATATGCCATGTTTTATTTCCTGAATAAAGTTCGTGTAAAAAAAATAAAAATGAGGGAACACTTGAACAGAGTAGATAACATATATATTATTTGAGTTTATAATTTACGGTATTTGGGGATATACTTATGTATTATCAGGAATAATTCACATTTTACGTTTGTGTCTATGTCTAAATATAATTAAAGACGTCCGGAACAAAGCTAGTTCAAATACATTCCTTACGTCCATCAGTCAAGTTTATAATCAGAATATAGGATCTAACTCAATCAAATTGCCAATGATCAGTGCACAATGACCCGAGGTACCTGGGCAACAAAGCTATCACTTTCGGGAATTTGATTCGATTTGAAATATTCTTTTATTTGCCCAAGTTATTTGTACAAATGGGTTGTAAACATCTGAAGAAGTCAGGTCTTCCAGTTCGGAACATTGTAAAATCGGCCACATTGTAAAACTAAACTAAAGGCTAAGATCACATGACAGAGTATACATAAGAAAGCGTTATAAAGTGTAAACATAAAGTGTGAGTTAAAGTTGGTATTAAACCTATAACTAAAGCGAAGTTGAAGTTGAATAGTATATCTTTGTGGTTTACACATGTATACATTGAATGTATAGGTCTTTATGAAAGCATACAATCATAATACAGCCATTATTGTGATAAACTTATCAAACTAGTGGTGTATATGGGTTATACAGTCTTGGCAAAAATATAGGTTAAATATGTTAGTTAACAGCAAAGGGTGGTCTCCACTGGCTGCGGTAAGCTCTGCGGTAAGCCTTGCGATGGTTTGTGCTGGTTCTGTAGGTGGTGCGGAATGACGAGATCCTCCTTGCCTACATGGCCAGTGGACGACGTAGGCAGGGCCTTGCCACTCCTCAACAACACAGCACCATCGCAAGGCTTACCGCAGAGCTTACCGCAGCCAGTGGAGACCACCCTTATTAGTTATATAATATTGATTAAAGTGAAGTAAAAGGTGTACCACTACAAATGGTTATAAAATTGAGTTCATACAGGGACATTTAGGGACAGTTAGGTAAGATGTCAGATTCTGATCCCAGGTGGGGCAAGATACATTAAAGGTGGTCTCCACTGGCTGCTGTAAGCTCTGCGGTAAGCTCTGCGGTAAGCCTTGCGATGGTGCTGTGTTGGTGAGAAGTGGTGAGGCCCTGCCTACATGGCCAGTGATCCATGTAGGCAGGGCCTCATCATTCCTCTCCACCTACAGAACCAGCACTGACCATCACAAGGCTTACCACAGAGCTTACCGCAGCCAGTGGAGACCACCTTATAGCACAAATGGCAAATGATGTTCAAGAATAACTTTTTTTAATAACTAACTTTATTCAATCTGTCAGCAAATCCTGCTTCTCCCAGGACGATTAACATTAGTTTACAAAAGCCCTTTATTATTGCATCGATAGACCTTGTGATAGAAGAAAAGGTACTACCATGAAAAGTACCTTGTGTTTATGACACAACTTTATTGTAAAAGATCTTAAGCGAGAAAGTTGGATACCAATCAAATGTGATAGTAAAATCATTATTATTTCGCAATTTATTAAAATGAGGAAGAAAAGTAAACGCTGTTACAAATCCACAGTAACAACGACGCTCTGTAGAAGCCAAGATGGCAGGATACCGTGAATACACTGAGATGCAAATAAAAAAGATAATGACATTAAATTATAACAACATAATGGATACTCTGACTTTAAACTGTACTGATTCTGTCACTTGGTTTTTTCGTTGCTGACATTCTGGAGTAATCATTGATTTTCTTTACAGCTTGTCACGCGGACTGCAAAAACTGCGCTGGTGGCAGTGCTGACACTAACTGTGTTGGCAAAAAACTGTATTACGGTAGGCAGATTTGAATTCCTTTACCTATTAGAAATAGCCACACAGAACCCTGTGCTCATTTAAATGTAGCTCATTTACAAGCTGCATATCGGGCATGTGTCCCCTGATGCTTAGTGGCATAATTATTATACAGAACAGAACAAATTCGATCGGTTCCTCATTAGGGTGGGGCACCGGGGTGGGGCACCGGGGTGGGGCACCGGGGTGGGGATGGGGACTTAGACCGGGAAATGCACATTGACCTCAGACACTCAACCGTCGGGCCCGTTGCTCCGTTTCTCGCTAACTATTTTTCCATTGAAAGTGTATGGGAAAAGAGTTAGCGAGAAACGGAGCAACGGGCCCCAGCTCACTTGAGTTCAAACTACATACCAGAAGTTCAATATCTCACCACGGTATTTTCTGCACCCCCCCGCTTCCCCCCCCCCTCACCGTCGCCCCGTCGCAACTACAAAAATCTAAGATCAAGCGTTAGGCAATTATAAAAGTAAGTCTACAATGACTTTTTCATTCAATTTAATATTAACCCTGATTACTTCTCATAACCTCATACCCCCATATTTAATTATCTACAATAATAAACATCAATGACTGGGTCATTGCGTTCCATGCGGCGGCCTCTTCTTTGTCCAAAGGTGTTTGTGTGGCTGGCCCGGGACGGAGACTTGTTACTTTTTGCTGAAAACATCTTTAAAAATGTCCAGATCTCTTTTAGAAAAACAATAAATTGCTCAATATCCGCAGCAAATCACCTCCATATTAGTTTCTCCTCTTTGCCTATCGATTTAATAGCTTGGGAGTACCTAACCACTGCGCATCTAGCTTTAGTTCGTACATATAACTGTTCGAGTGGCTATTTTTCCATTCTTGAAGAGTTTTTGTCTGTGGATGAAGGCTGTTCTTCAAATTTGTTTTACCATGCTCTAGGCCCAGGATAATATCCATTGGAGAAAATAAAATTTGATCATTCCTTCTGTGGAACAATTTTCTCCTCTGGAGTTGCTATTAGGTAACTGCTCTCATATCCACTTGAAAATCTCCATCCACAGACGTTTAGTATCGCCGCATTCAACGGGAAAATGAATAACACTATCCCTTTGCATTCAGAAGTCACATTGATTTGTTTCTTTAATCCTTGTGGGTTTTTTCAGGTATTCATTGCATGTATGTAATGAATCTATGTAGGGTACGCTATCGCAACACATGGAATACGATTTCTGCCAAGTTTACCAAAATTCAACTTCATGACTAAAAAATGGTTTCTATTTATATTATTAAAGGCATATAATATTATATTTAATGAAACAGTTAAAACTCTCTACATATTACACTTCCTGTTTATGCCATATGTATGAATAATTGCACAAGATCGTTAGTATAAGATCTTGTCCGGTTTTGCTTTAAGTGTCTCACATCAGTAATAACCCTCAACTTTCCAGAGAGATTATTCAGGCAAGTTCAGAGGAGGGTGCGGTAAAGGAGGAGGAGGAGGGAGGGGGTAGGAGAAGAAGTGGGTGAGGGGAAGGAGAAGGGAGCCTATTATGCCTATTGGGAGGCCTTTGACCTAGGAGGGCTTCTGACCTATAGGGGGCTTTTGGCCGGCGGCTTCTTTCCGGGGGCTTACCACCAGAGGGTTTCTGGCCAGGGGGCTTATGACAGGGGGGGGCTTATGACCAGGAGGCAATTGGCCTGTCACCCACAAATATATATGTACCAGGGGTTTCGCACCGATTCTTTATCCGAGTCAATTCGTAGCATTTGATTCTTCCTCCGAGTCAATTCGTAGCATTTCCCAATGGCTCCAGCGGAAAATCCACGGTTCTAAAGTCGTAAGACAGAGTTTATTTTGAGTAGGGAAGGCTGCCATTCAATTCCAATGATTCCAGACAAGACGAGTTCATTTCAGCCTCTCGCTTACTTAAGTGTATTTTGATATTGTATATTTGTTTTATTTGATACAGTCTGTGCTGGCACTTGTCTGACGTGCAGTGGTCCGTCAGCAACTGAGTGCACAAGCTGTACATCGGTAAAATACTTGGACAAAATTACCGGAGCGTGTGAAGGTAATACATTTTTCCTGATTTCCGTACAACTTCCAAAGTACCGATTCAGAATATTGACATAGAAGTTAAAAGTAGAAAATATTCCACGAGTATTTATTTATTTGAAACGAATCTAATCTTGTGGAACCCCAATCAACCTATTTTCAAATTAACTTCCATTTCTTTCTTTTAGTTTCCATTTATTCTCGATGCACTTTCCACTCCATTGACTGCCAATTTGATTTTTGGAACTTTTCAGCTTGCGATGGTTCTTGTAACGCCGCAGGCGAAGGTACTTGCGATGCGGCAGGTACCACTGGCTGTACTACCTGTGATGATGCTTCCAGCAGCACCTACAACTATATCGCTAATGGTGGTACATGCACCGGTAAGCTATGCACCTTAAATTACTCTTTTTCATTTCAAAATTATCGCCGTCTAACTATCACTACTACGGTTACACGTCTACTCTTACATCTGATATTGAAATTCGAATCTGAAATTGTATAATATCCTTTTTTCGTGATAGCTTGCGCTGGGGTAAATCCTCAGACCGGTGACACCTGCAATTCCTGCAATAGGGAAGGGAACTCAGGAGCAGCTGCTCGCTATGGCGTTTGGACTGAGAGTTGTCATGGTGAGTGATTCCTAACTTATTTTCAATCTAGTTTTTCGCAAATTGTTTCATTTGCGAAACAATAAAAATAATAAGGACCGCATAAACACAGAGCACATTACTGAAGTTTCATTTGTGTTTTCCGTCTTTACTTAGAATCGTCCTTTCCTTATCTGTATGTTCAATTGTCTATAATTGGTGCTCGTTTGGCAGACTGTCCCGACAAATGCAACTCCTGTGATAACAGTGGAAATTGTGACAACAATGGATGCGATGCGGACTATTACACGGACGCAAATGGTGACTGTGCAGGTACGTTAAACTGCATCAGGATTGCATCACTATATATATATTTTTTTTTAATAAATTTTATTGACAAAGTTTCACATAGTGATAGTTCTCATTCGTTGAAAATCGTCTGGTGGTACATTATTTCAATTTAAATCATTATTCCTCATTCTCATATACTCTACAACATATATACATATAATGTACATATATGTGTTTACACATACATAATATAAGTATAAACGCAAGTAGTATATTATATTATATATAATATAATATAGTGTTATGTATAATCAGGCTAATCAGGATTTTTAAGAATGGCATCATCGATGTAATGTAATTCCTGAATAAATATTTCTAAACTCTAAACTCTAGTGTAAACATCAGTGCTCCACTGCATATATTGAAAATTGGTCTCAAGGTTTGTGCAAAGAAGTATGAAGAAGTTTGACAAAGAATTTAAAACCAGACCATGGAATTTAATTCATCAATTAACTGTTATGTTATTAACTGCCACATTCAATTCGCTACTTTTTTTTAAAAATTTAAATTGTTCATTCTTGTAATCCGGAGGTATGTCTCGAAAAAGATACGATTTAGGATGAAGCTGTTGCCTTTCTTTCGGTAAAATGGTAGTCAAATTAAGTAATATATACCTATGTAATATGTTATGTCTATGTATGTTGTGTATATTGTAATGTATGCGAATACAAACCATAAACCTGAGAAGTAACCTTTTTCAGTGCACACAAAATTCTTCTCCGATTCATTTTCTGCTGTTACCTTTCTCATGACTTTCATTCTCATCTTATCTAGAACTTGACTGCAGCTCGGCCCAAAGCCAATATGCATGTGAGACGCTGTGTCTTGCCAAAACATCAAAGGCAGGGCACTGGAATGCTGGATCTGGCACCTGTACTGGTAGGCATTCGTTTTTTTAAAAAAGAAATGTTATTGAGCTGGTTTCGGTGGTACAGTGATATTCTCACAGACTCAAATCAAATCAATACAAAAGTTTTCATTATCGATTCGATGTACAATACAAGTATTACTATAATTCTAAATATTTAATGTTTAATAAATCAGTTGACAACGCTAGCCAGTTTATAAATACTGACATTTTTTTTGTCGGCACAGACATTATCAATAGACCCATGAAGAGGGTGATATTTACACATCAATATTTTTGAGGTTTTTTTCATCATCACATCACAGAGGTTGAGATAAATAATGAGCAGTACGATTGTTAAAAACAACGAGGCTTCATTGGAAATTCTGTTTCTTTTCAATACCAATAAACATTTCGGGTCGTTTAGACATTTAGTCCACGAAATACATTCGTATTATTATTTATCTAGTTTCTTAGTCTAGGTATTTCATGGCCCAAGTCTTGTATCATGACGAGTCAGCAACAATCGTTCTAAAATCCTGAAGAATACTACCCGAAAAAGTATCACACATTTACCAAACAAACCACCTACCCGAACACCCCTAATCAACATCACTCACCCTGAACATGTCCTTACCATTTAAATTGTTAGATAATATGATAATCGCAACACCAAATCTTTACTTTTGTGTTATATTTACAAGTCCCGGTGGTAAGTTTAAGATTGATAGCTTTCTGTGTTTTCTCGGGTAATTGTTACCCTAGTATATCGAAACAGGCAAAGGATTAACCATTCGTTTTGCATACCAAATCGCTAGGGGTTTGTTATCAACATATATGTACCAATATAGATGAGCTAATGTTTGTAAGTTCCCGGGAAAAAAATCAATATGCCAGGCAATTTTCTCACATTAGATGAGATTCTAGCGTACCATATACATGCCATATGAACCAGTAAACCCCCGGTAAAAGTCCTACTCCTAGTATCCGGAATTACTACAGCAAGATATATATTTAATTTTTGTAAAAAAATCTGAATTACACTCGATTAATTTATTAACTCGTTTTCCCATTCAATACTTTCCAACGCGTTCTGGATTAAATAAAAATACGAATTTATGATATCCTAATATTATTCACCTCCATCTTCATTATGTTGAAATCCTTTACACAAGTAAATAGGAAATTAATCAGTAATATTCCTTTACTACACGGCTTTTATTTCATGTGTTCAACTGTTTTTATATCAAAATATTGCAGTTTGCAATGTTGCCCACTGTAAAGCGAGCGATGCAAGTGCAGCCTGTACAGCTTGTAAAGATGGATATGTACTTAACGCGGACGGTCTTTGCGTTGGTAAGTATCGAAATCTGAAAAGGAAAATCTGAATGATGTTTTCTTACTCATACCACAGCAAGTATCGACCAGTGATTGTTACCGGTAACAGTGTTTCAGGTTACTGTTATTTTGCTGTATTTTGCCATCTCACACAAAGATATTATGGCTGCTGTATAATAAATGAAAGTAGAAAAGACACAAAAGGTACAGGTAGAATAAAGATCTAAGAATATTGTGAGGCGGTTGTTTTTCATACCTTGTTATTACTGATAGTAACTAATGTAATGAACAATAATTAATCTAACTTCAACATTTTGAACATGATCAAGTTGAGGAGATAATTATATGGATATCTTGATATCAACCTGAATGGCTTGATGCCTTTTCGTTTTTAGCCTTTGGTTTGATAATCCTGTCTTAATGGTATTTACAAACAGTACCTAAGTGCAACTAGCTAATAATTGATAATAAGTAGTGCACCAGCAGGTCAGACATGTAGGTTATTAATCCTTTTAGTCTCTGCCTAAGTTGCTTATAGCCCTGGACCTGTCACGGTAGAGACTAAAGCACAGTAACACGAAATATTCAACACGACACATATGACTCAGCCAATGAGAGTTGTATTTCACTGGCCTACCCCATGGGTATGTAGAGGTATAATATATGGAGGAATGAAAATATGGACGATTCTTTGTCTTTCAGAATGTTATCTTGATGCTACTCAGTGTCCTATGTGTCGAAAAAGCACCCACGGAAGAAAGCACACTGACAAGAACGAATGTTTGCGTAAGCAATTGCCAATTGATTTAAATGACTAAAACATATATCATTTTTATATCGTTATTTCACTCTTTATTGACGAATCTAGTGAGTAACTGGATAAACTTATGTAAACTGATTATTTCACATGGGCGCATAGGCTATGTAATTTGCATGACAGATACTTTTTTTAATTATTATTTTAAAACAATTGATTTTATTTCCGTTGTCCTGCCTTCCACATGCCAGATATTTATTGTTTGACAAAAAAAGTTGTCAAGAAGCCTGGTGAAGAAGCCATTTACTTACTGAAGGGATGGCAGGCAGACACCACATATTATAATATTATAGATAGTGCCTTCAAAATACAATTGTATACTTTAAACCAATGCCTCCAGCTTTTCTGTCCTCGGTGTTTTGTTTTTAAAGATGTTTATTCAGCAGAGTGAAATTATGTAATTATACACTATTCTCATTCGAGGCTGATTTGAGTGAAAATTTTTACAAATATACATTCATTACAACAAGAGGAAGTTAATAATATATCATTCATAGCCATAAAGAAGGCATTAATCAGAAAAAAAATAGAGACACACACATAAAAACTATCACTCGGGCAGCATCCTATTACTACAATCCGAGTGGATTCACGAGTGTTTATCGTAGACAATATACAAAAACAAATCACGAAAAATGCTAATAAATCCAGGCATGTACGACCGAAAGGGCAGCTCAAAATACAGATCAATTTTCATCAAGTAAAATAAATAAAAAGACAACAGAGGAAAAATAGATATTATAGCCGTGGTCGTCAATGATAATAGCATGGTGATAATGCATTCTTCTTGGTCTTTCAGCCTGTGGGGTTGGATGTAGCGAATGTGTATTTAGCCCTGCTGAAGCCTGCACGGCATGCATCGCTAACTATTGGCTCAATGGAGATGTTTGTCAGGGTAGGTAGTAAAGATGTGTTAACCTTTACCCCATTGATATACGTGATTCTCTAGCTATTCGTGGTATCAATGGTAATGAGGTAGAGCTGTCTGGATAATTACTGGCTTCGGTAAGCTCTGCGGTAAGCCTTGCGATGGTTTGTGCTGGTTCTGTGGGTGGTGAGGAATGACGTATATATGGTCAGTGAACGATGTAAGCAGGACCTCGCCACTCCTCACCAACACAGCACCATTGCAAGGCTTACCACAGAGCTTACCGCAGAGCTTACCGCAGCCAGTGGAGACCACTCTTTACTAATGATGTAACAGACGCAGGAATGCTGGCAGGTTAACACTGGGAGCAACTTACCGATTCATAAGTATATCTTAACAATAAGAATAGGCGCAATAGAGTCATCACAGCATTATGTCAACAGGCGTACTATATTAATTCTTTCCTTACTACTACCCTCATAGCATGTTCCGACAGTGCCGATCAAACAGCATGCGAAGGCCCCTGCAAAATGTTTGGCAATAAGTACCACTATTACGGGAGTGCCTCTGGAACCAGCAACAACCCAAAGTGCAGAGGTAATTACGTGAACAAATTCATGAATAGATAATCAATTGAACATAATCAAAGATCGATGATTTATATTTTTCACACCGACGGTTTAATGTTTAATTAATGTATTTTCTCTAGATTGTCCAACCAACTGTTTGGTGTGTACGGATGACCAGACTTGCACAAAATGTGCTGATAAATTTGTCGTGAATGCCGGTAGCTGTGACGGTGAGGACATTAGTATTTTCACTGACTATACTCTTGTTTTTAAAGTTTTTCCACTGCTGATGTTTCACATGCAGTATTTGTACTTGATGTTTTTATACTTAGGCTATGTATTTCCTGCTATGTCACTTATTTTTTCCCGGTGTCTTCTCATCTGAATAAGCCTAAGGCTTGCAAAATTTATTTGTGGCTTCTCGGAGTTTGATAACGTAATATCATTTACTTTTGTAAGAGCTTTTTTTTAAAAAAAAAAATTGTTCATACCAAAGATGGTTTCTATTTTTGTCGAGTAATTTCTTATAGTTTAACTTCACTCTGTGGATCATATTAGTAGTTTACTTTTGTTATTCAAATTAGATCAGGCAATGCTGAGAATATCATCAATGATGAAATGTATTTGTACCTGAATAACATATTTTTCAAATCAAAATCAAATATACTTCAAGGTTGATTGAAACCGCCATATTGCGTTCGTTCAGACATAAGGAACTTAACTAGCTTGAAAAAGGCCTACACTCCCCCACACATAAAATTAATTTGTCCCAATTGCATTACAGTTGAATGATGTATAATTTTCCTCTTTTTTTTTGTTTTTACGACAACTTTTATTCACTTTGCCTGCCTTCTGGGCTTCTACATCGCTAAAACATTTTTATGCAATATTTCAAATCAGATAATGACTGTTTCACCTCATGCGAGAGCGGTGATACCACCTGTTACAAGCTAAATAGATCCCTATCCTCTTTCAGCCTGCCCCGGAAGTTGCGACGTTTGCTCCAGTGGCTCCGTATGCACGACCTGTGCGAGCAATCACTATCTTAGCTCTGGCGCCTGCACAGGTTTGAAATACCGTTACAATATTGAATGAAGTCATCCGTACAAAATAAAGTCTCAGTTACGATACTTCTCTTTCCCTTTTCTATGATGAAATGGTATCATCGTGGTGCTCCCTATCAAAACTTAGTAAACGATTCTATTTCAGCGTGCCACGCCCAATGTTCCAACTGTGGGTCGACTGGTTGTTCATCTTGTAAAACTGGATATTATCTGGAGGCGGCTTCCAAGAATTGCCTAGGTAGGCCTACTCCAACTATTCTTCTTTGGGATACTTTAACAATTCAATCAGTAACGTTACAATGTCACGAATTGATAACCCATTTCACCCTGAGCATTGACTGTGGAAGTTCCCCTTAAATTAGTAATTGCTATTTGCTCATATAATATACAGTCGATGAGTGTAACAGAACATTATCCTTGCTGTCCATTTTGCACAATTTGTATTTCGACCCATCCTGTCTTTTGAAAGAGAAAGGTTCTGTATCACCCATTTTGTCTACAAAACTGTCTAACGTTAGTACCGAGGTCAAACAATAATCCATGAGCTGATATACATACATTCTGATTGGCACAGTACAACTAACCTTTATATATACACGTGTCTTTTGCAAAACAAATACAAGGAAAGACAAATAATATGTAATGGTAATTCATATTAACTACGGATACAAATAGCCTACAAACGAGATGCAGATACATGCTGTTCAAACTATATTACACTTTGCGCTTTCATAGCGATGCAAAGGTGATGTATAGCCACTCTGTAAGTTCCCATTTGTAGCAGTGAGTCACTATGTATATTGATATACGTTTTTTAGTAACACTCATCCATATTTGTTCACACAGCCTGTTCTTCAGCTACAACCGGGTGTACTGAGTGCAGTGCGGCGGCAACTGGGGTTCAATGTAAGAAATGTCTAAATGGGAGGTTCCTAGACGTCGCCACGGTGCCACTAGGCACATGTGAAGGTACGTTTGGTTCCAACCGTTCTAGATGTCCGCGAATATTTTTCTCAATTTTATGGCAAAGTATAAATACTGTTTTCCTAATGTAAGGTCATCTTGCTTTATTTGATACATATATATTATTTAACTATAATGATTATGCAAAAGTCATGTCCCTCAATATTTTTTAGAATGTTCGAACGGGTGTGCCACGTGTAGCGACAAGCAGTCATGTAAGACCTGTAAGGCTGACAATTGCCTGAAAGCTGACGGGAGCGGATGTCTGGGTATGCGTTCATGCATATACTAATACTAATAATACTAATATTGTTCTTTATCTGTACATGACTAGTAATTACAGATCGGTGGTACACACTGGTCAGATCAAGATCTGGTCTTCCAGTGCAAGCCGTTGTGTATATCATGACTTCCCAATTGTCACATGTCACATACATAGGCAATGCACTAAAACATCCATGGTGGATTTGCGTATTTTCGAAGTAATATATATGAATATTATATTGGCCTTTGATGAAGAAAAAAATAAAAATAAAGTAGCATATCGTATGATAGATATCCTGGAGATGTAATCATTTGTAGAGCCCACAACTCCCTTGATTGAACAATGTACATAGTGCCAGCCGTAAATCATGTAACTAACTCAAAGTGTATGTTTCAACTAGTCTAAGCTTCATCTATCACTACTGATGCGCTATTTTATTTTATGGTGAAATGTTTCCACTTTGAGGACAGTTTAATTAGAGTGTAACTATGTATAAATAATGAGAAACCTACATGATCACCATCCAAGAATCCACAAACTTGTATCAAGAACATGAATGCCATTGTTATACATCAATACACGCGTATAACTATAAGGAGGATAGAGAAATACAGGGCACACCCATGAAAGCACCTTCACATATATGGTCTTAAAAATGAAAGATTCGTGTTCTCAAAGATATTTTTGTTCTTGAATATATAGGAACCTGTGGGTCATTAATGAAATGTTTCTATCCGTTTAACTATAGATAGATATCTGTTTTCAATGGCTTAACACACAGCAACTAGAGCTATGAATGCGAGCAGGAAGAAGGATTATAATTTTAATTGACGCTAGTCAGAGCATTGATTGGAAATAGAAATATTGAATTAGTGGTTACTCAAAATCTATATAAATGTAAAGTTTTACAATTTTCCATTCAATTGGCCCAATCAACATTCAGACACCATTAACTATGTATTAAAAATCACACGCAGCATCCTGTCCAAAGGTGAGAATTTTGGAGGAGAGAGTGGGAGGGAGGAGAGAATGCTGATACATTAGATTTTTATGAAGATGAAAGATGACAATTATAATGTTAATTGCAATACAATGCAATTACTTTCAGGAACACTCAAAGGCTGCCTTACATGTGAAGCAGACGCGTCAGGTCAAGTCGGATGTCTTACTTGTCCGTCAACAACCGTCCTGAGCCAATGCAAATGTAAGCGATTGTTTCCCAATTGTTTTACTGCTTAAGCACATTTAAACTAATGGGAAATTTAAAGGAATATTATAAGCGTCAAAATCCACAACATAGGAGTTGATAAATCATACTCAATCATCAACTTTTGAACAACGAAACTCGATTCTGGTAATCAGTTCACAGAGAGTTTAGCTGCTGACGTCCGTATCTAATACATATTTTCTTCAAAAAGATATAAACAACATTATTAAAGTTTCTCGTTGTGTTGCCCTTCTTTAATAATATTTGATATTAAAGTTGAAAGGTATCAATGGAGATTTCAATAGTACTTGGGGATGGATATATCAAACAAATAAATTATTATCTTTCAGCATGCACAACTGGAACCTGCAACGTATGTGACGCAAGTAATCCAGCTACCTGTACCGACTGCACTGATGGGTATTTTGTAGATACAGACACTTGCACACGTAAGATATTTTATTTTCTACATTTATTATACGAATGAAGGAGTATTGAATTTATTTCATGTAAATATTTGCTACAGGCATGCCCAAATAAGTCAAAACTTGCAACAGAGTTTTATCGTAGAATCCGAATAAAAATACCACATTATTCTGCACCAAAGCCGTATAAAATGATTCGCCTCAATTAATCTGTTTGAAAAGAATGTGGAACCGGATGCAAAAAGTGTTCAGACGCTAACAGTTGCAGTGAATGCGTGAAGTCAAACTACTATTTTGATGACACTGCCAAGGAATGCAAAGGTATGGACGCATTGATTGCAATATTTAGAATCACGGTATTTGCCTATTTTATTTATTTTATTATTTAAGCGTTCAATGTAGGCGGCTGTTTCACAATGACATAGATACTCTAAACAATATATTCTAGGGTGTGACGTTACGGGCAACTGCGAAACATGTGACGCCGGCAAGTGTACTAAATGTAAAGAGGGATTTTTCATCAATGGAAAGAAATGTGGTAGTAAGTATATGTTACATACTAGATGCGTAGATTCAAAGAGCAGTAACACATAGGGGGAAATACATAATTGTATTTCATAGGAATTTCCATTAATATAGTGTAGTGGTCCTGGTTGACTCTATCATCAATCAATACGAACAAACGGAACATCTACTTTAAATCAGAGTCTATTGCAATTATAGATTACACTTTTTGACTTTCTGTGTCTGAAGTGTTTTACTATCAGATCTCAAGGGGTAATAAAGGCTAGCAATTATCGAGAAAATATTATAGTTATCCAGGGACCCCTGACATTTTCCTTTTTTTAAGTATTGAATATATTTTACGTTATGTTTTGTGAATGAGAGAATTCATGGTTAGTGCATTTTGAAGTGTGAGTGATAAAATCACATGGAATTACTTTTCCATACAGTTTTCCCAAATCCGCGTCACCCACTTGGCCTCACCCCAGAACCTCCTTCTCCAAGCCATTCTCTGATGTTATGATAAAGTTCTATATGCTGTGAACAAACACTGTATCATAGACTTGCCATTGGAGTTGATGTTCACAACCCCAAAACATAATTTCTTTTACTTTTGGATGACAAATACCTTATTGTATCCTGTATCTCTCATATAATCTCTCATATAATATTCAGGCACTCAACGGAAGAACTATCTAGACAATTGTCTATTTAGAAAGTTGAATTACCGCTTTGTAATAAGACCAAGTATATGATAAAAGAATTCTTGAATTTAATTGAATAACAATATTCTGAAACAATACAAGAAAAAATAATGTTTGAATTATTTTGACTTTACTTTACTTTTGGCGACTTTACTCCAGTCTATAACTATCCATGAATAATCTACCGAAATTTACAGGTATATTACAAATGTCAAATATCAAATATTGGGAGTACTGTAAGAATATAGCATGTGAAACCCGTTGATTTTCAAGGAAAGAAGTTAAAACTTTCTACAATCCCAGCAGATGAACTTAATATTGAAATATTGGGGCAAGAGAAAGGAAGGGGGGGGGGGGGCGGTATTTATAAACCACACTCGGCCTTCGCAATGTCTTGCCTTGCCCCCCCCCCCCTCCCACCTTTTTACGCGACTGGTAATTGGTTGATTTGCCGGGCGCCTCTGAGTTTCGAAATGTCAGTATAATTGGGGCGAAAATAAAATTTTGAAAAAATGGGTCGGATAATGTGCATTTGTAATGTCTCTCGTGTGTCTGCGTTGATGCTTGTTCTGGAGAGCTTCTCAGTCAACCGTGGCAATTAATACATTTTCTCAAATATCAGGGGAATCCCGTTCTCACCTCGAGCTACTTGCTATCCCAAACTTAATTACTCTTACTATGTTTACAGAATGCATGACTGGTTGCGAAACGTGTTCGGCTAAGGACGCATGTACCAAATGCGAGGACGGTTACAGACTAGACAAAGGCAAATGTCAATGTGAGTAGCCGGTGTAATAAGACTTCTATGTTTTAAACTTTTGCCAACACAACCAAATAACTAATTTGCTATAGGCGAAATATATCTCATACTATAAACCGCTTAACATATCCATTTCTTTTCAAATGGGCGTGGTAATCAATCACAATGAATACCCCTTTTTTATGATTAACCTTACAGTTTGGATTTTTATGTATATTCAGTACAGGGTCATTATTTAAATATGTCTCTAAATCAATAACAGGTAACATAATTGATTCACATCATGTGAAGAAGATAGATAACAGTCAAAGACAATTTGCATATTGTCTTGTATTTGCGTAACAATGGTGCTTCTGGAATGATAATACAATAATATAGATCATTTCTCAAACCATAATATAATAACTATGGGATAATCCTTGAAACCTGTGGTCATTATATTCATGACGGATTCATTATTGCTTAATCATAATTCATCATTTTAGTTTACCGCACCAAATGTTACTTAAATATTTAGATAATGTAAGTACGTATTTCCTAGATCCTGCTCCAGGACATCAACATTAACTGTGTCTATGGGCCTCAATGCCAGGATTTGTTTTTCTCATTGCTCAGTATCTCATGAATGATAACATGTAAATGACTGCTCTTGTCTCATCAACTGTATCTTCCTGGAATATGCCTTACAATATGCATCTCGATATATTCCTGTACCACAGCCTGCGATAAACATAAGAAGAACTGTGGCGAATGTACGGACAAGGAGTGCACGAAATGTCGGGAGGGCTACTTTGAGGACAAGGCGAAAGCGTGTGTCTGTAGGTATTGCTTTACTGGCGCAATATCCGCATAATTAACATTCAGTAATTTATATGTCGGGGATTAATATTTTTTAATATAGTCTATATATGCCACATTAACGCTAATTTATATTTCTAATTGATACAAAATGTAATTTCTTTGGTAAATATCTCCATTTTGTGGTGAAACTAATCTCTAAACTAGCAACCTGACTAGGATTTGGTAAAGAAATTAAGGATGGCTTTCTTGAGACGGATACAAATTATACACACCATGCGGTATCTATCGCCAACGACCACTATTTGGTGGGACTTGTATCATAGCTAACCGCACAGAAGCGCTTTTCAATACGATTTTCAACAATTAAGACATACATGTACATACATGTTTACAAGCGCGATGTTGTTACTCTGCCAAGGGGTGATTCATTTTCTCTCTCGTGAAATGGACGAAAATAGTGAATAGAAATCCCCAAATCACTAATCTTTTGGATGGGGTTCATACCCATTGCAGCGTGCAGTTCGACTGGATTCGCAGGTTGCAATCTGTGCACCGATATCACCGGTGATGGCAACATTGACCAAGGAGAGTGCTTCGGATGCGAAGGTGACGACATACTAATTGACGGAAAGACATGCGGTGGTATGTATAAAAGACTGTTTTTGTCGATAACAATAGTAAATAATAATATTATTGGTTCCATAAATTGGCAAAAAGGGGATGTTCTATTCATCTAGCACCCAAACGAAATATAAAAGTTAAAATGATATCTATATTACCAGCTCTACGTACAGTTTTCACAATTTTATAAGTAGTACTAGTTTTGTAGTCGACTAAATAAGATTAAACTAAGTTAACAGTGAGGAGGGGTGAAACTGAAGACTCTCGTCTCTCTCTGTACTGAGAATTAAATACATCTAATATTTCTGTGAATCAAATACCGTAGAATAGAAACTGTTACCGAACCATATGTACTGGGCGGGGCTTTACAATGCATTTAGGCCTACTGCACATCAAGTACAAATATCCCGCTAATGGCCATCAAAAGGGCTAGTTCGGGTGTTGATTCAGGGTTGGATTTCTTTTGAGGGGCTGTATTAGCAACTATCGTAAGGGGAATTGTTCTGAGTATTCATGGGTGTGGGCTGACTGATTGGTTTTGAGAAGGGAGTACAGGACTGTCAGAATCATTCAGTAAAGGCTTAAAAGTATATGTCCATGGTTATCAAGGAATTCACCCTTTTCATCCAGTTGAAGGTTGATTAGGTGGGTTGTTAATGTTATCAGTCACAATAGGGTGATTGTAAATTTCATCAAATACAATAAGGGGTTAGTATTTTCAGATTGAGTATCATATTTTAAGGAATTGGCTCAATCACTCAAGTCAATCTGTAGACAGATTTGAATTGAATATTCAAAATTAGTGTTGTATTTTAAGGAGTTCGGTTAATAACTAAGTCAATTTGGGTCGAGAATGGGATTGCAAGAGGATATTAAGAAACTGTTAGCCAATTTAATTATCCATTGATATTAAAGGAAGAAATATGTTCCATCATGATGTAACTTCACGCATTTAGTTTATATCTGACGAGTGAATATCAGATACAACTTGCCATATTAGCTAATATCCATTACCACGACCACCTGAAGTACCGTTGGTGTACATGCATTGCACGATCATAGTCGGCCGGCTGGTCGTGGCAATGGGCATGGGTCTTAACTCTAAATACCAGGAACATACGTTATTTCATGAAATTGTTCTACCCTACAGTGCAATAAGAAATGTTGACTTTCCCATTTCCCTTACTATACAATAGCTGTTTCCCATGATACCATTTCGATATTCTATATTTTATAGAGGAGGTTAATAATGCTGCATGCTAATTCATTCTGAGTCTTAATTATGCTGCATGCATCTTATATATCATTTCAGCTTGCCCGGTGGACAAATGTGAAGATTGTGTCGACAAAGGTGTCACTTGCAAGAAGTGCAGCTCTTCTACTACACTAACCGAAGACAAAGGCTTTTGCGCACGTTAGTAAAATGATACATTTTTTCCACAGGACCTGAATAAACATGTCAGGCGACAAGGCAATGCCACATGTACAATTTGAGCAATATTTTGCATAATTGAGGTAAACTTTCTGAATTTCTGCATCGCACCCCCCCCCCCAAATAACAAAATAACAAAAAATGATAATAATTTAAACGAATGTTCAAGTACCTATCGCCAAAGAATTTTTGTATGATTTTAATCTATCCAAACATTGAACTAAACTTGGGTTATCCCAATTCCACCTTTCAGCAATGGGCTGCTACGACTGCGATGATTGTGACGATGTCAATACCGGCAACGTCACGGTGGTAGGATGTTTTGGCACGTGCTACGTAAGTGTCGTGTTTATCAAGAAGTGGTTGACTCCATTATTCAATTGGGTTTGGGAAATGTGCAAACTATTGTCTGAGAAAGATGAAAACATATTAGTTTACCAATAGCATGACAACAAATATTAAGACCCGACTCATTGGCAGGCTTCAAGGTCGGGAGGTCGTAAGTTCGAACCCCTACAGCAATGGTGGGGTGTTGTCCATGATCGACCCTTACCCAGGCCGGGTGTTGGCGAGAGGTTGACCACACACGGCATGCATGCCATATAGGGCGAGCAGGCTGGCCTGCCAAACCCAATAAGATCTTTATATATGTAGCCAGTACACAAACATAAAAACGACATATTTTAACATAGCGCTGTGTCGGTGTATGGGAAAATGTATCGTTATAATATGACACACAGAAGAAGCTTTGAGTTGAGCGTAGCAATAAGTCGGTCCATTTTGCCATGGTATTCATTTTACTTGACCGATAGGGGCAAAATCCAATTCACATGTAGGGCGTTTCATATCTAACACAGCGCGCGTTCGTTATGGTTGCGCAACTATGGGTCAGACCTGAAGGCCAACGAACACTCATGGCTGTAATTTCTATGATCGGATTGTTCCTTTAAAAATACTCGCCTATGTCTTATTCCAGGCCGAGAAGACTGGCGGCTCCGTTGAGCGAGGCTGTAACGTGGCAAAAGACGCAAGCTGTAAAGATTCCTGTTTCGATGACGTAAGTTATCAGTTTGAACTTCATATCTATAAGTAAATAGTTGAAAAAAAATCGATTTTACTTCTATGTTTAAATAAGAACGATTCGTTGCATTCTTAGTATCTGACATCTTAACAATTACAGAATAAGGAGATGTGTTGCTCAGACGACAAATGTAACGGCAAGGATTGTACACCTACGACCAAACCGAACGGAGCTTCCCCTGTTTCGTTGTGTACTGGATTGATTCTCGCCTCTGTTTTGAGTGCCCTCTTCGGCAAATGAAATTGTGAACTGTGATTTCCCGATCTCTTCTTTATCTCACTGTACTCGTCCGTCTTATTTGTTGTGAACAAGCAGCTTACATAGTGCAACCAACATGTCTTCTACAACCGACCTGCTCTATCTAATCTAATTTTGAGACCAACTTTTCTGTGTATTAATCTTCCGGGATTTTTTTTGTTAATTTATTCGATGTATTCTTGCAATTGCTCATCTGTTGAGATCGGGAGGTAGCTCTAGCTATCCAAACAAGCAAAGCTTATTTTCTTGCTCTTCATTTTGTGAAACCAACAAGAAGTACCTTAAATATGAGACCTGTAAAAATCGGAGTGTTTTCTTTCAAAGTTTTCATACATTGTTTTTAAAATGTAAATTGATTATAACATCATCATTAATCGCAAGTGTTCGTTATTGTGAACATGTTTAAAATGTTTTAACAGGTCTTACAATAGCTGGCAAATAGAGCGTGCGCTTAAAAAAAATTCATGCGTTAGATAAAAAATTTCTACATATTATAGGATTCTCGACACCGCCTTATTCTTCGTGTTTGTGTCTGGATGTAAGCTTAAAGGAAAACAACATCTTCCATTTTTGTATTTCACTGTTTATAGAATTGCGCCAAGCAAAGCAACTATTTGGACAAAATTGAAAGCTTTTACTTACCTCCTGACCGAAGAATAAGACTCTGGAGAGATGATGTATGTTTGATTGGTCCAGTCTTGAGTCGCCTTGTACCGAGGCCTTTCACCAAAAATCTCCTTCTTTAATAGTTTTTTGTCAACGGATATATACATATAGGCGTATATAGATCCAGTTTCCATTAATGTTAATTTAATCATTCATGACTGTCCTACTTTATGTGTGTGGTTTGTCTAGGTGTTCAGGCCTCTTGGCAACAGGTCTCGACAGGACATTTTCTCATGAAGCTTTATTCTCACCTATTTGTAGTATTGTTAATATCTAGACAGGGAATCAAAGACTTGAAGGTATCCCATGACATTAGTTGAAGTGATAAAATTTATATGAATATGTAAGGAAGAAAACGCCACAGTGCTGCGTGAAAAATGTGTCTCCATCTTTGTGTGTTAGAACAAGTGGAGAAATAATTTATCTGATTGAACCCAGGTATTTATTTGTCCAGGGCAATGATGTATACATTTATGTATTTATTTTGACCATTTGGATACTGTGTCATAGGGATTTGGGGGAGCCATCAAATCTCCATTTGATGAACCAAAGAATAAAGCTGACGATACGCATGTAATGAAATGACTTTGTTTTTTCTGTTAGTTAATGTCGCTTTTTTTCTGAAAATAAATATTATTAGAGATGACAGAATATAATGAACTATTCGTAATTTGAGGTTCCTGATGCCTATCACCTTAAATAATTTTTCTTGTGATATTTGAACATTTAACTCGCTGTCCCTGAACCTCGCTCATATTGTCAGAGCGGTCTAAAACGATGGCTTTGGATCCAGAAGCACGAGAATAGTCCCACTGGTCGAGAGTAATCGAAGTCCCTATGCCGAGTCAACACCATCAAAATGAAAATATTTAATGGAAAATCACAAAAATAGGACAGGAATGATATTTTTGAATATTATACTGACCCCAGAGAGTAGGAACAAGTCATTAAGGCCACGGTTATAATAGGTAATGCGAATGGGGTAACATGCATTATTTCCTGGGTCGCAGGATTGTTCACCACATGCCTCAGCTGAGAGGGCAATATTTAACATTACATGCCCAACTACGCTGCTACAGGACTACTATTATGATGCTGGAATTTAAAAATAAAACCCCAAAACTTACTTTTATGGAAGGTACTGCGTGCAGTAGACCTTATATTGATGCAGATATACATGGTATTCAATGACAGAATTCATGGTGAATAGTCTACATTCACTACTTATCAACCATCGATTAGTACAATTACTATTCTTGAATTTAAGAATTTCCAAAACATATACCAATTGTCCACTGTGTTGTATTGAAATATTTTCTATTCAGGCTCGCCCTTTAGAAACCACTTACATGCCCACAATTGTGAAGAGTTTACAAAAAGCACATGTATATCTGTCTGACTTTCATCAGATATTTTCATGCGTCGTCTTTTAAAAGAGATTGACTAAATACATATACAAGAAGGATATAAATACAGTTATTACCCATTTATATTGATTAACTATCATTGGAATTCATGTCCTAATAGCTATTCCAGGCTCTATATATTTGAACTGCTTGGCAATCCAAATTCAATTAATAGTAAAATCATATTACCCAATACATTCAGCGGTCAATAATCAGACCCGATCCTCCCCTCCAAGTAATAGATAAGTTAGCATATTTCAGCTTGAACGATCCAAGGGCTTTATTTATCCATCTTAGGAATAATATTAAAAGGATTAATAACCACCATCTCTGACCACTGGTGCACTGATGGATGCACATCAGTGCACCAGCAGGCAAGAGATGGAGGTTATTGATCCTTAATGAGTAATATATAACGGTTAGAATATAGTGTAAATGGAAGAGTGTGTGGTGATAACCACCCAGGCAGACTGCTTTGCCGCACTCACCACGGCGGACATCATACTTCGAAAGTAGGTCACGCGCGACCCTCGGAAAGGCGCAGTGAGTGCAATGTCAATGGTTTCTTACCGTCAGCTGTATGCACACAAGGTTGGGGGTGGGAAATTTAAATGGTAGCGCACGGTCCTGTGAGAGGGGAAAGAGGGCATACAGGAAGGGGAGATGGTCCTAATTGGTGATACAATTAAATGGGAACATGTATTGAATTTTATCCCAATAAAAAGAAATGTCATCGTCTATTATCCTCAGCCTGTCCAAACAACATAATTAGAAGAGAAACACATCGTCTACCATTGTTTGTGATAACACTGCCAAATATTTAACGCATCCTCAGATTGTAACCTTCAAACTGTTATAAATCAATAGTTCATCTATAATACATGTGTACTTATGTATCTTGTATCATAATCAGTTTTTGAATACACAATTTTATTCAGGAAATATAACTTGGCAGATGCCATAGCTGATTTCTTGGGCTCGGTCTATGCCCGGCGTTCCGCCTTACCCTGAAAGTTCGCTTCGCATACCATGGTCTATAATATAAAAGCTGAGATCATTACTATTAATGAATAATATACAGGTGATGGGGTTGATACTAATGAGATGAGATGGAGAGATTATTGTCTGAAACCTCCGAGCTCTCATTCATAAACGATATATTAAACACATTTAAAACTATCGAAAATGTAAGATAGAATGTAATGCAGAATGTAAAATAGTCTAGGCCCATCGTTCCTTGTCACAAGATACCTGTAACGGAAGGTAAATGGATAAGGAAAACCTATTGTTTTGAGAAGTTTCCTAAGGTCCAGCAATTATTTGATAAACTGCTACAAGAGGCTCGCCCATGAGTTATCTGTTATTTTTCTCTTTTCTATTCTTCATTGGTGCTCTATTTGACCTGAGCATACAAATGGAAGCTCATAATATTTCATAGATCGACAAATACTCATAAGAGGTCTTTGCTGGTTATAAGTTATAAGATATAGACTTCAAGGACATTGAGGAAAAACGGAATGTCGTCTGAACTTTTCTTACATAGATTGCTCAGATGTGTTTCCTTTCTGCGACAAATGTGCTGACACGAATGGGAATGGAATGATAGAAAGAGGTGAATGTTTAAGTTGCAAGGCCGACAAGATACTTCAAGATGACGGCGCTATTTGTATTGGTATGTATCTGAAATTTCATCGAATCTATCTTGTATTTCTCTTTTACTTGAAGCCAGTGCACACAGCGGTCCTCCTACTGTTGTACCTTATTTATTTTACCATCTATATCTTACCATTGATACACGGCACTATCCACCTATATGCCTATATATTTCAGATTGCGCTGTGGATAATTGTCTTGAATGCTATGACCCTCCATATCAATGTTCTAAATGTATTGAGAACTACGCGCCGACACCGGACAAAGAGGAATGCCACCGTGAGTTGGTTTTTGTGCGGTATATTCCCTCTATCTTTTTAAAAACTCGAAGAACACTCGAAATATTGTTTATGTCTCAAGTGCATTCTAGACAATAACAACACCAACTTCCATTGTATTATCGAATATATATAATGTGGAGATTTGTCTCTTATAAACAGCTGCCTGCTACAGATGCTCCCATTGTAAAGACATCAGTAATGCAGAGCTGGAGGCTTGTCCTGGCTGGGGTGTCACAGCATCGTGTTGGGTAAGGTATACATATTGTCTACTCATTACAGATGGCAAACTCTAAGGGTTTTATTGTTACCGTAATGTCGGGATAATTGATTCAGAAACAAACACATTTCTACGCTCTGTACCGGTCCTGTTGAGGGCGGCACCCAGTGCTGGGGTATGATGCTTTGAAGTCCCAACTCAACAGGATCCGTACAGAGTGTGGTACCATGTATGGGAGAATATGTTATTAAAAGCCGCAATCTCAGTAAACATCGGTAACAAATAAAATATTTTCTACCTTTTCTTCCGTTCTTTTCCAACCCTTCAGATCTAAAAGTCATTGACCGAAATTTTAGTGAATTTTGTCTGGTTGTTTTTGCTACAGGGCTTCTAAAACGTCCTTATTTGTATTTGAAGGACCCGCCCAAATCCTTTCCTATGATTCTTCACTTATTATCGCTCACACGCGGCTGCTTTCGCTGGACCGATTCTTCTTCAAATTATAGTATAAACATATGTATATAACAGCAGCAAAATATTGATATTGGATGAGTAATATGAGTAAATTTGGTAAGATTGTCTTTGTCATAAGCCTACTGAGAATGCACAGTCTGCAGCTTTAACTGGTTAACTAGATATAGGCCTATCAATTCAGAAAATGTTCGAAATTCCAAATTCCAAATTCATGGTCCCCGACGTAAAGCTGTAATTGTAAAGGCCTATGGCCTATATCCACGAATAGTGGTGTGCCAGCGTCGTTAAACAAATGCCTTCCAGGCCATATATATATATATATATAATATATTTAAGTCACACTGATTAGTCTCTGTATTTGTTTTTAACTTTGCTTTATAAACTGCCACTAGGTCCAATATAAAATATTTAGTGATATTTTAAAATATGTTTCCCTGAAGGCAAATAGGGTGTACTAAGTAAGATGGCCGCCAGCCAGGTTCGTCACGCATACTACTTCTGTGACAGGAAGTGACGTTACGCTTAGGAATAGCATTGCGACGAAAAGTTTTCACTGTTTTTAGATCTCCCCAAGATTTATTTTAAGTTCTGACCATTGCATAGCCATACATAGGGTCAAATCATTCCATATATATGGTGACCAGAAACTCTGGGACATTGCTGGGGTGATGGAGAGAGAGAATATTTATTTCTGTCTATTATTAAAACTATTCACATGCAAATATGTTATAGAGGTTGCTAACTATTTTCAAGCGTCACCTCATTTCTTATGGATATATATATTTATTCAGGCTTGATTAACAGTGGATAATGCTGAATGGGGGAGACTGTGCCACCCAGACGAGTATTGATGATCAGTTATATAACAACTGTATAACTTTAGGGAAGCTACAGGATATACCATGTGTCCAGAAAATTACCGCAGCAAGACATTTATTTGTGGGAAGTTAATTGGTTATATTTCACCAGACCTGAACCCTTTTAGATTGTTTTTATATTTAAAAATAAAGGATCGTCCCGTCCCCCCCCCCACACACCCCTGTCTCTATCCCTCCTACCTACAATATCCATTTGATTTACTGTTAAATACCGTAGAAGTACACACCACAGTGTGCTGTGTACGTCAACGCCACCCTCCCTTTAACACTACTGCTATCCATTTCGAATATATCCCATTTGCCGGTTACGTTTATTAGCATCAACGTGACTTCCAGGAACGGTATGGAACCGGTACAGAACGGAATAAGGGATCGGAATGGTCACGCGATATTGCCGATAATTAATGTAATAATGAATAATAAGCATTGCTGTACCATACATGTATGTATTCCTCCAATAGAAAATGTATTATACGATTATAGCTTTCGATTGACACCAACCAATATGCCGTACATGTTGTTAAAGTTAGTGAACTGGTCGAGACATATGGCATAGGTATTACTGGGAAATGACCGGAACATCATGCGACGACTTCAATTTTTAGTTCCGTGGCAATCCACCTTTTCTCAGAGGGCGGGGTGGTCGCTAGTGGACCAGGGGTCCTGATTATATATTTAGGTCAGGTTAGCCGGTGGGAGGAGACTCTGCCTAGCCAAAACTGACGGTCTGACAGAATATAGAAAGCATGGAACCAAAATGGATCACCACAGACCAGTTATATAAAAACATAAAAATAGGGAATCCCAAAGAAAAAAGACATTCATACAAAGTGATTCTCTATACAGGTATACATGACAAAGGATGAAGAGGGGGAGGTTACCAACTATAGAGGATGTAACACCAACGCGACTTGCACAGATGATGAAAATACTTACTGCCAATACAACCCCAGTACTGCCAAACAAGTGTGTACATTTTCTGTAGTAAAATCTTGTGATATTAAAGTGGCTAAGATCACTATTTTGACTATGTGTCATTTGGAAATGTATTTGTAGTTTTCGATGACTTGCAAAAATAGGGACATATATATATATATATATATATTTCTTAGATTAATTGCTATTTGTTAATGAAGAATGTGGCAGAGATTCCATTGGGGAATTCAAATCTGAGAGTAACTCCAAGGTGCTGCCCTCACTGCCTGGTGAAGTTATGTAAAGTAGGAGCAAGGCAGGAGGTACATAGTGACATATCTACCGTCCGTCCAGCTGGTATCACTCAACTAATTAAGATAAGATTCATGTATACAGGTAGCGGGGACCTCATCCAACTGCCATGTCTGAGAGGATACAAGCCGGCAGCTGGATGGAAATTTAAAGCTTTAAACTCTTATATATTCCAAATACATGTATTTCATACATTAATGCTCCCAGGTATTGGTTAATGGCATAATGATCTAGAACATTGTTGAAATTCAAGCAAATGTCCCAAAATCAGGAGGTCAGCACAAGTGTAACTTATAAGAAATAATAAACTATCCATATATATATTTTGTAATGGTAATCATCCTATTTTACATGCATTTATTGAGAGATATTAATTATATACACCTTGAGCAATAAAGGCAATATTTCTTTCGGCAGGAATATTTCAAATGCTGCAAAACTCCCAACTGCAATACATACATGATCGACAGGTCCACGGAATGCCAAGCCCAAGGCTCGTGTGGACGAGCCACAATGCAATTGGATACTTTGGTCATATTTATTACAATAGCAACCATTTACGTTCGCACACACTTTTGAGGAACCTTGTGATTAAAGACAATAACGCCACATGACAATAAATTAAGGTTTTCTCAGCTTATTTTTTTTGATTTATTATAATTTAAATTTTTCATGATAGAAGATGATTCAATTTGAAGATAATATTTGGAGCTATCTGCATCTGAAACTGTCACGTTTACTTAGGGCGTATGGAATCAAGTTTGGGATAAACCCAGTACCCTCTATTATTATCGCTCTCTATCCTTCATGACATTATTTGCCAATTTATAAATTAAAGATACTATGTTCTTGGTTTCATCCTCTAAAAAATGTGAGTAGAGGATATAACTGCATGGTAATGATCAGAGTTTAACAAACATTCTATTGGTTCATGCAGTATCCATCAACTGCCGGTGAGATGGTAGAGCTAGTGTATATCGATGAATTATGGATAATAAATGCTGGAACAGTGTCTTCAAAAACCGTTTGTCAACTGACTGTTTATTCATAAAACATGATATCATATACGAGGTGGGTCCAGGTGTGTTCCTATGGAGAAAACAATAGTTTCCTTAGTTACATTTATATATAAGTCACTTGTATAATGAGGGTAAGAGTGCATGGTCACATGTACCAATAGTAGGAGAATATATATTAGACCAATAGGAATTATGGTTACTCCTGGTCACATGGACCAATGGTAGAGAGAGAAGGAGCAGGTCAGGTGACCTGTCCATGTTTAATTAACTTATTGTTACCTGGCCATAGGACACATCTGGACATAAATAATTGAAAAGTCTAGAAATGGGTCATACATGGAATCTGATAAAGTTATGGAAATATTAATGTCCAATATTTGAAGGATAGGAGATCCTATATAATGGGAAGGATAGGAGATCTCTGTATCATCTTAGTGCCAAATATGAGCAGGTGATGATTCACCGGTTATATTGGTGACGGAGCTAGGCAACGCCCACTAGGCCACGCCCTTCATCACACGCCAGTCAACGGTTGCCATGTCACAATGGTCCTCCCCTTCCATGTCCCAAACAATAACATTCCCTGTTGCCACTTGCTAATGCCCTCCTGACCAGTCAACACATACCTTGTACATTATATTTATTTTTGAGTAAGTACCATAAAGGCATCCTAGTATAGTAGGATTTAATTAATTTGTTATTGACATATGAAAAAATGAATACAATAATGATTAGATTTATTTCCACATTGAACGTTTACACCCAGCATCGATGGGTAATATATTAATAAAAAAATTTAAGGTTTTGAATAACTGCAGCTATAAGAATTTCTGCAACTGACTTTTTACTGAATTGATAATAAAACCAACTAAAAACACCGAATTGGTGTCCTAGTCTATTGGGGAATTCTACCTACTCTCAGAAATATTGAAAAAGTGACTGATACATATTGCAATTGGTTTCATGGACATATTTGAATGACAAAACGGTAAGAAGAAGGAATTGTTTTTGTCCATGTATCCCGGTATTTGATTTGTGAGGTAGAATTATGCCATTTGATTTGAATTGTAATGGCATGGTCATGTGACTGAGTGGTTCAGTGATAGATTCTTTGCAGCCAATATCCAAGAACAGGGTTCGCTCCTTGCCCAAACCATTCCCTTTTTATTTGGTTCATTTCCTAGTTATTGCTCAGTTGATGCCAAGAAACACTTCATACTCTAAAAGGTCATTTTCCATATTTCATTTTCCATGTTCTCTTTTCCAATTTCAATGTATGAAGTTGTGCAGTAGAACATTTCGTGAATGAACTTGTATGGATGATAACAATTTTGTCATAAACTGTTTATTTTCAAAAGTTTATAAACGATTTGTTTTTCGCGAGCCACAGAGAAAACATTTTTAAAGCTTAAATGACCACAAAGAATATCATGCAAAGAATCCTATTATAAAACATGTTAATGCAACAGCGATCACTGCATTTACATCACATACTTTAGACCAGAATGGATCTTCCTTTATGTCACTTTGTTCGGCTTTGATTTTTGCAAACATTTCCTTGGAGGCTTTCGGCTGGGGTTGTGGGTTAAAACCCAAGAAATCATTGAAGAAATTTCTTGCTCGAGATAAAGCTGAAAATATAAATCATCACAATTACATATTCAAAAAATGCATGCAGTTTTTTTGTTTAAGCTACTGTAACAATAATATTTAATCTATAGTCCTGCCTAGATCTGACTTTGTGGTGACAAGGATATCAATTATCTAAGTATAATATTAGAAATCTAATGATAATCGATTCGATTCTAAGCTTTTATGTATTCTGCTATAGATGGTAATTCAGAATAATAAACTTTACATCTAGCCTAAACACTAAGTAGGAATAAAAAACCGTACAAAACACCAAAATAAATAGGAAGTAACCTCGTGTGAAAAAATATTAAAGCTAAACAAATATTAGCTCAAGCTCATCCTTTTATTCCTTCCTTCAATCATTTGTAGGGACATATAAGACATATTTATTTTGTATTCTATTTCTAAAGTTGGATTTGTCATCAATAAAGTAGGGATGTATGCATAGTCTGTTGAGTACTCACTTTCTCTCGGTATGTACTGTTTGAGATCCTGTTGTCGTTGTATCTCCTGTAAGTCATCATCTTCATCATCAGTAAGATCAGGCTCTTCCTCATCCATTCTTGTCCACCAAGTGACACGTCGAAGCTATACATGTAGAGGAAACATAAGTAGAATTCCTGCTTCTTAACCTTGTCTCGTTACACTCTGTTTGAGTCCTGTTGGGAGCGGCACATCAAAGGTTTAAACATTGCCTGCTTTGATGCCCGCTTTGATGTTTACGCCCAACAGGAATCAAACAGAGTGTATCTAATTATCAGAATAAAATCCTGGCCACTGTTGCATTAACTGAGTACCAGTGAACACCATTCCCAGGTTGCTGTTTTGAGTGGTTTCGGAACCGTTTTTCAGGCTTCCGCACACTTCCAACACACCTTGGACATGGTTCTAGCATGGTTCTAGGAGTGTGTTCAAAGTGTGTTGGAGGAGTGTTCAAACTTCATTGTTTAAGTAAAAATTATCGTCATGAAAATAATTTCCATTATATATAACATGCATAGGAATATAGATGAACTGTGTAAGCAGTTTCCTTGAGGAAAATCCACAATTAAGGGATATTTTTTAGAGACATTGTTAAATTGCAGGTAGCTCCACCTTGTGTTTATTGACAGAACAGATACAATATTGGGGAGTGTGTGGGGGGAGAAATCTAAGATCAAAACGTTGTGCAAATGTTATGTACAATCACAACTATTATTCACCCACTAAAATGATACATTACATTAGGCTTCTGTGAGTGAGTCATTCCTTTGCAAATACAATTTACATTGAGTAACAAAGAACTATTGGGGTAGTAAGGCCCCCCTGCTCCTCTCCCCATTATGTGGCCTATCTTGAATATGATGTCTGATGATAGTTATTTCTGGAATGCACAACTACTACTACTATAGGACAAGGGTGTTTACTGAGACCCAATTGATGGTTCTCACACCCAGTTAACTTTGTTGTAACTAACAATAAAATTCAACTCCCAGTATGGATTGCTTGGTGGAGATACCATAACCATAGCCATAATCCTTAGACTATTTGGTCAATCAACAGTAATACCTAGCCTCACCTCCCCCTACTCACAGCTTGGAAACAAGATTCACAGGCTGTAAATTGTATTAGATGTCTGATATGTGCATATCAGTCTGATGTGTGCCTGCATAGCTGAGAATGCCTTTTTAACCTTGTGGATTTGTATATTAATTGGTTATTAATGAGGACCATAATTGAAAATGTATTTTTCTACCTTTATTAGTTCATGTATATGACAATATACAATATTTTATATAAACTATCATATCTATGACACAGAACAATCATACATCCTTAAACGTAATACACATAGTAACAGTGTAGAGAAAATATTTACTAATCCTTAAACCCTGAAGAAGGAGTAATGAACTCTGAAATGTTGGTCAATACATCTAAATAAAACATCTCAAGCAAATATCAACTTGACATCTTCTTTCTTACGGTTTTGGTGTTTATCTCTTTAAATCGATTTATAAATCCTCTTTTATAAACTCTTGTGTATCAAGATATTTTCCCCACATCAAATTTTGAAACCAATACAGCACCAACACTATTCCAACACCGTTCTAACACAGAATGCCTATTATACAATGCAACTTTCAGCACAGTACCAACACAGAACCAGTACGTTACCAACACAGTAGGCCTACACCTTTTTATTCAGTAAAATTTACAATGCTGGAAGTCGCCTTAATATAAAAACATCAGAACCTCCAAAGAGCTAAATAATTTGAGATGTTTGAGACGTTTGAGATGACTACATCTCCCTAGTGAGATGGAGTTGTCATTTTCATCAATCATTTTTAGGGCACATTATTTCCTATTGATTGATATCAATCACTTGATTCTAAATATAGCAAATATTTTTTATTTGATATTTTTATTGATTGATTTTATTTATTTTTACTTTTTTTTCCAACGTGGAGAACTAAAATTCCTCAGTGGCTACAACATGGAAATTGGCAGATTCTGAATGATATTCTGCACCTGGGCTATTAAAAGTGAATCCAAGCTGTAGTTCCATAGGCTTTGCACTGTCAGAATCAATGCCAAATTCCTCAAGAACTGGCAGAAATTACATGGAGAACTTTTGGCATATAATAATATAGGGTATTAGTAATTGAAATATGTTGACAAAAAGTAGTGCCCACCATCTGGAACGAAAAACACTCTTTTGGGGTACAGCTGATGGCCTATAATTAGATGAATAGAAAATTGATGTAGTATATTGCAAAGCAGTGTATTTAAAATGCTTTAGGGCTAAGTAGAATGAATTAATAGGTTATTGGTGAATACATGCATAGGCGCCTATCAGAAGCCAAGTTTCCCTTCTCTACCAAAATACCCCTGGTGGAAACATGAGAATCGCATGAGAGTAGGCTTAGAAGACAAGGGCCTTTAACCTTCAGTCCAGAAAAGTGTACTGTGTAAGGGTAGGGGTGTTTTGCATGGTTAGGTTAGTGGTTAAGTTAGTTATTTTGATAGAAATAGCCAAAGGCTAATTATATAGGCTTACTAGAACTAAACATGCAGTATTGTTGCCCCCACCCTGCCCTTGTTTCCGGGAGACCCGGCAACTAAAGTTCAACTTTGTCTGGCTGGTCAAGAACAGAGTTGTCAGGCGTTTTGCCTTGAGCAGTGTCTGCAGTAGTCTTATGGAGTCCTGGACCCCAACGACCTGCAGACAATTAGATTCTACCATTAGATTCTATACCTCGTTAGGTTTTGAATGTGATAATCCTTGAGTCTCTGCCTTCGATATGAGAGCCACAGTCATATGGGTTTTTTTTAACCATTTTTTATACACTGAGGGGATCCCTGCTCCTATGACGTCATTGTGGAGTGCCTCATTGACACTGCAGTGGTGCTAGTGGGAGCCTGGACCCTCGCTCTGTTGTGGCCATAGTGTGGGACTGTACTAGAGTCTGAGTGGGAGTAGTGTAGATGGCGGTGTTCGGGAAGCCAAAGTTCTATTCAAATGTTGGTCAATTAATTTATAAAGACACATATCAATTAATTCAACTTAAATGAGATCCTCTCCCATATCTGTCTATTTACCGTACTGACTGCAGAGATTCATACAAGAAAAAGTGCAACAATATCAAAGAGACTGAGCCATTAAGTGTTGGCAAGGGACCGATTTTAAGTGTTGGCAAGGGGTGACATTTGGAAGATTCTATATTAAGCATTTGCTTTTGTAAACAAAAAGCGGTTTGATGCTGTTCGTCTAGGTACGGTATATGGAAAGCCTCATGGGGGAACTCTTACCCAGTGAAGGCATTTCAACTGTTAAGGTGTAAGAATGAACTCGGAAGAGATGTGTAGTCTTCGTGAGAAGAAATGAGATAATAGGTGATAATTAATAATTAATATAAATATAATGAGGTTACACAATGTTACGTAATGTTACATAACACAACACTCTTATAATCACATCACACCATGACAGAGTGGAGTAGAGGACCATACAACGCTGTTGATATTTTTTTTGTGTACTTTGAGTTTCTCACTCCAGTTGCTCGTCCATCATGGAAGAGCTTTGTTACTGAGGCTCAATTGTAGGCCTTGTGGCTATAGAATTCCTGAAGTCTTAGTGTAAGAGATTCCTCTTATTACTCTTACTTCTAAAATGACGCCATGTCAGCTTATCAAATCTTTCTGAAACCGTTTTCATTTCCTCTGGGAGTTGGGTCAGTTGCTTGTTATGCACTTGTCAATTGCAACCCTTGCACCTGGCAAGGTCTTTTTATGCGTCCGCCCTTCTGGCAGACAAGATTGGCTGTATCCAATCGCCTCTTAACAAGTCTCTTAGTCGCCCAAGTGACCCGGCCAGTTTTTAGGCTGCCCAGTGGATACCGGGCTTTAGTGGTATGCAAACTTGAATGCAAACCTTTACTCATGTGGCCAGAGTGGTATTGTACATAATGCATTTTGTCTGACAGGGGCAGCAATAAGCTGCTATAATGCAAACATATGATTTTTGTATAGCTATCATGGTATAAGATGGTTTTCCAGTAGGCATCTGTTTTGGTTAGTAGTTACCTAGTATTCTTAGTATCTAGTTCACACTCCAAATTCTATGTCTAAGCATGGTCCGAAATCATATGAGAGTATTAGTCATTTAGCATGATTTTTCAAAAGCGTACCTGGTTAGGCTTTCTTGGCGCAGTCAATATACTAACGAAGAATGTAACAATGAAAGTGACACCCCCAAGGATCAGGGCAAAGTGCAGATAGTGAACCTTAGTGAAGACCTCGGGTCTGGTTTCAGGTTCTCCGCCGCCGCATGTAGGTGTTGGGTAGGCAAAATGTATTCCCATTCTACAGATGCCTACTACCAACCCAGCAGCAATACCCCAGAAAGCGCCCTACAATAAGTTTACATATTCGTGAATGGCATTATAATATTATTAATTAACAGCAATATTCAAAAATTGTATTCTGCACATGAAAACTCAGTAGGAAATAACTTTAAATGTTCTTCATTGTATGTATTTTAGACAAACTTCATGACAGCGGTATTGTATTACCTGTTCAGTTGTTCTTTTCCAAAACATACCCATTACAAATACTATCACCCATGGTGGTGTTATGTACGAAGACATAGCTTGGAGGTAGTCCCACATTTGGGAACCTTGAATGGCTTGAAGAATAGGCAGCCATCCGATGCTCAGAGCTATCATGACAAGCCCGAATATCCTACCAACAAGAATTGTTTCTCGATCAAGAGCCTGGGAAATATAAAAGAATTAGAACAGATTAGAAATATTATTCCCGAATTTCTCGTGAATTGGTAAGCCATTTTCGACATTTACTACCATCCTAAGATTAGATTAAGTCCAGCCGGATTTGTATGGAACATGCCCAGGAATGGAACTACTTACCATTGGCCTGAAGTACCTCCATACATCGATGGTGAATACTGAGCTGGTGCTGTTAAAGATCGATGTTAGAGAGCTCATCAGCGCTGCCAACAAAGCTGCCAGCATCAATCCCCTTAGGCCTGAGTAATACATGACTCTTTTATTCATAAAGTCTAATGATAAAGTTTGGCATATGATATTAATTTTAATGATCTAGTGCAGACAATTTCTGTATTATAACTTTTTGTTTATAAGTTATTGTTTTCACTTTTATTAATCATATCTCGTGAGATCAAGTGAAATCTCAAGAAATCTCGTCTCGTTTTTAAATGAGTGAACATTCTGGGCTTCCATAATACGTGGCCCAATCACTGACTAAATGATAATAATATATACAAAATGAAGATATTCTATTCTATACCAGTGTTGAATCCCGCCAATTAAGCTTTCAGAAGAACAGCAGCATTATTCAGTTAAATGAAAATTTCTGTCTCTGTAAAAGAATGGCGGTGTACAATCTATTTTGACCGCCTTTGTGTCCAATGAGATAAATAACATCAAGTGTTGGGCATGGCCGTTCACTTACCCTGCGGAAGAACCCTCAGCACAAGTAGTGGGTAAGCGATATTAGTACATCCATTTGGGTTCTGACAAACAGCTTTGCATACCTCCGGGTCTGAGCATGCAATTTCCTCTGAAAGTAGAATGCGCGTTCAATTTTATTTAAAATTTTAGGTGATACATGTCTTAGATCAATCTATCAAACTTACTTAAAAATTCTATGCTATGCTATGCATGCACATATCACACACATTTAGATTTTTTGCATAAGTATCAACTATATAACATACTCAAACATGTGCATTATTTTGAATGAGTTGTCATGTCAGTAAAAGAATGGAAATAGCCAAAGAAGTTTTATTGGTGTGCATTGATTGAAGGTCATGCTTTTGTTTACATAGCTCCCATTTTTATGGAGAATCAAATATACCCATTACCTATATGGGGGAGGAGGTACAGGTGCCCATATAGGTTATGGCTACATTTGATTCTCCACATAGTGTTCATGCCACAAGCTGGCTCCATGTGCATGGAACACAGTGCAAACATTTGATGAAGAAATCGTTATTTTTTACTCATTTTAGTTCATTTCTTTGGTATTGCCTGACGGTATGGGGACTTTAATGTGTTCATCTTTGAGTTAGTAATTATTTTGTATACATGTTTATTAGGTTTTCCAAGATGCCCTTATTAAGTGATGAATGAATACTGCATTTTCTAGCCAAATACATTTTCTAATCATGCTTTTTATAGAGAACAGAGGAAAGACAAGCCTCATGACCCACAAGCGAAAAAAATAGTTCACCAAATATAAAAAGAAAATCTTGACAATATTCTAGTTGTATGTAGTTTGTGAATGGAATTGATTGGCTGTCAAGAATCTTTTTAGCATAAAGAAATTTGCACCCACACTATTATACCCTGCGCAGTGAGATGGACTTGAAACTGCCTAGAAAAAATAATAGTAAGGTTGGGAGAAGGAAAAGCTGCGTGTAGTGAGGTGGGGTGGGTGGGGGAGGGGTATGGTGGTAGGAAGGTATAATATATAGGAAGGGACAAATATTAAAAGGTAATTATAAATGGCATCTTATACAAGTCCTAAATAGTCAGTTTAGAATTTTTGCTAACATGGCAAGTGGCACAACCTCTTACCTGGAAACAAAATTCTGCTTATCATTCCTGGCCAGACAAAGAGGAAAAATGGAAGGAACTTTAGATAGGAAGCCAGGACACAAGCTGCCTTGCTGTGAGACACATTCTTTGCTGCGAGGTTTCTCTGGACAATCGTCTGTCGAATGCAATAAACGTACGTAAAGTTGCATTTTCAGTGTGGAAGCTTTTTTTTGTGACATTAGTATACCTCGAGATCTGTTGGAAATGGCATCACAGGCATGGCGTAGGTGGCTGAGATAATATCAGCACCGATCATTATGTGATTCTTTATTGTATCTTCAATGATTTTTTCAATGTACAATTGGTACATACAAATAACAGAGTGGCCCCTAATTTGATTCCCACTTGCATGGAAATCCCAGTCATTTTTTTAATTCATGTATTTGTCCTCTTTATAAGAACATTTCTTTATTTTCTCAGAGGCTCAATGGAAAGGAAAATAAAACGTAAATTTACCTGGTTTGTACAAAAAAAGTACATAGCTAATAATGTGAGTCCAAAGACAAGGCCAGGCCATGGGAAAGGTGAATCGATATCCTGCATTATGTTGAAAGATGCTGCCGGAGGAAAACCACATGACATGTTGTTGTGGAGAGACTGCATGAGGACAGTGTTGTTGGAACCTGAGTACCTGAATCTTTCCACCATCGCCTCATAACCGCCAACACGTACGAGAGCTGAGTGCATTGGGAAATAAAACTATCATATATAGATGACTATTACTTTCTTAGAATCACACTGATAGGAAAATGTAATGTTATCATAATTAATCATATCATCTACTGCTGTGATATACATTATGTTATAGTTTGATTAACGTGAGAGGGATCACTTTTACATGTTAAAATAAGTTGCTGCCCAACAGTTGATAGTATCAATAGTTAATGAAGAATGAAAATTGTAAAGATAACGATCACCAATAACAGATAATATATAGCTAAGATATCTAATAATATTTATCTAGATGTAACTAGATGTAACTTGGATTAACCAACATATTGAACATGATGTAATGTTATTATCTGAATAGGCCTATTTATCCATATAATATAAAGCTAGAGCGATTTCTAGGAAAGGAGGTAGAAAAGAAATGGTAGAAAGAAGGTTTTCTTTGTCCAGAATGTTCTCGGAATTTGTTGTTTTACAATCCACTTAACTCATCTGTAGAGGTCTGTCCCCCCTTTCTGGATGTCGTCGTATGTGGTTTGTGAAGGTATTTGGGGTGGAAATGTAATTTTGAAGCCCTTTTTATATTTTTTTCATACAACTATTTTTAGCATGGGAAAACCCCTGTTAGAAAGTAAAAGAGATTGACGTCATGCCTCTCCCACCGTCTGTAGCAACGTGGGATTCCCTACAAGCAACGGGAGGGAGAGGGAAGATGGGATCGAGAGGGAGGGAGGGAAAGGGCAGGAGAGGGAAGGAGAAAAAATGAAGAAAGCATAGGGATAGGGTAGAAGAAATCGAATAGGGTGGGATCTCTACACTCTATTTATAGCCTGGTAAAGCCCCTGTGAGACACTAGGGGGACCTTACTACATGCAGAGGAGTGGGGAAGTGAAGAAGAGAAGAGGGAGAGGGTGGGGGTATTGGAGAGAGGGAGGGGATGGAGAGGGTGTAGAAGGGGGAGAGTTAAGAAAAGGGAGAGGGTGGGGGAATAGGAGAGGGTGATCCAGGGGGGAGGGAAAGAACAGGGGGAAAGAGGGGAGGGAGGAGAGGATGTAGGGGAAGGGAGAGAGGGGAGGGGGAGCATGAGGAAGAGGGGAAGGACACGGGGGGTGGAATCGGAGATGGGTTGGGAGAGAAACCCAGGTATGAAAGACAGAGAAAAGGGGGAGGGAAACAAGAGAGAGAGGGGGAAGTGTGGGGAGAGAGGATGACCGTCCGGAGGACGGGTACTTTGCTAGTAAACTATATATAGAGAGAATAGGACGAGCCGGCAATAATCGAAAATTTATAGGACTTGATTCGTCCACATAAGCACGATGCCTACGGCATCGTGCTTATGTGGACGAATCAAGTCCTATAAATTTTCGATTATTGCCGGCGAGTTCCATTCTATATTTATTATTTATTATACGCGCATTCTATATGAGACGTGCTATAAGTGGGGTGCTATGAAAATATTCATATAGGACGTGTCCTATATGAAATGTAGTTGTCTAAAAATAGCTCTGTTGTTATGCTTCGCGGAGCTTTGGCTCTCCGCGAAGCATGTAAACAAATCCCCGCGATCGGTAATCCACCCGTGATTCTGGTACTATGATTATAGAAATACATAATAAAACCTACATCATTAAATAGAGCATTAAATTCTCTTTTGAATGATATAAATTGTATTAATGTAGCTCAAGGAATGGCCATGATATGGACGTTTTAATTCATCAATATACTAATGGGGCTTTCAGCCGGGCTGTCAGTGGGGTTGTCAGCCGGGCTGCGGGGCTCTCTAAGACTTCTTTAGTATTTTTTCAGTGATATCTGATGACATATGATCAAATTTTATGCTCGTATAATAAATATAGAATGGAACTCGCCAGCAACAATCGAAAATTTATAGGACTTGATTCGTCCACATAAGCACTCTGCCTACGGCATCGTGCTTATGTGGACGAATCTCGTCCTATAAATTTTCGATTATTGCCGGCTCGTCCCATTCTCTCTATATGTGCATGAAATTTGATCATTATGTCATCAGATATCACTGAAAAAATATTAAAGAAGTCTCAGAGAGCCCCGCTGACAGCCCCACTGACAGCCCTCGTCACGCCTACGCTACTCCCATCACTTTGCGCAAATCTTTTATGTTCACTTCAACTCACTCAAATTGATAGTTAAAATCACTTCACAAAAGAAATATTTATATGGTTCTCAAGCTATTTTTCTCAGCTTGCTTATGGTGTAAATGGTATTTTGATATCTGCATTCGTGAATGAGTGACGATCAGTTACGTGCGGCAAAAAATTTGCGGCGGTTTATTCACTCAATGATATGGTAATGCTGTGGGACTGTCAGTGGAGTAGGCGTACTAATATTGTTGAATTAAAACGTTCATACCGCAGCCATTTCTTGTGCTACACTAACAAAATTTATATCATTAGATAGAGAATTAAATGCTCTATTTGATGATGTGTTTTTTTTATGTATTTTTATAATTATAGTAACAGAATCACGGGTGGATTACCGATCGCGGGAATTTGTTTATATGCTTCGCGGAGAGCCAAAGCTCCGCGAAGTATATCAAGAGAGCTATTTTTGGACAACTACATTTTTATAGGACGCGTCCTATATGAATATTTTTATAGCACCCCACTTATAGCACCTCCCATATAGCATGCGCGTATAATAAATAGACAGAAAGATCCGCTACGAGCTACGATATGATAGGTATGATGACCATGAGAAAAAGAGGTATTTCCCACCAGTTCCAGAACTGTGGTGGCGTGCCTCTACCAGTCAATTTGGAATATCGAAAAGTATCACAATCATCAAAACACTTTCGGATTGATATGCTTTGCAAATAAATCAGACCAATGGGGCATCTCCACCTATTATACAGGTCGATACAAAAATGTTGGCCTGTATAAACTAGAATAATATTTCTTACAGATGAAGTATACAATTATATTATTCAACGCTATAATACTGTAAGTGTGGGTAAGTGTGTGTGACTCTCTACTCACATATAGCTGTCAATGACAGAGCTCCGATTATAAGAATGACTGCCTGTAATGTGTCCGTGTATATGACAGCCGTCAATCCCCCTGCAAAATTGATTTGTGAATGAAGAAAGAACTATGTGAAAAAATATGGGCATAACTATCTTATCTTGAAATAATAGAACTATATTAAATGGTTTTGAAATATTTATTTTTGTCACACATACTGTTTCTTCCATGAGGTTTTAATTTTATACAGATGGGAGTGGTCATGAGTACATTGGGCACCACAGGGGTCGCGTCAAAAAACATTTTGCGAACATGTTATCAAACTCTTTCGAAGATATCCAAGCTTTTATCAATAGCGGTAGCTGCATGGTGACCAGCTTTTGAATATTATATAGTATTAATGTTAACTGGCTGTTACATTCATTTAAAAATTAATTTCTTAGTTGGTATATATATGACCGGCTGTTGCATTTATTTATCCATATTCTACTTGGGTTTACAAATTTAATGCCGCACAATACATTTTTACAGTTTTACAGTTGTAACTGTAGCCTGTATCTGAGAAACAACAATGTTCTCTTTTACTACTATCGTACAGGACTTAAAAGTATCTACTATCTTATACAACTGTACAAGGTCTGGACGGAACTACAAACATTACTAAATTCGAATATTACAGTATTCTGAAATTCAGAGTTCATCAATTGGTAATCTTAGGAAATGAAATATTCCTAACTCATCTTAACTCTTTCCAGTTGAGTTTTATGTATCAATACATTTTTTGCCATACAATTTGGTTGGAAATAATTTCAAATGACTCCTTAATCAATATTTCTGATTATAATGATATAGTATATGAACGCGTTACCTCCAATGGTATAAACGGCTGTGATAACCAAGATTAGCACTGTGGAGAGATAGAGATCCCATCCTAGTATCCTGTTGATGAACAGCGAACCAGCGTACAATTCTCCCTGAAATTAGGACAATGGTATTGTCTCATATTTATTTCTTGCCAACACCATCACTTACATTTATTCATATAATATATGGGAAGAGCGATTTCTACGAAAAGAGGTAGAAAAGAGGGGTTTCTTTGTCTCACATGTTCTCGGAATTTGTTGTTTTATTCATCTGTAGAGTTCTGTCCACCCTCTCTGGAGGACGTCGTATGTGGTTTGTAAAGGTATCTGGGGTGGAAATGTGATTTTGAAGCCTTTTTTAAATTGGGATCTACACACTCTATTTATAGCCTGGGAAAGCCCCTGTGAGATACTACGTCATTTCCCATAAGCTACTACCTCCCTTCCAGGGAGACCCGACTACTACACATGCAGAGGAGTGGGAGAGGGTGGGGATTTTGGAGTGGGGGAGGGGAGGGAGAAGGTGTAGGAGGGGAGAGTGAAGAAAAGGAAGAGGGTGGGTAAATAGGAGAGGGGAGAGGGAGGGAAAGAAAAGGGGAAGGAAAAGAGAGGAGGGAGAAGATGTAGGGGAAGGGAGAGAGGAGAGGGAGAGATAGCAAGGAGGGGGAGCATGAGGAAGAGGGGAGGGGAGGGAGAGGGGGGGAATCAGAGATGGGGTTGGGAGAGAGGAACAGGTATGAAAGACAGAGAAGAGGCGGAGGGAAAAGAGGGAGAGGGGGAAGTGTGGGGACAGAGGGGGATGCTAGTATAATATATGACTCTTGGCAGGGCACCATCAGACCGCATGCTTATTGCGGCTAATATGCGGTTTTATAGTTAGTGTAAGTTATTAATTATTAACTATTATAAAGAAAATATTTTTGTTGCAAAATCAAAAGACCGGCTATACTCCTACCCTAACGGTCCGGGTGCATTAAACCTCATTACTCCATGATGAAGTGAGGATTAACCGCAGTTTGTATGGGCAGGAGTGTAATCCTACTGTGTAATCATGTGTGTAGGATTACATGCAATCCAGCAGCATGTTTGCAGTTTGCTACCATGCAAACTCCCTCCCTCCTTTTGCCATGCTGTTACATAGCATCTCACTGATACACCGGTGGGAGGGGGGAGCTTTTAGGAACAGCCATTTATTCTACTTCCTGTGAAATGAAGTTTTGTTTCATGGAAACCTTGGCTGTCGTTTCCACTGCTTCTCTAGCTCCTAGGTACATCATTTATTAAATGAAACTAGATTCTGCAAGGGGATAGTTTTAGTCTACAATAATTGTAAGTCCCATTGTTCTGTAATGACAATTGTTTACATAGAAAATCGATCAAAAATAGACCAAAAGTTACATCAGGTCTACCTATCTCCCCGCCTGTCTCCAAGCTGACTATTAAAGTTAGGACAGTCATATTTCTGATCCGTCAACTGTTCTCGTCAAATCTTTTCAAATCTTTTCACATAACAGCACTCGCCCTATCGGGCTCGTGCTGCCATGGAAAAGATTTGACTCTGACCCATGCAATCCTATTGCTAATAATACCTACTTGTGAGGTTCTATCATAAGAAATATCGTTGTAATACTTGCAAATATGTGGATCACTAGTACTCTCATAAGTTAGAGGTTAACCCCTATTGCAAAATCATTACACTACACTTGTATATATATACTTCTTATGGATCTACTATGATCTTAATATAATGCTCAATGTCATCAATGGGTCACACTAGTTTTAAATAGTGGTTATCCCATCATTATCATTATCATTATATTTTGATTATATTTTCCAACCAATCACATGACGACTATGTACAAATGTAACTATGTTCTTCCAAAAGCTGGGTTCCGCCAGAACATCCTACCACCCTGGGAGGTGCTGTACCCAGTGGAAATAAAATCTTTGAAATTTTTTTTATAAAGAGCTTATATTGCACAACCAATCAAGAATCGCCTGCAGGGGAGAGAAGAATGCAGTGGTGGTTCAACTGCTTGTTCATACTCCCACACATAGATCTGCAAACTGATTTGTAGCATTCTCTTAAAAGTTTTGTCTCAATTTAAAAAAAAAGAAAAAAAGTTTTGTCTCAGCCTATAATTATTGAAAGTCTCCATCACTACAGGAGAATAGGCCATTTGAAGCTATGGAGATATCGCAATAAACGTAGAAGATATAGCGAAACATATATATTGATATATTTTCAAACAATTGCAAGCATCCCTCTAAGCAGAATGGATATACATGTATATATCATGTAGCATCCCCCTGATGTATGCCTACGGCTCCACACCAGACCGTGCTTATTGCGTTCAATATGCGGTTTGATAGCTATTGTCATATATTAATTACCATAAAGAACCTATACACAACCCACCAAGACTCTCCTCTGACCAGCACCATTTGTTATTATATTCGGAATGAGAATGCACTGCAGAATGCAACTGCAACGACCACAGAAGGAAACAAGTCAGTTGAGTGAAGCCTTAAATATTGCATAATTGTACTGAACCCTTGTTCTCAGGTTAATTAAAGACACACTCTGTGTCAGAAAGATTAACAAATATATGTGATGAGCACTGCTAAACGAGAAGTGTGTCCAGTAGCTTCTCATCATTATAACATGATCAGTTCTGTGACCAGTGTAAAAAGGTTGCTGTCTAAATACGTTGGTGTGTTGTAAGTACTTGGAAAGGGATACTTACCGATATACCAATCAAAATAGACAGCAAAATCTGCACTATGGCGTAGAACACCCTCAGTCGCTTTCCACCGTATCGCTTTTTCATGTATTCCGGCATCGTAAAAGACTATGAAAAATGTATCGAGACAACATTAATGCATGTTACAGAAAACGATGCCACTGGCAGAAATTTCTCCAAGTCAAGATAGAACTGTCAACATACCGAAGAGGCGATATAGATGGGAACGAATATCCAACCTAGGAGGACGAGCATATATGTTGCCTGAAATTATCCAAAATACAAAAGGTAAATAATAGTGGATGAAATGAGAATAACAACAGTTTGACAAGAGTTAAATAACCCACACATGGGTGAATTCGAAAATTACAATTCGTCTTCACCAATCCTCCTAAATGTTCCAAACATTATATTTCAGCAGACTTTGCTAGATGTGTGGAGCTGATAATCGAACATTTCTAGGCGACAGACTCATATGTCCCCTATGAAATATTAACTAACTATCAAAAGTTAAACCTACATGCCATTCGAACATCACAGGTGCAAAGCCATTCGCCGCAGCAGATCCTGCTAAACCGACGAAAGATGGAGCCCCGATGTTGGTGGCGAATATAGAACCGGCAATCTAAAATCATTATTAAGTACAATAGGTAAAAGTTGTATATCCCCGATCTCTATTGTCCAAATATTAAAAAAAGTATAATATAAAACAAATAATAAATTATATAACAACGATTACGTAACGGATATTCGCTATTACTTTCCTGTAATTCCTAATCATAAGCTGATAATAACAATGTAAACTGTGCGCTTATATCGAAATAAAAGATAAACAAACAAACAAACAAACAATGATGACTACTACACATGTTTATATGCATATTACAGAAGCCACGTCGCTGCGTTTTATCTGTCTTGAAGAAAAGAAGTTCGCATATTATTACACTTACCGGAAGCCAAGTCATTGATTTTCCAGCCAGGAAAAAGCCTTGTGTATTGCCTTTTTGGGCCTTAAAGGTTGCCTAAAAATCGGTAAAGAAAATACCAAATGATGGTCAACGGTTCAATGCAGATAGTGGGATTTAACTTGGTATTGCTGGGCATTTATAAAAGTCTTCACTATTAATGTGTTCCAATTGAAGTGCATGGGATCAATTTTTTAATTTTTTATCATTGAATTATATATTGTTTCATTTATTTATTTTTCGTAAAATGTTATGTATTGTTAGAGCAAAAAACATATTGTTGCTTCATGATCTGTGCATAAACAAAATCGTTAGTACCTCTGTATTTCAGTTTTGGTACCTCTGTAATTCTAACTGACTTTCTGGCATGTACCACTGTAATTCACCCAATTGGTCAGGATCGAGGTTCCAACCTTTAATCAACTGAAAACCCCATCCCTTAATTTGATTTTGATTTTTTTGTTTTATTCAAGATATCCTGCGTTCTTGGCGTATACAATGTTAAACCTGGTTGTTTGATTCATTTTTGAGTGATATTTTTTTAGTTTTTTTCTGGGGGTTTTTCTTATTTTCTCCACACCTTAATGCTTACTTACTTTGTAATTTGGTAAAAATTAAACTGCTTACAGCAGACAATTTATCATGAATGATATAATTATGAACAGATATTTGACAATGGTTAAAATGATATACTACCCTAAAGGGTTGTCTAACTTCTCTGCAAGGTTCGATAGAAATCTTTCCTGCCTATAACTATCCCTTAATTTCATAATTTCATAATATTTTTCAAGATCCACATTATCGCCACCTCTCTTTTTCTTTAGACGCGGTTTGGTCAGATTCTGGGGTGTATTTTTGTCACAACAGACCACTTAGACCATCCAAAACCGAGGGTATTAATGCTATATTATATCGGGGTTCAAAATGGTTTAGACGCGATTTGATCAGATTCTGGCAGGTTTTTTCATGCCTATAGACCACATTTGTATCGCCGGAAGTACCTGAGGTAAGCTTCCGGTTCAAAGTATGAGCCCTAAATACCTGTTTTGCAAGGCATATTTGATTGAAATAAATAATTGTACAGGTTGGTAAACCCTCTATTTTGGTATTAATAAGTTGATCTGATCAAATCGCGTCTAAAAGCACTATTACCCTCGGTTTGGTGGTTGTTGTGGTCTGTGTGGTCATGACCACTCAGACCACAACAAACCACCAAACCGAGGGCTAATAATGCTATACTAAAGTCCATTAGTCTTCATGTTTATCTCAGTAGGGGTCTAAACCCTGATTTCTTCATGTGTAATCTTGTGCATAATCCAATGTGATTCCAGGTAGGTATGTGACAATAGATATTTTTTTTAATGATAGAACACATGGGGGAGTGTGGGGGGGGGGGGGGGCACCTCGCTTCAAGTGACTGCCAGGAGTCGGGGTTGTAACTGCATGGAGGGGTCTCTGGGAATTGAGCACACGCTGAGCGATTAGAACCTGACGTTGTAAGGGGGCCGGGTGTATGCGTTCTTAGGGACAAACCAAGGCCGAAGGCCGAGGTTTGTCCCTAAGAACGCATACACCCGGACCTCCCTACAACGGAAGGATCTAATTGCTTTAGTCTCGCATTGTTGGGATCCTCAGACACTTTCCAACTACCAACAATATTGTGAACAGTTGTTACAAATAAGATACTTACGGCAGACAACGACTATTTACCACCCCTATCATGTGACCCGTCCCCCGTCCACACACTGGCCCGCTCATTCCCGCTCAGTGTTCACCAGTCCAGAACAAACAGGTTACTCCACACGTCCACAGTAAACCACCAGATCCCAACAATTCGAGACTAATCACTATTAGCCACTTATGAAACCGAGTTCGGAGTGGGCAGGAAACGTAGTGCTTTGGGCGGGAAACGTAGGCTTTGTGTTGTATCACTCCGCCGGAAAACGAGTTCTACATTTCCCGCCCGCATAGAATGAGTACCAGGAGTTTGTTAGTATATGTGCCCTCTTCGTCCTTTAGACGTGACGTCATAAAACAAGTCCCATCGATAAAGCACTAGTTCTACATCAGTTCACAGATATGGAACTCCTGATTATAGAATGCGCATTTACTAATAGATATAATAAGATTATGGGAGATGTAGTATATTCATTGTCTAGTAAGCATGTTATAGCACTGCTATAATCAAATACATGATTATATGTAAACAGTTCGGTTGTAGTATGGCAAATTAAGAGGTTTAAGATATTGTACAACATGATATAGAACTAATTTTACTTTAACAATAGTTCTTTTCGACCTATGTGATCTATACTGATCAGGGCTGGTTATATCTACTCTAACCAGTTATTAACAATGATTTTTGCTTCCATTAAATGGGGCAATATAACCTGTCGGATATACTTTCCTAGGGCTTTACATCAAGTTTGTTTTTAGTTTTCTAATTACTGAAAACCAGGAGCTAGTAATTGAATAATATAAAGGACAAAATTAAAGATACAGTACTTATTCGTTTTCTAATTACTGAAAACCAGTAAGACAGTAACATATTATAACACGGTAATTAATCAAGTGAGATTCTTTTCGATACCTACATATAGGTGTATTTTTGAGAAGATCCATACTCTCGATAGCACTACTCTTTGTTTTTATATAATATTTCTATTTGTTTCCTGAAATGTTTTCTCGAATCAATTGATTGGATTTCTGTTTCTAGCAAATTCCAACCTTGTTTTGCTCTATATGAAAAGCAATTTTGATATAGGGTTGATTTTGGGTGTTTTATTAGCATTGTTAGCTTAATATACAGAACAAATCTCATGATTCCAACATCATTCCTCGATCAGTAAATTATAATTTCATGAAAAGAATCCATACGAATACACTATTCCGATGAATACATGTTCAAAAACTGGCTGGAAAATACAAAGTTTGTATTCTTACTGTCAACCATTGTCTCCTAACAAAAGGACTTACTATTTATTTCCTTTATATTTAGGTATTTTATTCAGAAAGGATGCATCAACAAATACACAATTCCATACAAATACATCTTTGAACTGATGTATTCGTATGGAATGGTGTATTCGTTGGAAACATCTATAGGGTTTTATATAAAGGTGTTAATGCTTTGAACAGATATTTACAAGAAAAGGTATTAAAGTCCACATCTTTATATCTGAATTATTAATAAATTGGGTTATAAAGGGAAAAAAACGTTCCATACATATACATGTATTCGTATGGAATCTTTGACCAGGCTCCAATGATTTGGAGGCTTGTATCTTGAAAAATAATTGATCCAGGTTGTGGCAAATTGACAGTCATATAGCCCGATGTAAGTACTTTCTTCCTTATAAGTATGAAAACAATCAAAGTGTTTTTTATTTTCACCAAAAATCTCAAAATCGCACTAAAATTTCTGGAATGAACCATATATAACTATGTTTATAGTTTATTTTGGTCATAGCTTCCATTGACCTTGAACTTGTATTGGTGTGCTTCTACAACAATTTTCTTCATGGTATTAATTACATGTACTGTAACATTTTTTTTCTTGAGTATAAAAAATATTGTTATACTGTTGCACTTCAGAATTAGATTCCCTGTGTGTCGACTATTACTTACAGCTTACATGGATACTACAGCTCACATTGATACAATAGTTTTAGTAACACCCAAAATAAGCTTCCCTCTGGTGTCCATGGAGTATGACACAATTATTCAATCTCTGCTGAGACATCGTGGCTCTAAGGTATGTTTTGATGCTTCTCAGTGCATTCTGCAGCTGCAGAGGTAACAGGCAATGTCAGATAAAGCTGCAACAACTTGTCCACTTCACTGAAGAGTGCTCTAGTTGTCTTGGACGAAGTCACAGCTTTTGACACCTGCCTCATGCTCAACCCATTCCTGGACATATCTACCGCCTCTGTTTAGATCAAGGCAGGAAGCATAGCTAATTGCAGTGTGAGCTTGTCAAAGGAAAAGTCATTTTCGTACCTCTTCAGTACCTGCAAGTCTGCGGAATTACATTTGCAAGCAGACAGAACAACATGCTCTATCCCTTTCAGAAAATTGAAGGTCGCCTGATCAAATCTTCTTCTTAATTTTCCTATGACCCTCTCCAAAGTTTCATAATAGATTGCCCAAAGAATAGCTCACTTCACATATTCTGCCACCAGTGACTGGCAGTGACTGGGGGATTAACCTCTATCACTGTGCGCATGCCCAATTCAGTTGACCCACCTGGGTATGCGGGCCAAACTGTGCACCCTCCACCCAGACTCCCGATGGATGGGCAGAGGTGTGTGTGTGCCTATGACCATTCGTCCGCTGAACTACTGCAGCCCATACCCCTACGCTTACTCTTTTTGTTGATACACAGTTATAAACGTTGCCATAATACTAAAATCTAGTGGGTAAATCAAGCTGATGTTAAGCAACATTGCTCTAGACATTATCACCTAATAATATCGGATAGCAGACAATTTAACAAAAGCTAGAATTTGAGAGAAAAAGAAGGTGAAAGTTAGAAGCCTATGGTTTAGATATACTGTAATTGTGAGAACGCCCGCATAGCTTGGAGTTCCAGTCGTTACCATTGCTCTTTCTATGGTGCCACTGTCAATTTGTTAAGTACACTATTGTTTTACAGAGGTGAATTGGTGTGGAGCACCACCGTTGTCATATCTTTTTGGCCTTGTTTTATGGCATGGAAGTGTGGTGGGATCTGTCTTGTTTTCTGCCTCTTTCAGAACACTTTCATAGAATTCTGTATATGATTCTTCTCTGCGCTGATGCTCATAGTATTGGATAGCTGTTTCCACAGCTTTAGCAATCTCCTCAGCTGATGTATCTTCTGCTTGAATGACTCATGAAAGATTTTCTGAGGCACCGAATACCATGGATGCTAACTTTAGTCCAAACATTGTTGAAAACTTATCCAAAAGGGCGCTGACACCCCCAGCTCGCCGACTAGGATGTTCTAGTTGTACCTACTGTATCCATTAGCTCCTGTATTACTGCATAGTTTTTTATTACTGAATCTATCGATGCAGTTCTGCATGTCCACTGAGTGGGACAGAGTGGTTTCAATGAAGGGTTTGAAGGGGCTAGATTCTTTTTCAAATTTTCAAACTGAACTTCCCTCTTTGGTGAAAATTTTCAAACCACATAATCCCACACAATGTCCAGTGCAGCTTTTATTGGTTTTACATTTCGGGCAGTGTCATGCGAAGCAAGATTAATGCAATGAGCGCTACAATGTTCCTGCAGTGCCAATGGCTCCAGTTTCCTATATTCTTGCACCAACTGCATTCAACTTTCCTGACATATTGCTTGCACCATCATATGCTTGTGCCCCACAATCTGATAGTGGCAGAACACATCTTAGGAGGACATCTTTTAGAGCATCTGTTCATCGGCTACAAGGCCAACTGTGTCCTCATGGACAGTATGGTTTTAGTCCACCCATCTAATTGACACACAGAATTGTTCTTTATTCACTTTGTCATGTGCCTCGTCTGCTATTATACTGTACCACTGCCTATTTCTTATTTTTTCCAGAATCCCATGAGGCACTGTGTTGGCCATCAGAATGAAAATTACATTAACAATTAGTGGTGACTGGTAATATTTATCTGCAATCCATTTAGCCATGATCTGGTTGTTTTGTGTTGGACAGAATTTTTTTTCCATCTTGCAAAAAGTTGCGGTACCTGCGGCATGTTCCCACTGGGGTTCTCGTGGTCATTGTGGTGTCTAACAGCTAACCCTTGTCGCAGAAGGTACCACAGGCCCTGAAGTTGTGCCAGAAGTGCAGCCCTGTGCCTGGTTTTCCCATTGTTACTCCGGACGGACAGCTGGGCAAGTACTGAGACTGTGCCTGACTCCATTCTTACAGTATTTGTTGATGCTTCAATATGTACTTGCACTGTTCATGGTTTCTGGAAAACTTTCATCGCCTTTTTCCAGTTATCAAAGCCATCTTTTATGAAAGAACCCTCCTCTTTGCTATTTAGTACCATCAGCATTTTCTTGTGTGCAAGCATACAAGTGTAGCAGAACACTCTTCCAGACTGTGACTCAATTGTGGGGTAACACTCTCAGTACCAGGAAATGAAAGTTCATTTACAAGCTCCAAAATTAAGAAGTTTCCTTAATTAAATTGGTTTATCAAGTAGCCTAAATCTACTTACATCCTTATCAATGTTTTTGCTGTACATCTGCCATGCTTGAAATACACAGACTAAGAATGTTTTGGGGGGCTGAATTTATTTTGGGCAGAAATATACTTCTGCCCCCCAACATTTATAGGGAGGGGGCTGGAGCCCCCTCTGGCCCCAGGCTCCTATGCCCCAGCTGCATATTTTTAACGTGCACCGCCATGTTGTTGTCCCAAAGAACATCTCCGATATACTTTCTTAGTCTTACAGGAGAGCTCCATAACTGCTCTTCCGCCCCCATTTATCGCCCACTACCAGAACTTCAAGTGGCTCGGCCTTCCCCGGTCAAACAGCATCAGACATCCGGTCAGCTAAATATATCAAATGAATCTTCAACAAATGTGTCTTATCCTGTGCCTCCGGATATCAGCTTTAAACTTTCCAGTTCAGATTTTACTTGTTTTACCAAGTGCTGTTAGTGTTTAGGCCTACATTCAATTTCGCCTGCATTTTATATATATTTATTACTCCATTTATTCACTCTTGGAGTTTCCCTATTTAATCTCATCATTGTACTCTTGCTCAGCTTATCAGATGCCGTTACATGTTCTTGTGTATTATGTATAACATATATACTCATTGCAATGAATTAGTCCGATGTACCAGGCCATAACAAACTTAAATGCCATATATTAGACAATTAAATATTAAAATGTCAATCCTCTGTGTTTTGTTGTAATATCTGATTCTTTCGAGTTAAATCGGGAGATTGCATATAATATGTGTGTTGAGATTTGTCGTCAGAGCTAGGTACATAATTATACTATCTTGAAATTACGTCATGATAATATTGCAGTGGAGAGATGCCCATTGTAAAACTCTTGTGTTGATAATAATTGCTATGGCGACATTAACAACAGCTATCGATAATGACAGTTCCACTGACTATGAATTTACATGATATGATATATGATATTATATATGCAATACCCTACGTTTGTGCACATTAAATGCCACCTGCAACCCACTATTCTGAGAAACACGCCTCTTGTCAACATCAGTATTCCAATGTAGAAAGACACTTACTGGCGTTGTTACAAACTTAAATTAGGTTTAGAATTGCAATAGTTCGATATAAAAAGGTGCCCTGGCGATACTTACAAAAAGTCCGATGGCCATGACAGCGGCAAAATATATGACAATTATGACTATGTCTACTGCGGTTAAGCTGTCGTATTCCACCATTTTCTCAGCTTAGTTGCTCCGCCGATACAATTAAAATGTCCCGAGAATGTCAAATGTTTCTACGTTATCTGGGCGGTACTGTTGGGTTTAGTTTGTCTCCTCCATACGGATCCCTTTAATATTGACGCAACACTTGCGCTACCTATAGGCTTCACTTGATATGTTTCATATACCGGTAGTCCCTTTCGGCTGCACTATGTATCTCTTTAGGATTCTATCATCAGACAACTGATCTCATAATAAATCAAATGAGCTGACACTAGTTGATAAGGACTGATGTTGAGTCCCAGTGACTCGTTCAACCTATTACCACTGGACTTCGTGGATGCCAGTTGGATTAACCTAAATCCATAGAAAAAAACAATAATAGATAGAGCAAAAGGCCATCCCGCCTTGGCGCGTACATGTTTATGCAGGCAGAGTAACAAACCAAAATACACAATAAGGACAGAGCCAATATGTAAACATTATTATTGAATTGTATTTTATTTTCCCTCAGGCCCATGTGTATATCATTGAGAAAGCAACTCGACTGGAAGTGAAGTTGCATGTATTTTTCCATATAAGATATATCTGATAATATCAGTTGCAGTGAGAGAAAAAAACCACAATGATAACTATCATATAGTACACATAACATAATCTGCATTTTACCATCCATGACATTCGAAGTTTTATTTAATATCACTATTACTATCATTTAATTTATCCGATGTTTTGTTCGTATTTCACACTATATCATATCAATGAATACTTTTCCCAGTATTTTTTTATGTCCTGGCATGTGTGGGCAGGGAAGAGAAACTATCCAGTCGGTGTTTTCATGTTTCAAAATGAAGAATAACTGACCAGTAAATCTAAAAGTTAGGTGGTCACCGACAGGAGGCGATCTGTGATTGGTCATTACTAAATATACGGGTTGTTCTCTAAGGTGGCGCCCTCATTCCCACCCCTAAAGAACTGATATTACCAGATGCAATGTCAAGCCAGTGATGTTTCATAGGGAAGATAGTGCAGATATTGTTTACCTAGTCTTGCTTTCGCTTCAAAATGATAATATATATTCAAGGTCCTAATTATTATGTAAAAGATGGAGTCCAACCTTTAAAATTACCTTTAAAATGATATAAAAGACTATTAGTTTCAATTACATTAATACTCAGCTATGGATGCACAGATTTTGCACACACATCAACTAAATAACATACCCGCAGACATCAATTAATTTCTCGGCATTAATTGTCACGCCAGTAAAATCATGAAAACTCCCTCAACACTTCTACTGAAATATGAGAGCGGCGCCCTGAACGAAGTGTTAAAAACTGGAACTAACCTTGAAGATAGAAATGAATAGAATGACTGGTTTGAGGGCCTAAAGGAGGGGGTTGGAGTGGGGGTGACTTGCAACTACCAATATCCCCCCATCCACACACACACACACACTAGACACTGGGAGGCTGTAATTGTTCACTAGTCCTTGCAAAGAAGTTGATTTTATCATTAATTTTCTGGGCTTGCACTGTACATGATACCATCTTCGTCAATTTAGGGAGTTACGAGGCCTCTTAGTGTGTTTTACCATATAATTGCATATACTAGTGCATTGTCTCAATTCAGAGGCGATCGTTTTTTAGTAATTATTTGTGAGGTGGTTTGCAATTGGAGACCACAGGTAAACCCTCAATAGTTTGTTGGATTCGGAAATAGAATAGAACAACGTGTCTGTATAAAACTTTATATTTTATTTTGAGGCATTCTGTTGATTCTTTTCCCAGTATTCAGAGGCGATCGTTTTTTAGTAATTATTTGTGAGGTGGTTTGCAATTGGAGACCACAGGTAAACCCTCAATAGTTTGTTGGATTCGGAAATAGAATAGAACAACGTGTCTGTATAAAACTTTATATTTTATTTTGAGGCATTCTGTTGATTCTTTTTAGGAATTGAGCTTACTCATACATACTAATAGAATGTAATAGAAATTTAAGATTAGAAGTTCATAGATCGAATTGTTACACCACTCTTCAAGAACATGTTAACAAACAATACATGTATACTATCTTATCTTGGAGTAATACTGATTACTAATGAAACAGTTCTGGTACTACTGATCATTGGTATATATTTACTTTTAGACTGTTATTACTGCGATTTCGAGTAACTGAATCAGTCAAATTGGATAAAGAAACATACTACAACTCCCTATAATTACTAATATTTTGGATTCAGAATCCCACTGATTTATTTAACCCTTATCCTCTATATATTTACATAGACTAGCTTATTCGGAAAACTGTCTCTATGAAGAAATTGGGAAAATGTTTCCCATTGCATGAGGCCTAATCACTCAACAAACAAACATACAAGTAGCATTATTAAATACAAGCCATCAATCAGTAGGGCCTCCCCTGTGGGTAACCACCATAATGGGCTGATGCATCAGGCTGTCTTGGACCGTAGCCATACCCGTAACCATAACCCATATGATATGGGTTCCCATATCCTTCATAGTGCCCTGAACGCCGCTTATTCTGGTCGAGCTCGTTTGCGTACTGTTGTTTGCGTACTATTGCGCGTAGTCGCGCCACTTCCATGGCTGCTAGGATGGCTGATGCCATGCAAAAGGCTGGGACGCAACAGCAGATTATGAAGCAGTAGTGTAAATGCCATTCTATAATTTGCATTTTTCCATTTTTGCAGCACCAGTACGCCTCCATAAGGAATTGTACTGCGAAAAGTACGAAGCTTACAATTGCGAAGACAGCTGGAAGATGAAAGATAGTGTATGGAATATCATTCGTCCCGGATGCAATATACATGATTACGAAGATTACTTTACCGATGCTTCTTTTCGAGACTGTTTTCCGAATGCATAAATTCACTTAAACGTATTATGACAGATTGCCATCATCATCTCTCATCAGTTATCTTCATCGTCCATGTTCAAAATAATAATTATTTGCTTTTAAAAATGCCATTGTCTCCTCTAGTGTGTCATCGTAATTAAGAGCAATTATTCTTTCAATTAAAGTAGTTCTGATTCACGCCGGTGCTTGCGAATTGATTAAATGACTTAAACTTACCACCTATACATGAAAGAACCACCACACTTGCAATTAATTTTGGGTTTCCGTTCATTGATTTGGCGCAAATGTAGGCAGCTGAATTAGCCATGGCGATAAGTGTAGCCAACATGGAAAAGACAGTCATGACCTGGACCCCATTAAACCAGCCTGGAAAAATAAAAGTTAAATTAATTTTGAGTCATTCAAGTGAGTTCATGGGTTATTTCTCTTTCTTACTATGTGGTAAAATGGTTTAGTAAAAAGTGTCAATCTTGTCAAGTTTAAAATACGTTGACTCAGTTAAATTACTTAGGAGTTCGTTGAAACCCACGATTTCTATTGCGATTGAAGTAGCCACTTTCCCCATTCTATTATCTACGTCTGATATGTTCATACTGAGGAACGACTAGAAGTATAATGCACATGAAATGTCTGTGATATTATGAAACAAATAACAATACTTCAGATAATGCACTTGACAATTGTAACCCCCACCCCCGGTGGTATAGGGGAATGTCCTGGGAATTTTGGGAAACATAATGAAATCCTTTTCATGAAGACATTTGTGTAAATTCCCCGACCCCCATGGTGCACATTTTTCATATCATTATTACAAATAAAAATAATAAAATATATAAACCTTGACAGACATTCCCCCACCCTGGGGAATAAGGGAAATCCCCGCCTGGGTGGTGGCATATTTTCTTGGACACCATTCCCACCGTACCCCCGGTTGTGGGACGGGGTTGCAATTGACAAGTGCATAATCCGCAAGTGGGGACTCACCAAAATATAAATGGTACAAAAGCTTATAACATACCTGGGACACCAAGCTCTGAGATGCGCACACAATCAGCATAGGTGCCTGGAGCTTCCACTAGTTCCCAGCACACGTACCACAATCCATATTTGCCGTACATTTCACCTTCTCTGATCTGTTGAATAAGATCCAGTTCTTAAAAAAATGCTTTATTAAAAATGGTAATTAGTAACATGCATCATCAATCGTTATAATGTAGCCTAGGTCAAAGATAGTCTGATACCCATGCAGTAGTGAAATGTTAAATAATACAGGTTTCCATATCGTTTCCATGGTAGACAAAGACTAAGTGGCACTGTGAGATTCACTGGCGACAGATATATCCAGAAACCAGAGATAAATCGACATATTTACTCCATACATAACGCTATAACGGACAACTGTATTTAGGGTTGTTAAGATAGGGCGTTGTATGAAATATTAGAGTAAATTGTCAGCTGTACTATACCTCTCCACTGCTGATCTCTCTGGTCCATCCCCACCCTGGAGCAGCCATTACAATCAACTGGAGGAGAATGGCGATGAGAAGTACGATCAATGTTCCCCAGGCGATATATGAATATTCTCTTTGTTTGAAAAATCCTGTTAATTTATATAATAACAATTGAGATCACGTGAGTCATGTAATTCTAATGTCAGTTTTAAACATTCATGGTGTTCACATTAATACTATACAATATTCACAAAATGGATTTGCCCTCTTTTTATGCCCACCAGATTAGTTTATTGTGAAGAAATCTTGTAGTGTTCGTGACTCCCCCACGTCTGCTTGATTGCAAAATATAACTGCTAATGAATAGCTAGCTGTACCTACAACCCATTCAAGTAGGGTTGATGGTTCGGCTAATGAATAGCATACTTTATTATTAAAGAATTCGATCAAATAAACGTCGCCCCACGAAGTCGGCAACGATTTTTCCAACGATCGGCGACTGACTCTCTGATGTCGCCGACTGGAAAACGGCTTAGTTGACAAGTGGCGGAAGACACAGCTTCCCCCATGGTCAAGCATGGGGGTCGCTGCCATCCGTTTTTTCGGGATCCTTATATAAGGGTTCTAATGGTAAATCTTAATCGAGTTCACATTGCTACTTGTATTTAATACACTGCATTTCATGTGTATAAATATGGTCCACAAAGCCGATTCTTATGCGATTCTCACGGAACTTAGTGGAAAAGGGTCCTCCGCGGCACAACATCGCAAGAGAATTGGCTTAGTAGGGCCTTAATATAATACTTTCTCAAACTTGCCTTTTATATCTGGGCCTTGGAATAGGACATCTAGGCTGCTGGCCTTTTTTCTCATTTGTACAGGATCCTTGCGCATGAATTGATCATCTTCAGATTGCTGCCCTGCATTCAGCGTTTGCTGAAATTAACAAATTATCAGTGATTTCAATCAGTAATTACAAGATTGAATAAATAGCTGATTTCTTTTTAATTAGATCAAAGCTGAATTACATATACAGACATAGGCAAAGTGCGGTAATTAATAATCCACCAATCAAGCTTCCCTCATACATGCAGCCAACGACCAACGACCTATAGTGGTATGTCTAAATTCGACGCTTAATCATGTAAATGAACCAGCATTAGATTAGGACATACCACTAGGTCTGTGGGATATTTACACTTTGGTGGGAAATAGTGTACATTTAGATGGTTATGGAATCAAGATAATTAATTGCACGACCAACTACTCCACAGAATTCATATTGGATGGGTCATTTGGTGATTCTAGAGTATATACAATCTAACAGGTTTGACCATGGGATCAATAACATGTTCCTTTATAGGCATGATGCTGTACTTGACCTGGACATACATTTAACCATGGTGTGTATCCTTTCTCTGTGTTATTTTTTTTTAACGAAAAACATTGATCAAACCTGTATTGCCCTATGTTCCTCTTCGTTGAACCTGACTGGCTCCCCTCCTTCTGCCATTTTTATACGGGTGTAAAAAGAACTCCTTTATGCTGCATGAAATGTAAATCGCACACGCCAAAGTATGGCGATCAGAACACTTCCGGTTATTTGAATTTATATTCTATAAGTCGATCCTCGGAAACATGATGTTTCCAAAGTATGGCGAAATGTGAATGGTCACTTGTACGGTCCTTCTATTGGTGTTATGCCTTTCGGTGGTAAGGGATAATGCGAGGTGTGACGTAAATAGAACGAAATATTGAAAATTACTGACAGTCTCCAATTTTCAGGTACGGCTACATTGGTGTATATCCCCACACAGGTAAGATGTGTAGATAACACAGTTAGAAAGGACTTTGTCCCCAACATGACATAGTTCTTTTGAGATAAGATGGAAGACCCAGTCAGCGCGGCCATCCTGTACACAGTTAAAGCTTGTACGCAGAGGCTTAGGGTGGGGAGTAACATATTCCGCGGTTACGGGCGTCTACAATGATTTATTTCAACTTAAAAGTCAATGAACGGGATCTGACATGGTGTATTATTGTTGTTATCTTCAATCAATCTTTTCGTCGCTCGTAAAAGGGCATACTATGTTATATCAACGATCCTATAGCTTCACATGTGTAGCTATAGGATCGTTGGTTATATATCCTCTATACCTTCAATGTAAAGCTTGACGTGAGAGTTGATGTTTCTTCAATGCGACATTTAAAATTGGCCCACCCTCTTTATGTAATCAGTATCCTTGAAGCTCCTTCCTTTGTTTTTTTCTCTCCAGCGCGTAGCATAGAAATACACATTATACACAATTCAGTGGTTAATCCTTATAAATATTTTAATAATCTAAATCCAAGAAATTGCAGTTAATGTTATCACTTTTTTGCAAAAAAGATGAACGACTTGAATTATTTTAACAATTTTATTCGTGATCAATTATAAAAAGCACCACTTTCATATGGTATCCTGGATGTAAACCAACAAAAATTGATGAAGGATGTTCGGGGTTCAAGATTAATAATTAATATGCCCTTCAAATAAAACAACGGTTATGTTTAGTTTCTTATATTATTATACGTACCTATTTCTATACGTCCTGTGCGTTTCACAGGTCTTCCAACAGACAGAAGTGATCGATTTATATTTCATGAATCGAAAATAATTGTGTAAAGAGTTTTACATAAGTTTTTCTCGTTAAAGTTATTGTACACTAATTTTGAGGAATCACCACATGTACACCAGTAGTTGATTAGTTTACTTTAACCATAAACGGGGATTCAGGAATATGGCTTCCATTGAACTTGACCGAAATCTTGTATTCTCCTGTAAAACAAATAGTACTCGTGAATAAGATTAAGAAAATGTGGAATAATTAGATGCCATTTCTTAAAGATCATAAGAATAATTGGACAAGACTAATGCACTTGCATGAGGAGAGGTTCCAAAGTAGAAAGGAAAATTATGATGAATGTAGTGATGTCCATAAATAATAACCCTCATTATATGACCCACCCTGTACAACCCTCAATCCATTATGGCTTATTAACCAGCTGCTCGTAATGCCACAAGAATGTTTGATTTCATATGATTACGACGGCCAAGTTAAGGGTACGTCAACGATATATTCATTCCGGTTAGTTAGGTAATGGATTGAGATCTTTTGTAGTAATCATCCAAGCCACAACCCTCAATGAGATTTGTAGACTTTACATCATGATATAACTCTATCATTTGTTGTGTATTCATCGCAACACTGCAAGTTTATTGTGAATACAACTTATTCATACAATAAAGATTCATACATGGCCTGAACAGCTGGGTCCGTTTGTTGAGATCTACATTAAACAGCTGGGTCCATTTGTGTCATCAATTGAGTGTGTCAGACTATACATTCTGAATACAGTTTGAATCTATACATTTGTTGACATTTCAATGAAAATATGATCAAATAAAGGATGGCACTTACCTGGTTTTGCACACCTGTAAATCACTCCACAGGATCCCAAATCAGCGGTAAAGAACTCAATGAAAGTTTGCATAGGACCATCAGTGGCTACAGATAGGGCCCCAGCCCCAGCTTCCACTGTTGTCACCTTGAACTCCCCTAAAATTTAAAATAACGAATATTCAATATAATTTAGTCTTATTAGTAGTAGTATAGCAACAATGATGTTTCATGCAGGGCAACTACGATGATATTTGATAATATGATAATAACAGTTGTCCATATGGCATTTCCATAGCTCGTTCTACAGTGTAGAAAGTCCAAACAAATAAATGGATAGCCAATGGTTCCAGCAATTTTTCTTTACTTAAACGTGAGCTCCTTTACTTCCCCATCCAGCGCCAAGAAACATTCACAGCAAAATGTGCATGCAATAACAAGTAGACAACACTTGTCTTGATAAAAATGCTAGTCTTATAAATTATAGATTTAGTAATATTGGTATTTCAAAATCTCGAAAGTAATTTACGCGCTTGGTCGATTTCTCCCGCTTTTAGGCCCGACCCTTTGGCTCTGCATTTCGTATAACCGTCCTCAAGGGGTTCAATGGCAAATTTGAATGGGCTCCCTTCAACATGCTCGTCCTGCAATATACCAAAATCAAACGTGTAAATGGTAAATCATGTAAAATTAAAACAGGAAATTAACGGTGAAAGAAACGTCTCATAAAGAGCAGATAAAATGGGTAGGTGAACCATCACCGTATATATTGGATCGGGACCTTGGTGACCGATGCGGTGACCGCCCCCCCCCGCCCCCCTGAATTCCTTGGTGACGCCACGTCATAATCCACGCCTTCCATTTCCAAATACAAATCTCCATTCCACGCCCATCTCTCGACCCACACGCACGTCAGAATTTTTTCTTTTACTATTGTAACTGTTTATGGTATAGATAAACTCCATGTTTATGTGGTTTCAGGCCATTCCCTGCGTTGGATTCTTCATTACATCTATTATAGTATTCAGCAAGTCGATCCATATATGCACAGATCTACGTAGGGCCATAATCAAACTCAAATATAGATGCCTACCTTTATGTCATAGAGAAGAAGAGCGCTAGGTGGAATGAATTGTTATGGTCTGATTTTGCATTTATTAACTCATGTTTATAAGATTGAACACAAAGAAGTAATATTTTGATTACAAAGTACATAATAGATGGAAATATAGGTAGCACAAACAAGTAAGCAAGTCTGATTGAGTCTTCTTCATTTTATTGAAGAGGCAGTGAATGTCAAATGTTATGGTAACCCAAAGTACATAATATATCAACATTCGAAGGAGCGAGTATAGAATAGATCTACATTTTGAAATGTGTTTGATAACGTACCCATAGTAATGCCTGTATGTACTTTAATTAACTTATTTAAAATTTGTTAAAACATACATGTAAGATATATGCATATGGTGTAAGGGCTACTGACACACAAATTCTGAATTATGGCAAGCAAAGATCTTCATTGACCACAATGAATCAATAAAGGTTCACAAACAGACATATCGAATTTACTGGTCAATACATTCACATATAACTATTTAAACCTGAAATTGATAACTTTGCTGAAGGTAGCAAATCTGTTTTCTAAAACTAGGCTGTTGATATACAAGCGTATGGCAGAACGTAAAGAAAGGCCAAATGTATACTTGAAAAAAAATACCTTTTTCATAACCGAAGCAGTGTGTACGCCCATCATTTCTGGGGTAAATTTGATAGAATATCCATCGTCAACCTCGATAGTTTCGCACTCAACCAGGTTGCCATCAGGGTACTTAACACTCGTGTCCAGTTCCGTTGTATCCATCCCTACGATTAAGAGAATAGTATTTAGTATGCACATTGAATATTTATCACTGGTAGTGTAAGTCATTGCTACCCATCATCAAAGAACATTAGTTAGCCTGAAACTGAACTATTATACCTGATTCAGATGGCACTCGAATTGTATCATGACATGACCCTTTGTATGATTCGTGTTCATGAAGTTGTATAACACTCTTAGTAAATTTAATGATCACATAGAGGAGGTGCATACATATATATTTGTTTTCCTCTTTTAATTCCTAAAATACATGATTACAAACCAATATAAGTTGAAATCATCACTAGATTAATGATAATGTTCTGATAGAAGAATATGGGATATAAATATCAGGGTTGTTATTATCATTTACACCAAAACTCAATGATAAACGGGTACATTTGATAGTTCCTGAATTAAAGTATATATGTATAGTCCCTTATACATGCACAATATAGGCTTGGGTCCAGACATGGCGTTTGGCCCCCTGCGTTACTGTTTTTGCTCAATTTAAATTTAAAGGAGCTGTAATCGTCTATAATCCACTCATTAGTAGTAACTCATTAGTAATAACTCATTAGTAGCCTGCAAATGCTACTATACACTGTACATTACATATATGCATTCATTAATTTGATATTAGACTGGAACCTTATTCAAGTGCAAGTGGACAATTAGACGGATACTTTTTTCGATAAAAACAAATGTTATCATTTTCTCGCCAAGTGCCAATCTGTTTTTAATGGCTCCCTAATTGCACCGTTATACCTAGTGATCTCCAACTATCTTTTATACATCTAGAATTAGGTTCTCATTAAAAAGGAAATAGACCATGATCACACGTTGCCATCCAGACCGTCCTTTCTGTTCATGCCAACATTTATTATTTCATTGGAGAGCGATCTAAAGAAGCCCGACCTTTCCCACTGGTCATGTTTGCCTTTGCTTCAGTGCATCACTCATTGAGCAGTGATAATGATTTATAATAAAATGTTGTAGTGTAATCCTCTTGGCGCATCTCTGAGCAGTTCCTTCTATTTAACGCACAATGAAATGTCGCACATAGCTACATCAATAAGATACTTTTATATAAGCTGGGTTACTTTCTTTATATAGATGAACGTATCCCAAAATATTTTAATGTCTTTCATTTGTTACAATATGGGCTCCCAACAGAGTACAGAAAGGTCTACCCTCACCATCATCAATAGGGGATTTGCATGTTTCACTGCGTATTTATATTACAGTGCATGCTAGGATGGATTCAGTTCAAATGTGACATACACAATGATATAGCAACATTTTTATTGTAAATTGAAAGGATCTTTTCACCAATACCATAGGTTGTGTAAATGGTCTATAGAAACAAATGTATGATGAGAAAGATGAGGTCTTGTTTTAAGGAAACATGTGAAACACATGGCTATTTGCATGAGATCACTATTAAATATGCCATGCTGAACATAACATGTTTTCTATAGCTTTTACACTGACATACAACTGCCATAATTCCATGCGAATCGAGATTCAAGATGGCTGACATGCAAATCCCCTATTAACAATGATTAAGAAGCAGGCAAGTACCATGGGATTTTCAGCAGAGAACATATAACGAGTATGTATAAGCTCTGTGTCTTTAGCGTGTCCTTAAATTAAAGTTAGCATGAAAAGCTCTTCCACCTTCCATCTCATACTGATCGGTTGGTTTTACACAGTGGAGTCCAATCAATGATACATATCATTACTACCCCCTTAACTTGTCTTGAATTATACATGTAATGTATACCAAATACCACAGTGACACGTATTCAGAAGGGATTCTTGTTCAGTGGTCAAAGGGAGGGAGCTCCCTACAGGTGATATCCTTCATAGTTTTAAAAGCTTGTGCAAAGGCCTGTCAACTATATTTGTTAGAAATTACACTGGGCTATCCTCGCTAGGCAGGGCGCGATTCTCTAAATGACTGAGAAAGTTGAAGGGAGAGACGATCTGGTGTTGTAGTGAAGGATTGTGAAAGTATTCTGACTCTCCAGCTGGATGAGAATTCAAGAATAAGCAACGCAACTAGGAGGTGGAATTTCGGTTCCAATTGCTCTGAGGTAACCATTAACTTGTTGGGTCATGGCGACTGTTATCTTGGACAGTCCGGACGTGCAGAGAGTGGCGTGATAAGGTGACCCGCCGATCCATGGTCAGTTTATTGTCCCAAAATAACTAAAATATTACTTAAAATTCTACAGGAAGATACAATGGGCACACATCTGCTGTATGATCAGGACCTCTCTAGCCTCAGTAGTAATGAGGATACATTGTTTTCAAAAGAGTCAAACTTCAAGTTACCCAAGACGTGCACACATATCAATATAACTGATTATATGGGCTGGAAATAAATTAACGGTGGCCATTCTGATTTGAACTTTTAAGTAATTGATCCATGTTAAAGGAGCCCACCCCTATTTACTCATTTTGAACAATCTATACGCCCGCATTAACTCTCTGATAGAGTTTTCTCTTCGGTCATTTCCAATGTCTTGGTCTACATGTACTTGCTTCATGATCGGGACTTGATTTATTTCATACGGAAACCTCGACACTGTAGACTTATGAATATAATTTAGGAAATTGTACACTACACATATAATGCACTTTGATAACGGCTTGAAATTTCATGACGAGAAGCATGCCAGCAGTTTATACTATGTCAGCTATCATGTAATATTTAGCACGCATATATATATGTCCCTTCCTGGTTTATTGGATGCACTAAGGTTCTGTGTAGGGGTACAAAGGATGAAAGCACTGTTTTTAATAATGCTTTAATAGGGTCTTGACATGCTATGTAACATCACAAAGCTAAGTGTTGCTGTCAGCGAATCCGAAACTAAGAACCTAGATCATGTGGACTACAGAGATTACACTGATCAATCGTCATATTCGCACCTAAGAGAATACGCAAACATTTTCTTTCCTTTCATATTAACAAAACTTGTTATCATCCGCATTTATATAAGACAATTATAATCATTGCGTCGTGGGCACCTTCCTTAGTATACAAGATAAAACGAGTACATTTGGCATAGACGTGATGTTAATCGATTGCTTAGTCATTTACAAATGAGCCTTTTGTCTAATCTAACACTGTCCTAAACCTACCTGGTTGTAGCCCTTGGATATTACCAATTAAAAGTTCCTCACACCAAAATATGGTCTTCTTTAACTTGGTTTTTCCAATGGCATCCATGTTGGAGCTTATTATTAATCCAAACTCTATGACCAAGCTCGGGCAACTCAGTAGATTATGGGGAGGCAATTATCCTTAATATAGGCATCCTCACCACTCTACATCCTTGTCCAAAATAAAGGACCAGCGAATTTGGGATTCCATTCCCTCAGTATCTCAGGGGTTTGGAAAGGCAGACATCACACATCATCTCAATACGAGGAAACATATGGGAATATATCTATTTCTAACCCTAGGAATAGATTTATTTTCTTATTTATATTTAAATTGTCTGCAAGAATTATCTTCAATACTGTATTGCGTCAGTGTGGCGGTGGGAACATAACATTCCTAGATGCATATATATATGCCCCAATTAACTGTAATAAACATGCATAATTACTTATATTGCAATTAATTATGTTAATAGCTGTTCCAATTGGTCTCAAGAGCATACTTAAAGCGAGTGTTGAATCCCTAATCCCATTTATTAAAGTGGCCTGAGATTTCTTGGATATTATCAATTTGAAATGACGATAATTGCTGGTAATTGAGATCGCTAAGACTAATAGGCAGTCTGGGTTTAACTATCAGCGAAGATTGAAGTAATGGAATCATTCATTAAACTTTGTGGCAAGATAACTCCTTTCAAATACCAACATCAATCGGTTTTTTTAAGTTATTATCATTGCTTCTCTATTAATACCACTTTTTCTTATTTCCCACTGCCCAGGTCAAATATAGCACATCTGTCATAAACTGCATCAAGGTCCGTAATGTCTTCATTTCAATTTCATTTCAAGAATCCTTTATTGCATAGGTGTTAATACAATGGTCGTTCAATAAATCATGGTAATATTATCATTTCTCCCGATAAATGCCTTATTTTTGATTTGAGGTTTTCACATAAAGTTACAAATTGACGTATTTTACAAATTGTTAATAAAAAAAATTAAAAAAATACATGTGCTTGGGTAATTGTTCATTTTCCCTCTTTTCTCTCAGCCTCTGAAGAAACCCATACTATTATCTCTGGTTAATCTGAGCCTCTCTTCAGGTGTTTGAAAAATTTCAACCAATCAGAAAGTCAATTGGCTGCTAAGTGCCCATATGTATGTCAATACCCCATGTGTGAAGGAGTAAGCAAGTTGAATATAATGGCGGCCACTTCCCCGCTTCACATTTCAATAAATATCAATATAAATTTGTAAAAGTTGGGAGAATCTTAATAAATGTGTATAAATTTGTGTTCCAGACATACCCTAAACGTGGTAGGTATAGTGTGCGTTCATTGTGTACGATCTATGTAGTGAGTTTCCTGTGTGTAATTGCCATAGTGATTTACAATGGGAGATTCAAGTTGAGACAAAAAGTGTAAGTGAGTGTGGTAATTGTTTTGTTTGTTGTGTGGTCGAACTTAGCAAAAACGTAGCAAAAACCCAATATATCACCTTTAAAAAGAAAGAAAAAAAGTCACAAAACATTCAAAATTATACCTGAAACATTGTCTCAAGTAGGAGAGTATACATATCTAGGCCTCACCATTGATGATCAATTATCATTTAAATCGCATACTAAAAAGCTTATTGACAAGCTAAAATGGAAGGTAAAACTGTTATCAAATGCCAGGTATATGTTACCTAGGAAAGTAAAGCTAGATATAGTAAAAATGTTAATTATCCCTAACATAGATCAGGGAGATATATTTTATTCATCTACAAATAAACAGCTCCTAATGCGAATAGACTCTCTTTTAAATGCGGCTGTTAGATCTGTTCTCAATCTGAATAAAAGAGTCAATGTGGTCCAAGAAACAAGTGAATTGAACATATTATCGACTGAAATAAGGAGAGAAGTCCATACTCTTGAAAGTGCCTTTATTTAGCACAAACTAAATCAAACTTAGATCTTCGAATTCTACCCACAAGAAGCCATTCTAAGAATAGAAAAAAATTAATGATAAAACATCCAAAATCCACCCTGTATCAAAACAGCTTCTCATATAGAGCAAAAACAGCTTGGAACTCTTTACAAACAGAAATCCAATCTATTGATTTGAAGAAACATTTCAGAAAACAAATAGAATTATTATTTAAAAACTAAATTCGTGGGCTCAAGAATGAAGGCCTCCCTCCGACACCTACCATATGTACTTGTATTTGTATTTGTATTAGCGTCCACCTGGACTCTTATGTTGTATTTTGTCTTATTTTCTTTAGCAAACTGTAAAGCTGCAATGGAAGTATATCCTTCAAGTTGTTTATTTAATACTTGGTATTTGTATTCAGTAATATCTGGTTAAAGTAATTATAACCAGCTCTCATTTGATATCGATCAAAAACAATATCGCTCTGTACTGGGTGAAATAAAAGATTATAAATCGGAAACGATTATTTATGCAGAAATATATTCCATAAATCACTTTGTTCTATTAAAGTGAACTAGAAAAACTCATACCGCTGTACCTTAAGTATGTGATGTTATATTATATTATTACTGACTGTTACTACTACCTCCAACATTGCCATACTATGTGATAATCATATTGTACTGTACGATTAACATAGCAAACCAGGTATTCACATTAATATAATATAATACGATTGCCTGTTAACACGTAATTATGTATTTAATTGACGTGGATTATTAACCATACTCGTACCTAGTACTGATGTTATAAACGCAATTAGCCTCTTAGTTTATCTTTAGTAGATCTTTCAAAAACATGGGAACGACTGGAAGAACTGGGACTATCCCAGAAGTCTGTCGAACAATTTGTCACTCTTTTAATGTAATTCACTGGAAAAAAACGCGTTTACACCATGAGTATCTGCACTAGTGAGTATCCCCGTGTATCTGCAGTAATGAGTATACCTGTGTATCTGCATTGGGGGTATCCCTGTGTATCTGCAGTCTCCCACTGCAGATACACGTGTTCAGTGAACCGGGACTAAGGCTGAAAGTTTATGGTACAGATGCTGGTGTAAGTCAGCAAATCCCAGTGAAGTAATTGGGTCAGAACTAATCCCATTACTGAACAAACACAAACTGCCCTTGCTGGATTTGGATGTATGAAGTTGGTTTGTCTTTCTAGAGAAATTGGTTGTCCTCATTCTATACTATGCAATACTATACTAATAATGTCAATATAGATCTGGATGAAAATGTGATGAACACATACAAAGCAATCTCTATGGTGCTCAAGAAATCGATAATAATTCTGGTCAAAGTTAACTTATCTGAAAAATTCTCCAGAATCCTTAGGACCTGTAGAACCCATTTACATGTGTCCGTTGGGGTTATACAAGTACTTTGCCATAAAAGCGTCTCCGCGCGCCGAGTTTTTTTTGTTTTCCATATTTATATCCTGAATCTGTGGTTATTTATATATTCAATGGATTCTAAAAATTCAAAAACGTTCACAGAATGATCATAATGTGCAGAATTTAGTTATCTATTTGCAATTAGAATATATTAGGTATTCTACACATTACACCTTATACACACAGCTATAGAGGTATACAAGCATGGACAAAAGTGATGACGACATTCATAGAATATTTCAAAATTATTATTTTTAACGTTTTTCGAAGACCTCCATGTTCAGAAATCAGTTTATGTTACGTATGGATGTGTTGGGATTATATCTTATTGCTGTAAAGAACCAAATATACCTCCTTCTATGAGAAATTTGGTTCAAAGTATGTGTAACTGTGTTATTTCTGTTCTATCTCTCTCCTCTCTCTCTACCATCCCTCCCATCTCTACACTTTAGTAAAGTAGTTAAATACACAGATATATTACAGATACTCCTTAGGATAACCTCAGATATGCTTTGATATATGCAACACAGCATTGATATTATAAGATAAGATAAGATAAGATAAGATAATCTTTTATTTGTCAGATAGTTTGATATTACAATACGAAAAGGACAAAAGGGTCTACATGTCTATATGAAAAGTTAATTCCATTTCTGCCGACAGTTACCTTTAATTTCGAAGGCCTTGTCCTATACTCGACTTAGGCTTTGGATTATAAAATAAAATTAAACTAGACAAATAATGAGAGAGTAAGGTATATCGGATGGACCTACGACTATCAAGCGTTGAATATAATAACATTTTGTGAGCATTGCATCGGATCTACTTCCTTAATGCATTACATGTTTTAATAAGAGTAAGAAAATAACAGTACAAATACTTAATTTTTGTATGAAAGCCTGCCAATATTGTACTGTATTGGTCGGCAATACACGCAGATATTATGCAACTCACAGAAATATGGTACATGTATTCATGCAACTATAGTAGCTTTAAGTATCCCAAAGATGCGAACACTGCACCAACGAGATCTTAATTGTGAATTAATAACTTTGCAAAAATATCAATTTTGCAACTTGTTACTCATTTTCCGGTGACCCATCACATATACTTTTTGCACCAAAGAAAGGAAGGGTTTTGGTTTATAACTTGAATGAAAATGTCTTGCTTTATTATTGACATGATCGATGGACTGTTGTAAAGTTATCATGGTTGCTTCTGGTTAAGAGAGGATGGATAGAAACAGGAGACAGAGCGGGAGGAGAGTAATGTTAACATGCATGGGTATCAGAATAACGTATACATGGACATTCAGAATAATAGTTGTGACACTAGTATGGATGGTTACCTCCATGCATCTCAAATGCAATATAAGCCCACCCCAGTCACTGGATGTTTGTGTAGTGATTAACCCACTGCAGATACACCACTGCACTTTGTATACACGCAGATACACAAACTCAATTGGGGATACACAAAGATACTCACACAGTGTGGAGTGCGGATACACCAGATTTCCAACGTAGATACTCACAGTGCAAACGCGATTTTTTCCCCAGTGATTGTTACTATATTTTGACAAATAAAAGATTTTTCAATTCAATTCAATGCTTACTACATTGGTCAGAGACCAAAGCAAACTACAATTTCCAACACTTGGCAACTTTAACAATCAATCTTAAATTTGTATAATTTGTCATAACAATGCTCTAAAATTACCAATCCCTACAGGTAAGTGAATGACTTTTTCTGCACACTAAATTACCATTTTTATTTCGGAACCACAGGATTCCAAGTAACTCCAAGTTGTGTGTACCCGCTTGCGACTTCCTTCTAAGCCTGTATGATGACCCCCTACGCATCGTAACTACCAAGTCCTTAGCAAAAACATACGAAACATTAAGAATTTGGTAGTTCTAACATATGGACCGCGTTTTGGGTTGCAAGCAAATTAACCAGTACTTACAAATTAAGGAATTTTACGATTTTGCATTTTTTAATATTATGCACCACCCCCATTGTTTAAGAGTAGACTATTACGACTAATAATGATTAGGATAATACATTTTCATTCCATTGTTGACAAGAAAGTGTTTACAGATTCGCTAAGGTTCATATAACCAGCAATTTGAATACAATTACTAGTACCTTAATAAGGAATCTACTTGTTTTAAATAGCTAGATGATTAGTTACGGTTGAGGCTTTTACCGTATACTCCTGCCTTTCTTTCTTTGCGACCTTTTTTTAATGTTTACTAACCATATGGTAACGTTTCTTCTCAGTTTGGCAACACTTCTCAAGACAAACCTGCTAGCTCTCTATCACATGCCTTTGAGACAATGTTGGTTTTCGATATTCAGATAAATTGATGATAATTCTGGTTAAACGGTAACTTCGATTCAATATAAGACCTACAAGTACAAACATCTTCTAATAAAATGAAAATAATAACGATGAATAATGTTATGGCGATATCTTGTTTACTCCTACACCTTCCACTTTTCCACCTGACAATTCATGCGTGGGGATGACAAAACCCTGATTAAAGGCCTGTTCTACTGATCTCACAAAGAATATTTTTTTCCCCAGTTGTATTGTTTGTTTGGTTGTTTAAATATTTTTATTCAGGTATCTTTGACATAGATTCTAGGTAATATTTCCAGTAACACGAATTCAAAAATTAACATCATTAATATTCTCACTTACAGACAAACCAATACACTGAGATTTAAATTGACCACGAAATAAACCTTTATAGACTTATGTTCCGCTTAATCTGAACTTTGTTTACCTGAATGTTCAGTTAACCTGAACCTAAATTGCAATTTCCCTGCAGACTTTCAACTTATTGTATCTGTTCTCTTTAGCTGAATTTCCGGTTAACCTGAACTTTTTCTGATTTCCCCTCGAGTTCAGGTTAAGTGGAACATAGTAGTAAAAATTTTATCTCGAAAATAGATAGTAAATAATTGTTAAGAAACTACACGCAAATATTTTGTTTCGTGTTTGTGACCGTGAAAGCCAATAACAAAAATAAAAGTTGGTGCAGTTTTCAACCGATTCTTTTCAATTGATGTTCTTTACTCAGAATGGATCGGTGTATACCCAAATACAAAAGTGTCGATTTTGCTGGAAGCCGACTGATTGAATTGTCGTCAACAGCTGCCCAGAATGTCTGGGATGAGAACCATAGTCCGATGTCATTTCCTACCAGTGGATCCGGCCTATATGAGAATGAAGGGAACAAAGGATCTCTCTACCCATGCACTCGACTGTGAAATACCTGTTGGCCATTGGACTAATTAAGGAGGGGTGTAAACATATATAGTTATACACAAAGAACATGTATTGAAATATATTAAAACATATAATCCGTTATATTTAAATATTTAAAAGAAATATTAAGTTAAATAAGTATGCTACAACGTGGTGTAACAATACATGAGAAGGTCGGTTCTAATTTGGGGCCAAAGTATTACAAATTTAAAGTGAAGACGTATCCAGCATACTGTTGTTGTTGTGTCACTCGTATTTGTTCTACTATGAGGGAGAACACCATCAACACACAGCTGAACACTGTCTTTGGATTTGTGACTATTGCTACATGTAATCCCAGAATTAAATCTTAATATGTAGTCATCAATCTCTTGACATAACCGGTAAATACATACGTTAGTATTACTCACTATAAATTTATTTAAATTATATATAACCTAAGATTGACAATAGGGATGTGGGCGGGAGTGAGAGAGGGGGGTAGCGGGTTGGAAAGGAGGGGTAGGAGAGGGAAGGAGAGGGACGGGGTGGGTGGGAGGGACAAAGGGGACAAGAGAGTGTAGGGGTGTGTGAGGGGGAGGGAGGGAGAGGGGAGAGGGATGTGGCAAATTAAGGGGGAGGGTGAAGCAAGGTAGAGAAGGATCGAGAGATCGAAATAAAGGGCGAGTTGAATGAGGAGATGGAGAGGATGATCGGCGGAAGGTGTGGCGGTGGGGGGGGGGGAGGAAGGGAGAGTATAGGATGGGGACAGGAATAAGAGAGTGAGAGATAAAGGAAGAAGAGATAGAGAGAGAGATTAAAATAGAGAAGAAGAGAAGGAGAGAGGGATGATCAAGTGATATATAATATAAAGGTAGAGCGAGGCTAGGGAGAAAGGTGAGAGGGAGTGAGAGGGACAGATAGGTACGGGAGAAAGGAGGGAGGAGTTGAAAGAGTAGCCTTGGGAGAGGGAGGGGCGGAAGGAGGGTGAGAAAGCGGGGTAGGCCTTTTTTGAACGATTTTTATTCAGGTTGATAATGTTGCTCTGGCCAACATTAATATGGTTCGGGTTAGACCCGGTCTTCCAACACACCCTGAATTATCAGTACGTACATCTAGGATAACCATTGAGTGTGTGATGGTTAAGGGAATATATCAATTAATCAGTATCTATGTATTGGGGGGAGGGGGGGGGGGGGTGGGGTGAATGATGGGATGGTAATGAGATAAGGGGTGGGTGGGTGTAGTTGGTACATGTCGTTGTTAGTCAAGTTGGTTGACAGGTGCTTGGTCTTCCTAGGCCTGATTGTCGAATGAGCCAGGCTAAATTCGTTGCAGTTCATGGCAAGGAACAAGGGGAGGGTTACATAAGTTGGTAATTAAGTCGTTCTACAATTTTTGCTTAAAATATAAAGTCGTTGGTATTATTTTTATAATGGTATTGCCTTGGAATACAGATATCTAAACATTACTATCCAAAATATGCGTTTGACTGGTCCCTTTATTGACTGACAACCGTCGCAGACGGGTAAATTGCTAGTAACTTATAAATATTAACCATCATTTGGTTTATACACAAATTCTTCCATAATGTAGGAAGGGAACAACACTCCAATCAACTAAAGTTGACTAAACTCCATGCGAGGCAATTATGAATATTATTTCACATGTTGGGTTTCGTTTTCAGTGGAGTCGATGCACTGCCTTTATTTCTTCATTTAACAGGATACTATCCAAGATACAACTAACATTATGTGTATTCAGTTTCAACAGTATCTCAATTCGACAACAACTTTTTAAAGAAGGATATGCTAATTAGTAGAAGATGAATGAAAAAAGATTATTGAATCTACTTAAATTCTTCCACACAGTAAAAAGAGGTGCAGTACTTCTTAGATAAGTCGAACTAGAACTTTAAACAAAAATATTTCCCTTAAGAAAGGCTCATACTATAGAGAAACATCAAATTTGCCCTGTTTTGAGTGGCGTAAAAGGATTACATCTAGGACAGGTACCTCTTGTGTCTCCTTACAGACAATCTAAACGCACGACTAAAAGGCCCCCAAAACATTAGATCATGTTGCATGGGTTGATACCGGGGTTGGGACTTACCAGGAGTGGGTGTGGGGGCATATATCCGTGACCGCTCAATGCAATGGGTGCAGAGGATGGGTCGGTGGGTCGGTGCTCGTGGAAAGTAAACATAATGACAGATAATTTCTCTTCAAAGGAGGATATCCTTGAAATCTAGGTGCATATCACCATCACCTCCCCCAGGTACTAGAGGAAGACCACCATTGCGGTGATCTAATCCTGGTAAAAAGAATAAAAAAAAGAAGAAAATATCAAGAAACGTACAGGAGACTATATTGGAAGATATGTCCAACACGATTGAACCAGTAAGATATATATAATGTTCATTACTTCACATTTAAGATGACAGTGCATTGTAGAATATCTAAAAATGGTTTATACACCACAATGGTTTATACACCACAAAAACAAAACGAGTTAGCCATTAGCATTTTGTCAAATTAGATAGAAGGCCATACATCGCTTATATAAAATAAACATATGTATAGAAATAAGACATCCCCATACTGAGAATATATGCTGTGAACTTAAATGTGTTGTAATATATCATAACTGCTACTCCTAAGGCTAAAAATGGAATATTGACGGAACATATTACATTGCACTAAAAATGGTTAGGCAAAAGTATACACATTTCCAATAATACGTAATTTATAATGGCAAATTACAGGGCTATATATCAAACCAGAAAAAAATTATATAATGCTAAAATTATATAAGAAACAAGGACCATGAATCTGAATAAATACAGTAAACAAAAAAGCACAGCGTATGGGTATGGTCCACTGCGATAGGAAAGTCCATTAGCCTATCTTTTTTTAAACTCAACGAAATTTCATTTGAATGATACTCAGTCAAAGAAAGGTGAAAATATTATTGTATAAAGTGAGGGGTTATTGATATGGTCCTTGGTACATACAAATGAATTTGCTTCCATTTCTGCGTTTGCGTAGGCCTAATAAAAAACGAATCTGTGGCGGCAGAGTCGTGAAAGCGCATTGATGAAGATGATCCAACCCATAAAATGATCTAGGAAGTTTCCTGGATGGCACCCCCGAGGTGGTATATTTTTCGACATGGTTCCACTTGGATTGATTCGTTACATGCGCAATAGACTTGCGGCTTCTTATTATGGGGTATAAATAGAGAATCGCATTTCGAGTAGTGGGCATTTCGCAAGTGGACAAGGTATCTATTCCAGAAGGTGCATTTCTAAAGGTTTCCGCAAAGATCTCTACGTTTTGAAGGTAAGTAGTTCACACAAGTTTTATTCTTTGAAAATTGTACTTCATGTTAATGATTATTATTCTTTAATTTGAAAGTGAAATCGGAGGTAAAGATTTTCGTCTCTAACTTTTTTTTTATATTTTTTTTTATTACAAATATGGCCATACAGTTACATCTTTCTTCACAAAATACAAAAATACGCTTGTCCACCCTGTGGATGTTTTCTTGCGTTGCCTCTAACCTGTCTACAATTATCATTTTAATTCTACAATAGTACTTTACTCATATAAACTCTCAAGACACTCTATCATTAATATGATCTTTCATTTAATTGGCCTCACCATTATTCTTTTCTGTTTGACTACTTACATTTAATAACTTAAAATATATTATTCAATATATCTAACGACATTATGTTTGAGGATTTTACTTCGCATAAATATACATCTGAGACTTAATTCTCCATTTTTCATTGATTACCTACTTTTTCAAACTACATTTATATTGTCTTAAAATCTTGGCGAATACCAGTTCACATAAACATGGCTGCTCTGCTATTGTTACAAAAGGATTCGAAATGAAACTAGTTTTTTCGATGGACCTTTACCATTATATTATCTATTAGATCTATATCTATATATTATCTATTTTTGTCCTCAGCTTTTCCCTAACGTTATGCTATAGCTTTAGAATATAAAATACAAGTCCTACCATAAACTCCGTTCGCAGGTATGGCGACACTGACTTGGGCCATCGTCCTTTTCATGGTGTGTTTGACATTGCGAACCTCCTTGACAAAACCGGGTACGTGAATCTTAGTTACAGATCCAAACATTGTTCTATTCAGCTATTCGGCTTTCCATTTCTACATTAATTTTAAGCGTCTATTTCTTATCGAAATACAAAACTCATAAATATCTCAAGATACAGATTTTATGATTTTTGCGTCTAAGACAGTGATCAACCCAAATATTCATACAGGCGGTTTCAGTTTTGAAATTTCATTTGCATTTATAATGTTCAATCATTTTTTAAATAAGTTTTTCTGATGTTATATATTTTCGTATGTCGAATAGCAGTTCAATGAAATCTCTAATTTCTACATTATTATGATTAAAAAAGATATTTTGCACATAAGACATTTTAGACTATGAGAGAGAAACACGTCATCATTAGAACTGTTATTTCCTTGTAATGGCACATCCACTTTGAAGTAATTCGTTTTAATCAATAACAATGGTTCTATATTCATTCGCAGTAATGGGTGAGGATGAAGGAATAAGTGCAGATGACATCAATTCCTCAGAAAGAATTTCTAGTGGAAATCAAGACGAAGAAACAGGGAACACAAATAGTCCAGGGACGATGTCTACTGAAGTAGACTTGCCACATGGAACAGATAGAAATAGCAACAGTGAAGGGTTTGATGAAATGGGGACTACAACAGATGAGGAAGAGAACGCATCTAGTCAAGCTTCTCAGAGTGAAGCAATAGGGTCAGATGTAAAGGACCCTGGGGAAGGTACAACGGGGAGCAAGTCAAAATCAGGGGCTAAAACGGGTAGCGATGCAGACCGTCAGGGATCATCAGGGGATGAGATGGGATCCAAGGCTACAGAGTCGGGCCAAAGTGGAGGATCCAAAAGCAAATCAAAAGGCACATCTGCTCAGATTGAGGAAAGAGAATCAGATGTAAATGACTCTGGGGAAGGTACAACAGGGAGCAAGTCAAAATCAGATGCTAAATCGGGTAGCGATGCAGACCGTCAGGGATCATCAGAGGATGAGATCGGTTCCAAGGCTACAGAGTCGGGCCAAAGTAGAGGATCCAAAAGCAAATCCAAAAGCAAATCTACTCAGAATGAGGAAAGAGAATCAGATGTAAACAACTCTGGGGAAGGTACAACAGGGAGCAAGTCAAAATCAGGGGCTAAATCGGGTAGCGATGCAGACCGTCAGGGATCATCAGAGGATGAGATGGGTTCCAAGGCTACAGAGTCGGGCCAAAGTGGAGGATCCAAAAGCAAATCAAAAGGCAAATCTACTCAGACTGAGGAAAGAGAATCAGATGTAAACAACTCTGGGGAAGGTACAACAGGGAGCAAGTCAAAATCAGGTGCTAAATCGGGTAGCGATGCAGACCGTCAGGGATCATCAGAGGATGAGATGGGTTCCAAGGCTACAGAGTCGGGCCAAAGTGGAGGATCCAAAAGCAAATCAAAAGGCACATCTACTCAGACTGAGGAAAGAGAATCAGATGTAAACAACTCTGGGGAAGGTACAACAGGGAGCAAGTCAAAATCAGGTACTAAATCAGGTAGCGATGCAGACCGTCAGGGATCATCAGAGGATGAGATGGGTTCCAAGGCTACAGAGTCGGGCCAAAGTGGAGGATCCAAAAGCAAATCCAAAAGCAAATCTACTCAGACTGAAGAAAGAGAATCAGATGTAAACAACTCTGGGGAAGGTACAACAGGGAGCAAGTCAAAATCAGGGGCTAAATCGGGTAGTGATGCAGACCGTCAGGGATCATCAGAGGATGAGATGGGTTCCAAGGCTACGGAGTCGGGCCAAAGTGGAGGATCCAAAAGCAAATCAAAAGGCACATCTACTCAGACTGAGGAAAGAGAATCAGATGTAAACAACTCTGGGGAAGGTACAACGGGGAGCAAGTCAAAATCAGATGCTAAATCGGGTAGCGATGCAGACCGTCAGGGATCATCAGAGGATGAGATGGGTTCCAAGGCTACAGAGTCGGGCCAAAGTGGAGGATCCAAAAGCAAATCAAAAGGCACATCTACTCAGACTGAGGAAAGAGAATCAGATGTAAACAACTCTGGGGAAGGTACAACAGGGAGCAAGTCAAAATCAGGGGCTAAATCGGATAGCAATGCAGACTCACAGGACATTGAAGAATCAGCTGGGATGGGATCCAAAGCTAAAGAATTGGGCCAAAGTAGAGGATCCAAAAGCAAATCAAAAGGCAAATCAGAGTCTGAAGTAGGTGATGATGAAGAGGATTCATTAGAGAATGGTAGTAGTAATGGTGACAGTGATGGGTCAGAGGAGAATGGGGAAGGACACACATCAAATGAGACTTCAAGTGAGCTGGGAGAGGGTGTGTCTGAAGAAGACCAAAGCTCAGCCACTACTGTTTCCCAGGAGATGACAACAACAACATATACCACAAGTGAGTGCATACTATACATACATTCTTTACCTCTTTATCACTGATTTTACTGTAACATGCACTTCCAAATTGGACAAACATACCTTCACCATGACAAAATGTGCCATCGTTCTTGTTTTTTCTCATATAGACCCAGGTAGTACAAGCCCATCCGCTACTATTACCCAGGAGATGACAACAACAACATATACCACAAGTGAGTACATACTATACATACATTCATATGTTGTAAAACACACTTTGCCTCTTCATCACTGATTTCCCCTCTAATATGTACTTTCAAATTGGACAAACTTTGCCTTCACCATGACAAAATGTGCCATTGTTCTCGTTTTTCCTCACAGAACTAGCTAGGACAAGCCCATCGACTACTCTTCCCCAGGAGATAACAACAAAAACAACATATACCACAAGTGAGTACATACTATACATACATTTATATGTTGCAAAACACACTTTGCCTCTTTTTCACTGTAAAATGTACTTTCAAATTGGACAAACATTCCTTCACCATGACAAAATGTGCCATTGTTCTTGTTTTTCCTCATAGAACCAGCAAGGACAAGCCCATCGACTACTCTTCCCCGGGAGAAAACAACAAAAACAACATATACCACAAGTGAGTACATTCATATGTTGTAAAACACACTTTGCCTCTTTATCACTGATTTCTCCTCTAATATGTACTTTCAAATTAGACAAACATTCCTTCACCATGACAAATTGTGCCATCGTTCTTGTTTTTCCTCATATAGACCCAGGTAGTACAAGCCCATCCGCTACTATTACCCAGGAGATGACAACAACAACATATATCACAAGTGAGTACATGTTTTAAACACAATACTATGCCTTTTTTATTGATGATTTTACTCTATTTCATTTCTAAACTGAACAAAAATTGCTTACACTGTGTGAAAAATTGTGATCATTTTCGTTTTTCTCTGGTAGCTATTTGTGAGGGATGTTCATATGACGAATCTGGGATTGGTTACACCTCTGTTCCATATGCCTGCAATAAATACTTTATGTGTGAAAAGCAACTGTTTGGAGTAGAGATTGTTTACGCTATGACAGAGAGACCGTGTCCACCTGGCACATTTTGGAGCTCGGCCATTTTGTCATGCACTTTTCCCTTCCAAAGTGATTGCAGTAGGTGTAATGATCTTTAAATCGAAAAGGCGTTTAATTCTGATTTTACAAACCTTCTAATTAAAAAGTAAAAACTTTCAGAACCAACTTAATACGATCATTTTCAAAAGAATTAGCAATAAGTCATTAGTGGGAGTATATCTTGTATTCAAATGTACATGTTTTGTGTGTGACTTTGGTTTTGATGATTTTAGATTGCAAGTGTCAGTCAGGAAATAATTATAGAATACATTTGACCATTGTAGCAATCACTGGAACGAAGCCTCCCTCAAAAGCAACGGACAGCACCAGTGCCCCCGTTGATACCACAACAGCAACATTCCCATCTGGAGCACCAGGTAACATTTACTGGCACTAGAAGTCAAAATAATCGCCTTTTCAAGAAGGTAAATATGATTCTTTAAGTTAAAGACTTACATCTTGATTTATTCCTTAGTTCAAAGATGCGGCGCACACAACTATGGAGAGATATATGCCTCTGATGCTTTCTGTGATGGATTCTTGACGTGTACTCATGGTGGAGAAATTAAAACGTGTTGTGCATTGAACCTGGTGTGGGATGACGTCAATAAAGTTTGCAACTGGCCTGAAGCCGTAGGGACCTGTCCCACAGATAGTAGAACCTGCGCTATTCTCGAGAGAATTTCTGATGTGGTTTGTGACAGAGAAGGGGTGATTTTCTGCATGACGTGTGCCGAGAACATAATGGATGATTCTGAGTATTCCTGGGGAGTACTACACAAAGGACAAGCGTTCATCACCGATCGCGCCCTTGCCTTAGGGAGTGAAGGTTATGCTTATGTGGATGGTTTTAAAAATATGTGGCAGGATAATGAGGTGGAAGATTTCACTGTTAGTCTAGCATTCAAAGCGCGTCACCCTGAGGAGGTAGAAGGTGATCGGGTGTTACTTATGAATGGGAATTGCTATAGCGAAGCTTCATTCTCTCTTAGACTTCTTAACCAGGGAAACTACTATATTGTCAGTGGCCAGATAAATGACGAATGGATAAACGCAACCGTAAGTTGTTAATTCATCAAATTTGTACATAAACCCACGTGTTATAGTATGTAAAATTCTTTAAATTGTCTTGGTACTATATACGATTCACGAAGTTATTGAAGTGTGTGGTGAAATAAGCTCACATGCATGAAAAATAAAACTTTTAAATATGACAATGGCCCCGTTGCATAACAATCTGCGAGGTCAATAATAACAATGAAAAAGCTACTCGCAGATTGTTATGCAATGGGGGTAATATCTCGTCTTGCACGTGAAATGTTGCACTAAAGAACAACTCTTTGTCTAGCATGTAACGAAACGGTCTTTCTGATTTGATTAAGGTTGCTGTATCAGGAGAGACTTGGCATCATGTGGCGATGGTCTTTGAAGGGGCAAGTCAAAGACTTTCAATATTCGTTGACGGTCAAGTGAGTTTCCGAGAAACCACCTCAAGTAAGAATGATTCTCATGTGTCAAAATAATAATCATACTTAGAAATATACAACAGGCTTGTGGAGAGAGAAAGGACGCTGGTAAAATGGTATTAACGAATTTGAGCCCGACGTAAGCCTGAAGGTGAGGAGTATGGGGGGAATTTAGACCAAGGCCAAGGTTCAAATTGGCGCACACTTGGCTATAGTTTCTTGTCACCACACTTGGCCGTCCAGACTGCCATCAAAGTTACTGAGTATCTTTGCTGTCACCTGGCCTGGCCCGCCTGGGCAACCAGGTCCTTTCATCTTGTCCCCAATGCTTATGCTACCTTTTATTTAATCACTGCCTTGGAAGTCTAGGGGCAATAACCACCTAAGGCGGAGATTAAAAGGATTAATAACCTCCGTTTCGGGCATGCTGTTGCACGTACTGTTTGTCCATCTATATCGCTTCAGAAAGAGCACCATGCAGTAACCCCTCAATGTCGGTTATTAATTGCCAGCCAATATATATATAAATGCGTTATTGCGCCCGGCTGGGAGGGAGCTCTAATATCAAAACAATCCTTCTAAACGTTCTTAACTGCATGCTTAGATCATCTGTCATAATTCTAATTGCGCAATGTCTACATGAAGGACAATTATTATAAGTTAAGTGTAGCTTAAGTGAGTTTTGCTAAACATTCGGTATCTATTTCCAGCCTTTGTTGGGAAGAGTTTCGCGCCATTATATATAGGGCGATTCAATCCTTTCAACCAATTCAACTGTGAAGATGAAGAAAACCACTTTCTAGAAGGAGAACTGAAAAAGGTAAATGTATACATCGGCAGTCAGTGTCCGACCTGACATGTCCTGTGTCAGAAGTGTCCGACCTATTGCAACCAAGATAACGCAATACAGAATTTTTGAATTGAATACATAGCTTCAACTTCGCAACTATTAAATGGCCAGTTTCAAAGCCCAACGTTTTTTTATAGACTGCATTTGATAAATGCCGATAGATAACTAAGAGTGCTGCATGTGCTGATCTACATGTACTCTTACGTCTTTTCTTTTTCTTTTCTTTAAAAGATTGTCATCTATCGTGCCGCCCTCAGTCAAGACGTGATCCTGGACGACCAATTTCAAGACACCGTTCTATATTGAAGACCCCTGTTCTTGAAGGGATAATAGTTTGACTTAACAATAATTATATGGATGTATCGTTCTCGATCTCATTCCCAACTAATTGCTAACTAGATGATTATATACCTGCCATATATCAGTATTTTCCTTTACTGCGCTGTTCTTTGCTGTGTCTTGGTCAGGACATGCCAATTATTACATTTAAGCAATGAGTATACAATTGATTTAAGTTATATGTTGGTAAAAGAATCTGGTAATAGTCTAATAAACACGATCAACACACAACAACGTTTCATACGTTCGAATTTATCCTAAAGATACCACACGAGTCTCATACAAAGATTAAAGTGATACTACTCGATATTTTGACATCTGTGGATTTCACAGATGGTAGTATACTACCCCGTAATCCTAGCAGTAAAGGTTCAATTAAATTAAATTTGTAGTTTCAAAGAGTCTTGGGTGGAAAGATACATATAGCCGACAAACATCCATGATCTAAGAGTGGCACTTGGTTTGGCATTATATCTAAGGTCATCCTATCATTTTGGTGTATGTTCACTCGAAGATATTAGGGTGGTGAGGTTACTTTTGTGTCCACTTGCTTCGGAGCAGTACCCTATCGTGCCTGAGCGCTTTTCTTTATGATTTGAAATGGGTAGAGGTTCAGCTCTGTAGCCTTCTGCGGGGCGTTTCATAAGTTAACGCAGCGCGCGTTATAGGATCTAACGACAGTCGTTACCAAACATAGCGCGCGTTAAGGGCCAACATTGAAGTCAATTAACATTGCGTTACTATAACGAACGCGCGCTAAATTTATCGCTACCCTAACGAACGCGCGCTGCGTTAACTTATGAAACGCCCCCCTGGCCAATTCATGACACCTATAGATTCAAGAAGTATTGATTGAAAACGCACTTTACTTACAAATGCTCTTTACTTCATATATTACCACACCTATCCTTTATAATTAAGCTTAAAAGAGTTTCAAGAGATTTCATGACTGCTGGATTTAAGGAGAAAACCGTTAATGGATAAAATATTAGCGATTTTTTAGTGATCACGGACCCGTTTAAAAATAATGAATGATACCTGTACAAGAATATTAGCAGTAACCTCGCGCCTGTTTGGAACATGGGAACTACTACTGATAACTGCTTTCGCGTAAATTGTCCGAGATAAATGCGCATGGATCAACATATCATGTTCAAAATGGTGGTTTTAAAACACTATCCGATTTGGGAATAAACAGTAAAAGCATCCAAATTTGGCCCCTGACTCACGCAGCTTTTATGCTATTTGTTTTACAGTTGTTTGGTCAACGTAAACAATTAAACATAGACATGCAGGTAAAACCTATACCACCATCCAACCCTTTTCGCAGCACTAACTGCTGGTATCTGGTTTTCTTTGTCATCAGAATCTTAAGCACCCAGGATACGTTAGCAAATCTATTCCCCTTAATCGACGAAGGAAAATAACTAAGGTGTTTTTTAAAAAAAAAAAGAATAGAATGCGCAGTGATTTTAGAGTTAATACTTAGGAATGAATAGGTGTGTATCTCAGTTACAATGTGTTCTTCAGCGAATTGATTTGGCCTTAAAACAGCGTCTGAGATCTGACACTAGAGGCAGGATCGAAAGGAGATAAGAGACGGAGCGAATGGGAAAACAGAGAGAACGTGCCGTGGCATCACACTGGAGTCAACATATCGACAGCATATATATCTCTGCCACTTTAGGGGAAATGCCATTTAAAACTAGACTTTAATGGATGGTATGAGCATAAAACAATTTATCTTGAGCAGATTATCTAGATAATAGGTGTCGAAAATATATCATATCCTGTAGTTCATGTTTAGATTTGCCTGGAAGACCTGCATGTCACTTGACTTGCAGATGGTATATTATTTTTTGATTGTAATGTATTGTCTGTTCAGAATAAAAATCCTATATATTGTTACATCACCCGTATACACATTTGGAATTCTTAAACACATTCAAGAAAGTGGGGTTTTTATGTATTATACATAACGTATTATATGTATTATAAATAGCATAATGTTCTCATTGGACATCACCGTATTGAACCTTGCATTAATTTTGCATTTAAGTGGGGTTCACCTGTCATCGAATAAATTGTGAATTTACATTGTATAATATTTACCATTTGCCACGGATTGAGTTTAAGCAAATTGTCGATATTGAATTGCTGCAATAGGATATCTGCTCCATCATTGTGGCTAATTTTCGGAAATTTGCAATTTAAAGATTTAAGCCATGACTAAATTGTCCATCGGATGTGACCAACAAATAATTGGAATTTTTGAAAAGGTGAATACCATGATGCATGAGTGCATTTCATTGTAATCAGTATGGTAAGATAACTATAGAAATATTCTTTTATTATACATGACGTTCTTTTGCATCGATCTAAGAGCCGGATGACATGGGTGGCACCGGATCTAACTCCGCAGGTAGTGAAATCTTGAGGATAGAACCATCTCCAGATCCGTCGCTTGTTGTCCGAGGCAGCTGCTGTAGCAGTATAGACTCCTCCCGTAAACGCAAAACACATAAGGCACATTCAGATCCAGACCCTACGTGAAAGAGAACATGGAAGAGGATTCAGGTGATTATTTATTGCCTGAATTTCACTTCATTCTTGGAATTGTGATAATCGTTGTCGGACTAACTGCAGCTGTAACCAACACCATTGTCATAATCGGAGTTGTGAAGAATAAGTTGATTTTTAGCGATGTCAATGACATGTCCATCGCAAATCTGGCCGTGGTAGACCTCGTCTATTCTGTGTTCATCATTATGCCAATGGCCAAGTGGAACATTGAGTATGAGTGGACAAGTGGTCCAACAATTTGTAGGTTGTTGGTTGCATCTGAACTCTCTTTAAACGGAGTGGCTAACTACGCCGTGGCACAGCTAACTTTTGTTAGATACATCTACATATCAAGACCTTTGACTTATATTGTGACCTTAACTCAAGGGAAAATAATAATAATTGTGGCACTCGGATGGTTGTGTCCTCTTGTCTTGACGTTCCTTGCTTACATCAATGTGTTTGGAACTATCACCGAATTCGATGAGGATGAATGCATTGTTCGCCAAAGCTACGGATTTTCCTTGTTTATGATTTTCATTTTGTTCATAGTACCACTTTGCATTATCAGTGTTTGCAGCGTCCTGGTTTTTAAAATTTCTTTGCGTCAAAAAAGGGCCATATCAGCTTTAGAAATGTGCCCGAACTCGGTGAATCCGTTCCCCAATCGTGGGGTTGTGAGACTAAAAAGACTAAAAAACTTGTTTTTAGTGGTGATTATATTCCTTCTGTTGCAGTCTCCATATTTTGTGGCAGAAGCTGTGAATATTCTGTGTAAATGTGTCAGTGATATTATCCTAGTAGAAGTATTCCCTTTGTTATTTTACATTAGATGTATTACAAACCCATTGGGCTATGTTATCAGTGATGGTAGGTATAGAAGGACATTCTTAAACTCACTGCGCTGTACTCATAACAACAGATAGGCCTAGTACAATTCAGACAGATATAATTATAATATCCAGACATATATACATGTATATAGGCCTACCATTGGATGACATACAATTCACGGAAACAAGGAAAACACGCTATGGCAAGGTCCGCTATATACTCCGATTAAAACATCTAAATGTACAAGAAACATTTGAAATTCTAATACATAAAGATTTAATTACCAATATTAGAAACATGGATACATTATATATATGCGGGTCAGATTTGCAGAAAATGCACAATCTACAGTTATACACATCTATCAAATTCTGCTAAATTTATAGAGTGAAAAATTATAAATACTAGGTCTATCTGAGTGTATTCTGTATTGTAGTCATTCAATAAATCTGCCTGGTTATGTTGAGCTGTATTTTGAACCTAATTTTAATCTTAACTTTGTTTTTTTGAGAGGATTGGTGAAGACCAATTGTGCATTTTCTGAAAATCTGACCCATATGCAGCCCGATACATATAATATATAGAATCTACCAGGTTCACACGTTATTTTAATAATAGGGTGCTTAATTGGCACATCTTGTAAATAGGGGCCTACAACCCTCGCTGTTATGTGTCTTCTTTATTCAGGGAATATTTCGACATCTGTCCTTCATGGCTTCATCAGCTAGTGACCACGACGATGTAGACTTTTGGAACTAATGTTTTAACCGTTAGGACGAAAGCATGTTAGCGTTGGTATCTCGACTTAAACAGAAACCTTAGGTAGCCTACTTATCGAAGGGGTTGAAGAATAGGCCATGCTAGGCCTGGTGATAATTATAAGTTTGGCGCTAGACTAGCCTTTTATATATGGAGATATGGTCGTCAGAATTCTTACTAGGCTAGATATATCTCTTGCAGTAGGCTAGGAAAGAACGTGTTACCCTGGTGTTACCAATGAACTATAACAATGCTTTAAGCATTGTTATTGCTATTGCTTTAAGCATTAAATGATGTGGCCAATAAAAACATTTAAAAAAAATTGCTATTGCTTTAAGCATCGCTGTTGCATTGCATTGTGGAGTGGACCGGGGGCCCGGGGGAGTGGAAGCGCAAAACTGAAACTCTTGGACATATGGCTTCCGGTCAACAAACTGGTGCAGTAGCGCGCCACTAAAACCCACTGCCGGCCGGTGCCCCTACTATTTGCTCTCCCTATTACTCTGCGGTTCGACATCAGGACCTAACTAATCTAATTATAATATATCAGAGCTACAATGTATATAGTCTACATTGGCTACATAGTTCTGGTAATATCTGGACAGTTATTTCCCGCATTTTAACTATAGGTGGTCTGCCTGCTGCGACACAGCAGTACTGAGGACATCTGAAGTGTAACGTCTGGTACTAACAACGCAGAACGTCCTTTCATCCTTCTTCCATTCAACTCACCAGATGTCAGGTCGAATCAATCTATGTACTGCATGGCCACCCTAAGTCGCTAATGGGACAGCTAGGTCTACTGGGTAGGAAATTAATTAATTGAGGATACCTTGGGCGTTCTAAATCAGTGTTTACTCTTTAGATCAAAACCATCAGCCAAAGGATAGAATATATGCCACATTGCTTAAAAGCTCATGCAATGCTCAAGGATTGAAAAGGTGTCGCCCAATGTGGGGCTCGAACCCACGACCCTGAGATTAAGAGTCTCATGCTCTACCGACTGAGCTAACCGGGCTGGCGGCGGGCGAGTACCATCTAGTTTTGCGACAATGATATCGTCTTGTGGCATTAATTGGGAGCAGTCATCCTGGGGAGCAATTCAGCAAGTAGACCTGTGTTATTGTTAATAAGTGAAACCAGAAATACCTGATGCTCACATACAAACATACATGCATACATATAGTCCTACATACATGTATGCTTAATGCCGGCTCCACCAAAAGAACCGAAAATGAAAACATTAAAAACATGTATAGAAAAATCTGCAAATTCACTTCAGAGATAATTTAGAGATGAACTAGTCTTTGGATACAGGAGAAACCCAAATATCAACAATATGTTCGTCTCATCTAAGCTCAATTGAGGTTTAATTGGTATAATTATTGGTTTAATTATAGCATCTTCGATTCCTACTGCATGAAACAATGTTGAACTGCAAGCTGATTGTGCAGTATATTTTTAGTTTTGTCAGGAACCCATATAACTAATACCACTCATTATCATGAGCAAGGTCAACCTTCAACCGCAAAAAACCCACAGCCACACGGCCACAGGAGATATGTAGAACCAGTTTTAAAGTGTGTTACCTCTATAGGTTATTCTAAGATCATTTGATAATTGTTCATAATAATCTTTGCAAATATCTGGCCACGAGATTGGGGATGCATGGTTATAAAGATAGATAAGCCTACTTGTGTTATCGATCCATCGATCGCGGTTTCCTCCTTCTACTCTCTATGCATTTGATAGGTTCTTTGGGCGCCTTTGAATATCATGACACAAAGGTCCCGACATCCTTCAAGCTTATCTAATAGGGATAACATCGAAGCAGCATAATGGTGGATAATGCCTACAATTCTGTCTTGTCAGGCCACAAAATAAGAATAATTTCTTGCCCAATTTCGCACTCGTTAAGCAAACCTTCCCAATGGATCCTACATTATTTAGGTCGAGGTCGTAAATAGGGCAGAAAGCAGGACACTACACAACAGTTGAACAGTGTTTATTTGATGGTCACTCCATTTGCTTTGCATTTTTTATTGATGCAATTGGGTTTGTGAAAGTTTTTAGAGTTGCAATTGTGTTGCTTGTCTTGAAAACTGGAAATCTGGTGGATTACCACCCGTGTTTTGTTAGTGGCAAATTTCCTCATAGTAGGCACCCTATGTGTTTGACAGTCTAACATTATATAGGCCTACCTTTATTGATGAATACATAGTACAGTCCATATCGAATGAATATGTGAGGAATATCATATAAAATACAAATAAAGTAAGCAAAACTGAATGACAAGTGCCTAGTAATGTATACTTCTTGCATGCTACATAAGCAATTTTTATTACTAAGCATCCATCCATCCATATAATATAAAGCTAGAGCGATTTCTAGGAAAGGAGGTAGAAAAGAAATGGTAGTAAGAAGGTTTTCTTTGTCCAGAATGTTCTCGGAATTTGTTGTTTTACAAACCACTTTACTCATCTTTAGAGGTCTCTCCCCCCTCTCTGGATGTCGTTGTATGTGGTTTGTGAAGGTATTTGGGGTGGAAATGTGATTTTGAAGCCTTTTTTAAATCGGGATAACCACACTCTATTTATAGCCTGGGAAAGCCCCTGTCAGATACTACGTCATTTCCCACAACCAGGGGGACCTAAATAGATGAGTCATATTTTCAATGCACAATTGCCAGCTGAAATCGTCTGAAATTTGGGTTATTTGAGAGGATTGGTGAATGTGAATTGTACATTTTCTGAAAATCTGACCCACATGCTATTACTCTAATTGTGTATCATTATCATCGGAGAGGTACTGTGAGTAGATGGGAGAAATTTGGTGACATTTGCTTAAATAGGTTCTGAGAGATAGGGTGGGTCGGAGACGACCCCTCTAGGCAAATATGGGGTCAAATCTGGGACCCCAGTGGAGACTAGGGTCTACATAACAATGATATAATAGGGCATATTTGGTCGTACGATGCTATGGATAATAATATGATGAATGAACAATGACACAAGGATTGGCCGGAAACCAAGCAATGCATGGTTTATTATTCAGCAAACAGATACAATATCAGAAAAAGATAATTTTTTTTGAGTCTATACACGTCCGAGCGATGCAGCGAACAGATGAGAAGTAAACAATGGAACGTGCTATTGTTGTATCACGTGATGGGCGCGTCATAATGACTGGCACGCTGATCTGATTGGACGATGAGGAAGGGGGCGTGGTCCCAACGGCCACGTGTCTGCTCCCGCCAAATATAGGCGTCAAGGTGTTGACTGTGGATATTTGATCGTATGATGCTATGGATAATAATATGATGAATGAACAATGACACAAGGATTGGCCGGAAACCAAGCAATGCATGGTTTATTATTCAGCAAACAGATACAATATCAGAAAAAGAAAATTTTTTTTGAGTCTATACACGTCCGAGCGATGCAGCGAACAGATGAGAAGTAAACAATGGAACGTGCTATTGTTGTATCACGTGATGGGCGCGTCATAATGACTGGCACGCTGATCTGATTGGACGATGAGGAAGGGGGCGTGGTCCCAACGGCCACGTGTCTGCTCCCGCCAAATATAGGCGTCAAGGTGTTGACTGTGGATATTTGGTCGTACGATGCTATGGATAATAATATGATGAATGAACAATGACACAAGGATTGGCCGGAAACCAAGCAATGCATGGTTTATTATTCAGCAAAAGCCAAACCTAGGAAGAAGAGAATTTTTTCATGGCATCGACGACATAGTTTTCACACTTTATATGGTCTTTGGGAGAAGGAATAACATAAGATTCCACGACAGAAGACCTCCAATGTCCTTTCAGTTTGATTTCGTGAAGAGAGATGCCCAACGACGATAAGAAGGATGCCCCTCCACGACGAAACGAATGGGTTGAATAACCAGGGCCCACATCAGATTTTTCCAGTAAATTTGATAGGTTATTTGAGATCTTCTCATAAGAAAAGATAGGAATGTCAGCACAAGTGAACAGAGGAGAGGAGCTGGGAAAGGGTTGGTTCAACAGCTTCTTTATCCAATGCACTGGACATAATGATTTCACAACAATGGGCTTCAGGTAAATGTAGTAAGGTTCATCTGAAGTTTTAGATGATCCAATTTTTACAGTCAGTATTTCATTAGAGATGCTCACATCCACACGACGAATAGTATGAGGGGAACACACAACATGACTCACTCTCAGAAGCGATCTAAACATGAACAAGTAAGCTGTCCAACATAGCAAATTTAAATTATCACCGGTATCCAGGTGAGAATACATTTTAGAGAGAATTCCTAGAGTCATGGGTAAGGCAGGAGAGGGTGACATACCTGGCATTTTCTTTATACCTCCCAACACAGCCCTAATGGATGGGTGGGATAAGGAAGGACAGTCCAGATCCTGGCTCCGGGCATAAGATATCACACCAGATAAATAAGTACAAATCGAGTTATACTTCATAAATGATGACAGATAGGCAGCAAAAGCTGCTAACTTGGAGACATCGATAGGGAGCAAAGTAGAAGAATTGTTATGTAGAAAGGAGTTAAACATGCTCCACTGTCTCTCCCTCTGTCGCCTGGTTGATGGTGCAAGAGAGAGATTCTTCAATATGTCCACTTTTTTCATCCATATACTCAAGCCTGCAGCATATAAGTTTAGAAGAGTTAATACAACACAAACTAGCTGCATTCAAGACATCAGGTACAGGGTCGTCTAGCCCAAGATAGGGAAGACGAGAGAGAGCGTCTGCCACTACATTATTATGAGTGTTAATATATTTAGGAATTAAGGCTATATTAAATATGAAACACATCCAATAGAGTTCATATAACCATTGCATGCACTGTTTGCTCGAGCTGGTTCCATTCTTCAGCATGGCGATTACTTGGGTATTATCTATGAAGCAAACAAGAGCCTTGTCTTTCAAATCACTGGCCCAACGCCTTACACCCGCTACAATGGGGTATAATTCCTGAATATTAATATTACTGGCTAGCTCTTCCTCAATCGGAGTTGGGCAGATATGACCGTCAATAAGCATCATAGAGGGTATAACATAGTCTCTCCAAGTTCCAGCCAGCCAATCCTTGCCAAGGAAGGCTGCAAACCCTCTTGAAGAAGAATCTGACACCATTGGTAAATGATATTCTTGGTGTTTGAGAACACCCACACCGTTGAAAACTCTGGAGAAAGAATCCCACCACTTTAAATCCATCATAGCATCGTCAGAAAGGTTAATCTTGTTAATCTTCTTAGCCAGCATGACCTTGTACAAATCGAAGAAACGTCTGCAGAAAGTCCTGCCACCTTTAAATACAGCAGAGCAGTGAGAGATGTACCCACAGAAACGTTCCAATTGTTTCTTGGATATATATTTCAAGCATTTCACCTCATCTATAAGTCTTGCCAACTTCTCCACTTTTCCAGGGGGAAGGGAAATAATCATTTTTGACGAATCGAGGTTGAATCCAAGGTAAACACAGTTGTTGGAAGGAGCAGACACCTTTTTCCATGCCACATGGAACCCCATAAACCGTAGACAGGCAAGGACAGCGTTTTGGTTGGTCCTACACATATCATAAACATCATTGCACACAAAAAAGTCATCCAAAAAATTCACAATATCACAGTGAAAATATTCACGAATACAAGTAGCAAAAAAATCAGAGATATGGTTGAAAATGCAAGGGCCTGTTCGCAGACCAAAACACAGCCTATTATCCACATACATATGTTCTTTACCATCGATTTCCCATCTGAATCCACAAAAACGACGATGGTCAGGGTTTATAGGTACTGCTCTGTAGGCAGATTTAATATCGACAACGGCCATAAAGCTGCCAGGATTAATGAGATTAACAGCATCGTCAATAGAGTTATAAGAAAATTCACGAACCAACGATGCACAATGATCATTTACAGAACTACCAATAGGTCTACTACAATCTGTAATGGGCCTAATGCCCCCATCAGATTTAGGGACAGCCCCTAATGAGTGAATACAGGTTGGTAAACTATCACTACGAGAAATAAAACCCTCGTTAAGTTCTTTCAGAACAATATCATCCATTTTACTTTTTACACTTGGTTCGAGAATAGATTTATAATTTTCACAAACATATGGTTCAACCTCTCGATCAACTACGTCGAAACCGTCAACAATACTGTGATACACATCTAGATACATATTAACAGCAGTAATATCAAGACCAAAGAGAAGATATGCAAATCTGCATGGCTTAAGCTGGGTACAAATACCTCCCAACATATGTTTACAAGTACATTCACCACGAGCACACGAGGCGAAAATTTTCACTACCCGACCTTTAGGAGAAGCCGGAGTTTGAAAAAGTTCCATATCATTGTCCACATCGATACCATTGTCACCAAAATCCGCAATAACCTTACGAATATCATTATAAATACCTTTATCTTGGTTAAAACCAGGTTGGAGGCGAGATGAGAGTGAGAGAGGGAAAAATTCACTTGTCAAAGTCTTGTCCGAACGCGGAAGGTCCACCTTGGCCGCCATGACAGTTCTTGCTGCGGTGACCACTTCCGGGTCACCATGGCCACACAAATCAACATCCGGGTCATTCGGAATAAGGCTAACCGGGTCACATTTAACATCGACAATATTAACACAATCAATGACAGGCACCGTAAAAACACTTTCTACACATTGACCCACCTTAAACACATTTTCTCTCTCACTAGCCTCATCCTATTTAGATTTAACGGTACACGACTTCGCACCGTGGTCGGAGGAGCCACACGCCGAACACTTATGAGGAAACTCACATGAAGATGCTGATTTCCCACATCCACCAGGGTTATTGAATTTATAACATATCTTGTCCTTCTTAGCCTTTGAGCTAGTCGACTTGATGGTAGTTGCCTTACGGGAGTTCTCATACGAATAGCACCGTAAGATTTCTTCTTGTCTGACGTCCGCCAAAGCTGCAAGCCCCGCCTTATTCGCGCGAGACCTGACAGCTTGGTCATACGCTACACTAGCCTTCAGAGCGTAAACTTGAGACCCAGACTTCTCACAAACAGTAATGCAATGGTTAACGACCCCACTTATTTCCTCCAAAGGCCTTTCATCGTCTACCAGTTTGGCAATTAATTTCAAACTCAACAGTAGCAATTTCTCTATGGACTCAATTGATTCACCTTTATCGAGTTCTTTCCTCTGGTCAAAGGGGCGTGGTCGAGAACGAGACCTTGATCTGCCGCGCGTCGATCTAGCTGAAGAACCGCCCACCGCGTATATCGAACTCTCCACACTTGTACTTCTCGGATTAAATGTCACAGTATCACTGCTTTCTTGCGAAGTAGAAGCTACAGGACCCACAGGCGCTTGCATAGTGGCAAATTTCTTTTCCATCGTAGAAACAAGGCCCCGCACCAAGGCTTCCAAGCCGTCAATACGAGTATTAACCTCAATATCCACTGCCGTCTTCTTACATTCATCTCCAACCGGAGGCTTGTGGATAGTGTTACACTTCACACACGCTTTACTTCCTTTCGGATTCATTTTGACACAATGTCCAAAGATCCAACTCAAAAACCAAATTTTTTGAGTCTATACACGTCCGAGCGATGCAGCGAACAGATGAGAAGTAAACAATGGAACGTGCTATTGTTGTATCACGTGATGGGCGCGTCATAATGACTGGCACGCTGATCTGATTGGACGATGAGGAAGGGGGCGTGGTCCCAACGGCCACGTGTCTGCTCCCGCCAAATATAGGCGTCAAGGTGTTGACTGTGGATATTAGTGGAGTTAGTGGAGGCCCCCAAATGGCTAATTTTGAGATGGAATTTGGTACAGAGGTAAATTTGTTCATCCTCTATGATTTTAGATATATTTTAGATATTTAAAATATGAAAATGGTTTCCATGGTAACCGATGATTGGTATTTTCCTCACATTTTAGGGGCAAATAGCTAGATACCTCTCCGATCATTCTAATGAAATTTTAAGATAATTAAATAATATTTGCAACTTTCAGTTTAAATGGGTTAATGTGAAATAAAAGTTCTATAATGATAATAATGAGAAAGAGGGGAGGGATATGGGGGAGGCAGAGACAGGGGGATCGGAGACCGGGTTGGGAGAGAAAAACAGGTATGAAAGACAGAGAAGAGAGGGAGGGAGAAGAGGGGGAGGGGGAAGTGTGGGGAGAGAGAGTGACCGTCCGGAGGACGGGTACTTTGCTAGTACATATATATACCGTTTTTGTGAGAAAATACCTCATATCAAGCATCAAAACATAACAATCATGCTTAAAAGAAACCCTGGCGGTGTGAGTGAATCAACATTTTCAAAATTTCATTTATTTAAGAGCCTCATGCTGTTAATTTTGGTTGGTCGCCCCACACGCCCATAGAAATTTAAAAGAAGGGGTGATATATTGTTTTCAAAATGACCATAAAAAACCTAAGCGATGGATTAAGCCCCCGTTAATACCTAAACAATGAACCTCTCTCAATAAGTCCATTGTTGCGTGGGAAAGGATTATCCTAGCGTCTGATCCCGATGAGCCACCTCCCATCCATCATGTTTCATGAGAAATGCACCTCTGAATATGGATCAAATTTGGTCTTGCCTTCCATGGATTTTCTCCCATTCGACGAGGAATAGATCTTCCGGGAGGGCGGAGCCTGGATCGCATAATCTTCAATATCAAGTGCATCCAGTGCTGGGGGAGATGGATTACCTTTCAAACCCGTGATCAAATATCAGGTTCTGATGCAGGAAATACTGCTCAAGGACTACTTAAATATTATATTGAGCAACAGTTGGGTCTGTCGCAGGACGTGGGAATCTATAGACCTGTATAATATATATATATCGGACGCATCGTAGATATTGACTTCAACACTCTGTCGGTTGCCTGGAAAGAAAGAGCCAAATCAAAGAAACCTCATCATTGATTGTTGAACACTGCAGACTACTCATGCTCGTTAACTCCTCAACCAATCACAGCTAATTGTCTTGTCCAAAAAATACTTGACACACTTTTAAAAAAACCCTGGAGGAGTAACACATTTTGACAGTCCACCCTCCTGCCTTTTTCTACTTCAAATACACCAAGGAGCATTGACATACATGATATAACTTGGTAATATGTAGGCCTATAGATATCGACGTCCTAGATAAAAAGTGTAATAATATAAACTCGGTTTTGCTTGTTTGTTGTAATGAGTTAAATTTTGTTTTCAAAAATCAGAATTTGATGGTTAAACGCACGTACATGTATCATATATATAATATATGAATCAAATACTTATGTTGTCACACATTAACATACCAATTGAGGAATAATAATCCAATGTTTCATATTACAACTTACAAATCACATGTAATTACAACTGCAATTTTAAATTCCGCTATCGTATAATCATTCTTTTTGTCTGTGCAGTATGAAATGTTATAGATATTAACGGAGAATTAAAGTAGAAATAAAACATTTGGTTTTGTTGTTCATAGCAATGTTGTATTTATAAGGTCAGAATTCCTAATAACGAGAAACATTTCTTATCTCTTGGCTCATGTAATGGACAGATATATTATATTTAAACACGCAAGAACAACAACTTTACCAACCTCAACTCGGATATCAAGTCATATGGAAAAAAGTGTTTGTGCAGGTCCCCGGGGAAATATCAATAATAATTACTTGGGTTCGTATATTATTAGAATGTAAGGTCTACAAGTAGGACATACACTGGATGCTTGTTCTCGACCTTGCTCGTATTATCTAATAGTCTCCTAACATCGAAAACCAGATTGAAAAGCCAGACATTGTTCATCAGGCAAGGCCGTTCGAGCAATCAAGTATGTACGAAGCCAATCTATCATTTTCTGGTCATTGACCATCGTTAACAAACGCTAAATATGATAGTCCGCATCCTCTGTAAATGTCTGTTATTCATTGGGCCCCCTTCCAAATGGAGGTATTGGGGAATATCTATTTTCCAATGATCAGCCAAAAGTAAATCATGCCAATATAAACATGTCATTCAAAGATAGGGCGTTCCTAACATTTTTGATGACAGAGGAAGGGCCATCATCGCGGGATTAGTATAAGCTTTATTCAAAGTAGACAATTTCGTAAACGTTCCTGTATACATTCAAACTAAATTGCTAATACTTTAAAGGTCATAAAACAGTTTCTTTGGTAGAATGTCAGTGCAACAACAACCCTTCCCAACTGATACAGCAACATTTGTGCACACAATTAAATTACTACCTACCTTTGAAAACGCATGCCCAGAACAGTGTAGGTATATAGCACTACATTTATATGAACATGGGGGGGGGGGGGGATAATAATGAGACACACATTATTTCCCACCTAAATGCAAATTTGGTTTATTTGAGCGGTTGTATATATAAAATGCTGACTACGACCCCACACTTTTTAGCAATATCCAATCAGCCACTTCGTCTCATTCCCTCGGATCGTGCAAAACAACAACTGGAAGATACAATGGCAAATATATAAGAAGGGCTTAAAAAGAAAAGCGTCGGCACTGGGCTTTCTTACCCTGACACATTTGCATTTGAAATACGCAATTTGCTGATAGAATTGTCTATATTCATGCAGTGCGAAAGTTGGTCAAAGAAATCTGGTTATTCAATTCAATCAGAGGGGATAGGCTGGAAGGGGTGTAGTTTTATTCAGTCCTAGGCGAAGGGAGCTTGGGATTGAGGAGACTGCGGTGTGTGCAATCATCATACCATCTAATCAGCGCTCTATTATTCTTTAGCACATGCATGACTTGATTATTGACTGTGTCCTTGCGTCTTTTCCAATTAATGCTGGCAAAGTTTTAAGGCAATTCTAGTTAAGGCAAGTAACTTTTACGATTGTTTTTTTCTCATGAGCCAGTCACACAAATGCTCATCTAACTGGGTGGAACACGACTAGCACCATACGCCACAGATACAGGACTTCCCCCAGGAACCCCCTCCCCCCGGGACTTCTCCCCCTAGGGGTGGTTTTCCACCTTAGGCACGTTGAATAACAAGTCCCATTGAATAAGAAATATAGTGGGGTTGACTGTAGCACTTTTAACCGGTGTATAATCGTCTTGAATAAAGCATTCGGAAGCTATATACTAATAAATATTATATAAAAGCTACCAAGTCATTTAGATGTTTATTATTTTGATGTTTCTCCTATTATTGATTTAGCATTATAGTGGAATGTGTAATATAATTTATAAAGTAGATATTATCAGAGGTCTAATTGCAGAAAACAAATTGCATTTCCTCTGTTTTCCCGCACTCTCTGTCTCTCTAGAATTATATAGTATAGGCCTACATTAGCTGTCTATAGTTCCACAGAAGAACGACGTAAAATTTAAAAAAAACTACGACATGTTTTTCACCATAAGAAGATGTTGCCTTACAAAAGACTATTTCAAAAACATTTATTGATCCAGCTTAATTATTATACATGTACGTTTACGTTTCGTCAGTTCGGTGTGCCCGGAAGACCTGCTGTGTGCGCAGAGGGTATCAACCGCTTCTGATGAATGATTATGTAAATGATAGAATATCGGAAGGATGGGCGATCAAGGGGTGAAAGGCCAGGAGTTGAAAGGTCAGGAGGGGAAGTCCTCGAAACGTCCAACAAATATGATTCTCAGTTTGCAATGACAAATAGCAAACGACTTTAGATATGGAGTCATCTTTATATATTATAATCCAATGCATATTTCGCTTGAACTATTTCGTGACCTACACCTTGTACTTTATGGAAGGACTTAAATAAAACATTTACTTAAACAAATTTATGTAGTATTAATTATCAGAAGTGACTCACATATTGGGGAAATAGAAGAATTACAACGTTAGAAGAATGCCACACTTCTATACAACGCAGTGCAGTGGATTCAAGTGGTACAGTAATAGGGGACGGCGGGATGATATGGAAGCTCCGTTTTCACTGCAGACTCCAGGTATTTTAAAAAATAAGACTCGAAAGGAGCTCAAACGTCCTCAATGTGGAGGTTCAAAAAGACTGAGTGAACATCCTCTTCACAAAAATAAAACTTTTATTGATAATCGTTATAGAGTCGTAAATATTGGACAAACCCGGTAACAGTCTCCAAGTTTGTTTTTTTAGCCTGCTTGAATGTTTCAGGTATTCCCAAGTAGGAAGGAGTTCATCCGGGATTCATGAAAAGAAGGTTTACGGCAGAAATCCGTGAACATCAAACTTTCCTTGCGTGTACAGAGGAATGAGAATTCCTTTTATGTTAATCTCACTTTTTTCTATGAGAGATGATAGAAAGAACTCCAGAGGGTTCGTGTTTATTTCTTGCCTGATTTCCCTGCCTTCCTACCTGGTTGCCTGACCGACATGACCTTGCCAAATTGTTCGCCAATTAGATGGGCTCGTGTCCAAATCACCGATTAGACGGGCATGCCGACTGAGAAATCAATCCCAATCTAAAGCAAGGATGTTCTGGTGTATCTCGCCCGTTATCTACTACATAATCACACAAGTAAACGTAAGAATTTTGAGTGACTACATCAGAACTCTTAACGACTGGTGAGGAAGTGCCACACCAGTCAAGCTCTTTCATGAAAATAAGCAAAGGCTGAGGATGGAAAACAGCTATACACAAATGAATGCAGTTAATCATTTATCATGCGTTCGTGTCGGACTTATTAACTATTCGATTAAACTGGGTGGGTGGTCGCTAGTTTTAAATATTGGTTTGAAAAACCTAAATATCTAATCGGTATACTCCACTTCCAATTAATATGACTGTGTCAAAGGAGAGCAATTAATCATGTGTTTCAATGCTTGTGACAAATAGATTTAATGTGGAAAGGTAGAAAAAAAAATATTCGGTAAATTATATTGTGCAAAATGAGCTAACTTGAGATATTTGTATCTACCCCTGGAATACAAATTAAGATATATATAAAGTGTATGTATCCTGGATGTAACTTGGAAAAATGTGTCATGACTTCAATAATAAAATTCGATTTGCAAAAAAAAAAAAAAAGAGATCAAGAATAAAATTAGAAAAAATCAACGCTGAAGGAGAGAACAAAAAGGATCTAAAGAAAATTTGGTCAAATCTTGTAGAAGATACCGCTGAGTATATGCACGGATTGGGAAAAAAATAAATAAAAGTGACCAACCCAATAGGTGAAACAATAAACGCTGTATATTGTTTAAACAGAGGTTATCTTCCCTCCCATAGCAGAAGGAGTGGAATAATGTTATAGTATTTTTATCCTAGATGTAACATACTCGAAGAAATCTGTTTACATGTCAAGGAAATAAATGGATGTTGCAAAAATAAAAAAAGACCATCAGTTTACCAACGATGTCTTAGACTATATTTATCTGGAGTTGTCATATTCAATGTACTATCACCAATTTGATACATTGCAATCAATAAATTTGTAAAATATTTACAAAAAATGCACAATGTACACAGGTAGGTTCTTTACCTAGTACGTGCAAACATACCAAAGGATATTATAGGATATCAAAGGAATTTATGCAATACAGTGTTAGAATAGCATTTAAATGGTATCACTATGGCTTTACCACGACTTTATCACCTTCATTACTGGTTCAGGTTATGACCCCAGATTTGTCTTTTTTTTGGAAACGTTTTTATTCAATTGTGTGGCCGGACCCCTCTCACTCAGAAGAGTGATTTTCGTAGGCGTCTTGACCGTGCTACCATACAGGCGTAGGGTGCAACATTTCAGGTTGATTCCTATTAATATTCAATCATAAATTATATAAAAAATATAAGTTTCCTAGTTTTCTAATCCAAATATATACATCGTCTAGAACAATCAAGTCGAGTTATCTCAATAACTCATGAATGAAGGAGTGAAAAAATAATGAGATGGTATGAAGATGAAGTGAGGGTGATAATGGTTACTGACTAGTGTCATATGCGTGCTATAGCCGTAGTGAGAAGATGGTTGTGATAAGTTATCCTTGTATAATACAATTGGTATACTAATATTTATAATAACAAAATTAATGTAGGGTCATTAAGACATCGAGTCGTCAATGACATAACTAAAGTGGTTGGTATACATACTACCTAATAATAATAATAGGCGTTCCAACAATTTACACCAGGTGGCGATATATAGTACAAAAAAAATAATATATAATACATAATGCGGCGGGAGGAATACAACGGGAGGCCAAGGCGCCAGTCCAGAAGTAAATCGCCCCAGGATCTACGTTTCACTGTGATAAATTAGTTGCTTGTGAGAAATAGTTAACCTCTCTCTATAGTCTATCAGACCGTCTAGCACCCCCTCCCTCTCCCGCACAAAGCTCTTGATTGTTATGTTGACATTCGTTGGTCATGCTCTGCCTGACCAACTCCACAGGTAGTGGTAGAGGGTTGATAGGTAGTTATTTGGTACTATTCGGAATACACCATGAGAAGGTACGGGTAAACACCTTTTTGGTTATTTTTTAAATAAGGCCGTATGAAATATTTCCTTCTGTCCAAGTTGTAGAGCGATATCGTTTATGTAGATAGACAGTGATAATAGCGTAGTTTTACGGGGAAAATACATCGGAAAACGCAGACCCCCTTGATGCGCCCTAGTATTATACGAGAGACCCGATTAATGGGCATCATTCGAAATGTTCTATGAAATAGCTACGCTATGTAAACATAGGCGAATGGATGCCGGCCGTCTAGCCAGCAATATTATTATTCTGCAGGTTCAAGATATCATATTTGATTCTTAATTTGAATCTTAACAGATCAATTATTGTTTGCAAATCCTGGGGTAGCTCGTTCCAAAGGTTAGCTTTTTTGTAAGTGATACATCTTTGGTCTCTTGGTCTCAGGCATTATGTATGCCAATTCAGGGGTTGATTATCACCAGGGGTTGATGTACACGAAAGTAATAACATCATATTACTATGGGATATATATTTAAATTACGCTTGAGGACGCTGCAGTGACATAAGCAGTGTTGCAGGACCCTGTAGGTAAGTCAGAAAGCAAGAGCCACACAAGGTTTAAGTAACCCTGTGGGGTTGAATGCCACCTAGTGGGGATATATATTTTTTAAAATTTCATTTACAGGCCCAGATTACATTAATATTCTCTCTATTGGCAGTTTCTGTCAAACTCTTAATATATGTATGCACCCAGGGAGCAAAAGAGAACTCCTGTCTGCAACATATTTTTGAAATTGTGGACCATTTTTTTTATATTAAACACAGAATTTTCTACCTATTATATATTTGCAGTTTAAAACTTTGAATATGATTATAAGATAAGCACAATACATAACAAAATGATTGATACATAGTTGGTTCCTCTACCATAAACGAATGAGACTCCGAGGCAAGCAACGTATTGTACCATGACATAGCATAGATTAAGTGCCGCGGCAGTTTGCTCACGAGGCAAAACCAGCGTTATATATTTAGGTGACAAAATCTTGTCAGGGTATGTAAGGTAAAGGCAATAGTCATCCATTTAAAGCAATTATTTTCCCCTCTCCAAGAATTATTCATGAGCTATATCGATCCCCTAAGCTTAATCCTGTAAAATTCACATTAAAGATGCAAATATGAAATAGCAGTCATTGACTTAAACATTAAATCTGCTTAAGAATCGATGCCAGGAGCCAAAGCAGCAAACCTGGCACAAAGTTGACATATTGATTAAATTTAGAGGACAAAATCAATTTTAACCTCCCTTCATTCAGAAGCCATGGGGATGAAGCGGGTACGCTCTTGCTCGACTAACGTTATCTTTATTCCACCCAACTTTATTTTTTCAAACGATTGATAATATATAGGTAAATTTTAAAAAACAAAACCAACTTATAAGTAATGTATTACTATTCTTCATGGTAGTCTAAAGAACCCATATTTCAATATTAATATTCCAATTAGAGATGTAATTTTTTTCTTCGTGAGATCACCAAATCTACTATCGACCCCAGTTAGTAACACTTTTAGTAGGACCTACTGAGTTACAAGAGCGAAGCAGGGATTGAATTGTCAGGATGTGCCACTGATGCAAACGCTGAATTCTCGTTGCCTCTATTCTATCTAGTAGCTTTATAAGACGAACTCCCAAATCGTGTCATTGAGCAATTTTTAAACTGATGGTAACCATTGGGGAAAACTCCGGCAGTTCCAGTATTTATAAAGCACCAAATGAACACCCCTTGAAAATGCTCGCTTATCGACGAGCCGTCCTCAGACTCCACACGAAGTCGCGGATTCGTTCGGCAATTCTCGGTAATTCTCGGCTGATGGTCGGCAGGGCGGAACACTAACGACCACTCTCGGTCGGAGTGAGTGATTTTTCCCCACTTAAATCCAAGTGTTAGCTCTTGAGGACTGCTCTTACTACTACTTTGTCGTGAAGATAAGTTATTTCTCGTACTCCAGTTCAGTCTATTCACGTTGCCTTCGCATTGAGGCATTACTTTTCCTTAATTTCCTCCTACTACGCCATTATCGGTCTCCGTGCCTTGACTGGTTCACCATCCGCTAAAAACCAATATAAATGTGGCGGAATGGATGCGAAACAAAGCCTTGCTTTTCATAGAATGAAATAGAGGAGTTTTTCTTGTATGAGTAGAGACAAAGGACAGCAGGGGAGAGGTACTTTCAGCGGGAGAAATCGATTGATTAGGACCATGGCATATAATAGTGGCGAATGCCCACCATGTTTTCATCTACGTAATTGCTATGGGTGCTCAATCAATTAGGCATATGTATGTAGATGGAGATGAAAAAGTCATTAGAATATTACGGTGAGAGGCAGGTGCCGAAAGGTTTTCCTCGTTAGCACCTCTTCCCAGAAACCTGCTGAAATTTACAAGAATATAAAACAATGAATTAAAACGAACCATATCTATAGACGTCTAATTTTAAAGTTAGTTTGCAAATTAAATTCTACACAAGTTTTGGACAGGCACACACGTAGCTAGCCGGTCGAATTCCTGCAGGACAGCAAAATCAAGGACCAAAATACATTAATCATTTAAATGAAATTCGATAAGTGATGAAGTCTCTTTTCATACCCATTGCAGCAAGACAAATAGGTAGGAATAGTAAATTACGAATTTGGGCATCTTCCGTCCTCGTCGTCCTTTCTTCTGCCAAATCTTTCCCTTTTCTTATTCGTCTCTGGGGTCAGAATTCCCTGAACCATTACCCTGGGATGGATCAATACCAATGGTGTTTACTTGAGGCGAAACAGGGTTTGATCGATACTTTTGGGTTATTTCTTAATTCTGGGCTCCACTGATTAAAGCCTTGAGCTTTCGGAGCATGCTGAGGGGCGGGTGAGCGTGGCTAATGTGGTCCATATGGACCATGATCAAACTTAGTGCCTGGGAGAGGAATATATGGCATGCCTAGGGTTTATGATCATGAACTAGGAGATCATATACTTCACCTGTGATCACCCTTTGAGTAGTTACAGACGTTGCAAGGCACTGCATTGTAGGACATTAGATGTAATATTATTATGAAAGCCAAGACCACCATATACGACCATGCACCTCTAGGATATTTGACACAAATTCCCATGTTTCAAACATCATTCAAGTCCAATGAAAATATTTCGGACACAGGATATATAATATCAAATGGAGTTACAATTATTGTAAGCCATTAAGTCATAGTAACCTACTGTATTTATTTACTCGATGAGGTTGTTTTTATTAATTTTCTATGATTATTGGAGAAAAAATCCAAAAAAAGTTATGTGACGAACCATGAGTCTATGAAATGATATTGGCCCTACTATTGATTGAATTTCTAATATTGCAAGCGTCGTAGTGCGACCTTATTATATTATACTATACCATATGTATAATCATAATCATCGTGATTTAAAAGAGTTAAAATGATTTATTTTTTCCTACTGCATGTTAAAACTTTTTCCAATTGAGCCGCATGAGATTACTATGTTATCATGGAAATGTACTCAATAAAATTTCTTAAAAAAAATAATAGAGGATGGGCGTTACCTTTCCAGACTAGATTATATCATTCGTTAAAATTGTATTATCATGTTTGACTGGAAATAAACAACATACATGTATACATTGAGTCTCTAAACTCTGCAGGTACCAACCTTAGTTCCTGGACTGTTAGAATATTTCCAGGAAACAAGAACGATTTATCAGCTGTAATTGCTAATGATGATAGCAATTTAGATTGGTATGAATGCAATGACACTGCTCACATTGTCATGAGTGCAAGGCCGTTTTAGCAGAAGTGCTGATATTAAAAGCAATAAATCCCACTTCATAATCTATATAGTCCAGATTTTATATACTCCAATCTTTTGCTCGACGCCTGGGTCAATCTCTTCTTCATGAGGGATCAGGGGCTTTTCGATCCCAGAGTACAGACGCATTTAAATCCGACAAGGCAAAAAGATCAATGTCAATGAGCGTACAACTATCATAAAGTATCAGAAGATGATTTGGAACACATAAGACCTCACAAGGGGGGATATTTATACGAGGAAGATAAAATTCATCGTCATCATGAATTATGCTCCGAGATCAAATCTGACTATAAAGTGGTTGTAAAATTTGCAGACGAGTAGTTTTTTTTCTAGTGTTGACCCTGGTCTCCTTTTAGACCCCCGAGGCAGGTCGTCCTCCCCAGCTCACTAGAATGACCCGTCAACGGAGCGACTAGAAACAAGCATAATCATAAACTAGCTTGTGCTGGCCCTTGGGCTTTCAACCGGCTGCACCCAGAGCTCTTTATTCAGGGCTATTCATGTTTTTGTGTACATTCCCTAGGGAAGGGTTACAGTAGTCACCCTCATCTCTTCACTGACATAGCTCGTTCAGCTTGATAAGGCTAAATCTTTAAGGGGGAAACACAATTGAGTAAAGATGCGTTAGATATATTGGTCTTAATTAGACATGTATGAACGCTACCTGTATCTTTTATGGATAGATATTTCCCATATTGATATGAGCTGCAGTGAGCAGAATGGGATAATGGATTGCTTTGATTATGCATAGATCTGTAAAGCCTATGCCGATTGGAACTCACCGTATGTATACTGCGAGTGCCGATTGGCATTATTTTTATTTCTATTGCTCGTGTGGACTCTCCATGTTACCATGGTAACCTTTAAAACCCACATTTTTTTCATTCAAATCCCGATTTAATGTTTAACCAAGTTTTAGAATCGTTGAATAGTTTTCTTATGATTTTGTGAGGTTTAAAAAAGTAGAAAAAAGCATTACCATCAGCGCAGAAGTCATTTCCGACCCAGTATGCAAGTGAGACGGTGTCAATCATTCCCCGGTACTTCCGGCCTGTCCTGCCTCTTGGGGCAGGAATTAAAGGCTTAAAAGTCCTATAAAATTGGTGAAGACGGATTATTGAGTCAATGTAAATTGCCTTATTTTACGTTCAATTACTTATTTTTTCAGGTAACCATGCATTGAAATAGTATTAATTGAAAAGAAGGAATACTTGCTCATTATTATATCGCTGTGCACAAAATAAATTCTCGCTTCCAGGTTCATTCACCAGGAGGTAGATCCGAGCTATGCTCGATACATGTATATATCCCACCACAGCCCGAGTCACACGGCACCTGCCGTCGGATGCGGGAAAAGTACAAAAATACTACGTCTGCTGCCTGGCTGTACGAGCGTCGCACCAGGACGGTAGTCTTAAGCTTGACCACCTACCGCTGGTCTAGAGCGCCCGGCGGCTGCGCTAGCTTTTTTGTACAGCCGCATTACATGTTCCCGCGCGAGGGGGCTGTACCAATTTCCCAGAAGGGATATACTGGTAGGCCTATAACTGCTGTTAAAACAATAAACTACTTGTGTTTTCATGAGGTGAATCTAGTTATTATTTTTGATTTTCAGGATTAAACATGATAAAATAAAAATACAATATGATGCGAATGTGTGCACATCCAGAGTTGTACTCTTTCAGCTTCAACAATTCTATGGGAGACATTTTCATGCTAAGTACCAGAAATAGGGTCACCAACCGAACTTTATGTTATTATTCATATCTCAATTATTCTCAGAGATTAGTGAATCATATTTCATGATATCAAAGTACATAAAACCACACTTCCATTCATGTCGGAGTCTAGGTTCCTAGTAGGGCATTAATATAATTATATATGTCATACCAGATATTTTCAGCATTTCAATAAGAAATGTTCTTAATTATTTCAGATATAAATGACACTCACCTCCTAACATCTGTGCTTTGTTCGGAACTCACTTACCACTGTTTAGGGTTTGCATTTAGCTTTAAAACTGAGTCCACACTGTCATTGTGTGGGTGAGCGAAATGAGGTGTGAAAGTGAAGTGTCCCATGAAGTGTGTGCGACATTGAGGTTGAATACACTCCTACATTGTAGTACATTTCCCCTACATAAGCCACGCAAAAACACGTTGGTCTATTACAATAGATATCTCTATTCATAGCTAAGCATTTTGAAGGAGCTATGAGCTATCTAGTAGACAGCAATAATTTTTAGTTTTTACAAGGGCTGTCTTTCTGACATTCATGATCGGAATTATTTGGATGGAGCTATGAGCTATCTACTGCGGAAAGCAATACTTTTGAGTTGTTTGAGACTTGTGACACATTTTCCTGTAACACATCACACATATACCTGGATATATTCAATATATATTCCCGAAAAAGAATATTCCCTGCTCTTCCTCTCCTTTCCCGCCCATCTCTTTCTTACTTCCTTTCAATTGCAATCTCCCTGTCTGCCTCTCCTCCTCTTTCTCTTTCTGTTCCTGTCCTACAGGCGCCACCTAGATGGCGCCACCTATAACACTAGATGGCAGCATGAGCCAGCCCCTCTTTATTTCTAATTCCTTTATAATGAAAACACTAGTAAAGTAATTATATGATATTCATGCACTATAATATATTAATCATCCTGTAATTAAGAACATTTTGGATATCATTATAGTATATTCTAATTGTATATTTTATGTGTGTGATATTTCGAGAGGGTGTAAAAACAACACCCCTCCATCATGCACATCCATATTGTATAGTACCCTAAGTGGACTCAGGTTTCATTATCAACTCCCATCATAGTGAGCTGAGAGCTGGAAAGGTCTGTGAACAGGCATGGCCAGTGCTAATGATATATGATGAATAAAAGGATGCAACCTAGTATGCTGTTGTACCTTTAAAAGCTATCTGAGCTATAGATGTTCAATCTAAAGTTGTCTTTGATTTGCTACTCAGACTGTACATGTCTGGCAAACAGCACTTCATGGGAACGGTAGAGGAGTAAATTTATAATAACACATTTTTATGATAACAATTAGCAAACTGCCATGCTTGCACCAGCCATGCTAAAAAATGTCCTGCAAATTTGTGCAGCCCCTTCATATCCAGCTGCAATGTAAGTGCAGCCGGATGTGCAACCCTTGCGCAGCCATTGCACATCCGAGCCAACTGCAGCCAAAGTGCAGCCGGATGTGCAAGGCTGGCTTACACTGGCTGCACTTTTCCCTGAATCCGGATGTAGTCCATGGCTGTGCAAGGGCTGCGCATCCTAAGTGCATCCGCGCAACCTGGGAGAAGGTGATCAGCACAGAAATCGATGTAAGAGAGAAGGCCAGGAGATTGATCCATCGGCAACCATGAGGTGACTCAACAATACCTTGCAGCAGAGGAATTGTGAAGGAAAATAAAAAGTTGGGCGCTTTTGGTAAAAGATAAAATACAGATGGGGTAGCATGGATTCCTCTGGTCTATAGAATTGATACTCTAAATGAAGCGCACTTCTGTTAATGAGGGACGCGGCCTTAACCCTTGCGGGTCATGTTTGTATCTGTTGTGGACCAGTTTAAGCAATGTTTAAATACAATTTTAATATATGCCGAGTTATTCGTGTAGAGGTAAACAATATGCTACTTTTAGTAGATTTCTTATTTGAACAATTTAATTTGTACAAGCACTTTTCTCCTTATAATGAAATACACTTCTATTTTCTGTAATTTTCCTCATGTTTCCTTGCAATCGATTCTCATCCTTATTTTGCATTTTAGCTGACAAACTGGTCTGAAACTGGTACATATTGGTCATAAAAAGAAATTAAGAAATTATCAATTACTAGCCATCATGGTACTTCCCATATCACTTAGAATAAATTAAATTCCAAGAAATACAAAAACTTTCTAGTGAACATCTATGCAACTGAAACGACTTCACCCTACAACATGTTAACGTGAGATTTTTGTGCTACAAACTATCCTGAATACATAGAAACGCCACCTCAATGGAGGGAAATATTTAACAGTAGCTTTGATGACAGCATTCAGGAAATAACCTTCGGCAGTTCCAGTGAGTTAATGGATCGCGTGGGTGCAGTGGAGAACCTGTAACCTAACCCTTAAGCGCTAACCCCCTTCTGGCACTCCTTTACCCCGCGTTCTCCTCTGAAGGAGCCCCTCTATACAGTACCAATACTCAGTCTACCTCCACCGCTCCCATGTCCTTTGTTGAAAGCAGAAAGCCACTGACAAACGAATCATAATTAATGAACTGAGAACCCGTTAATAAATCGGGCGGAAAGGCTGTCAGAACGCACCCAGAACCCTTAACATGACGCATATCAGGTTACCTCAAGGGTTTAATGGTCCCTTATTGGCTGCTTTCCACTCAGCTGACTACTTTGATGAAGCATTAATGTATATTAATTACCAATATGCCAATTTCTCGTGCCCGATTGATAGCCTCGTAGGCACAGTGGAACAGGTCGCCATAACATGGCGCACATGCACCTACCTGTAATTAGTGGTGCTAATGGCAAGGTGAAACCTAATCAGGAGTGCCTCTGTCCTCTGGTGGTATTTCTGACAGGGTTAATTTAGTTAATTCACTAAGTTGATGGTTCGTACATATTTCATATATGTATGTGGGCGTTAAATGGGTAAGTTTGGTTCTGCGTCCTTATGATATTCCCTTGTGTACTGATTGACATGGGATTTAAACAAATTCACACTGCTATAAATTAATATAACCAACTCTATATTTTGCGATTTTTGTACGACAGCAAAGCAGTATCTGGATATATAATTCATCCTCATCGATGTTTTTTTGTTTTTTTGCCCATCATCGATGTTAATCAGGAGGGCGTCCTTTTCATTCTAATCTCCTTGGTTGCTCAACGAATAAATACTACACGGGGGTAGAAGGACAACCTGAAGGCCAGGGGCCTGTTGCATACACATCCTAACTTAACATGTTCCTTACTATGAGCTATTTTCCCTTGGTTAGATGGAACATTTCTTCTGTTAGAATGACAATTAGCGTTGACTGTATAGCAAATTCCTTCCCTAAACGTTTCTTACCCGTTGCTCGGCAAGGAAAAGTAGCCAAGGAAAAAAAGTATTAAGTCAGGATTTCTTATGCAGGGGCTCCAGACCTGGACGTAGGTCCCTGTACAGGAATCTAAGTTCGCCCAAACAATGATTGTGTATATTGGTTTGGATTACAATCGAATGTGTGGTTGAGGAAGAAATTTAGTGCCCCTAGAGGTTTTAGCATACAGACCAAATGACTAAGGGCGCTTCCTTTAGACGTGTGTAGTATACGTTCAGCTCATCCATTCAATACAAATGTATTCCAGTGGTTCTTGTCTTCTTCTTCTCAAATGTTTATTTATTTACCGCATTTAGATAAGGTATTACACAGTAATTTAGATGCCGTTCTGGAATTGTAATATTTCATGTCCCTTTTATTGGTTGCAAACAGCTTAAACTCTAGAGTTATCAATAAAGCTAATTACATGATGCTATGCGATTTTCTAAAATGTTGATCAGATTGTAGCTAAATTTGTCGCCGTTATGCATACATCGTGTCTTCAATTTGGGTATTTTAGACACATTTTGGAAGAATAATAGTGCGATGTTTATCTTAACAGTGCCAAACCATTTAATAGGCAAGAAATGTTTAAATTATCTGATCTTGCAATGATGATAGTGACAATGGCCTTATAATTATTCATGAAATACTGTCCCAGTGTAATTTAGGTGACTGAAGTGAGGCTATGCCGTATTATTGACAGAAAGCTCGGTCTCAAAATTCGTGGATGAAACTATATTATGACTATATTATGTATAGGGCGGATCGTGAGCAAGTCTCCAAATGTGACTTCTTTTAATGCGTAGTGGATTTTAATCATTTTAAATACTAGGCTATGCACAAAGCTTATTTTTGATTAACTTGAATCAATTAATATCATTCGCGTAGCGTGCATGTTGACCATAATTAATTTGTGCTGCATTGTGGGAGTTTTATTTACAAGCGACACACGGTTTGGCATGAAGTGGAAAAATCGCACTTTGAGTAATTTTTGTTTTTTATTCGTCGTGGCCTCTTAAACACGGGATTTCCACATGATGAGATGGGTAAATTCATACCTGAATCGGTGCAAGCCACGCGCTCATTTATTACTAAAATCAAAGAGGACTGAAACTGAAAATCAAAAACCTCAGATGACAAACATTTAAACCGACGGTCACTTGGTCATGCGTATAAATTTAGGCCATTTTTGAAGTAAAACTACCATATGTCTGACTCAATTTATGTTTGCGAGACGAGACCTCATGTTGCAAGGAAATCGAAATACCGAGTTTAAATTTATTCATATAATACATAAACAATCGAGAGCCCTTTGGGTAGAAAAAAAGCAAATATAAGATAGCAATATTGTATATGCCCTGAGCATAATAATTGCCGCAAACTACGCATTTAGAGTTAACTGCATATTAAAGGGACGTGGGGACAATCTAGTGTTAGAGTAGCGTTGGATTATTCAAGACTGTGACTTACCCCAGTGAGGTAAACGACAATCTATTATACGAGGTCTGGTTTTCTCTATTACTTTTTTTCTGACTTAGTGGTTGGCATGGCACCAGGATTGGTCCACTAAAAGGTTTTGTTTCACACAGTTGTATCGCCTTTTAAAATAGAATCAAACACAATTTAATTGATTGGTGGTAAAGAACAAGGCGGAAAAAGTAGGGTTTTATTAGGGTAAGATTTTCAGTAAATGTACAATTCAACTTCGCCAATCTTCTCAAATAACCCGAATTTCAAACGACAATGAAGTTCAAAATACAGGTCAACCTAACCAAACAGATGGCGAGAATCAATTCAATGCCGAATATACTCAAATTTACCTATATTGACCAGATTACAGCTTAATTTAGCAGAATTTACTAAACATGTACAGCTGCAAATTGTACATTTTCGGAAAATCTGACCCCTTAATGTGGAGTAAGATTGCAATAACTTAAGTTTCAAATATACGACACCTTTACGCATCGGACGTCTTTCCTTCCGCATTTAAAAGATCATTCAAACATCTCTGTAATCCTATCGCATTACAATCTATCGCATTATATTATGTACAATCCTAATATGTCCTGAAGATAAGGAAGTTTATCGGCATACATTTATAATCGGTAAAGTGGAAATCAACATTAAAGAACTTAAGATTTATTTATTCAATATTTTAGTGAAACGTTGGATATAAAGAATTTTCTCCTGCCTATAATTATATTGTATATATACTTCTCATACACTTTATTTTCATTTCCTCTGTTATATTATAATTTAGTTCCCAAACGAATTGGGTCTGTACCGTTTTGGTATATCATTGTTTATACACATTTCTCTTTCTGGCTCGTGTAATCGACCCCCCTGCATCGGGAAATAATGCATTGGAAATTCGTGTTGGTTCCTCAATCGACAAACTATGGTTTGGGGAGAACTGTAGAAGGAAATTTGAACACTCCCTTTAATTTCTCTGAGGAAATAGCTACACTCCCTTCAGGGGATTTCTTGCTAAAAGCAAATAGTGTTGAGGCACTCAAGAGGGCCAGGGCCAAATGTCGCTTCTGTGTATTTAAAACAGAAGGTTTCTTTCCAATCCACACCTGAATAGCAACATCAGGATAAGCATTCAATGGAGTCAAGTTGCTGTGTACAGCTTTTGTGATGGCAGAAACAAAGTCAAGCTTCCCTATATAGTTGGAATTCATTGGTTCCGTGTGTCTCATACCCATTTTATAGGCGACTGAGTGAGACCTGATTGAGACCAATTCAGGGTGATGAAAATCAACCGAAAAGAACTTACATGATGTAATCGGCAAGCACAAGGTCCTTGCTTAATGGATGCAATAGCTAAAAGGCTTCTGTTCTTTGAACACTTAAGTAATTGGGTGCTCATTAGGCATTGGCCCATTGCCAGCTACTTTCCCAATTGATTGACAAGGATGCTCGGAAGAGTTTATGATTCCCCCGCATGCGATTGAATGTACTTATATTAGCTGTGATAGACTGTCATAAATATCGATGTTCCTGATCGCATGAGGGTTCACGAGAAAAGGTTTATTTCTCACTTAGGGTTTAGTCCGGCAATTGAATGGCGTGAGAGCCAAGTGGCACTGTAGCTGGGGGACAATCCTTGTCCCTGACATTCTTTATTAGGATTCTATTCTCATCCCTTCCGTATGTGACGTTCATAATTGCATGGCTTTTTACACGGACAGAGATCTTGCATGTGCGGTGCCTCGACACTTTCAATGTCCCTACTGCTTCTGCAGCCGCTTGCTTACAAATAAATAAGTGCAGTGTCCTCAGGGTACTATCATGCAGATATGTAAAAGCATTGCTCTCCTCCCATTCGGCTCCCTCGCATGCAACGCCGGGAGAAGCTTATGAGTTGGCGTCAATAGCATGGGCAATAGATCGAAGCTGAGATGAAGTGCTTGGATGGAGAAACAATGGAACAGGAAAATTGTGTAGGAAAATGAAGCAATTATGAACGATGTATAGATTTGTTCCATGTGAGATTCGTAGCTTAGTCGACATGGAAATCGCAGAGGGACATGTAGATATACAGCTCAATTAATAATATTAACTTTGGTAGGTGGGGTGGTGGGTGGGGGGTGGGGTGGTTGGACGTCAATATCATAAAGTAGTATACTACTTATTAAGAGGGTACGTCTCTCTCCATTTCTTGTTCCTCTTTCTCTCTCTCCCCCCCCCCCACACACACATTTGCCATTTGCTTTTTATTTCGCACTTTATAAGAATCAATAAAAGAAATCTGTAGTTCTCGATCATGTAAAACAACTAATTATGACTATATATCAATTGGATATGTCCAGAGTATTAGTGATATAATATGGAAATATGGAGGTGGTTTTACTCTGGTGTGCCTTGCATTTTTTTATCATACTCATACTCGTGTTCTGATTTCGTTGGCATCCAGACGATGTCTGGAGAATGGTGCTATGTATTTATTGATAAGAATTTGCATATGTTTGAATGGTGCTCATGCAGGTCTCTTAGTATGGATACTAATTTACTTCACTCTGATTAAACATACATGTCCTCACAGCGGAGATATATTTTACCATATCACTCACAATTGCATTTCAGATTTAATAGATAGCATTTCGACAGGTAGAAACATGTACACTATGTTACATGACTTACTGCTGACATTACATTTGTTCATAAACGGAGTTGTGGGGACTGCATGCACTGAAATTAATTTTAACTTCGTGTAGTATATCCAATTTCACTATTTCACTTTGGGTTAGGTTGTTAAAGTGCACCATTGTTGCACAAGACATTTTCCTCGAAATATTCTTAAGAAATGCAAATGATCATGGGTGACCAACTTGTCAATTTTGGGGTCAATGTGCTCTCCTTTTGTTCATTAAATTATTAAATTGACTAAGCTTTCCTGCCGCGAAACATTAGATAGAAAAGCGCAGTATTAATGTATTAAGGAGTCACCTCAGGTTTATGTAAGCAGATGGTTGACATTGTACTTAACAAGAAATGAGTATGAAGCCAAGTAGGCGTTGGCGTCAAGTAGAAGCAGAAAAGTCATTGACCTCACACCAACTCTTGAGATATGGTCCCAGATATCAGCCCTCCCACCATGTAAACAACTTGTTCATCAGGTTTATTGCACTGGGTGGGAGTATAGGATATACATGTTCTACATATCAACTTGTGTATATCTCATGTTCCACATTATATTCCAGGGAAGTTATTTGACCAAAAGTGTATAGGATTTTGTCCGGTTCTTTTTGCTGGAAGGCCGAGCTCCTTTCCTGTGATGGCTTCACTTAATTTCGCTCAGCGGCGGCCGTTTCCAAATATTTGTGGTGACTTATTCTTGCCAAACGCTCTTTCTCAAGTACGTTATCATAGTTTATCGTGTGGGAAATGATATAAGTTTTAATCCAATGACCTAATATGACTCAAATCCTGTCGCATGCGAACTAGATTAATCGCTGAAATATTAACCTATACTTCGTGCAGTGACCTATGACCTACCAGTATCTTGGCATTCCTATATGAGTATTTAAGTATGAGGAGAGATACTTCGCCAACAGTTTTGATCATCCTCCCAATGCGTCTCGGCCAGAATAATGATAATACCGGGAACATGTACACTTTCTATGTACGTCTACGGATGGCGCCTGACCCACTCCCCCAACTCCATATACTACTGACATCATTAGAGGAGAAGGCACAGTTTTATCACCTTTACTTAAACATGGAGTGCATCAAAGATAATTAACATATGACATTGTGATGTTAACAAACACAGGTCAGAGGTGATATAATTAGGTTACCCATTTGAGATGATTACACAAGTTGGACATACAGGGATGGCGCCTGACCCACTCCCCCAATTCCATATACTACTGACACCATTAGAGGAGAAGGCACAGTTTTATCACCTTTACTGAAACATGGAGTGCATCAACGATAATATTAACATATGTGATGTTAACAAACAGGTCCGAAGTGATACAATTAGGTTACCCATTTGAGATGATTACACAAGTTGGACATACAGGGATGGCGCCTGACCCGTTCCCCCAATTCCATATACTACTGACACCATTAGAGGAGAAGGCACAGTTTTATCACCTTTACTGAAACATGGAGTGCATCAACGATAATATTAACATATGTGATGTTAACAAACAGGTCCGAAGTGATACAATTAGGTTACCCATTTGAGATGATTACACAAGTTAGACATACAGGGATGGCGCCTGACCCACTCCCCCAATTCCATATACTACTGACATAAAGAACCATGTAGCCTCTCTACAAAGATGGTATACACATGCACTCATTCTCCTATTTCCGGAAGGCTCTCTGAGGTCAAAATGACTCCCGATAATAGTTTTAATTGTTATGAACAGGCCCTGTGTTATTGCAAGAATGGATAATATGTATGAAGAGTTACAGAAAGAGCAAAATCACAGGTGTTGCCGGAGAAGCAGGTGCTATGTTAATGCGAAATGGAAGGGAGTGTTATGATCTGATTGGAGCGCTGTTCTGGTTGGCAGATGGTTGGATATCAGGCTGATTTAGCAACCACAACGCTAACGCTAACACTAACGCTAACATATCTTTTATGAGCACTACGTCATTACTAGGTGTGCTATTCTTAGCGTGCCTACCTGAGATACGGACGTCAATTACGCTAAGAGGGGGTCAATACGTTCCAAACGTATGTCCATTTCACACTGAAATGATGATTAGCTGTAACTTTATTTCTATGTTCAGATATTTCTAAAGTATTGTTCTTGTCATTCATGTGTGATACTACTCCCAATTTAATGAAATCGTAGCAATTTCAGCCTTTTAAAACCAACCCTCCACCATCCCACATTTCCTTGGGTTTGGGCATAGCTGGCCGTTTTCTCTACCGAGTAGGAGGCACTTGGTGGCCGACCTATATATTATTTTTTGACTGCCTGTTCCCGTCGCGTACGGTTGCGTTTGTGCATCAGCTAAAACTAAATTGACTCCTGCCACTACGTACGGCCCACTCTATCGTGAACAACTAGCGTTTACGTTAGCGTTGTGCTGTTGCGTTGTCAGTGCTAAATGTCCCTACTTACAGGCATCGTTGGAAAACTTGCACGTGGGTATGGCTGGCCTCAATATCCGTTGAGGGGTCAAATACACATATTGATATAGGTTCCATTTCCTGTGGAACATATCGTGTTAACCAGTGATGATGTATTGCCTCCTATATATATATCGTTCTCTTCCATTACTGAAAAGCCTAATTATATCTATGTCTTAAAGTTGTATTCGCGGTTAATTTCCGTCAACATTTTTATCTACTTCGTGGTCTATTCATTCAATTCTAACCCAGATTGGGTATAAACGGGTTTGAGCCTGTTCGTTTAGTTTTAAAATCTAGTTATCTCCCAAATTATTCCAATGAGAATAGAATCACACTTTTTTCCAATCTGACTATCATCTCTTTATCATCAGATTTTATTATTCTTAATGAAATTGAAAATATTAGGATAACACTGGGTAAAGATCTAGGTGTATGAAGAGGCCAGCAAATTGCACTATTGATTCTACTTGTAACAAATGCCACTGTAGATCAGCAAAAAACAAAATCATAAAAAGGTTCGAGAAAAGGCCAAGCAATCATGATGAACTCAGGGAATTCAAGGAAATGTCAATTCTTTTTATTTTCTTTATTCAAATCTTCCGTTCTGAAGGGGAAACAGATCGAGAATAATAACTTTGCTCCTCGATTTAACTGGGAATGCAACTTAAACAGGTCTTGTTTAAAATCCCATACATTTAGATTTTAATAGGTTATTTATCAGAGGCACATCTTTTAGGAGGATAGTTCAAAATGCACCTGATAGAATATAAAATTTTCGCACCTTTGAAAATTCTAAGCGATGATGCTAAATCACCGATGCCGTCTTACAATGATATAGAAGGGCAAGATCAAAGCATGAAATTGAAAACTGTCTGGTTCAAAGTCTTAACCTCATTCTTAAAAGCCTTAAAACAGTTCTTGTCTGTGAAGAAATTGTGTTTGTCCCTCGAGGCTTCAACTGCTGTTATTTTTCTCGGCACCAGCTTATTGAACCAAGGGGAACTGTTTAGAATCTAATCTGAAAATGACGGGGCTTTAAGGGTATAGAACTTCGGCCAAATTTTAAAGATACATTCTCAGCTCATGTTTTTTGTTGTTGTACAAACACCAGCTAAAAAAAGCTTTAATTGCTTCTATGACGTTGACATGCAGATAATAAAAGCATAGAGATAGGAAAACACGTTTAGTTATTAAATTTTGGTGTACACCAAAATCCAATGAATTCAGTATAGTTTCCCCACTATGTTTTATTGTAAACTACCTCCTATATTCTAATGAGATCACATGACATACCGTATGTATGTGTCTTGAGTGAGCCTGTAATGTTTACTTTCAGTACTTTTACACAGACCCGAGTGGGTCGATTACAGGCTGGACCCTAGAGTTTGATTTGAATTGATTTTCTTATTATTACGATTTGATTTGATAATGTTTATTGATAATCAAATCGGTACAGCCGTGGATTCATTTTTCCACTATTTTGTTTGCAGGTTATTTCTTGAGGGAGACAATTATCAGGCTCGGTTGCTAATTCAGTGATACGTGTATGATTGTAATTTCGTATTTATAATTTATTAAGGAATGGCCCATCAAGTATCTGTCGCAACATGGGGAATGAAATAACTATTAGGGGCTGAAGTCACCTGAAACTAATGGCTTTGCTTGTTGTCATGTAAAAAGTGAGATTGTATTGTTGTCTTGGTTTAATGCGTGGTTTCTGTGGTTCTGAACACATTTGTATTCTAGCCTTGAACAGACATGGCATAATAAATATAGATGTTCATAACTAAATCAATACCCGCTACTTCTTCCAGTGGCTTTAAATTGTTATTTGCTATCAAAAGATAACATCAGCTTGTATTATTATGCTATCTTTGGGTTCAATTGCCCTCGATGTTTTGATTGCCACGATCAAGACATTAAACCTAGCACATGGCATGAAATTCTGGACGCCATTGACTGACTATTTTGACAACTATAATAGCTTTTTTGCATGCAGCCATGAATGATTGAAAAACCAATTTGGACCAAATCTAGATAACTGCACCTGAAATTAAATACCTTTGATAAGATACAATGGCGTTTGTATATCGCCCTGTTTGTAGTAGAGAGAATGTGGCACAAGGTATGGGGTAAAGGTGACAGGATCAACGTGTGGTGCTATTGCTATTTCATTTTATGCATTACTAGCAAACCCTCTCTCCCCCTGCACCTCCCCTGCACCTCCCCCCTCTACCTCCCTCCTTTTCCTTCTTCACTCCCCCCTCTGGTCTCCATTCCGCCCCTCTTTTTCTCTCCCCTTCCCCTTCTTCTCTCTCCCTCTTCTCCGTCTCTCATATGCCGCCCCTCTTTTTCTCCTCCCTTCCCACTCTTCTGTCCAACTCTCTTCTTCTCCCTCCCTCCTTTTGGGTTCCCATAATCATGTTCTTTCTAAATACAAAGTTTAAAAGAAATTCCATGATTCATTCACTTTTGATTAAACACTGGCATTTACCTTTAATCTCCAACTTCATAAATTTAGTGATGTTCAAATGCTCGTTTATCAGGGGTCACAAACTGGAATCGGGTCAGGAAAAATGTTGCCTGGGAACATTCAATCAGAAATTGATGGAGGACATAATTGGATTATAAAAAATGTAACACACCTGTAAGAGGTTGCCATTTCACATCGAACCCTTGCAATGTAGGTTTTGGTGTCAAACAGCCAAAACACAAACCAAACCATTCAGATGTGTTGGCGAAACAAATTAAACGTGTATTCATCAATAGGACTTCATTTTGTAATTTTCAATCTTTTTTTCTTTCATTATAAAACCCATCCTGCTTTCGGATAAATAGGGTTCCTCTCACGCATTTACTATATTGTTTTGCTCACGTTCCTTCATAGCCAAGAATAAAATATTGTGACTATGACGTAACCAAAACACACAATTCCAACTAATCATCTCGATTTAAAACTTAGATTCAAATGATTTCCGTAGCAAACAACAAGTTTTGTTTTAAGCGATTGTTTCGATTACTCAAGTATAATTTTGGCCTGTCTCTAACGCAATTGAAACATGGGACATTCGTGTGCCAGGAGAGTCTTTTCAAACGATGGAAAATGTTCTTTGCTAGGAACTTCGTATTTCTACCTCATCTATCGCTAAAACCACTAAATCTTGAATGACAGTCAGTCAGTCTAGTGAGTGAATTCCTTTCAGTGTCCCTCCTACTATCTACTTGTCTTGAGACCACCCATCCAATCCATGTTCAGGTGATAATCTTCCGACAAATTGAAAACAGGAAAGATCTTCCGAACCAGTCAAGAGGGACTGGTCCTTCCTAAGCAAAGCTAACCCCTGTGCAGTCTACACTAATCTCACTGGCCAGACGGCGCAGATGAATCACTGAAACATTGAGCAGAAAGCAGCGCCTATCACACCAACCCCGGTGCCCAATGATCGATTACTACATGGCCTATATTTTACTCCAATGTTTTTATTCCTTTCAATGCGTCTGTCTCCCTGAGGCCGGTCAGCAGAGCTTGTCCACCACCACCATTCAAGGTCGCCTCTCTCTATATATATGTATATGGAAAGCCCCCTCCCTCCCACGCCTCCCGTCCACAACGCCTGCTCTCCAAGCCTATATACTTTCGAGAAAAAGTTTGGCATACGCCACAAGCCTCATTAGAGTTAACATATGAAGTACATGATTGCGTGACCGCATGCCAAGCCATTCGTATTTCAACAGTGTGCATACGGCACCATCATGTTAAGACCACTATACACGATAAGGCCATTTGAAATGGAGAGAGAGAAAGAGAGTGGTGCTCCCATGCAGTTCACCCCTTCCTTATACAAATGACCACACAATATTTTTTATCGGTATGCACAAAATACCCTGAGTACACGTGTAACCAAGATGTCAGTTTAAGTTTTTGACTGAGGTTGTTCATATGACTGTTAGACTAATTTTAGTCTTGAGTTCACTGTTAGAGAGCATGACTGTAGGATTGTCTAATGAGAAATTAATGAGAACAAAATTTGTAGACCTTCGCGGTTTAGGGCCGTTTTCTGAGCATTGAGTCTAAGCCGATTAATTAATACAATATTTTACTGCATAGGTAACCAATGTATAATTAGCACCATTAATTAATAATTAGTATAATTAGCACAATTACATTTGGTACACGCAGTTCTGCTCGTCATATATTTCAAACTATGTTATATTAATAACTTATATTTCTAACTTCATTACTTATGGGCAAGACAATTTAAAAACAATTAATCTACTTCTTGTCTGGCTCTTTTTCCCTTGTCTTGTTTTTTTTTACCAAATAAAACTTCGGCAAACTTCTCAGCGAGTGGCATAATTATATGAAACAACTACAGAAGATTTTTCATCGCCCGTTGCGAGCGAAAATGCTATCCAGTGATTAAAGATTGGCCGTAATATTACACTCCACAGAAACTCATTCCATTGGCATGAAAACAATTATTCCACTTTCAAGTAGAACTTTGCGTTAGTCAAGGTCAAAGCACATGCGTGTGCAATTTCAACTCAAACGTTTTACCAAGAACTTAAACTAATTTTCGGTCTGATATAAAAAAACACACACAAGTTTGGAAAGAATTTTAATCTTTTCAAGGATTGCCCCTTATGATAAGTCTTTATAGAGTGAAATGTATAATAATTAATTTGAGCTATTACACAATGATATTGATGAATAAATAAGGATTTTAGAGATGATTTTTGGTTTTCCTAATACATAATGGCGGCCATTTTGTTTTTGGGCTTCTAGAAGGGTAAAAACGAATTTTTCAGCTTGGTAAGATTATTTTTTGAAATCTAGACCTAAAAATTGACCTAAAAATGTCTCTTACCAAATTTTACTCTAAAATGCCCCTAGAAAGTTTTAAAGCTCATTTTGATCCTAGTCTAGTATACAAATTCGTTATTTAAAGAATAAGACAATTTGGCAGAAATTGGTATAATACTAATTTTCAGACATTGGACAGCAGAGCTCTGTTGTGTGATCGTGCCACCACGATGATCGGAAGACCAGTGGCGCCACAATTGACACTGCTGGCACCCTACAAGGTCACTTTTGTCTTGTCTCTCAGACACTACACATATATACGAAATTTTTAATAATTGAGATACTACATATGTGTCCAGTTATAATACAGTCCCGTAAAAGGTTTACAGACAGTATTGATATGGTAAATAGTAAAAAGTGTTTAGACCTTAATTTATTGTTATAAAGAACCTATATTGCACAACCTATCAAGACTCTCCTCTGACCAGCTTCATTAGTTTTGTTAATATATTTGGAATGAGAATCCACTGCAGAATGCAAACACAACGACTGCAGAGGGAAAAAAGGTCAGTGCAGTCTCATAGTGGAGTCACTCTCAGCTAACATCGGTCAAAAAAAGAATAATCTACTCCTACTATGTATCCCATTCTTTTCCAACCCATCTAGAAATAATTTGATCAACATTTTGGAGGTTTTTGTACAGTTGTTTTTGCTACAGGATTTCTAAAACGTTCTCATTTGTATTTGGAGGACCCGCTCAAATCCTTTACTATGATGACTCGCTTATTATCGCTCACCGGCGGCCGTTTTCTCTCGGCAGATTCACTTCAAATTCTTATATAAACATATAACAGCAGCAGAATATTGATAAATCCAGCGCTATAAGTCGTAATATGAGTACATTTTGTAAGATTTGTTTTGTTTTGTTTGTCTATCTGAGAGTGCAGCTTTAAAAGATATTAGAAAGATTGCGTCTTACAGAAGGAAACAATGATTGTCCTTTCATTGAACTTTAATGACGGAATGCAATCACTTAGATAACACATACATGTATAGGTAGCAACATCTTAGCAGTGATGCTAGGTGTTCGAGAAGTATTTTATATTCCATGTCCATATTCCATATACATCCACTCGCATATGAATCACAAATATTAAAGCTTTCTTTCATGTGGTAGACTCGCCAACTTGTGGCAGATCTGACCAACTGAGGTCAGCAATGCAGACCCTAAGGCGAGTTGATTTCTCCCCTCGAGTCATTTACATTACGTCTCATTACATTCCGCACTCGCCCGTTCCCCATGTACTCATTCCTTCTCATGCCCCTCTCACCCCATCTCTTTCCATTATCTTTCACAACTCAAATATATGATTATAAAAATGGCAGGGGGCGAAATATTTGCCGTCGGTAGATTTAGGAGGGAAGCTTAGTCGGTATGAAATAGCGCTGCTAGCACGAAATGGGGTAAAAGGTTGTGGCCGCTTTGATTCCAAGTTACATGTATAAATGAGAGAAAGAGGCCGAGAGAGACAGAGTCAGACAGACAGGAAGACAGACACACACACACACCCAAAGAGAAAGAGGGAGAGAGAGAGAAAGAGAGGTTGTGCATGTTTAAAAGGACGGAAGAGGGAGAAAAAATGGAAGAAACGGATTGGAAAGAAGTTTTTTCCTGAGAAAAGCATTACAGATATAAGGCAGATGATTAAATGTTAAAGAGATGGTCGTAATATGAATTAAATCTAAAAAATTAAATGATACGTATACAATCATCATTAAATTTTACCTAGCAATACGATGCAAATTAGGTTTATGATATTGATCACTCTTTCAGGATGACTCTGAAACATGTCCTGACCATTCCAAAACTAGTAAATTAATCGTAAGGCGTCAGATAAAGTATTCAATCCTCAAACCAGGACGTTATTAACAACAACCAAAGCGCACAAATTATTGCATGGGGACATTATATTATAATAATCAGCAACCTATTTTTGTCAATCATCTATAAAAGTTCTCCAAGCATTTTCTCCCAAGACCCTACATTTTGAATAGGTTAAGCTCCTCCATTCAAAGGTATTCTGTCACACTTTAAAAGTGTTCAAGTCATTTGCAAAAGCGTGTCTGGGTCTGTCTTTGCCATTAGAGTGAAATCTATCATAGCAGGAAACTCTCAGCTTCATATAAGGCATTGGCGCATTCATCAAGCAAGTAAAGTGTGGTGACACTGTCGCCGCCCTGTCACATGTGACTCTCCTATGATTATGTCCCCGGGACCGCTCTAAGAATTCAATTTCCTGTCTTCTCTGATACCGGCCTGACAGAATTTGCAAATGAGGGAGCTGGGATTAGTAAAGGGTGAGGGAGAGAGTCCCTCGCACAGGCTGCTTTGAAGAAAAAAGCCTCAGAGGAGATTAGAATATTCATAAATGTATATGGTGTGGGTGTTACATATATGTATGGGTGTGTATAGTCCAGCCTATCAGTAGGCTCCACGTACTTCGCTTTTTCTAAAGGGTTTGAATCACCTAATTGAAACTTGTATGGTGTCAATGCATTGTTAACAGGGCAGGGCCGATTGCAATTCGACCATTTAATTTAATAGGAAGTACAATTGTAAAATACCAAGTTTCCCATTTACCCGGATTAAGCTATAAATTAAAGGTAATTTCTGGTTGGAATAATGGAAAGGACAAGTACGAAGGCAGGACAATTGGGAGATGTTACCATCTTCTATAATAGAAGTTCGTAAAATCTCCTAATCGTCCTAACAATTGTATTTTATGTTACAGCATATAAATATTCTCAGTATAAAACGATAATACTGCCGTAGGATATCATACGTTGTGATACGATTTTGTGTTCCGACCTTCTACGACTATTTTCCTGACCGTACGATAGGTGTACATCAAGTCAGCTGCGATAACTCTGAAGGTCCTCAGCATTATGATATTCAATGCATTGGATATCACGCCTGCTTCCGACCCCCAATAATTCTGTCTATAAACCATTTAAACCATCTTCCTGCACTTCTTTCACTCCCAGTCCCATTCATTAAGTCCAACAAAAAGACTGATGGCTACTTAGTTGGCAATTTACTTCAAGATGGCATCCAGTACAAAACTTCAAAAGGCCTTGGAATCCCAGCCGCAGTTCTAGGGGTGTCGGAGACGGCGTCAGTCTAATGTTCCCCCGAGTACAAACAGAAAGGGGGCATTATGAGCCGACCTTGAATGGATGCTTCAAGGTTAGGCGCTTGCACCAATAGATTGCTTTTCATACATAAATCCCAAGAACTTACACACCGAGAGAGAGAAAGAGCGACTCCTTCTATTTTAAGCAATGTTCAGGAGAGGATCATATCTTTAAGCACTAAGTACCATGTGCCATGTCCCTAGTATTTATTCTTGACATAAACTATGATGTATAATAGATGTATGTATTATGTAATGCTATGTAATATTGCCTAACCTAATTATAATCATATTAGTTATTAATATTTGTTAACACCCATTTATTATCATCAAGGACAGGCAACTGTATTTGTTAATAAAAGAACATTGCAGATACAGCGAGAAGGCCACCTCCATCACAAATAACCTAATTAAGACTGACATTACCTCATATGACTAAGGCTTTAGTTCCATTTTTATTCAGCTATCTGACCAAGGAAGACCAACTGTCCCACCCACCTCCCGAAACCTCATTTTAATTTTAAAATTTAAAATAGTAGAGGGGTGTAGTATCATGGCATATTGGGTGGGCCGTGGGTTAAATGATGATTTCACTAGGAATACTGAATACAATTGATGTTGTTTTATCAAGCTTTTGGGCTTTCTGGCCCTTTGTCAGGTGAGGTCATCAACATTTAAAATGTAGAGAATTTAGAACTGTTTATCGACCAGTAACTTGCTAAGATTTTCTTTACCCCATAAAAGGGGTGATTAAAAAAGGTAAAGTGGCCTCCCCGTCTTTCCCATATATCTGAATTTTATGATATTATGTTCCTATCCCACATCTTGGTACTGCCACCATTTGGAATATTGGGGTGCAACCGTAATGTCCATTAACTGGTTAAGGCCTTAGCTGATAATGGCTTTGGAAATGGCTCTGTTAAAGGCTCTATAAAGGCTTTTATTTGGTAAGGCCCTGGTGAGGGAGGACCCTGGTATAGTCAGTGGTAATGGCCCTGCTATTATCTGTGGTAATGGCCCTGCTCATGGTCTTGGGAAATGTCATAGCAAAGGGCCTTGTGAGGGCGCTGTTAAAGGCTGTGTTAAAAGCTCCGGTAAAAGCTCTGATGAAGGCAAAGAATGTGCTAAAGAATTTAGTAAAGTATAAAGCCTGTGGTAAAAGGTTAAAGCTTACATAAGAGCTTTAGTAAAGGCTATGGCAACGGCACAGGTGAAGACTCTGGTAATGGCCTTGTCAATGGCTCTGGTAAAGGCCTTGGCCAGGGCTGTAAAAATGGCTATGGCCCTGGTCATGGCCTTGTTAATGGCTCTAGTAAAGGCTCTGATAAAAGGCTTTGTTTAGGGCTCTGGTAAAGGCCCTGGCCATTTCCGAATCCTTTATAAGCCCTTCTAATGGTTCTGGTCGTGGTCTTGGTAATGGCCCTGACAAAGGCTCTGGTGAAGGCTTTGGAAATGGCTCTGGTAATCGGCCCTGGTGATGGCCCTGGTGAAGGCTGTGATAAAGGCGCTAGTAATGGCCATATAAATGACCCTCATCAAATTGGATTGTTTTAATATAGCTGTGTGGGCATCATACTAGTGTGTTGATACATACAACGTTATCAAAACATCGCACATTGGTGAATGCAGTGATATAAATGATTTCAAATGGACATCACGGTCACAAAAGATAGCCGTAAGTTGGAGGTACGTGAAGCTGGCCTGCGACAGTGTCCTTTCTTGGTAAGAGCATGTCCTATGTTCGGCAGCCGCAGAGATACAATAAAAGCTCCCGCATCAAAACTTTACTTTAAACACAGTTGTCGGGGGCAATTTTATGGTAGGTGTACACCTAATTGGCTGTTGCAGTGGACATGGCACTTCACAAAATGAAATCCTCGCACAAACATACACCGTACCACAATCTTGTTTTGCTAAAATATATATATATTGTATGTATAAAAAGTAGGTTTAGGCAACTAGAGGACTTTGTACAGTTTCACAATTCCTTTGCTCCATTTGGGAAGGAAGGTCTGGCATTCCCATTCAGCCAAGACCGACCTCCAGGTCCTTTTTGAGTGGCGCAGATCGCTTGCCCATTTATCAACTTAGGACTGCGTAGGGATTTAGAGTAAATCAAATTTTCTCCCCCGCTCCAAAGAGAATGAGCAATCCCTGCGTCGGAATCTGAGATTAATTCCGTTAGTTGTCTCAGATGCTGGTATCCACAATGGTCTCATAATCTTATAGCTGGACAGACGATGCTAGTTAGAGTAGTAAGAAATTCCTGATCTCTATTGGACAATAAACAATATCTTAGTAAAATGTGTTGTAGATTAAGAAATAGTGCCCCCAGACTTTTCGTTGTCCTTGGAGAATCGACAATTAGAAAGCTAATGTTGTTTATTTCTGATAATGATATATGTAGGTGTTTCTATATAAGATGATTTATGCTGTGAGCACGCGCTGCAAGTAGTACCTACATCAGCTAAACAGTCAACAAATTAATTCAAATTTATGTATGCATCTATGTATGTTTGTACATGTACATGTGTGTGTGTGTCCTATACCTTCCCTACAATATCAGAATCAGATACAGTGTCAGAATTTATGCTTCCAGATATCCTATTGATTTTTTATTTTCCTAATTTAATTCCTGTAAGACTGACTACACCTTCAGGAGCCCCAAACAAAGCATCACATATTCATATATCGTACAGATTCGCACAAAAACCTAACTGGCTAGCACTTGGACATTTAGGAAATATCTATTTGTATCTAGACTCAGGGGAACATACATAGAGATAATCTAGTCCCCCACCGGGGCCGACGCTAGATCATGACATTGTTGGGCGCGGACTAGATCTAGGCTTTTGCAATTCTATAGGCAAGTTCCTACAAGTTGCAACATAGAATATAGGCAAATATATATACAAGCCAAGCCAGTTGGATAGCGCTGCTTAGTGAATTATATGTCTGCTGCAATAGTTTCTGAACGACCAAATCAGTTCTTCCCCGAACAGATTTTTATAGACGTTTTAAAGGCACTTTTTATTTTGAGGAAGTGAATATGCGTACATAGCCCCGCTCTGGTAATACGACACCTACAAAACAGTATACAATGAATACACAAAACAATTGAAACAAGATGCGAAGAGTTTCTATGTTGTTGTTGATGTTGGATTGTTTTGACTCCGAAAACAAAGTCATTTTCGTCAGGTCTTTATATATTTATAATTTCTAGCGCTTTTAGTGAACCTCTTGCTGTTTAGTCATAACTTTTGAATGCTGCCCTCGAGTGTAGTAGAAGATCACTCCACAAGTAAGTCAATATAGGAAGGGATTATGCCATTAATTTATGGTATAAATAAAAGGGTCAAAACACACTCTGGTCCTTCCTTAAATTGTTCTGTTGCAAGTATGACGAGGTACAGTTGGGACGAAATCTGTTTTAGCACCATTTCTGTGGAATCTGCCTCCTGCCAAGAATTGATCCTTGTAGTATTTTGCATGTGTCTCATAAGGCTCCATCTGCCGGGGTCCTGAGAAACATTGATTTCTGTTCCACTCTTAGACTTTCAGCGTGCTATTATGGCCACCGCAGAAAATGAAATGTTTCCTAGAGAAATGACATCAATATTTCTGAGGTACTGTACAGGCAGCTACGTGATTCTTCATTGTAACATTTCTGATTACATACTGATAGAGGCAGACATTTTGACATATAATGCCTTTTCGTGTCGCTCTTGGCAATAACGAGAAATATCAAAGTTGAATTTTACTTCTGGTCGTAATAGCCGCTATATTATTTGATACAGGTAGAGATCAGAAGGGTAAGTTTATATTATGGCCAGAATAATTGTTCACTGAAGGATTTCCTTAGAAGAATAACCGATATAAAAATAGCTGCTATATTTCAGGTTGCGCCAAGGCTAACCAAAATCTTTCTTATATTATTCATAAATCTCCTAAATACATACCAAAAATGTTAACATAATAAAAGAAGTATTTATATGATTAAGTTGCAGGTAGTTTATTCTTGTCACAAATATACTAAACATTTAGGTACCAGTGGGTACATCGGGGATGCTGGACCTTTCAGATATAGAGAGCTCCAGAGTATTACAAAAACTACGTAATTCCATCTGTCACCATCCATAGATCTTTGCGTACACTATACCTACAGGTGCATGGTGGATACGTAGTATCAAAGGCGTACACTATCAAGGCATCATCATTAATGACTGCCATTAATTATTTTTATGATTATGAACAATTTCATTTGAGTCTAAGATGCTCGGTTCACATATTACAACGCCGAGAACAATTTAATGTTTATAATCAGAATGTAGAGGTTTATCTTGTCAGAACTAAATTAATAGGTGCGGGCGACCTGTCAAGAAGATTATATTCTAAGTCTTTATTGGGAACTGCAGAAATAAATAAAAATATTTCTCATAGAATGTCCCAGTCTGGGCACAATTATCAAGTCTAGAGTGAGGACTGTCACATTATGAATCACAGGCGGAATCCGGTTGTGCCATTACTCAAGAGCATCGAGTGCACATTGAAATACTCAGTGCATGCACACCTTCGCTGATTAATGAATTCATCGCCCCTCACCTATATATTAGCTCCAATTTTACGATCTTCTAATGGCCCATTCAATGATTTTAAGGCCGTAGGAATGCGGACCACGTCTCAAATGGCTGCATTAAGTAACGCTTTTCGAGGAAAACCATTATTGTTGCTCGGGGAGAAAAGGGGAGAGCGGCCTGGAATTGTACGATTCTTAAGTTAAAGCCAAGTAGAAAGACATGCATCTGACCTTGACTTTAGGAGAAGGACCTATTCCAGAGATTTTAATGATCGAAGAGGATACTACAGGCTGGCGGAATGTATGTTTTTACTTCTTTTTGAATAGCGATTAGATTGAATGCAGCTCATAATCAGTGAACTTCGTTTTACTTGATATATACTTTTGTAATGGCACATGGATATATTATATAATATTGTTAATATAAGGGTTGGAGAAAACCTTAGCCTTGCCCGTCTATTTCAAAATCATACCAACATCATGTTTAATTTCGTCAAACAGTATTAGCAGGCTTTTAACAACATACTTATACTGGATCTTTTGTTCCAGTCAGCTTGTCCCTATATTTTTGTATCTTTAAAGTCTACATTTAAAAACCTTTTCAATACTAAAATAACACACATACAAACGGCAAATATACATGTCTGTTCTACTACAGGCATATTCCCATACTCTGAACTTAGTGCCAGGTATAACTTGCAGAAAATTAGAATGAGTTCATCAGTCACTTCCATAGCATATCATTTTCCCCAATCTTTTTCTTTAGAAATCTAACTATCATGGTACTCTTGAAGGATATATATGTGCATATTGTTAATACCAAATCGCATAAGTTAAACAATTATTACAAATTATTGTACCTTTTTTTTAAAATTTGAAACATTACATCGTGTCCAAATATGAGCAAGGGAAAGAGTGCATGGTCTTCTCATCCAAAGTTGCAACTTTTTATGAGAAACCAATGCAACCTTCCACTATGATCTACACTCCCGAACCTTCATGTTTTCAAGGAAAAACAAGACGGATTATAAATGATCACTTCTATTTCTTATATCCATGAAAGGAAACATTGCATTATATCCCACGCGGAAAAGGATTGTTATCGAGTCTTGAACGTATATTTTCCACTCAGACCACACGTGGGACTGGCTTGTTGTTTGAAGGCAGAAGATGGATGGAAGAAAGCTAATGCATGCCAAATTGAGCCTTTAATATTCAAGCACAACCTCCATGTACTTCCTTGCTATGTGGGTAGAAATAAGATAAGGGGAATAAGATAATACTATTACTTATATCACACAATTTATAGAATGAAAATGGTAAATTGTTTAATCACGCTTCGATGCTGATCACTATACACAAATAATGATCATACTCTTAGGTTACGATTTTGTTTTGTTACCATTTCCGCCTTAATTGAATTTGAAAGAATATAGCAACTAATGTCTAAAAACTTTCAAAAAGCAACAGTGGCACATAGTTCTACACATCGTCAAATATTTTGGATGGTTCGAATGACTATAGGCCTTCTGGGATACTTTGTCCCCGAATAAGCTCGTTGAATAATTGGATTAGGGCAGTAGATGTAAGATCTAAGCTAATATACTCGTGATGAGAATTCAACATTATTAGTGGCAAAATGGTTACTTGACGGTTTACTATGATGAATGGGCAGGCGTTTTCTTTTATGCGAGTTGTATTTCAGCAACAATCGCGGAATTACAAGCTGCAGTTGCAGGGTTATAAATAGAAGCAATTTCAAAGGGTGATGTTTGTTTCTTTATTCATCAGTAAAAGTGTTACCTTCATGTAATGCTCATCTCAGCATTAATTAACTTTAGTTAATCTACAGGCATTTTTAATTGTATTTCTTTTCATATAACTGACTGTTGTAAGATATCCTAAATCAAAACTAGTTTATTAAAGGTGATGGTTTTCACATGCATATCACCAACTAAATCGTAATACAATTCAATAATACATTTTGAATTATATATCTTCATTAATTTGAAAATATGTAGGCCTACATTAAATGTGTCTTTTAAATATTTTAGCATTCTCAAATCATATTTTTATCTAATGCTGTATTCTCAGCTATTACAACAAAACATATCTTACAGTATTCACTTAACTCATCTTACAGCATTCAATTGTTTGACCTATAGATATGACTGAATTTATCAACATGCTGCTACTTTTATATATTCATAGAGAAATTTGGTCCCGGTGAGCAATAATAAGTGAAACCACCACAGGAAAAGAAAATATAAATGTGGACCTTTATGAAGCCGTGCATCAAAAACAACCGAACAAAATCCTCGCAAATTTTTCAAATGACTTTTAGATTGGTTGAAAATTAGAAATCTGAAATCTGTAGTTTGTTTTAACCATTGTTAACTGAGAGTACAGCAGTGGGAAAGGCAGTCGTTTAGCAACGTGGGTATATAGCCTAATATTTCAATATTATATAGAAAATTATACCTATTCAAAATAGTTGGGTATATTGAAGTGCTGATTGATGTTACTACCATCAGATGCACTGGCGCAGGAGAAAGATTTAGGGTTGGTTGCTGGAAATCCGATGGTGCTAGTGGAACAGATGGGACATGTCCAAGAGATAGACAGGGACTATAACACAAACGTGTGATGGATTGGCTAAATTACTAACACTCTACACTTCTGATTCACGTGGGCTGGGCCGCTTATTACCTTCGACCTTGGATTAGACTTACCACGTCATGAATGTAACAGATTAGCGGTGTCTTGAGGTTATAGCTACACTCTCAGTTAACATTGGTCAAGAATAGAACATTTTCTACTTCTTTTTCAATCTAGAAGTCATTCGACCAAAATTTTGGAGGATTTTGTCTGCTTTTGCTACAGGGCTTCTAAAACGTCCTAATTTGTATTGGAGGACCCGCTGGAATCCATTCTTATGATAGGCCTAACTTCACTTAGGGTATTATCGCTCACCGGTGGCCGTTTTCCCTCGACCGATTCGGCTTCACATTCTTGTATAAACACATAACAGCAACATAATATGGATGCATTCATTCCTATAAGTCATAATATGAGTAAATTTGGTGAGATTTCTTTTGTCGTAAAAGCTGAGAATGCAGCTTCAAGGCAAATTTGGGTTGATATTTTAGTCAGTTTATTATAATGAACTTACCTTCACCTAATTTTCAGTTCGTTATCTTGCATGTAGCAAACGTAATAAAATAACGGTCCAATTAAGATTTTATCACATAATGACTTTATTGACCATGTTGTTAATCATAATTTGGCTTTGCTTTCAAAAGTTGTAGAAAATAATTTGATTTTGTGGTACATATATAATTTTGGAGTATTTACTTAGCACTTATAGGACGAGTTGCCGCACGGCGCGTAAATAAAGGATGAGACCGCAGGTCGAGTTGATTATTATACATGCCTTATAGTAAGTTGATTGCGTCGGCAACCTTGCGTCGGCAATCTTGCGCCACCAAACTTGCGTCGCCATGACAACGAGCTGGTAATGTACTAGTCCAATACCACGCTACAAGTAATGTGCGGCTGTCGGGGCCTCAGTATTGAAAAGTGTATAATAATTCGAAATAAAGAACTTTATTACCGGTCAAATCTATCTGAATCTCAAGTTTCTTTTCGGATGACATAATATAGCCTACATATTTCTTTGATTTTCCTCGATTTCCACACACATGTCTTGTCTGTGGGAGTAATACGGGGAACAGACTTTCAAAAATCAATTGTTGTTGACATTGGAAATTGACATGAGATAGCCTTGGCGCTATGACGTTATTTTGGGTGATCAGTCTTGATTATGATACGAAATTCACTGGAAGAACTTTGACTATTGTTTTGTCAGATTTGACATCTCTATGTTGAAGTATTCGCAATGTTAAATTCAAGTTGACCTCTTCTAAATTTTCCAATTCCCCACATTGAAAATATCTCGATCTGCGATATATAATCCAAAAAATGACTGTGGAGTATAAGAATTGTTGCCAAACATCCCCAGAATCGATACGCCTGAAACAGAATATTCAGGTCTGTCGCTGTACTTGCGGCTTCAGAATTTGTAGCGCTTGATTTGACGAATCAAGGGTTCCATTTTGTATTTTGATGTATCCCTCGGCGCCAGTCGAAAGAATCGTTTTGGGAAACTCCACTTGAAAACGATTCGGTTTTACTTTGATAATGAAACTTTTGCTTGAACATGGAATCATGGGCGGGACTCTAATTGCATTAGCCGGCTTCCGTCTTGAAGTAGACGCAGACCACCGGAAAACCACAGCCAAATTGCTGAAACAAGACAAAAATGCAAGTAGGCGGCGGCTTAATAGGCAAATCTGCTTCTTCTTCTCCTGATCATGAGAGAGGAAAAACCGGAATATATGTGGAACTGGAATGAATAAAACATTTTCCCAGATATTTCATGATACCTATTGATCGGTGGACTAAAGACCAAAAGTACATGTTTTTGCAAAGTGGAAACTGGTGGTAAAAATGATCGGGTACTTTGATTCACAGCAATCAGAGACCGAACTTGGGAGTCGCACGGGCCTCCATGGACTGCTTGGCTAGGCTGTACATAGCTCAGCGGCGGCTTCTTTTACCATCATAAGTACTCTCGAAGTCGAAGCTGGCTTCAAAGGCCTAGCAAGCCAGGAAAATCTGTCATTACAGACATCACTTCAGCGCAGACTGTCTGAAATTAGGGCCCATTTAGTAAATTTGAATCGGGAATAACTGCGGTGAACCACAAGCCCCAAGTGCGCACCCCAAACTCTGAGCTTCTCTTCTGTCGAGGAGCCACTCGGCTGGAACGGGTCGGGCGCGGGAATACTCATCAGAAAGCAGTTTAAACGTGGAGCTATAGCGCGTCTCTACCCGCTTTTTGTCTATCTGGCTCCTGTAAATGGTTGAAGGAGGCCTCTGAGTGTGGAGACTTGTGTAGAGGGAGACCAGATAATAGGCGTCCTTGATGTTAAACCAAGTAAAAGTGAAGCTTTTATAGAGACTACACAAATATTAGATAGATTATTCCCACGGCAGTCTGGTATATAGGGACGACCATTGATCAAGATTCAATGCCTCTTCCTGCTTGATTTTCATAGAAAAAAGGTCCAGTATAGAAGTCCATTATTCTAAGGTCAAGGCGATTATATAGGACTTATGACCAAAATGTTATTTTCTGATTGGATGTGGGAGGAATCTGTGGGGAAGAGGTAATGATGCAGTTCATCAGCGTACAGTCCTACATCTGAAGAAGATATGACTTATGATTCAAATAAGGTAGGATGCATTAGATATATATCAATGGAAAAATGAGAGTAATAATGAACAACTGAAAAGAGGAGCGCGCAGAAGAAAGTTTCGCTCACAGTCGGAGGTAACTGCAGAACTGCTAAGGCATCGGATACGTTTATTTCTTTTCTTTTCTTTTTAGCGCCCACCCCACGCCGCTGGGGATGGGGGATGCCGCACTTCTCGTTCACACAGTTTGTTTTACTCACGTGAAGCTCCTTAACATGCTGTTCCATAAAATTCATGAAAGTTTACAAACTTTGATAACCTCTATTATGTACATGCCAAACCTGCTAACATAATTCAATGTGAGGTCGCCTACATGTCTTCACTTGAGTTTTGTTGTTGTTGTTGTTGCTACTTTTATTTGCCTGTTGTTTACAATAATGACACTATCGGTGGGAACTGATCTCCCTAACTAGGGAGGATTTAAAGCCCTACCGTAAAAGAGTTGACTCCATTCCTTCAATTGAAGCTTAATAATATATTGGCCCTATATGTGTTACGATGATAATATCAAATAATAGTGATTTTGACTCTTAACAATGTCATGATCTTAAAATCTTTTTAATACAATGTTTGTAATTATCGTAATCATAGAAGGGTCAATAAATCAATTTCATCGGGAACAAGTAAACAAATCAAGGAAACCTTCAAATCTTGTCTCACCTATTCATAAAGTATATAGCCAATCTATATTGGCACCCTCTAATATCACACACACACACATACATCAATATAGGGTAATCTCCCGATGATATACAGAGAAATTGTCAGTTAGGATGTTTCCCCTCAGCACAAGTTCTGTATGGTCATCTCTGCACCATCGCTGACTGCCCCTGCTGCAGGACTATTACCTTCCTTCGTTGTGTGTCCCTTGTTTACGGGTCCATCGGGTGACGGAATGATGCATTAGATCGGGAGGTCGCGACCGCTGAAACTCTATCATTTGGAATACATACTTCTAGATTAATGGTACGAAATGGACATCAATGACATACAGGACGGAAATTGGACAAGGAAACCCCCACCGTGACTCGGATCTCTAAATGAGGACTTCGCTTCTTTCTGCCTCTCCCCGAGTACTGGGGCCTAGTATTTTTATCACTCGAGGAAGGGTGAAGGTCGAGGAAGAAGCGAACGCCATCAAGAGCAGATTGATTTACTGTAGTGGCCACTAGGAGAGAAATCGAAAGATAAAATAGATACAGGGCAACAAATTCATTGGCCAGGAAAGTTCTTGCCATGCAAAGTAGAGATAATTGACGAGGGATAGAGTTTTTTGTGGATTAAAAACGTGAATGTCACAAGTTCGTTGATTTGTCCTATTTATGTATTAACTCTGTAGGGTTACCGCGACCACTTGTCCTGCAGCATAAATGTAATAGTAGGAGTAAAAGAGAATCGTAAATAATGATAACCTAAGGGCAGCCTATTCTTGACTCGACTCAAGAATTCCATTGCGATTAAGGAACGATTCTCATAGAATTTCTGGACCTTGGAAGTTCAATTTCTTTCCTTCATTAACTCATTGCTTAATACAAGTTACTCGTTAAATGTTTTATTCATAACATTACGTGAATCTTTGATCTGAGATAATGACAAGTAATTAATTATGTTTTGTTTTGATGGACAACAAGATAATGATAGTTCAACTAGAAGAAGCTAGATATTGCATAAAACATGTATTCACACACATCTTGTCAAAATAACAATATCGATAATCGTACATCTCCGTGTATTATTTCTTGAACAACCAGCAATAAATGGCGAGGAGAGCGTTTTAATTATCCTCCAAACACCTAACAAATATCACTAACCATAAGGCCAAGATAACACTTGTGCCCCTCCTCGTCTAAGGTCTTTAATGTTAAAACAGCGCACACGTTTCATGCTCCCTATTCCACAAACGCATGCCACAACCTATCAACACCTTTGGATCGCAACGCGCGTCAGGATCCCGACGCATGAACGCTTCTGCACGTGCAAGTGGAATCCCAAGCAAATCTGCTAGATCTTCAATATGGTATAATAATTGATGAACACAATAAGGATTCATGGTGTCATGGTGGCGGTAACCGATTTACAGCGTTTGAGGCACGCGACTGCGCAGTGCACATGCAGGCTTGTCCAATGTCCTGTTATATCCTTACTAGAGAATGTAAGAATGCTGTTGAACAGAAATTCATATAATTATAGCGCTAAAACATTTCAATCATGAACGTCAGAATCATTACTTTTCAACTTACTTCCAGTCATCAAACTGGTGCAGTTGCGCGCTTCAACACCCACTATAGCCGCGTGACACTTGGGCTGCCCATTTACACAAAATAGAATATAATTTAATTGAATAAATTCATGCTTCACATATATATTCATAAATTCATAAATATAGGTCATACTGGACTATGGTGGATCGATGTGTAATAATATTTATATTATGATTAGAAATAGTATTATAACTGTCATAAGAAGTATATTCTTATAATATATCCCATGGATTTCAAAATCTGATGGATGTAGAATACTTAGAACTGTACGTGAGGTTAGAACTACAAGTGTGATTCAATAGCTCAAGTTCAAACTTTATTGTGTATCCAACAAGCGGTCGTAGGTCGCGCGTTGGATGCAAAATAAAGTTTGAACGAGAGCCATCGAACCACACAAATAGTTCCTAACCTCTAGTACAGTTCTTTCTTTATACTACGACTTGGAAATTATAAAAAATCGTCATTCTTACACTTGTATAAAGCTGGCAGAAGCAGTTTTTGACAGCCATGTTTGTTCTGAATGTGCGGAATCCAAAGTCACAGCTATAAGAATGCTCGTCTGTGATTGGTCAATATCACCGCCATTGATGATGTCAGACCAATTGATGACGTCAACGCTTTCGTATTACACACATACAGAAATGAACAAACTATTAAATGGGCATATTCTTCCCGCTCAAAGTGAATAACCCATTCAGTCGTAGTATAGATATACAATTATGATATAATATGTGTGTGTTCGGTAAGTCAACATGTCAATGTAATGGCAGTAATCATTAGAACACAGTATTGGGCAGTCGTTATATATAGTTAAAAGTGTCATGACATAATATTATATATATATATAACTAGCAAAGTACCCGTCACCATCTTTCTCTCACTGTCCTTCCCCTCCTCTCTCACTGCCTCTCCTCCTTTTCTTCCCTGCCTCTCCCCTCTCTTGCTCCCTGTCCCTACTCACCTTCTCCTCTCCCCTGTCCTGTTCTCTCTCCCCCTCTTCTCGCTCTATCCTCTTGTCCCTCACCCTATCCGTTTTCCCCCAACCACTATTTTTTTCCTCGCTCTCTCCCTCCCCCTCTGATCACTCTCCCTCTCTTTCCTGTTACCAGGGACTCTCACAGGATGCTTTGCTAGGGAATCCCACACTGCCGAGAACTTTCCCAGGCTATAAATAGAGTGTAAAGATCCAGATTAAAAAAGGCCTCAAAATCACATTTTCACTCCAGGTAACTTCACAAACCACATATAATATCCTCCAGACAGGGTCGACGGTCGACGGAACAGATGGGGAGATCACAAATTCTCAGAACATGCGTGACAAAAAAAACCTTCTATAGCTTTATATATTAGATGTATGTCAAAGTAATAAAAACCTGACTAGTACATCGTCGGTAGCATTCAAATTCACGTTTCGCAGGGGTTAAGATCATGTGACTGGTAGACGTACTACTGAGGTCACATGACAAGTGGGCGGTCCCCTCCTCGTTATATTCCTCTACCCTCCACGTATAGGTACACATTTATGATTACATATCAAAAGAGGAAGAGGAGGGTACAAATGACAGTTAATGGGGTATGGCAAAATGCTTCTACTTGAATCCTTCATGCATATATGTCATGGACTTGGTAGTCTCCATGGTGGCGTCTCCTGGATATATATCGTGTGTTGCTGTTCATCATGTAAAGCTATACATTTACACCTATAATTCCATTATCTCTATCTTTTATATGTATGGAGGGACTATTATGGCTAATCACTTCCACGTTAGGTACCTCTATTAAGTTTTCTTCATTCATTAGTAGACAAGGCGATGCAGTTAGGCCTTCTCGTTCTACTTAAGATAGTGCAGCAATGATAAAGACACCAGCAGTAGAAGTCAAGTCTCACACATGTTATGTACAAAGTATCATACTTAGAGCAACAACACAAGTCTCAGATTGCCAGACTCTCCGGTCATTCATAAATGCACATCTAGCGGTCATTTGGCTGACATTAACTCAATATTTATATCACTGGGAAAGATCTAGTGCTCGATAAAACATTCCGTAAGCCAACACGTCAATGCAATTTCCAGGACTTAAGGACCGTCACTGAATATCTGAAGCAGTAAAAGCAGGACTGTATTAGTTTCATGGATCTAGGAGGAATATATTTTGTGATGCTACATTTACCTGACTTACATCGTTATAGGTATTCCCCTTTCTTGCCATACATTTATTGATTCTACCATCACATATTCATGAACTACCAAGGACACGTTTAGTACCTCTGAACAACAGTCGCTTTTTAAATACATTTGAATTTCAAAGACATTAGAAAAGGAACGAGATAGCTAGGGTGATCATATCAATTTCAATCAATTTAATTCAATATTTTGCTTTAACATCATCCTCATGATTGTTCGCCCACAATTGTTGTAACTTATTTTGATGGTAGACTAATATTAATCCTGTTAGGATTTCAATGTAAATATGAAAGCAAATCATAATTCTTCATGTTATGTATTTCTGAATTATAATGAGGAAAGTTACAAATTAAAAAAGACCGAGAAGTCTAAAAAAATAATAATAAGATTATCGACTCGGTATTTGAAATGTGAAAGCTTAAATCCTCTAAAAAGGAAGAATTAAGCAAAATCCAGTGGATGTGATAAACCGATGCAATTGTTTAGCGTCAAATATTAATAATGTATTTTAATTTCAGGTTCACGTTTGCGTGGGAAAAGACATGATTCTCCTCTCATGTCACAATGATATTTACAATCACTCTTATTCGCTACTCTTCAAGTAAACTTGGAAAAAAATCAATTTGGCTAAAATATTAATCAAATTTCATTAATTCTATTTTGGCATGATGAATCCACATTTCAAACGGATACCGTGTGGCCGTTAATAAAGCGAGGCGACCTTTTCCGATCGCTGGGAGTCAGAGGTAATGCACACCTACGCAAGCTATTGAAGTTGATATCTAATTTAATATTATTCTAGGCATAATATCTGTTTCTCATTCATTTCATCGTCGGTATATTGATTTAGAATTTTGAAAGGCAAACACAGTGAACCATTTAAGCTAATGTGTCATAATGCATGGTCTGCGCATTCACCAGCGTTGACAAAATGTGCTCCTGTTCTATAGTATTTGGTATACAAACAATACAATTTAATATAGATTTGAGCACGATAACATTCAATTAGTTGCGAAGTCAATAAACATATTAAATTAGACGGAGTAAAGTATGCCAATTATTGCATTATTTAATGAGGTTGTGACAATCTATGTTTCACAGGCATTTAAAATAAGAGAAACAATCGGCATCAGATTCAATAATTGCATCCACTGCAATCCATCCATAATTGCATATTCAAACTTTCATTCCATATATAAGGTCATCCAATCTACAGCAACTCTACAATAGACACTGTATTATATACCATACCACACGTAACATTTGGCATGTAAAAAAGGCCATTGTGTACGTTGGGCTTTAATCAGAAGAATAGATTTTTATTCGGTAGGGATATCTTCAAAGCCTCAGGGATGAATTTCAGTAACAATGGATTTTGATGAAAACCAAATGTGCAGCTGTAGTGAAATTAAACAAAAATCCTTTCTTTTTGCAGGCCAGAGGAGGACAGGAATGACTCCCATGGGGTTCGATTGATTTAGATCTCAGCGATAGGAAATCCCAAGATTCAAATTGAATTTAGATAAATGGACGTAAAATGCTTCGATTTCCGAGGACCAAAAAACCCTGTGGAATTTGGTTCAACCTCAAGAAATACGTTTGATTTACTGCTGACATTCGAGATTCCCCAGGTTTTCAGAGACAATTGGGTCACAGCAAACTTATATTCATAGACTAGACAGAGTGTAAATACACTGACAGCTTATGGAAGAAATTCTAATACTTAAATCTATTTGTTTCCTCCACCCAACCAGGTTTATGCTTTGGTGGAAAACCTACACTGATAATGCCTTCCTTTTTTGTAAAAGCGCGTTTTACATTTCTTTCAGAAAGACTTGTTGTTTTGTTTATTTGTGGTTTGAAAGAGAAGAATGTCATTGACATTCATCAATTATTGAAACTAAGCACTGCATTCTGCAATGCTGAATTACAGGTATAACTGCATGATCAATCATCCATTGTTTCTAGGTCAGAGATATGAAATGCAACGGGTTCAATGGGCGCATTCATGAATTGTTCACAGTCTCTATTACATCATATGACGCAGTATTTCAACCATTGCTGCATGATAATAACCAACAGGGCCAGACACCCAGCCACAGCATAGCCACCTGTAATGAACCGAGAGTGAAACCATAATCAGTGAAAAAAGAAAACAATCATCAATTGAGCGAGCAACTATAGCCTAAGGATGATTGATGGCGAACCGTTATATCAGCTGATTTTCGATAATATTTCGTGGGGCTTTGTTGCCCGAATATTATCTGCACTTATGGCAATAGAGCACTTGTAAATTGACCTTTCACTAAATGCATAGACTGTCACTAACTATCCTAGAGCTATAGGACCTTGCTATCACTGGTGCACAATTGGTTGATGGTTCCCAAGGGCACCATAATATGTTACAGTTATGAATGCAGTCACTTTGTCTGCTATATTTGTTGTAGATTATTGGAGAAAAATGAATGTTTGTATGATCGTTATGGTCCATGATTGTATAAACATAGTCGTGTTTATGCCGAATGATGGTAAAATAGTATTTGCACTAAGAGTTTGGAGACAGAAATATTACTTCACCGTAGACGTATCAATTTCCATGGATTTCAATGCGCACGTTAGTATTTTTTTTATTATTTTGTTTGGCGAAACTAGACAAATCTAAAACTAAATATCTATAGTGGAGGGATAAAAGGTTTATGCAGAAGCCAGCCCGTCAACCTTAGTGAGGAGTATAATAGGGTGTATGTAGTTTAATAAAAGCTATATCAGACGGAGACAACTCTACTGGAATGAAACAAACTTTGTTGGAGGATATTCGTATAGGAGATTTGTACATTTTGACAAAATGGTACAAGGTGTAGTTCTCAAAGTAGTTTCTCAGCAGTGATATTAGGAAATTCCTGTGAAAATAAGTAGTTTGTAAATTAGTTGGTGAAGAGTCACCTTAATTAATGTTTGTATGATAAGACTTTCACCAGTCACTATAATTATATTGATGTGCAGTCGGTTCTGGGAGAATATTTCAATGTTGAAAAATTTGGTAAATGAGATCTTCTGTCAGTTTTGACCCTAAATTTGTGTAATGTAAGAGTAGTTTATTGCTTGGGGAAAGATTTTCTGTATCAAAATTGAAAAAGCACTGCCATCCATATATCCAGTCATAATAATAATCTTATTTGGTCTTCAATTCTTAGTACATTAATTGCAATGTGCAGGCTGCACAGGCTTTTCTAAATTGGCTCTTGAGGCAAGTCTTGGTGCTTTATTTTGAGCTCTTCGTAATTTGTTTTGTAAAGTTCTATAACACTGTGTTATACCGCTTTCACACTACGCCCAGAGATGCTTTGGGGGTGTAGTGTGAATAGAACCAACTTCTAGAAAGCGCTTCCAAACCAAGTCAGAAGCGAATTCTAGAATCCATGTTGGTAAGGTGAATTCTAGAAAAGGCTTTTCTTCGCTTCACTTTCTCAATGCTATTTCTGCTTGTCTGAATGGAGCTGAAGCAAAGCGAAGTGTTTTCTAAAGTCATCAATTAGATGCGATACTTATAAACATATGGGAAAGAGTACATCAACCTTCTGGTAGTCTGAATAGAACTGACATAGTGAAAGCGCTCTCTGCTGCAGTCTGAATGATGCGCATTCTAGAAACCAGTTCACAACGATTTGATGTGATTTGCTTCCATATGTTTCAGTTTTTTAAAGTAAGATATAATGGTTAACTCTAAAAACTTTATTCAAACCTAAGAATGCTATTTATATCACATACGTATTGTTCATTGCATTATTCCTTTCTTTCATAACTTGTATAAGGCCTAGGAAGAACATATATACAAGCATTTTCATTTCGTCTCAACGACCTTACCCAAAATTTCCAACTGTATTGAGAGAATCGACTATATCATCCACATCATACATCCTGGTCTCTCAGACTATAAGGTTTCACCAAAGGCTATGTAGTGTATCTTTTGCCCTTGCAATAAGTCTTCATATACTCGTGTTACTTGGTCGGCCTGTAAAAGTTAAGGCCTGCCCTGATTGCCTGTACCCTTTTATTGGAGGTTACAACGGGAGCAATTTCTTGTAATTTATCAACCTCACTACACGTATGGTCGTGCAGTAGTAGAGCGAAGTGCTTACCAAGGTCTTCATGCATCCTGCAATACATGTGAGATTATGTGGCAGAGCACTGAAGCAAAACAATCATTGTATCCTTTTGATATTTTATCATTTTGATATTGTTTCACAAGATGCATGTTATTAGTAACACTCAAGTTATTAGTAATATGACTATAGTAAAATCTCCTAAACTATCAATAGTTCAGCTGAGGATTCCAGGATCAGTACGTTTTAAAGCTTCCAGGGAAATAACATTATCCAAGAATGATTGGAAACCCCCTTGACTTCCATAGTTATTTGATTTCGCAGATTCTAATGTAAACCCAAACTCAAAGTGTGGTATATTTTCGGCATCATACTTGAGCAGTATAACGAGAACAACTCAGACTATTTCATCTGCATTAGGGATATTAAAGCAGCAGTCTCAGTTATTATGTCAAACAAAAGACTGCCACCAGAGAGCGATAATAAGTGAAGTCACTGCATGGAAGGAATCGGGCGGGTCCTCCAAATTTTTATACAAATGAGGAAGTTTTAGTAGCCCTTTGGCAAAAACCACAGGACAAAATCCTCCCAAAGTTTGGTCAAATGACTTTTAGTTGGGTTCGAAAACAATGGAACAAGAAGTAGAAACGTTCAGGTTTTGATCAACGTTAACTGAGAGTGCAGCTTTAATAGTGAGAATTTGAGACAGGATCTAATTTTTTAAATTGATGTTTTCCCTACAATCTCTGTCAGATTTTTTTGATGAAGTCATTGGGTTAGGAAATTAACTCCACATGTTTTTTCACGTTTACTGCATTGTTCTATCGCACAGGATTGATTGAATGTCTTTAAATGAGGGGGTGTGCGTTGGTGTTATATCACCAGACGCAATATCAGCAATGATGTCAAAAAGACTGGAAAAAGCTCGACAATATTAAGACCTATAAGACAGTTTCTGCTGACGTAGGGACTATTTTCATTACGTCGGCTGACTTTTGTTTGATGTATGATTTAATCTGTTACAGATCTGGCCACTGAAGATGGAAGTAATTATGTGATCAATCAGAGGATAAATGATGTATTGGAATATTTCTGATTCTGACACTGTACTTCTCTCTCGTACTTATGTTATCATTTCCTGACAATTTATTTGTATTTATAAACTATTTAATTCCACATCATGGCACTTATTCTGGTGAATTTAGGTACTCTCTATTTACAGTATTAATTTCTCATGTCGATGCACTCTCAATTCTTCATCCAGTGATCTAATATAGAGGAGGAAAGACCTCCAATGTTCATAAACATGTTTTATATCGCAATACCATTCCTTTTCTCACACTTCTGCATAAGAATACAGTCATATAGGCGGCAAGTAAAATATGACATCTCGACCATCATTAATTCTTATTTGACACATCTTCGAAATATTCCATCGACACAAAACGTAACCTTTAGTATATGTAATAAAACCCAAAATGAAAAAGTAAGATTTGCAATGTCACTTTATACAGTCTCGGCATTATTATCATATATATACCAGACAACCCGAGATTTCTGGCATGCATATTTTCTTGGAAGAACAGACTCATAAGTTCTTTTTTGCAGCACCCACTTACGTCAAGGTGTCGGGCTTCCTGTGGCGTGGGTCAGAAGTCACCGAATAGAAGGTTGGCACTTTCATGCAGTTTTTACAGGACGGCCGTGACCACGTAGCAAAGCAGTTACATTTGCACCAAGAGGTCATGCAACGTTGGAAACCAGAGAATGAAACCATGAGGTTTATGCGAGCCCTGAACCATTTTGGTACTATTTATGGGAAACCCTAACTTAATATAATCTCCTTCTCACGAGTACTTATGCAACTTGTATGATATCGCACGACAAACATTTACATAAATGATGGTTTTTCTTGTTCAGGGAGGTTTTTATTGTCCGCACTGCCTTGGGCTTATAATTGCATAAACGGCCATGCATTATACAAGTACATGCATTGGTTCCCCTTGGGTCTAACTGTGTGTAAATTGATTTTTGGGGGTAACCCCAAGCAAATTCAATCATTATTCCAATTAATTATTTCAGCATGATATATGACCCCAAAGGAATACGCGGGAGACGTGGAGATGCGAAGGACAGAGACGAGCACATTGGTGACCGATAGTGTATGTAAGTGGGGGAGTGAGTGAGGGGTGAGTGAGAGAGATAGGAGAAAGAGATTGTATGTGTTGGCTGAGTGGAAGGCCCGACATACAGAAAAGTCCCATTATTCTACGGTGTATTTTAGTAATACTCGCACACCATGTCATTCTTTGGCTTTTCTTTCGGCAGTCGTCCTCTTCTTCTGATGGATTATCTTGAGAAATGTAGGAAAATTGGCCATGGCAATTACACCTATAGCAGGTAGTCGTAGAGCTCCACTGATGTATGTTTTTTGAATATGTGAGCCGTAACAGCTTGTCAGTCGGGGCCTAATACTGACGTATCGTCCTACTTACAGCCAACGACGGCCGCCCCGATTTTGCTATGGCCAGGCTCCGCACTTGAAAGTGTCACCGCCCTTATCTGAGGCCCTGATGGATTGGGCCTTATCACACCGACACGCTTTCCTTCACCTTCCTTAGAGATACAATGCACTACATAGGGGCGGATGCCTCGACGAATTAATGATATAGCCTAGCAGCATGGTTGAGAGGCTAAATCCATAAGGCAGAGTGTCGGAACGGGTGGCCAGGCTTACCCAGATCCCTGCATGGCCTTCATTTACACGGAGCCATTGGTGAGGAAATGGATTTAGACCATGCCCCGTTTCATTATGATGATCATTAAGCTTGTAATGCAATACATTACACGTAATTAGTTGAGAATCAAGGTTCGGTCTTAGCTGTGCTGCTATACTACCCAGAGGGATTATGCAAAGGCGTCAGGCACAAAATGTGGAAGCATAAAAACATTCCGCCGTAATAAGGCCGAGGATCGGTTGTAAGCATTTAGAATATTTGTGTGTATCATAGTGAATGCTAAGGTAGTTGAGACTACGTTAGAATTGTCACAGCGCAGGGATAAATAGAATGAGAAAATGTAATTCATTCCTTATTTTTATGATTAGATTAATCAATTAAGCATTACTTCGAGTCGATGCTATATACTCAGCTCCGATACAAAGATTATAAAAAAAACGTTAAAGGGATATGCATAATTACATATCGATTACAAATGATAGGCCTATAGAAATATTATTCTTGTGCATTCAAAAATATAATAGAGTCCCCCTATCGTATAATTATGGATATAACATATAGATATATACAACAATACATCAATGCACGTGCAACGAACAAAGTGGTCAAATTCTTGTTAAACTTTATAGTATAACTATTAGTTCGGTAGACACAAAAATGTGTATGCAGGTGAATGAAGACCTACTGCATTTTTGGGTGAATGAAGACATACTGCATAGCTCGCCTCTAACGATAGCATCACATGTCTACATGTCCACTCTTATTATTGTTATCATTATTTCCACAAATAGCTTGTAAAACTACCTTGTAACTTTCGTGGTGCTTTGTTTAATGAGCCTCTGTCATGATCATTCTTGGATACGACATAATTTCATCCGTCTCTCAGGAGTAACCCAATCCTATCTTTGGGAAGTATAAAGATGTGTGGATCAAAACTAATTTTAATTCCCGAGAGCTGAACCCACTTTAAGGACTGGTAAAAGCAAATTCTATTATTACAGTTTCCAGCCGAATCCTGACAACCAACCCTTCGCACTAATGGGAAATCAAGAAGCTCTGCATATCACACTGGAGCATAAATGGCTCTTCTTATTACATTACCACATCTTAGAACAGTCAATATGAGGTAAACATACTCATAAAGACCGATGAGAAAGTGGGTTAGGGTGATTTCACATATCAGATCCTTTATTTGGGACAAATCATAATAAAAGGGACATTGACGAATCCATTTCAGATATGTGTTTAGCCCACGGGGCCCATGTCTCAATTCTTTCGATCAACGTATTCACATTAATGCACTTGTCATTGATTTGTGTTACCTCCTTCCCTAGTTTATCAATAAACCCTGCTACATAACAGGTCTTTCGTCTTTCATCCGAACTGACAATATTTTACTATGATTCTGACTGCACACTGGGGCTACTAACTTTTTTTGCTCTCCCTATATACATTATATACTTTCACTACCTCTGGCTTAAAACAGTGGAAAAATATATCCTCCTCTCAGGCAAAGGCCATAAACTTTGGCAACATATACACTGCCTCTGAATATGGCCGAACAATGCATTCTGGAGAAGTAGACCCCATGGAGAGCACGGGCCATACACAGCCAGGCTGAGACATTCACCCCCTAAATGCAAGAACCCCAAATCAATGAATTAGCTTTATGTGAACCATTATTCTCCCTGTCATATAGATATGTGGGTAGCAGCCTCGGGGTTGCAATGAGTGATCTATATTGCTAAAGGGGTGGACGCCCTTGCCTTGCCACAACCAAAAGACCCAGCCCTTCGACCCACTCCATACACTTCATGTACGCTTAGGTGATATATTACCTGATCTTTGCGCACTCTGATTATTTTATCAATATCGAAACCAAATGGAAAGTTACAGAGCGAAGATGAAGTGTTGCACATTTTATTGGCGAAGTTTTGTATTTGAAAGGAGATATAGCCTTATGAGGAGAGTAACACACATGCATTTCATTCATTATTCTAATGGATTTAATGCATGAATGTCTTTCTTTTTGTGTCGCCTACTACGGGAAAGTTGGACTCCCTATAAATCATAATTATAATAGTTGAAAGTAGAAACAGTAAAAGTAAAAACCAGAGAAAGACATCGGGAGATAAATGCATGTATTGTATTTCCCTTCAGAAAATAAGCAAGCTACATTTTGCATTCATGCTGTCAACTTCATGTAATGCATAATACAGAGCTGCATTTGCCAAAATCCCAACTTTAATTTGCTTAATAGGCATTGCTACACACACCGATTTCCTGTACATAGACGTCCTCTTTCTTTCCCAAGTCCTCAAAGTACTCGAATGTGTGAGAGGGAAAGTCTCGGTTAAGCTTTTCATTAGAACCCTTTCTGAAGACGCATGAAGTTGATGCCACCTTTTAGAAGTCGGTCTTGGGAGCGCATTCTAATTTAGTCACACGTATGGGGAGAGCCTTTTCCCCTCGAAGCTAATTTAAAGGAAACATCATAAGGGTCAGTATAAGGGAGGATGTGAGAATTCCATCCTATCACAGCGTAATCCTCCCGAGTTCTATTTGGGTTGCTACCCTTAATAGCCCAGCTGAGACACGTATTGGACTCAGGGCAAATCAATTATGTGCCACTATAGGGAGTTGTAGGGAGTCTATTCGTATTTGCTCTTGTGCAAGACCCATGGGAAGAGCATATAGACCTCTATACTGACTCCATTGCCACTATTTTAAAGGAAAGCATTTGATGTATGGGTTTGAGAATACCCAATTACTGGCAATAGCATTTTGAAGGGTGGATGGATAGAAGGAGAAAGGCCTTTATCGGCAAATCCCACTCCTAAAATTGTTAGCCTCAGGAGATGGTTGGTGTGAAGCTCAGAAGTGTAAGAGATTATTATGTGTGGAACTATTGAGAAGGCAATGTTCCCACGCATGAAATAGAACGGAAGGATGCTGTTTTCATCCTCCCACAAAAGAAAATTGGGAACTGGCTTCAAAATTTCAATGCAGTAGTAGTAGCACAAGTCCAGTTTCTATTTTTGTTTGCATCTGACAACTTTATTTCACACACTGCCAATGCCGTAATGTAATGTTTGAAATACTATCTAAAGAAATACTTTTAATTGATATTTTATTATTATTCCGATTTAAGCTCTTGCCCTGGCCCGAGATTGCCGTTTCTGGAACAGTAGGTGTAATATAATGCAAAGTAAGCACAACGCATTCAGAACAACGGATTGGAAACAACATAAAACGGTTGGGTGGCGCCAGGGCTCTAGGCCTAGGGACAGAAGAGTACTTGATTTGAACCCAGCCGTTACTAAGAAAAATCATCTATACTCCCTTCTAAACAATAGACAAAACAGCCGTATGAACTCAACAAGAGATAGTCGGGTAAACTATAATAAAAAGGATATGACTCGGTCCAGGGCACCATGATATAAATCGCACATGACTAATTGCATTCTAGAGATATCATCTTACACGTAATAAAATTACATACGCAGCAGTTCTGTCAACATAACAATGTTTTACATCTTTACTTCACGTCTTGTTTGCCAATTTGTCTAAGCCAATAAAATTGAGTAATTTCCCGCAAATGTTTGCTATATAATATAGTGTGTATGGTACTCAAGGTTTACAGGTCCACCTTGGGTATATCTCAAGGTCAGCATGGGATTTCCTTAAGTAATTCATGGGTTTAACTCAGCTGTGTGGGCTTGCCTGATCCCGAAGATTAAATCACTGCAAAGCGGGGAGGTGAATTTTCGGGGTGATTGTAAGTTTCTCTCTGTCGGTGGTATTAGGTTCACCAAGTTTGCCCTGTCCCATCAAGTGAGCGGTCAGTTAATATTTTCTTAACAACCTATAAATATATAGCTAGGAAGTCCCCAGACCATCGCATTCGTTTTGTACATATGGTAACATTCATTTTAGCAGATTTATTCAAGAGGTCTCTTTTATTTTTTCCGAAGGACCCAGCTGCAATGGAACTATTCCATATACTACTTACGGATAACACAATTTTAGCGAGTCTTAACATGGTAGGTTTGGAGGGATAAGGGAATACACCAAACAATCAATTAAAGAATCCTGTATAAGCCAAGGTAATCCCTACCCACTTGGAACTAAATGGTTTTTCATCAGTTATATCTTTCATTATGCCCAAAATGTGTTTCCTGTAGACTGGAAATGAGACGCCTTTTCAGACATTAGTTCCTTGCCGAGCCCTGTGATGGACGACGGAGAAGCCTTTGTCCAAAAACAGTGCCTGATGAGTATGAAACCAATAGTTAGCTGAGATCGGACATCTTTAATAAAGAGTGACCCCATCTATGGAAACTAGAGCTAGGCTCCAATTGTAGGGGACGGAATGAAGTCATTGTAGAAATGAGATACCATTATGCGATGATGGAAAGCTGGGGACCGACGTAGGTGACCCAGGCTTACAAAGAAAATACATTAACACTCCCTTCGACGCAACGACCATTCTATTCAATGGTCTGGCTTTTAGAAAGGAGGACCGAACGTCGCGTTCCAAAAATGAACCATTGTCAGAGTATCTACTTTAGCATCTCGCGCGCAGGAAAGTCGCCTGTAATAAAGAATTATTTCGACGAGAAATAGCAATTTCCCGAAAGGCGTAGTATCTTGTCGATTGGAACACTTTACAATACTTCTTAAAATGTAATATTATAATAAGGACGCTCAATATTGGTGGTATTTAAGATGAATATGGTTATAGAAAGTGTCCCATTTACCAGATAAATAATATTGGATGTAGTTATATATAATACGCCCAAGCTTAGCGGTTTAGGAGAGGTGAACGAAATAGGAAGCTAGAACAATATTCTTCACATTGGACACATACCATATTCATTGTTTTTATTTTAACCTTTTTATACTTTATGGCGATTTAGCCTAAAAAAACAAAGTTTCATATTTCAATACTGTAAAAGTAGTTATTTTCGCGATTTTCCTGCACAACCTTATGACATTGTGAGCGAATTTAAAGTGTGCGCAAATTTATGTGCACGCGAAAATGTGTGAAGAAGGCCAATGCACGAAAATTTAGCAGCGCGAAAATAAATACATTAGCAGTATACTTCTTTGCCAAGGGCATATGTGATAAAATTGGAATGGAAGTCGGCGCGGCTATTCGCGGAACTATTGGACTCGATCCCATAATTGTTCCATTACCGGAGCCGCTTCCTCTACCTCCCCCCTCTCATATAAATGTATGCATTGCACGAATTCCATGAACATGCTAATATATGCAGTTGAATAAGAAAGATACTGTGTTTGACTATATATATAGAGAGATGCATGCCTGGATTTAGTAGGGGAAATCATGGTACCAAGCAAAAGTTGATTATAGAGGCCAACATATTCACTGATATTATGATAATGCGAACAAGGTCAAAAACCAAGGCATAGAGGGTGAGCATAAAATATAGGAAATGAGTTAGATGAATAATTGTAGTTGGAGAGCGGGGGCAGCTCGCAGAGAAGGAGAGAAAAGTGTGGGTGAGGGAGAGGCCGACAGTTCTCGATACCGTTGTATATGGCATTGCGGTTCAAAGTCAGATCACGTCCTACTTACACGAGACCTTTCACTGATGGCGGAAATGAACAACGACTGTGGTAATTATATGGATAGGAAACAATCTAGAGCATAATGAAATGCCTGCAACGTCAGCCTCTATGACAGCCTTGACAATTTGTGGCCGTGCGGATGGTGTGTGTAATAGGAACCCTAGCTATGAGCGACCAGGTCGTGGTGAGGAAAAGGACCTCACTATAACCAAGCTTTACTTTAGCCCCATGAGTTTAGAACCTCGGCTATAAATACTTTGTCTTAAGTGTTTACTATGAAGTCTAATATCAGGTAATGTTACTCATACTCATAGGAAAGGGTAAAACAAAACCACTTAATCTATGGGCTGAGGTTCACGTTTGGTTCATGGATATCAAATGTTTTGTTTTGATTCCAATAGTATGAATTCGCTAATACTTACAGTTGATTTACGATTTTCGGCTCATACATTATATATTATATAGCGCCCTTGATGTAGTCAATGCTTCCTAAAATAATTTGATTCATTTTGAGCATACATGGACCGTAAGCCTACAATTGTTGTACAGAAGCATTTTAAAACAATATACTCACACTGTCGGGATACTCTATATGAATAAGGTTCATGCGAAGGGTCAGGAGGAAGCTGATGATTGATTGACAGCTGATCTAAATAGTGGGACGCAATCATGTTGGACAGTCAGAATAACGATGTACATGAACACTATGGTACACTCACATGAAAGGTCCCGAAAGCAAGAAGCATAAAATGCAATTTGCACTACTCAAAGTCAGGTTCATGATACAGAAAACCAATTGCTCTACTTGTCAATCAGATATCAAGTCGTTAGGGAGAACTCAGGAAAAAGAGAACAATTAGCAACAAAGAAGATTTATTAGATCGTTCACGGCCTTTATTAGTCACTCGTGCGTGACTTACCAATGGTTTAATACATTGATTGTGTATGTTTCGGACATTTTCAATATAAGCTTGACAATGGACCCCTTTTAGCACGGAGGTTTAACTTGGACAGCATGCAATGCATTCTTCCATAGTGCAGCTGTACCTTAAACAGCGTTCGTTAAATTGTCCCGTCTGAAACTTCCATTACATGTCACACTTTCCCCAGTGTACTAAGTGTCTGATCACTCCACTGAGAAAGAAACGAGCATGATTGGTGGAGTTCCATGTCAAATGCTCTCTCACGAAAACTTGTTCAGAAAGTCTTCACCCTAGTCACACCCATGCATGCAATGTAAGTGATCATCTTTCTATAATAGGGATGAACTAGGACCAAGCGGGGTTCTGAAAAGGTAAATTATCCAAGGCAGGGCTTTTATACGGGTATCAATAGAGCAATTTGCTGGTCTATATTTGGGCCGATGGATCAGTGGTCAAGTGTAATAGAAACCCTGATCGGGCGCGAAATTATAGGCGCGAAAATGATTGCAGGTGATGACAGGTGTTAAGGGTTTCTGGCACATATATCATTCCTGACCTTCAGGCCTACTTTGGCTTCTGCGTAATGGAATATTTGTGTAGACACTGCTCTGGATCTAGATTCGAAGGGAAGCTTGATGCATGTATGATAAACATAACTCTATCAACATAATATTATAGTATACATATCTCTGAAGTGAAGGATTAAATAGTTAATACCTCATCATCCATAGTATTGTATAGTCACCGTTATTGATGATACTGTCCTATTTTCCCAATTAAGTATGGGGGCTGATAAAATGCGACCGGGAATATCTTTGAATAAATGAGATATCAAATTCATCATTACCTAATTATGAATTTAATTTTAAAGTTCAAGAAACCCCCTATCCAGATATGGCGCTACATATTTATCAGTTTCCCCTTGCTGATATCACAGTTTCACATTGGACATTAATCACAGCTTTCTACGTACATCAATGTCATGTTTAGTCATTGAGTTATGCCTAATGAACCTTCTGAGTTCACTTTACTGGAATTGTTAGCTATTATTAGAAAGAACATCTAGCAAATATCTTATGAATTGAATGTTATTCGCTTTAGTATCCCTAAAATCTAAAATGTCAGAGTAATTGCCAAAAGTGCGCCCACACATATCTCTAAAAATAGTCTCCAAAGCCATGCCATCTAGCATGAGTTGTTTTCACTACTGTTGAGAGATTCGTCCCATCCATTATGTACATTGTGTTTAAACTGGGACATATGGAAACATTAGTCAATGTTTGCGAGTTATAAATAAGTAGAAATAATGATTTGATAGTGTGCATTTGTTATATGTAAAGTATTATGGCTAAAAGGAAATTTGAGAATTTTAGATGTTGAAACGAACTTTGCTGGACATATTATCCCTCGGCTGTTGTCCGAACTGAATAACCTATACACGGCCTGCTTTTTAATCTCTGAAAAAAAAGCTTAGTTACTTTAAATGTCTTTTGTCTATTTGAATGTCTTCAGAGAAACTGAGGCCTACAATCAGAGCCTCGCGATTTTTAAAGGAAACAGGTTATGCAGTCGCATGCAAAGTCAAGGAACTATAAGTAGGTATGTTCAAAGCATTCTTTATGAAGACATTTTTTCTGAAAGCTTCTCTATTGTTTTTCCATCATACATTTCTCTGTTTGATGAACTTCCAAATATTAAAGGAGTCATGCAAATGCATACGTCTTACGGGAGTTCTGAAGTACATGTAAGGCCTATAGATAATGAAACGCATCACGATTGTGAAATTTGTCAATAAAACCGTATTTATAAAAATAAAGATAAGAAGAATCTTGCAGACGATCAGGTCAAATTGTAAGGAGCTTAGCTGCAGGGGTATGTTTTCATATCAGACATTGGGAAGAACAATAATATCATACTCGTCGAATGATACAATATTTAGTGTTTTTGAAGAGTGTTCTCAGTGCCCAAACTGCCTGCTATCCGGAGGGATGGGAGGAGATAATTTCCCATAATTCCTCGAAGCAATGATGTATAGTAGAAGGTCGAGACTGGTTTGCTTATTATGGGTCTTAAAAGGTCTGAACTTGTAGGAATCAAGCCAACGGATCTACCTTAAAGATATCTTACCGCATGTAGATCTTACTCTAGATCTAGTGTAGTAGTTTATGCAGCCCACTTACTGATGGTCCATGGCCAATGGTCCGTGACCAACGGGGACATAACTAAATTATCTTTATAAGGCAACCGTTATCAATATAGGTGAAATAACACAGTCCTTGGATATCTCTTTGTTCTTAATGATATGAAATACAATTCTCTTGAATGGGCATGCCATTATCAAGTTTGTTCTTCTTGTTTCACGTTCGATATCTTTATTATGCAATAATTCCCTTTTTTTTTAAAACTTTTTACTTAAAGATGAAAATATCATTACAAGTTACAGAGATTACATTTTTGTGTAACTTTCCCGAACAGTATTTAACAGAAACACTGTTGAAAGAGAATGGAACGGTGGTTTTTAATTTGATTAGGTAAAGGGTGGTGCACCTATTCTCATGGAATCACTTGTTTTCGTATTGGATGTTGATTGTCATGCCAAGCATGTGGCTTCTTTCTAAACACAAAAAAATAACGGCTGATCTTCGAAAATGAGATAAGGTACCCCTATCACACAAGGTTGTTCCGGCTCTGAATCCTCAATCCAATATAAAAATCTAATGGATTGCAAAAAAAATGTATTGAACCAAGCTCTTGGAAATGGATTACTTTCCACCCTATGACTCCATTGAGTTCAGTCTGTTGTAATAGACCTATCAAGGGTTCTGGTGAAACGTTGGCTCGTGAGAGGCACTTTTCTCACTTAAAGATTCAAGCCACGATTTGAATTGCCTTGGCGGTCATTCCCAGATCAATCGGGATGTTTCCTTTGACATCGGCACCTCCGGAATTTACCAAGCCTTGACCTCTTCTTACGAGAGGGAGAACTGAAGGACTTGGTCGACGTCGTCTACTCAATGTAATGACTTCCTCTGCTAGTGTGGTCGCTACTGCACGACAGCATGCCTCTTTTCTCAGCTGATTTGCTATAATAGAGAATTTATTGGTTATAAAAGTTGCCTTCAAGTGTACCCTTATGCAAGACGGCGTGTGCTTCGTCTATATAATCCAAGATCATTATAGGATATCTCCGGGAATTGCCTGTTGAAATCAAACACAAACACAGACAAGGTTCCTCCACTTGGCTGTTACCCTTTGCCCTGTGTAAATCCCGCATAAATGATGCACTGCCACCCCCAAAAACGTGGATTTATCAAGGGGTCATGTGGTAATCCAATGATGGATATAGTGTAACCGATGTCTTCTCACTTCGGTCCAACTAGATTCACTGACGCATTTGGTTTCTTTTTCAATTTAATAAGTAACAGCTTAATTTTAATGTACATTTTCCCCACCTATTCAGAATTATCAGGTACTGCGTCACTTGTGGAAGGATCACTTCGTTTTATAGAGATTAGTATTAAATGTGATGAATTGTATATAATGCTAATCCATGATGATCTGAAATACTTCCCTAGCTCAATTAATCATGGCCCTTAAGAATCACAATAAGACAACATTGAGAATCAGATAAAGACAAAACTTAATGTATACCATACGTATACGACTGGCAAATGAAAAAGGACTTTGCGTGGAAATTGTGTGGAAAATCGACATGTTGCTTTGCTCACTTATCACACAAAAGAAAACCAGACCGAGTTTGGATTAATTGAGATTAAATAGCTTAAGGGCTTTAAGGCGAACGGATCGTCGCTATAACAGCATCCCACCAGAATAGGAAAGTTGAAGAACTTATAATTATGTGTCTATAAGGTATTTTTTCTATTCTTCCTATACCAATACCAATCGGGTCTTCCGTATGTGGTAGAAGGAATAGAAAAACAACTGCTCCAACAGTTACCTAAAGCTGTTAATTACATATTGCATCAAAATAATATCAGAGTCAACATCCTCTTCGAAATTTGACGATGTTTATTAATTATTGGGTTGCCATCTCTGTTCCAACGTTTTATACATTCGACTGACAGTCTTGGTGCGATCCAGTGCTCAAGCGCTCAAGAGAGTAACCTCCCTGTCAGGTCAATGGAGAAGGTAGTTGACAAGAGTTGAACGCTGGTTTTAGGAGCCCTGCCTATGATGATTAGATATATCGCAGGAGACGTTCGTTGACCTCTCGGTACAGTCCGCTCATCAGACGATAACCAAGCTACAGCGTGAGAACCTTATGTTTTGGATGAAAATGTATTCTGAAGGATATATATATATATATAATATCCAAAGCTTTCCACGGAAATTATTATTTCTAGAGGTAAGAGGGGTGTTTATTGAGTTCTTTGGTGAGTATTACATGTTGATATTCATGGCTTTATTAATAAAGTATCCATCACCAATTTAAATGTTTAAAAACCATGACTGATTCTTTTCGATTAAATGATGAGTTTATGATTTGATTTAAAAAGAAACCCAAACCAATAGAAATAATAAAAGATGTATACACAATTTCCATTCATTTTCCACTTGAAACAGATTATTCAGTCAAGGTTGCTGTTCAGAAGCGCATCAATTTTGATAACATTTTAAGGCTTATTCCAGGATACGAGCTTAGACATGCAGCCTTAAATAAAACTTTATTACCCTTCCTCCTCAGAACCTCTTTCTTCCCGTCGAGTACCCACTTCAATAAAAGACATCTTCCCCTCCCTTTTAAGCTCGTTAAATACAAGTTTAGAGCAATTTAAACAGAACATGACACCCTGGTCATGATTACCGCGAGGCATGGAATGCAACTTTATGTAGCGGAACTTTGCCATGTAGCTGGGACGTAAAAAGATTGAATAACATGAAATCACTTCCCACTTCCAGACGTCCATTACACATATTTCTTGTACGGCACTATTCCTATCAGGCATGCAACTGGCAAGTGATGCTGAGCCATTCGACAGTGAGTTGTGCCATTTTATTCTTTCCTTCTTAAAATAAAAGTACCGCCTTCAGTACAATGGTGCCGCAATAGGTTTTTTATTAAATAAAAACATACCTGTAGTATAGAAATATCCCTAGTATCTATTACAACCACGATAGAAGCATTTAGAACATCCGAAATATAGGCCCAAATCTAGTTTCAACTGCGTCCAGCTAATGCAGTGCGAGTGGGATGTGGGCGTGGTTTGGTTGAAGTTTAAATCATGTTTTCCTCATCAGTTTTGGAATGCTCTCTCTGGCATATATGATTAAATCATTAAATCGCCTGCAGCAAACACAGGGACCTTGAAAATGTATTCCCCCATTCTCCTCAATCACCATGAGGAGAATGGGGGGGGGGGGAGAGATAAAAGTAAACCTAAAATATGATGCATCAATGGTTATTCCCAGTGTTTATATGCATGATCTCTACAGTCCCCTATGGTCAAGTATGATTTAGATTTAGAAAATATTTTATTCAGGTCTATTACATTTCCATACGTACACGCATGAATTTTCTCAGGACAGCCTGATAACATTGGTCAAAATAATCTTTAATCACAATTTAAACAATGTAAACGATGAAGTTCACAAACAAATTGAGATTTATCCTGATGTAAGGGAGGGCGAGGTGAGAGGTATTGTGAACAGGTTAGGCGAGGGTAAGAATTCTGGTTTTCACCAGCAGGCGCGCACATAAAGAAGAGACAATTAAAACGAGACAATTTTGAGCAAATCTAGACAAAAACGCGCTCATAAAAAGATTTGTCCTTATAGCCATTCTCAGGCAGTTTTGTCTCGAAATGTCGACGTTTTGTCTCCAAATTTAAAATTTGGAGACAATTTTGCCGTAAATTTGAATTTAACCTGGGCAATCAAGTAAGTAATCAGTGATGAATAAAGGTTTTTTGAAACTTTCAAGACTTTAGACAATGTCTAGGCAAAAATCTTCAATAAAATCCCTGGCTTCAAGGACAATCTCGAAAGGTGTGCACATAAAGTCAGATTGTCCTTGTCCTTGAAGCCTGATTTTGTCTTTGTCTCCAGTCACTGAAAATTAGACACTATATTGTATTTTCAATTTTTGTCCTTATTTGCGGTAGTTTTCTGGCAGTTGGCGGTAGTTTTTCGCGGGGTTTATTTTTAGAGCCAACATTTAACTTCCTCTCTTGTTGCGCACGCTTTCCATTTTGTTTATGTGGCATTTCCGCTACGTCACATTGGTGACGTCACATCAGAAAACAATCTGTCCCATATTAACCTAATTCAACTCTCAGAGCACTCTTAGCGCCTTCGTATAGTTAAGAATTTATTAACAAAAATCTTCTGTAAACAGCTTTTCCAGGTCACCCTGATTTTAATGTTTGATTTATAGTAGATACGTTTTGTTGATATTAAACTTAGTACAGGCTTGTGTAGGCCTATGCATTATGTGCAGTTCTACTTTACTGTTACTTTACTTTACTTTACTCCTCGTCTCAACTGCTCTTAAGTTAATAAGTGTAGGCCTATTATCTTAGGAAGGGGAGACAGAGGCGTGTGTTAAGTTAGTGACGGGAGGAGGAGCGTGGCAGTGCCGTCAACTAATGTAGCTTGAGGCTGGTCTCATGCTGACAAAAAAATAAAAATTGTCAAACGTTATTCCCGCCCAGGGCCCTAAAGTCCAAAGCCGGGGCCCTAACATCCAAGGCTGGCGGGGCCCTAACGTCCAAGCCCGGGGCCCTAACGTCCAAGATCGGGGCCCTAACGTCCAGGACGGGGCCCTACCGCCAAGACCCTAACGACCAGGGGCCCTAACATCTCGGGGGCCGGGGGTTGGTTTCAGAAGTCATTTATTCCAACCGTCTCAAAATTTTGATTTTCTTTACATAGTTTGGAAATATATAATCGCAAATATTAACCAACCACGCCGCCTTCCATCCCTCAACCCCCCTTATTCTCACCCTCACCTCCCCCCCTCCCAAATGTGTTAATAATTATGCAGAATATGGAATATGTATGTTTCGATGTTTAGTTTTTTGTCATTAGGCCTCAAAAATGCCTTCGAGACAAAAGACAAAGTGAAACACAATGTAAAACAACCAAAATTGTCTCCAAACTGTGAATTTAGTGACAAAACTGCAACATTTTGAGACAAAACCCCCTAAGGACAGCTATTGGAGCTGTCCTTAGTTTTGGGTCTTTCGGCCTCCTAATTGTCCCAGAGACTGCAAAATTGTCCCAGAGACAATAGACAAACAGCTTTATGAACACGATATATATTGTCTAGAACTACTTAAAATTGTCTCGTTTTGATTGTCTCTCCATTATCTGTGCACCTGCTGCAAATCCTACAAATAGCTTCTATCTCTATGCCAAAAACTACCGCCAGCCACCAGAAAACTACCGCAGATAAGGAAAAAAATTGAAGAGACAATTATATTGTCTAATTTTCAGAGACTGGAGACAAAAACAAAATCAGACTTCAAGATTGTCCTTGAAGCCGGGGATTTTATTGAAGATTTTCGCCTAGACATTGTCTAAAGTCTAGTTTTTTATGTGCGCGGGCCCAGATTGACTCTCGCCTTATGAAGCTGTCTCTGGGCCCGCGCACATAAAAAACTAGACTTTAGACAATGTCTAGGCGAAAATCTTCAATAAAATCCCTGGCTTCAAGGACAATCTTGAAATCTGATTTTGTTTTTGTCTCCGGTCTCTGAAAATTAGACAATGTAATTGTCTCTTCAATTTTTGTCCTTATTTGCGGTAGTTTTCTGGCGGCTGGCAGTAGTTTTACGCATAGAGATACAAGCTATTTTGTAAGATTTGCAGCAGGTGCACAGATAATGGAGAGACAATCAAAACGAGACAATTTTAAGTAGTTCTAGACAATATATATTGTGTTCATAAAGCAGTTTGTCTATTGTCTCTGGGACAATTTTGCAGTCTCTGTGACAATTAGGAGGCCAAAAGATCAAAAACTAAGGACAGCTCCAATAGCTGTCCTTAGGTGGTTTTGTCTCGAAATGTTGGAGTTTTGTCACTAAATTCTCAATTTGGAGACCATTTTGAGACAATTTTGGTTGTTTTACATTGAATGCAGTTCATCTATTGTCTCTGGGACAATGTCTCTGGGGCAATGTCTCTGGGACAATGTCTCTGAGACAATGTCTCTGGGACAATGTCTCTGGGACAATGTCTCTGGTACAATGTCTCTGGGACAATTTTGAGGCTGAAAGAAAAAAGAAATAAGGACAACTCAGTCCTTGGGTGGTTTTGTCTCGAAATATTAAATTTGTCACTAAAGTCACAATTTGGAGACAATTTTGGTTGCTTTACATTTCAGGCTGACTTGACTGCCAAACCACGCCAAAAACTACCACCTGCCACCAGAAAACTACCACAAATTAGGACAAAAGCTGAAGAGGCAATATATTGTCTAATTTTCAGAGACTGGAGACAAAGACAAAAT